>OX579634.1:3965061-4656793 GCA_951230915.1 Antitrichia curtipendula
AGTAAGTCCATGCGCTCTCTCAATTGCCTTTTTAGTAGTCCCTTTCTTCCTGATCAGTTTTCACAGCTTAGAAAGCAAACTACAATTGATTTGAACTGAACTACCCAACTGAATAAATCCATCCATATTGTTGGATTTAAGGATGCTATGAAAATTCTGTTTCGACTTCCATATGATTTTCACAATACCATCATGTTGATTGAAATCCACATTGATTTTATATGTAGGTATAACAAATTGTCCACCTTTATATATATACAATCGTTTTCATCACCCATGATGGCGAACTCAACGGTTTTCAAAACCAAAGTGCTCCAAATTTTATAAGTATAGCTATTATAATCTTTATCCTTATGAAATGAATTTGAAAAATCACCAAGAGTGTAAGTCAAATTACTTGCGAAGGCGCCCTCTTTCTGTTCCAAATCAGTGAACTTGGTTTGGTAAAAATCTGGAACTTCAGATGTCATCGCTTGTTTCAAAACATCATTAAGTAATTTTGATGTTATATTTGAAAATCTCCTTCAATATATATCACCCATCCAAGCGATGGTCTCCACTTGATCTTTCTCTCACTTCTTCAAGTGTTTTGTTAATCTTTGAGTTGAAGAAGAGGATATATATCTACCAAGGAATAAATCCAAATGAAACCCACCTCTTCATCTCAATGCATACATTGAACTACCTCTTCCTTTATGGCTTGCATTCTGCACAATTTTGTTACTTCCCTTGAAAAGATGTACAAAATTTTTCATCAAAGTCTCAATCTTACACTATTCTTCAACTTCCATATCGTTAAAAGTGGTGAATTTAATCATAATCACTATTTTCCCTGTTTCTTGATCTTTTACTACAACATGACTGTGAAAGATCCGGATGTAATTCTTTGGGACATGATTGTCTATCTGGACGCGATGTGGGCTTTTCACGTTTGGATGTCATGATGCGTCAGAACTCGTCACTAATGTTGACGGGATCGTCCACAGTGCGGATGACGTCTGTCCATCTGTGCGACAGCTTTTGGACGGTTAATCCGTCACCTGGACGGTTAGTCCGTCGCTAGACGGTCAGGCCATCACTGGACGGCAATCGTCTTCTGGACGGCTAGGCCGTCGCTAGACGTCGACCGTCTCCTAAACGGCCAGCCCGCCCATCCAACCCGCCCATCCAACCCGTTCGTTCAGTGCGTCCGCCGACTAAAAACGTCCATCGCGTCCGTCCATTCATTTCTGTAGTTATTCATTCTCTGTTGGAGGTTCTCGGCCTGATTTCATCCTGACGGACGTCGAAAATGAATCCTGACGTTCGGACATGACGTGACGTGGACAACCCTGCTTTGGGATGGTCCCCATGAATTGTCTTTTGAAATTCTCATTATCACGTTTTTTCTCATAAATGTATGTGATATCCTCACATCCAATACTATCTAAAACTTCTTGAATTTCTTCATTTTTTCTCCTTTTCCTACACTCTTCCTCACGCTTGGACTCTGCTCTTTTCCCCCTGCAAAATTTGCCTTTGGCATTTGTGAACGTTTATTTATCCACCCTTGATAAATAAGCGAGCACAACCAAGCTCTAGTTTTTATGTGGATTTTGTATAACCTACGGGTGCCTAACGCCAATCCATTGTGCCTTCCAAGCGATGGATCTTTTTTCCTATGTTCCTAACATCCACAATATATGCGAAAACTAAAGATTTGAACTATTTGATGGTTTTCTATTTTTAATTTTTTCAATCAAAAGAGGTCACGGTAATTTTGAATTCGAACTAGTTAAAGTCTAGACTTATCTATCCTAAGTCATAGAACATTTCATGCCATTTTTTAAAATATAAAATTCAACATTATACGACCTTCCTAGCAAAAGTTATGGACGGATGAAGTTCTAACTCCTATAAGTTTATCTAAACTTCATCCTTGAATTTAGACCCTTTTCCTATTCTATTTTACTTCAAGTTTTTGACTCTGACTCTATATTGCCAACTTCTACTTAAGTTTTAAATTTTGGAATTGGATGGATGAGTTTTACCCTATTTCATCCATTCTAATAACTAAACTTCATCCAGCTCTATCTTGTTCGTTTTAAGTCCAAATTCTAAGTTTAATATGTTTCTGGAAAGCTAATGTAAAGTTCTAGCCTACCATTACTCTGTATTTAAGTAAAAAATTCATCTACTACTAATGAATTGAACTTGAATTTCGGATGAATGTTTAAAGTACTAATCAAAACAATTTAAGAAAAAAGGGAAGGAATTAGCAACTTACCGCGAGTTGCCCTTCATCCGCCGTGTTGTAGAGTAGCTCCTCCAAATATCTTTGATCCGCCATTCTCGAAGGTGATCTTGAATTTTTGCGCACTGCTTAAAAATGATGATTTAATACAAATTTCCTAATTTTCTACTATTTTTTTTTTTCTATTGCTTCTCTTTCTTTTTTCTTTCAACACTATTCTACCTCAATTATTACAACACCTCCGAGGTTGATTAGTCTTTGAATAAAGTAATCAAAGTCAATTTCCAACAACAAATTGACCTTTGAAATCCTTTAGTCAATTATCTTTCTATCCGAATTTTGATGGTTCTAATTGCCTTCTTGGATTTCTACCTAATCCTATCTTCTTCCTAATTTTCCTTCTAAATATTAAATTGCCACTTCATCTTCCAAATACTCAATGTTGGTCTTGAAGTTTCAAGTGTTTCTATCTTCTAAGGTTTTGAACCTCTTTTTGCAATGGAAACGTTGCAAATTGATGTTCTAACTTCCTACCTTTTCATCCTACTTCTAATTTTCTCTATCCTCCTAACTACTAAAATTTCTACTTTTAAGAGGCAAGATTAGTTTTCAAGGGTAGCACTTTAGTTTTTAATGAAAAAAATGAGTAGATAATCAAAGACTCGATCTAATTTGAAAATACTCAAGATTCTAGTCCAGTTCAAAATACTCAAGGCTCTGTCTATCCAGTTCAAGAAATGATCAAGGCTTCAGTTCGGGCCAAGAAGACCCCAATACTCAATTGAGATCAGTTCAACAAGAGACCCAACAGTTTAAGTCGAACTCGAGCCTGCTCTTGGTTTTGACAACCGCCTGCTCTTGGCTTTGATAGCCGCCTGCTCCCTCCAAACTGGTTTGTATTTTTTGAACACATTGAGGCTACCAAACGTGTTTTTTAACACGAGCTTCTAATTTTTGAAAATTTGAAAACACCAAGAGTTGCTTTTTTCTTGGCACACTAATTGCATACTAAATTGGAATGCTAAATTGACACTTGGGGCACTAATTTTGGAGGCTAAACTTTGAAGAAATTCCAAATATTTTGGAAACTAAACTTTTGAAAAATAGTTGTATGGAAGCCAAAGCTTCGTCGTGATTTTCTCTCACACCCGAAATTCTAAACATAAAGGACTATAGTTTTGCCGTATTTTACTAATAATCCCAAATTCTAGAGAAATCCCTACGAAGTGAAGTCAAAGCTCGCCGTATTTTCTCTCACACCCGAAATTCTAAACATAAAGGACTATAGCTTTGTCGTATTTTTGATAATACTCTAAATTCTAAAACAATTTCTAACACATAGGTTCAAAGCTCCGTTGTTTCAATGGAACAAGGAAAATTGGGGACCAACAATGGTTAGTTAGTGTAAACCAAAGCTAACACAAGTTAATACAAAATACCACTAAACACAAGTTAGTACAAAACTAAACTAAACACAAGTTAGTACAATTTGAGTTAGTGCTCAAAAACCTCATTCCACACTAAAGAGTTCCCTTAAGCGGCATCGCTAATCACAAGAGGAAGTTCTCTAGGATTAATATAAGGGTTAGTTCTCAACAAAAGGTTGCAAAAACCACTACACAAAATTAAAGCAACAAAACACAACTAAAACTCGTCAAAACCACTTTAAAACAAGTGTACAACAACAACAAGACTTGAAGGGACCCCAAAGTCCTTCAAAGCTTGCAGAAGAGCAACAAAAAATGAGCTCAAAATGCTCCCAAAACAGAAGAATTTGGCAACGTGGCCCAAAATTGGCCCAAAATTGACCAAAATCCAACTAAATGGACCCAAATCGTACAAGGCGGTTCAAAAATGAACCTAAGGGGTAAAATGAGAGGAGAATGAGTGCCTTTATATACTCTTTCAAGGGCACTCACCTCCTCTTATTTTCATGTAATAATCTTATCACTTAAGATTTTCATCCTAAATTATTAATTTTGACTTTCTACGCTGGTCCAAATTTCTAACTTTTGGAGATTAACTCCAAATCACAAACGGATTGCGCCATTGGCTTTAGAAGGCCATTTTTAGTTTTAAAGAACCTCCACCCCTTAACCAAACTCCAAAAAATGCAACATAACCTATCGCTAACTGAACACCAAAATGGGGTAAAAATCCAAATTTTGGAGGTTGACTTTTCTGAGAAAAGTAACTAGCCTAGGTTCTTTAGTAGGTATGGGAGAGTAAGAAAAGACCTAGCTTTGATCCCATTCCGATTTCGTATGTGTTGGAAATGCCGGTCAACATCCCAAAATTTCTTCAATTTTGCCGGTTTTGAAGAATCTTGCTTGTTCGGGTACTTCTGGCTATCAGAATGTTCTAAAATTTGATAGAGCGTCTTATTAGCATAAAAAAAACTAATTTAATTTTTAGTGAGATTTTACCGCAACTTGGGTGATTTCTAAGAATTTCCCATCGTAGGTTTTGGCAGTTGACCGTTTGGAAGGGCATCTTTTGTAAGTCAGAAAATTCCAAAACTTTTTATGGAACCTCTCATAGAATTCCACAAAAGATGTACAAATTCATATTCTTATTTTGCACAAAGGTCAGAGGAGAATCAAATTTGTCTTCTCCTTTTAATCCCGGCTACTAGGGAATCTTTCACATATAAAAAAATCTTGACAAGCTGATTTCGCCATTGAGTCCCAAATGTGATTTCCACCCTAGAACACCATACTCCACCCGTAGATTCCTTTTACGGGTCCATCTTGAGATTGTAACTCCTGCAGGCCAACAATTGGGGTTTCTGCTATTTCTTCGATGTTATGGGGAAAGTGAAACCTATCTCTGGGAATGGACTTAGGACCTCAAAAATGTTCCCTTGGACCAATTTTAATCGTAAGATGTCACATGTATTGTGGGTTTGGCTATTTGGGTTGTTTTAGGTTGGATTAATCTTAATTCTACTATTTACTTACATTTTCATGTTTTAACCTATGTACAAGTGAAAATGGAGTTTATTTGAGGAAAATAATCTATAATGGACCAATTGCTATATAGGTATGTGACATACCTATTTTGATTTTACACTCTTTTGAGGGGTTTTTGTATATAAAACTATACTTAAATTTGTAAAAATTGAAAAAAAAAAAATTGTGAGTTCCTAGTGACGAATTAGGGGCTCACAACATTTTAGAAAAATCCTGTAAAAATCTAAATAAATGCGCACATTAAAATTCATAAACAAATAATTTTTTTTGAAGTTATGACCCTTTAGTATCTGCTTAAGTCTTCAATGTAATTATGTTTCAATCATTTTATTCATCGGACGGACCCAAATGAAGACGACAGCATGGGAGCTTGATTGGCTTGTATGCGCACAATTCGATCGAATTCACTCAATGAATTAAAAGATTGAAACATGAGAAAGACACCCAAATCCTTAATCACTTATAATTTACATTTAAATATGAAGAAAAAAAATACTTAAACAAAACCATAATATATGTACCTTGTAAGAACAATCTCCCTTTTCTTCAGATTTTCAAAAATCCCTATGAAAATCTAAAAAAAATACGCACATTAAAAATCACAAGCAAATACATTTTTTGAATTCATGACCCTTCGATATTTTGCTTAAGTCTTCAATGTAATTATGTTTCAATCTTTTTATTCATCGGACGGACCCGAATGAAGACAATAACATGGGAGCCTGATTGGCTCATATGCGCACAACTGGATCGGGTTCACTCGATGAATGAAAAAATGAAAAAAACATTCAAATCTTTGATCACCTACATTTCACATTTAAATATGAAGAGAAAATAGACTCAAAAAAAATCATAGTATATGTATCTTGTTTAGCAGAAAGAAAATCAAACTCCTCGAATCAAAAAGGATCAAAGAAAGTACGGCCCATCCAACTCCCCTTGTAGCCTTTTATATAATGAATGATAAAATTCACATCCTGTAGAAACAATCTCTTTTTTCTCCAGATTTCTAAAAAAAACTGTGAAAATCTAAAAGAAATACGCACATTAAAAATCACAAGCAAATGCATTTTTCGAATTCATGACTTTTTGATATTTTGCTTAAGTTTTCAATGCAACTATCTTTCAATCTTTTTATTCATCGAACGGACCCGAAAAGAGACAACAGCATGGGAGCCTGATTGGCTCGTATGCGCACAACTAGATTGGGGTTCACTCGATGAATGAAAAGATTGAAACATGAGAAGAACACCCGAATCCCTCATCATCTATAATTCACATTAATAAATAAAAATTCAGATTTTTGAGTGTGTTGTCTCTATTGTGTTTTAGGACTTTATGGATAACTTGAAATATTTAAATAGGAGTCTTTTGCTTAGAGGCGATTTAGGTTAGAGTTTTATACACTCCCTATCAACCAATTCTTGGATGTTTCTACCATATGCAATAAAAACAACTCACACGCTCCTATCAGCTTACGGCAAAAAACAAATTCTTAAGTTGAAATTCTGATAGGCTGATTGAATACCAAGGCCAAAAAATTCACAATAGTCTGAAGCAATAATCCCCTTCTTTAACAAATATATTTAATTACATGTCAATTAAATTAAATTTTATTTTTTCTTGAAACGCATGATTAATTTCCATTAAAAAAAAATAGTATACAAAATCTAAGCCCCTGACAAAAAAAAAACCTTAAAATTCTTTTTACTTTTATAAAGATCAGTTTCTATTTTTAAAGATTTTCACCTAATATACAGAGCTACCAATAATGGCTAAAACTAAACTCTTTGCAATGGGTGGCGAAACAATACAAAGAAGCAAAATGACCATATAGGTAATCATCAGGTAAAGACGAACATTAGGCAAAGGCCCTCTATCAATCAAATAATTTATTCTAATCTTGAAGAAGTATTGTCGCTCTCCCATTTTGAACTTTAGTTTTGTTTAATAATTTATCAACATGTCGTAAAACAAAATCTCTGTCTCTACATTAACTACAATTTTTTTAATTGAATTGTTGTATATTTTGATTATTAACATTTTTTTTTAAAGCTGCAATTTATTGTTTAATTTAATTAACACTTTCAAAAGAAGTACTTATATTTTCTTTCAAGTATTAATTTTAATATAAAGTTTTTTTCTCGTTATTGTCAATAAAACATTACATAGTATATACAATCTGTTGTTTTCTATATAATCATTTGAAATTATTTTAGTATAATTGTACAAAAAATGTAAATAAACAATCTTAAATATTGACATGCTAAAACCAATACAATAAAATTTATTAATTAATATTATCAATTTTATTTTTGCAAATAATATTATATTGACTAAAGCACAAGACTTAATTTTATAATGTCACAAGATTGCTTAAACCAAATTAAGTTTGCAACTTCATACCATACTTTTCATAAAATAAAAGTTTATAAGTTGAAATTTAACTATATCATCATCATAAAAAAATATATATAGTAGCTACAATACATTCCAATATAATTTTTTATCTAACTATTTTTTAATACTATGATTTTATTTTTTATCATTATGATATATATAAGAATTTTTTTGTCTTTTATTAATTTTTAAATCTTTTATATTTTTCAATAAAAACTCTCTTTAATTTATGATATAATTTGATGATTTTATTTAATAATAAGTATTATCAATGACAAACTTATAGAAAGATTTTGATTAAATTTAACCCTATAATACTAATTATTTTTGTAGTTTAAACTGAAGCTACAATAATCAATGTATTAAGAATTAATTTTAGGATTTTTGATTTTTGATTTAGAATTTAGGGTTCAGGGTTACAAGGTGTCCCTAAATTTTTTACATACTCTTTTATGGTTGAATTTTGGCATACTCCCCTATTTTCATATATTGCGCATCCAATGGTGCAAAAAATCACCATTAAAGTATCACCAATTGCAAGATAATCTAAGTTGGACTTTTTGAGGGTGAGTTGACTTTCTTTAAGGTAAGGTATTTTGAAATTTGGAGTAGACCTATCCCCTTATTTGTAGGTGGTTTCAAGATAATCCACCGGCTTAGACCCCGATGTACGGCGTGGTTTCAAGAGATTAGCTTTATATGATGTGCTTTGCGGAAATGCTCGATACATTGCGTACTTGGTGCCAACTACCCGAGGCCGAGGTTCAATGATAAGTTTTAAACTTAAAATATGGGTATTCATTGATAGTTTAAGCTTTGATATTAAACTTGTATTATGTTTCTTGATTTAAGTGTAGGCGTCAACCAACAAAGATGATGGAAAGCTTTTTCAAAAGTTTTTTCTGTCGCAACTCAGAATTGTCCAAGGATCACGTTTGAACGGATTAGACCATTGCACATGCTACGACGTCAACATTCCCATACACTTGAGCCACTTACGGGACCACTATGAAAGTAAGCACCACAAGAATAGGGAGATCATCCACAATTTGATGTCTATATTGGAGGGTTATGGCATGGGCTGGTTGGAGAAGCCGGATGGGACCAAAATATTCTGGTATGCTGAATGTGATGACGAGATGGAGGTCAAGAGCAAAACTTTGATAAAGTACATCAAAACCATGGAAAAATAGACAAGCTAGTCACAGGTGGCGGCGCAGACGATTTCGGTGGTGCTATGGACATCAAAGTCTTCAAAATGAAGACTTGGAAGGTGAATCACAAAAATGTAATCTTGAACTAAACCTATAGATGCGTGAACTTGAAAGGTTGGAGCCATCCTTCATCCTACGCAATAAAGGGCCATCCACATCCTTTGTTGGGAGTGTGAGGAATCACATTTTTTTTCCAAGTAACCTATCGAGGATGATCCGAGTGGCATCCATCTTGGAGGAGTTGAGAAATAGGGTGAAGAGGTCTAAGGACAAAAAAAGTAGCGACATGAAGGCTTTTGGAATGTGTAGGGCAATGGGCAACACATGATGGTACCATTCAACATCATAATCTTTTTTTGTGCAAACATTTCAATTAAAATTCTATATACGTAATTATTTGAATGTTTTGTTGACGTGGTTGTCATGTTCCTGAGCAAATGTACACTACGGTGGACCAAAAGCGGCGAGTTGTATACTCCACAAAGTTTATTTCTGCTTGCTGTTGGCTACTACAAACTACTTGCTAATAAACGGCTTACACAACAAAATTAACGCCTAAGAGTGGAGAGAGAAAGGGAGTGAAACCCTAAGCCTTGGATGTTGTACACGCTGCCAATTAGATGAGCTCCATTCTACTTCAGCAATAGCCTGTTTGTGCAACCACCTCTAAACAACCAATTTTAAAATTTTAAAAATGGGCCATCCTAGATAAACTGAATTAGGATACATTTAGTTCAAATATTATCCTTAAATTTCAATTTTTTCAAGATGAAAAATGTCCCTAAAAAATATCACCTTTCTGATCATTTAAAAGTCTAAATCTATGAAAACAAGATAGATTTTGATATAGTTTTAAGCTAGATGTTTACTATTTAGTATATGTCACATTATATGTGAAAATTGAATTTCATATCTTTTTAATTTCATTGAATGTTTGAGTCCTTCAATGAAAATGACATGGACTGTGATAGTCTTTACAAAGTGAATAATCAAGTCTTTTTGTTGTATAATAATTGAATTTTTGTTAATTAACCTCTAAAATTCATTTCATATATCAAGTATACAATGCAAAAACAAATCCTTTTCATTACTTGTGTGTTTTAATTTAATCAAATTCAATGAATTAATTTATAAGCATTTGAAACTATGGACTGTGACAGTCCATAATGGATCACTGTAGTGTGCATTTGCCCTCCTACAGATACAAGCATGACAGGACCTTCTTGTATAAACTCTCTGAAGAGTTGACCTCTTTCATCTCGGAGCGATTGGAAGCCACATACCCAGCTGTTTTTCTCCATTTGAGGAAAATCATCAAAATCGAGTTCTTGAACGCACAGGCAACCATTGAAAATTCACCCTTCACTTCGTTTGTCGTCCCGAGAAATTATGACGTTCGCCCCCATATCGACCAAGATGACTACGACCTAGGTTTCATTATCTGGTTGAATGATGGTACATTTGTCGATACTTGCATCCCACTTTTTGGCAAATTTTTGGCAAATTTTTTATCCTTTTTTTCTATTGAATATTTTAAACACTCATGGAATTCTGGTGGGTTTACAGGTGATGCAAAAGAGGACAAAGAGTGTTCTCTTTTTGCATTTTCAGAGTACGACGCTTCGTTTTACCCAAGTCACGGTGATGTCCTCTGTTTTGTGCCAGGACAGATGGAACACTGCACGTGGTGTTTGAAAGATGGCAATCAATTGGGGATGGTCTTTTTTCAGAAAAAATCTTTGCTCATGCAAGTAAGCAAGTTCAAGCTCTTGGATACAAGTGGTGTGTTGAAGGAGTGAAGGACGTCATTGAAGGGAAGGGGAAGAAGTCAAAAAAGATTTTTTATGAGAAGAAGGTAGATTTTCTACACCGCACAGAGACATATGCCAAGGAATTGACAGCTGGACCTTATTCAATGAGCAATGTTTAAAAGACCTCCTATACTTCAAACACTATTGTATACGATTTTTATATGAATTTTTGTTCATTTTTTATCAGCCTGTTGTTTTGAGTATGAATTTTCTATCATTGCAATATGCATAGTGTTTTGATTTCAAAGGCTTCTTCTCATTGTAATTTTGTACACAAGTTTGACCTCTTGCCATTGTCATAGGCTTGTTTGTTTTACAGTGATTGTGTTGGGCGTTTCAATTATAAAGTCTCTTTTTGGCTTTATACCTTTCACCGTGTATGGATTTGGCCTTATGCTTGTTTGCTTGTTAGTGTGGTTGTGTTGAATTGGTGTTCAACCTTTTTTAAGCTCCTAAAGTTTAAAAAAATCACTAAAAATTATCTTACTTGCAAAATTTAAATTTAAACAATACAATTTTTTTTGAATAACTGTAGTTTTCTAATTAAAATGTCTATATTCAAAATTTAACAGACCTAAATTGTGGTTTAGTTCATGTAATTTTTGAAAACATAAAGCTTGTAAGATTTGGAGATTTTTACAAGAAGTTATGAGTGGATGAAGTTTGATCGCTAATTGATACTTTAAACTTCATTTGCAATTTTTTCTATCAAACTACAATTCAAAATTAACTCCCAATTTCACTTTTGACCTCTGTTTCTCTAGCTCTATCTAATTTTTCATTTTTGTTCTTTTTGGATGAAGTTAACTAATTTTCATCCACTATGACTCCTAAACTTCATCTACTAATATATTTCTCATTTTAAATTTGATTTCTAAGTGTGATATGTTTTTGAAAACCTCTAAACAAACTCTATAAGATATTTTGTTTGAAAATTAAAAAAGATCTAATTTTGACACTCTGACTTGCACTTGAAGTTAGACTAAGCGTGAAAATGGCTAATCGTGAAATTTGTATATATAAATTGGAGGAATTAGTAATCCTCCTTGGGATTAGTTTCATTTATGAGGTGGTCAAACATCCCTTCAAACTTCATTGTTTGTCATGGTTGAACTTTTTTTAGAATTTTGTCCATCATTTAAAATTGTAATTGTAATACAAAGTTTGAAAATTTTGAATTCCTTTTCTTTTCACTTCTATTCTTTCATTTTTTTTTCACACTATTCCCTCTTCATTATTCTATGCTAAATGTTGACTTTGATCTCCATGAAATATTGACTTCAATTTTCAAACAATAATTGACAATTTCAAACTCTTATTTTTTTATCTAATGTTAATTGTTGATTTATCCAACTTCTAATGGTCTAAATCACTTCTCTAGAATTTCCAATAATCCTATCGACTCCTAAACATCTCTTCAAACTCTCAATTGTCCCTTCAATCTTTTATGTTTGTAAGTTGGTTTTTAAATCCTATCTAGTATCTATTAAATGGAGAATGTTCTCCCAATTTTCTTCCTACTCCATATTATATTTTTTGGTATTAGAGAATATAGTTTCATTGCAAATTAGTTTTACATATTTTCTTCTTAAATGTGTGGCATTTGTCTATTTTATTCTTTTTCTCTTATTCTATTTGATTTGTCACTTTTCAATTCATACAACTTTTTAGTTTGCAATATTTATCTAGCTTTAGAAGAATCTTTTTTATATTTATACACCAACCAATTTGTCAAATCAATTTTTAGACCATACAGTCAGAGTCAATATACAATACTAGTCGGAGTCAATACAAGCACCTGGTCCTCCACAATGATGTGACATTCTTCTTCACGATTATGGGCTCTTTTTTTCACAGCTACAAAATCTCAAATATATGGCATACTATAATTTGCTCAAACCTTCCGAAGCAATGACGTGGCGGCCAATTGGCATGATGTGGCAACACCACATAGCGGTCAACAATTGGCCCAGACTTGGGGCCTCTTTCAGTTCAATTTTGTGGCAGCTCTTTTCAGTTCAAGACCTTAGCAAGTTTGGGCTCCTTAACCAATTTAGTCTCTTTGACAGGATTTGCCGATTTGGTTCAAATTTTTTTTGTCTAATTTTTGGACTCCAAAGGACAAAAAAAATCCCAGGGAGATCACTTAGAGGATCCATTAGAAACTATGTGCATTAAGATTTTAGACCCCCTATCTTATGTTCTAAAATTTAAATGAAAGGAAAAGAAAAAAATATGAGTACATTTTTGTACCTTAAAATTTTATGTTTTGAATTATTGATAGTTTTATTTGTTCATTATAACTAGTTACTAATTTTTGAAATAAAAAGACACACTGCAGAGCTGAAAATAACTTTCACACCCCTATTTTATGTAAGAAAAAATTGTATAAAAAATACACCAAAAATTCTCAAAAATAAATCTCTATTGAAAGTTCATATTCCTTGAATATTGATGCAATGGTCATCTAAATGCATTTTCTATAAATATTTGAGTTGAAAAGCATGCCATTTTAGTTCATTTTTCAACCCTGTCTAGAAATCATTTAATATGGTATTTGAATTGGAAGTTTTGGACAATAGAAACCTATAGCCTTTATTAAACAATATTCAAAATTATAGGTCGAAATCAAAATTCATTAGAAAGTAAATAGAGGGGCAAAAAATCACTTGAACACACATGATTAGTTATAGATACACTAAGTGTCTAAGTGATCTCCCCGGGAAAAGAATTCTTTAACAATTTAGAAAATTTCCTCCTACAAATTTTCTAATATTTAAAAAAAAATCCTCCAAACCTTTTGGACAGTAAACTTGGTATTCTAAGACTCATGTTTTGAAAACTAAACTTAAGAATGGCAAATATCAATCAACACACAATTTTTATGGAATTTTCTCTGGGACTGAATGCCAAAGCTTCATTGTATTTCACAAAACACTCAAATTCTTCTAACTCCTAAATACTCAAAGCCAAAGCTTCGTTGTATTTCACAAAATCATGAATGCACAAAACAATTTCAACGAAGTCAATTTGTTAAAATCCACATACACATTAGAATAGGGAAGTTAGTACAAACACTAGTTAGTTCAATAATATTCACAAATAAGTTAATACAATAACGTCCAAACTCTAGGGATTTCTCAATTAAGAAATTTTCCACTAAGAAGTTCAGAATTCACATAGACTAGGAGACAACCAAAGTGGCATCACCAAGGTACGGTGAGGAATATTTTTAAGATAAATACAACAATATCATTTCATCTGTAATCGCAACAAAGTTAATGAAAACAACTTAACAAGTGGAAACAAAAGCAAAAATTGAAGGGACTACAATGTCCTTCAAGAGAGCTTCAAAAACAACAACAATAGAACTTGAAATGCTCCCAAAACACAAAAAATTGACAATTTGGCCCCAAATGGACAAAATCCAAATTACTAGATCCAATAGTGTAACAAAAGTTCAAAATGAACTAAAAGGAGTTTCAAGGTTTTGGAACCTTGAAAAGGGGTATAGGGGTGTTTTGAGAGAAAAATAAGTGCCCTTATATATATTTCGAAGGGCACTCACCTCCTCTGTTTTCCTATTTGATAATCTTATCAACTAACATTTTCATCATAATCTACAAATTTTAACTTTCTACACTGAATCTAACTAACTTTTAACTCCAAATTACAAACGGATTGCGCCATTGCCTTCAAAAGTCATTTACAATCTAAGAAAACCTCCAACCCTTTTTTTTACGCTTAAAAACCACTGGAAGCTAGCGTCAACTTAGACTCCCAAAAGGTTTAAAATCCAACTTTTGGAGGTTGACTTTTTTGTGGAAAGTAAGTAGCCTAGGATTTTAAATAGCTATAAGGGAGTAAGAAAAGACCTAATTTAGGCTCCATTCCAACTTTGTACGCTCTTGATACGTCGATCAACTCCATCATAATCTTCAAAATTGTTGATCTTGGAAGAATCTTGCCAATTTTGGATCTTCTGACTATTGAAATGTCTTAAAACTTGTTTAAGCGTGTCATTAGAATAAAAGAAAGTAGTCTAATTTTTTTGTGAGATTTTACCGCACCCCAAGTAATTTCCAAGAATTTTTCATCGTGAAATTTGGTAATTGACCATTCGGAAGAATATCTTCTGACTACCAAAAAATTCCGGAATTTTTTGTAGAATTTTTTATGGAATTATACAAAATATATTCAAGTCCATATTCTTACTTTGCACATTCAAAAAAGAAAAATCAAATCCCGCTATCTCCTTAAATTTTTGGTGAACATGGAATCTTTTATACAAAAGGAAATCTTGGCGAACCGACTTCACCATTGAACTCCTAGCATGATTTATGTCTAGAACCACCGTACTTATGTCATAGGTGCCCTCTTCTCGTTCATCTTGAGTTTTCTTCACCTATAGACTAACAATTGGGATTTCTACTATTCGTCAATACAATGGAGAAATTGAAACCTTTCATTGAGATTGACTTAGGATTCTCACATATGTTCCCTCAGACCAATTTAGTCATGTTTTATCACATGCACGGCAAGTTTAGCCAATTTGGAACAATTCTACTTAATGATTGCAATATGTATAATTTTGGATTTTTATCCTATAACCCTATTTACATGCGAGATTTGGGTTATGTTTTAGGAAAAAAAATTAATTATGACCAAACACTCTAAAGGCATGATACATACCTATTTTGTCTTTATAGTCTTTTAGGGTTTTTTGTATAATAAATTATACTCAAAATATATATTTTTTAAATGAATCCTAGTGACAAATTAGGCACTCACAAGTATCATGCCTTTACAAACTGCCACAGGACGTTGAAGACCATCAAGATTCACTTTTTATGGTGCCGGACTTACAACATCTTCATCAGCCTTGATTTCTATAGATGGATTTTTATTATAGATGAACCATTAATAAATTTCTATAGTTTAGGTTTGTTCTTAGGGAGGTATGGATGCACTATAGGTAATTCCTAAGGGAAACTAAATTAACCCCAAGTTATGCACAATTTAAAGATTCGGGAATAAACAACCATAATCGATTGACCAATAGATAAGAATTCATATTTATTATATTTAAATCCAAAGTTGAAAACTTATCAGGTGTATACAAATCTATCAATTCAGCTTGGTTTGCTCGCTTCCTTGTCAGCTTCACCAACTGGTTGGTACATTCTCTATTGATCTTCTTGCTTCTCCATTCGTTCAACATCTTCAATTGATTCTTCTACATCAATCAATTGTTCATTCCAGATCATATGTTTCACCAACTATTGATTCTCTTTGGCACTGGTCAACTCCGATTTTAATCCAATTAGGCCTTTGAAAATGTTTCCTTCGATAGCTGCTTATATCTTTCATTTATACTCAGGATTTAAATGATCCAATTGATTAAAGAATGTACATTTTTTTTTACTCAATTAAGACAATTTTCAATTTGCTTTTAAATCACTCGGTTCCCAGTTCTATTGATCCCAGTCTATGGATTCACTCTCTATATATGTTTAATCACACTATTCATATAGATTGACCTCCCAGTTCTCCTCATACAACACTCAATAGCATCATGCTCATACACATTGACACATATCATGGAATCAACCCATACACTATTGATAAAACAATTAAAATCAAATACAGTCAACTATTTGCATTCAGCAACAACAATAGAAATTCCTCACAGGATTAAATCCATAGATACAACACTCAACATTATCACATTCTCATAATTGACATATATAATTTCAGCACACTCATCTCATTTACTTCACAATAGCAAGAATTTCTATTGCACCACACATCTAAACATCCACTCAATTGATCACACATTCATTTCATAAATTCCGCATTGTATTTCATCATGAATTTTACAATTGATTTCCACTGTAAATTTAGCTTCACTGCACAACAACTATCAAACCACAAACTCACAACTACAAAGATCAGTGTTATAGAAACTCAACCTCTCCTTGTACTCAATCTTCAGTACTAACACGACTATCGATTGTTCCTACACACACTCCTAGCCACTACCGCAGGACCTCTGGACTCTCTTCCAGACTAGATTTCACAATTGAACAAAAATCAACTTCAATAGAATTGAAAAACTAACAAAATTAAAACTATTACACACCTCTTCCTATAGATTCTAATACTACAATTTCACCCTCTTTTCTGCCATATTCTTGTTGGAAGAAGTAGTTGTGCGACGGTTGGATAAAAAACGTCACGTTCTTTACAAACAAGGTTTCTTGGGATTGACATTGAGATGACCATAAACACATTGAGAGGGGCAGGAGTGTGAGCGCTTAATAAATCCACCCTTGATAAATAATTAAACTTAATCAAGCTTTTGATAATTGGGGTGTGATTTTATCTACGGATGCCTAACGTTAATCCACTATACCTTCCAAGCAATGGATCTTTTTTGTAGTGCCTAAATGTACTCAAACATTCAAAAAACAACCAAAAGTAGAATTGAATTGCAATTGTCCCATTGTCGAGTAGAGAGGCCTTGCCTTGGGTAAGCGTCGGGCTTCTGACTGCAAGTAGACTTGGCCGGGAAATAAAAGGGCCCGTGATTTAGCAAATATATGTATGCATGCTCACAAAATCTTCATAATCCACTATAAAGTTCTCATATAATATCACATATTTGCACAAAGTAGTTGAAGTTGCTCATAAATTGCATAAGTTTCCTTCTAGGAAGGTCCCGCCACTAATATGAGTACCATAGCTACTCCAGAACTCCAAATTGAGAATGAATCATCTCTTTGGAAAGCTAACAATAATATCTACAAACCCTCCAAAATCAACTTAAACTATCATACTGTCCGACTTTTATAGTTGGTCAAAGTTTGCTCTCTTCAACTCCAAGGCAGCTCACCACTACTCTTCTCCCAAGATTACAACTCTTACATGTAAATTCCAAACTAATTGTGTAATATTTCTATAAAAAGCTAACATGTTAATCTCTATACCTTCCAGATTTCAATACAAAATAAGATATTGTCCGACTTTTACAGTCGGTCAAAGTTCATTCTTTCCACTTTGAAGGCAACTCATCACTGTTCTTCTCCCAAGATCATAACTTTCACATATAAGTACCAAACTGACCATGTGATATGTTTATAGAAAACTAACACACTAATCTACACACCTACCAAATTTCAACACAAAATAAGATACTATCCGACTTTTACAGTCGATCGAAGTTCTCTTTCTTCAAAATCAAAGGTAGCCTCTCACGACTTCACCTCTAACCCTATAACTTTTTCATCCTACCTCCAAACTAAGAGAATGATAGCTCTTTAGAAAGCTAACATCTAAATACACAATCTCATAAAATCTCAAAGCCAAAAAACTCTTCATCCAAAAGTTATGAGCCCTCAAAAATTCTGTTCTCTCACTCCATGTCAATTATCCCTCTTTCATTCCATTAAGCATAACTTCCACATAAAAACTTCAAATTGAGCGAGTGATAGGTTTTTGGAAACCTCAAAACAAGTTCATAAAATTTCATTACAAAAACTCTTATATACAAAACTCTATGTCTCTCCAAAGTTTCAGTTCACCTTAAGCAAACTTAGAAGAGGAAGAAGAAGGCCCTCCACCTTATCTTCCACCTCACTCTCCATCCCCTCCACCTAAGCAAATTGTCACATGCCACAAAAAGCCACATGGATCACAATTTGTCTATTGACCACCCCTTTTGCCCCATAACTCTATCCTTATCTCCTATGTGGCAACTACAAGGCCTTCAAATCCCTTTTAAAATCCAAAAGAAAGATAAAACAAATTTAATCTTTTCATTTAACAACTTTAAAATCTACAAACAAAGTTTAAAATGCTTTCAACTAAAGAAATAAAAGAACTAATGCCTACTGGTTGTCTAATAGAGGTAAAAAAGATAGAATCTTCTCTATGTGGATTTTTAGACTCTCTAAAAAACCCTCGAATTTGACAACAATTAATTGTTTTTACATAATGTATGTAAATACAATGCGACACCGTTCATTCAAGATTGTCTTATCAGACATGTCCAGGGATATTGGTGACATATTGGACGTGTGATGTCACATGTTGTATAGGACAAGTGTCTGACAAAAAGAGATAAGGCGTCGTGTAGAAATTTAGGGTTTCATTTTTTTAAATTCTGGGTTGCCCAAATTTGTCTTACGTGGCTAGTTGCTAAGAGTGACATAGAAAAACCACGTCATTTAGGGCGACTTCGAGTTGGGGTGCATGCAAATCTGAATAGGGCGACCACAGATACAAAGATCAGGGCGACTCCGGGTTTCGGGGGTGACAACGGGTCTAAAATTTGTAGGCGACTACAATATAAGGAAAAAAAAGAAGATAAAAGGAGACAACTACAAGTTCATAACGTTTTCGTGGTCACCTAGATGCAATCACCTCTACTCGTGGTCGCTCCTACCCAACTTTCTATACTTAGGTAGTTAGATTCCTTAGTATTAGATATTGAGTTAATAATGGAGCTAATTCATCAATTTAAGTATATGAGCTGTCACTGCCATTCATGTAGCAACCAAATTAATCTCTTTGTGTGGTGATTTATGACCAAAGATTTTATTTCCGGCTACAAATCTGGAAAAAAAGGACGACTGCAGATTCACAACGTTCCCACGGTCACTTAGACGTGGTTGCCCCTACATGCAGTTGGCCATGAATGTACCACAGGGATGCTACATGGCATCCAGGTGGCTGGGCAACAAAAGTTTTTTTTTTAAAAAGTCAACAGTCAATTTGACTTTGTTGGACATTGCATGATGTCAGGGATGTCGCGTGTCACAATGTCCGGGAAGACAATCTTGCTGAATGGACTAGGCCTCTGTGGATTTTTTATGTGAGATGATTCAGTCTAAAACCAGTAGTACCAGCTTACGGAAAATTTCTTGACCTTTCTAAAAATGTAAAATTTGATTCTCTCCGAGCTTCCCAGCAAAAGTTATAGGCGGATGAAGTTTGATTACTAATTGGTTCACCAAACTTCATTCACTACTTTTACTTAGTTATCAAATTCAAATTGATTCAAAATTTTGGGAAAGAGTTATAGATGTTAACTTCTATCTAAACCTAATTTTGGTTTGGATGGAGTGGTTTCCCTTATCTTCCATCCAACTCTAGCCTAAGACTTCATCCTTCTACACACTAGAAGAAACCCGTGTTTTTTCAAAACATAACATGCTAGTTTTGATGTCAAAACTAGCATCCTAATGTTATGTTTGATGTCCAAAAACTTTGACATCCAGTTTTTGGACGTCAAAAAAAACACGGGTTTCTTCTAGTGACAACTTCCACGTTTTTTAGTCTTTTCTATAGTGTAAAACACCTATAGATTCTTTTTAACTTGTTCTACAAGCCTACAAGTTCTTCCAATCTATAATTCAAATTTTAGATTTCCTTTCACTTGTAAATCTGAATTTTGACATCTTTTCAATTCTCTCAACTTATTTCAAAGTTTTAAGTTTTTGTCCAATCTAGACTCTAAATTTCATCTACTCCTATTTTATTCGTCTTAAGTTGGATTTCTAAGTTTAAGATATTTTTGGAAACCTCTAAAATAAATCTACAACATTTTGAGTCTAAAACTTGGAAAAAACTATTCTTGATACTTTGACTTGGAGTTCTAGTTCGGTTAATACATTTTAATTGACCAACTTTGAAAATCAAGAGAATTTAGAGTGCTTAGTAACTTACCTTATTTGGGAGTTCATCTTGAATATTTTGGTATAGCATTTTCAAGTTTTCTTTTAATCGCCATCATGTAGGTCTTTATCAATTTATGCTCACCACTTAAAAGTAGTGTTTTAGTACAAATTGAAACTAGAATTCCGACTACTTTTTTTTTTTTTTTCTGTTTTACTTCTTTTCTTCAACACTATTTAGACTCCAATGTTTGTAGCTTGTTATTCCTAGCCAGTTTTGGAGGTTTTTTTATCTTTTTATTGTTATTCATAGCCAATTTTGGAGGCTTGTTGTTTTCATTTATGCATTGTAAACATTGTTGCCAGTTATGTGAATATCTAATAATAGCCCTATTTTGTGTTTGTAGCGACAAAGTAGAATTGATCACCTACATGGTCATTCTTTTATGTTGTTCTCATTGGTGAGGTACAATTGCTGGTTACTATAGATTTGAAGTATAGGAGCCAATCTTTCGGACAATTTAGCTCTTGGTCTGGTCGTCCCATTCTACTTGTTTAAAGCTTGTGATTTTTTATCACCTATTTTCACCTTTAAATCCATTTAGAGCCATTACGGAATAGACCAACGGAAAGCAGTTTGAAGATTGGAAGATCAGAAGACTGGAAGACTCGACTTAACCTCTAAGCAAATTATTCCCAGTTACAGCCAGATACTCTACATATTTTTAAAACATCCTTTTCTCTACCCGACAATATGGACTACTATCCTGCAAAAACTGAGCGGATGAAAAACTATTTCGCAAATAATAATAAGGCGATGGAGAAGGTGTATCTGACCTTCTTGCAGCACCTCAAAAGGAGCATGTTTATCCTCCCCAAACTAGCATACCATGCATCAGACAAGAATGTCTTTAAGAAGCCAAGGGCTTATAACAAGTTGGAGTTCCGGATTAACAACACGGAGCTCTGAATGGAGTTTTATTCAAATATCATGAAGCAATACTCTAAGGGCGGAAAGGAAGTCATTTTTTTGTTTACAGGAACTAAGTTCACCTATGTAGTGATAGTGAGCCCTTTTAAATCTAGTCGAATTGATGACATTCCTAAAATTGAGTCAGATGACTTCATTTTTCACTGTCAACTTGATTTAAACAATTGGCATTATCCTTCCTCCAAGGTCCTATGCTTGAGTTTACACCTTATGTAATTCAATTTTGCTACTTATTTAGGTCGAGTCTATCTAAGGTCTTTTTTGATGGCCTGCTAATAATCTGTATCTATTGCTCACATGTATAGATGCTTGGACTAAACGTATACGAGGAAGTTTATAGCAGAAAACTTGGCGCTTCAACGACATTTTCTTCATCAGAAAAAAAACTTAAATCTGCATGGATTTGCCACAGACTCCGTCATTGTAGGTGGGTTTGTTGCAACGGCAAAGCATGGATTTGAATTCTAATGCAAAAAAGAGGAGAAGGAAGAGGAGGACTATGATCTCAAAGTCCCGGAACATGAGCAAATACTCCAGTGACTCAGTGAGACTGTCACAGAGTGTATAGACATCGTTTGCATCATTCGAGCAGCCCGTTGAAATAGATCCGATTGAGACACAATCATCAATCACACTGCCACGGCCAGTGCGTCTAGCAAAGCAAAGAAGGTCAACGCAAGATATTAACGACTATAGCACCCTAATCATTGAATTACACATTGTCGTGCTGCAAATGCAAGCACTATGTATATTTATGTTCTTTAGATAGATTTTGATATTTATAAAATAGTAAAAGAGATGACATCATTTGAAATGGCTTCAAGATGACGCTTCTCACTAGTACCGTGATATACAAATATAAAGAGAAGAATTCACTTGTGAGCTTCATTGTATTTGATGTTATTATTCTTTATTTTTCATTTAAGTTATACTATGTCAAACTAGAGGGGGGATTCTGAGTCTCAAGATGAAGAATCTCAACTGGAACATGAGTTTGAATTTTCTTTATTGCAACTACCAAACCAACCTCAACTATTGTTGGGTCTTCCATTGTTGCATAGGCATTCACAAGATGAAGCTGGGTCATCTCGACCACTAAAACAACTTCGCGTGAAGCGACAATGACATGAGAATCTTCAATAAGATGCTCGGGCATTGATGATTTAACTGCAAGTTGAATGCGTTGAACCCGACAACTATGAAGTGACATTTGAAAGTTGGTTTGAAGGTTTGAACATCGATCAATATTATTGCATAGTCAAGCCTATTGAAAGAAGTCATGGTCATCAACAATGGTTGGAAGGGCTAATTAATCCTTCAACTAAGGCAGATCTTGCCGATTACATCACTACTACCATCAAATGCATTCTCAAGTTCTTGTAGATAAAGTAATATTCCCATTGAAACTCTATTTTTTTACTTCTATCAAACATATGTTAGTTTCTATTTTTTTATTCCATATTTGGAATGTTTTCTAAATGTAATTTGTGTGTATGAAGTTATATGAGGGAAACATTCAAATAGTTTACCTTCTAGATACTTTGGGGTGATTTATTTCTTAACTAGCGATTTAGAAATTAGTCTTATGGTTAAAATTCATGATCAATGGATGTTAAAGAAGCCACATGATCAAGATATGGACTAATGTCCATTTGATTTGTGTGGTTTAGGTAAAAGATAAGGTAGAGGAAAAGGGGGACCATTATTTATCTTTTCTCTCGTTGTTGTTTGTAAGGCCGGATTATTTGAGGAGCCATAGCGTGTTGTATTTTGAGAATTTTGGAATGAAAATTGGAAGAGTTATGTATCATGTTGTAGAGTTTTTATGGACTATCCACCACACCATTATTAATGGGTCTTGTGGAGAAGTCCATAGTAGATAGTGCAGTAGCTGCCAAGACCATAATGTGACCCACACCGCTTTGAGATAATGCATATTGGCCGTATTCTAAAATGGAATCCATCGACGCATTACACTTGGAAACACTACCAGTATATGGTATGGAACAATCACGCGAATCCTGAAGGGCACAAAAGTCAGTGTGATTACAAAGAATAAAGGATAGACAATTGGAATATAAATAATAAAACAACTCGAAATGAATTAAACAATCATCCATTTTGCAAGACGACTATGATAGAACTATAATCGATACACTTGTCTTTAATGAAACACAATAGCAATAGATAAAATGCACAAATGCAAGGAATATTGTTCAGTATTAGCGACGACTGGAATGATTCTTAACTAGCATCTTAGACTCCTCTATGGCGTCTATAAGTTCATCGTATTCTCGCGTATCCTGCTCCTCAACAAGCATCCGCCGTCCAATGTTGTCATTCTTCCGAAAGAACAATAGTCCACGATCCTTAGTGCCATGCAAGCGTGTAATCCAAGGCAAAAGCTCATCCAGCAAGAAAGTGTCTTTAAAACCATCTCCTTCCTTTGACCACGAATCCGACAGCACAACGTTTTCAGGCTCGTTCAGAACATGCTTCTCAGGATTGTCGTCTACCATAATAGTATTGCCAATAGTAAACTTTGAGTTCTGTGCATCGAACAATTTGTCTAGAGGTTTGAGGAACATATTTTTGTTGGTTCCCTTCACTTTCAAAGTTGTGATGTTTCCTCGCGGACCCCTACACTTCAGATTGTCGCAAAACTCTTGCCCAAGGATACTCCATGGTGTCTCTAATCCTCTAAATAGGTACTTGCATATGAATTTTGTTGTAGAAGTCATCATGGAACTCCAAACAGAAATGTATGCATCTATGGCTAATTGTCGGAGGAATTCCTCGCAATGAGGATGAACATATATAGCTTTTGAACCAATAGATACTGGAAAAACACTAGAATGTGGCTCCGAAAGATCATTGTAGACTGTGCCCTTAGGAAGATTTTTCTTTTCTTAGATACACAAAGGATCCCATTCAGTTCTAGAATGACATTGAGCCACCTTCTTCTCGGCCTGGAAGCGAGCGGAGGAACAATAGGCTCCTGTGTTGCACCTATACATATTTCTGAAAGATCGCTCCTCTGTTAAAATCAAGGCAGAGAAATACGCCAACAGTTGTTAGTAAACATTTGAACACAAAATAGAAACACAAATGAAGGGACTCAAATAATAGAAGATCCAAGTCACAAGAACAAATATCTCAATAGATGCACATTAAAATAAAGAAAAGTTGACCACTTACGATTTCCTCAGACGTAGGACTTTGTAAGGATTCTTTAGTGCATGCATTATTTGCTGGAGGCGGTATATGAACCTCCATGAGAACATCTGGAATATTCACATCAACCTCCATATCCTCTTGCAATTGGACTCCTTAAAGTGACACTTCCAAGTTAAGGTCGATTCTTCCACCAGAATTTTGATGGTTTGATCTTGGAACATATGAAGGGCTCTTTGGGAAGGACACACTCAAGGGATCACTGGTAGAAGGTGGAAGATGTTGGGGCACTATGTCCTCATTAAGAAAACCTGCGAATTATTACAAGTGGATAATGAGTAGTTTCCAAAACAAATGTAGATTTACACTTCAAATCTTATGAAAATATATTATGTTCACAATCTAATGCATATAAGTGTGGATTCATATCAAACATCAACAAACAAGAGTCGCACTTATAATTTATGTACATGTAACTATGGATTTACATTTATAATATAAATGAAAAAAATCCAGTATTCATATTTACATACACTTAAGTAGTTAAGTATGAATTCACAATTAAAATCTTGAAAAGAAAAAACCTGATACTCACAAATTTTAAAAGGTGAAATTAGATTTTACATATAAAAGCAAGCGAAAAAAAGATGGAATACTTTTGCAATTCTATACATATACATTTTGAAAATAATTAAAAATCATGAAAAAATGATTGCAATATTTACAACTTCATATTTGTAAATGCAATCTTGAAAATTACATTCAGCAATACAAAACAATCATGTAAAAGTAAAAAAAATCATACTTAAAAAAACAAAAATAGCGCAACTTCAAAAGATCCCAAATCATTACAGTGAGAGTTCATTGAGATGAACCTTGGGGATCATTGACTTCCTCATTTCCAACCCCCGAACTCATTGCAGGAGTCTGCAGGTCATCTGATTGCAGCAGCGCCTCAGAAGGACTATGCAATGCTGGATCCAGTTCCATGGATGTCCTAGGAAGAATATGAGCTCCACTACCTGAAGATACCGATACACGGTTCTTTGACGACACATGAGGGGCCGGCTCACTCATCTCAATAGTTGGAGGGGAAGAGTTTCTAGAAGGTAGAGTTCCCTTGATGATAGTCATCAATTGAGCATATTCAATCCTTGAACGCTTCCTCTCCTCAAATTGTTCCTCCTCATACTTCTGCATCCTTTCATGCATCATTTTCATATAATCCTTCATAGTAAGATCTTCTATTTCATCCAACTTCTTCTTTCCTTGATCACGCTCTGAAGAAGGGGAAGGAGAAGTGAACGATGAACCACGACGTTCACTTGCTGGTGGATTCATAGGGGCGACTGTTCCAGCATGTGGAGTGCTAAACTCTTGGGACGCGGGAGGATTGATCATATGGAGTTCGTCACCTTCTCCTTGGTCAATCATGTCGTGCTCCGAATCTTGAGCAACCAACTGAATACAATCTCTCTTGCCCCTACCGGATGACGAGGTGTCATTATCGACCGTCTTTGGATACTTCTCTTCATCAACATAGTACCCTGACTAAAGGAAATCCGCCTTGTCTAAGTCCACAGACAATTGCAATAGGTCACTAAAGGATTTCGTCTCGTCAAAATCCCCAATGATATAATTTATCAACAAATTCATCTGGAAGAAGATGAAAAAATAGTTAGAATAACATATTTTAGATAATAAATTCCAAGAACAAACAAACATGTCAATTCACTTTGAATGGAGGTGAATACTTAGAAAGAACAACATACTCACCCATGCCGCAAAGATGATTTTTCCACCCCCGTATATTGTAAAGACCGCGTCTCCGGGATTGCAAAATAAAGCCAAAATGCTTATGTAGAACTCCATCCATAATTCATTCTCATAGATTCGGTATTGCATTTCATTGTAAGCTCCCGAGGTAAGGAATTCATGCGTTTCCGGAGCCTTGAATTTTGTGGGCAAGGAGTTGCATTTTGCCTTGTGGTTCTTCTTAATGAGGAACATGATGTGGACATTCGCTTCGACTTTCTTCTTGCTCAACTCAAGATCCTCAAGTCGCTCGTACTTCGCCGGCATGTACTTTGCGTGATGAAGGACATAATTATCTGTAAATACGGAATGGTAAAAATGGTGTATGAGACTGGAATCGGTCTTCTTATCTCCAGATAACCACACCCACACAGGGATATCAAGAATTGCAGGATTGGTTAGCCCCATCAGCAACATCAAGAAAGAATAAAAATACGGAGTTGCCATCCCTCCAGCCTCCTTGTTACTTAGAAAAATTCTGAAGTCCATGAATCCCATCTTTATACGATCGACATCCAAATGATCCCAATCACCTCTGGCCCACTTCGCTAAGTCGTCTGTGTTCTCGTTGAATGGACGGTAGAATGCTTGACCGGTGGGAATTGTAAATCTTCCTTTATTTCTCAAGAAGACCTTCAAAAATTCCTCGGCATAGGGTGACAATTCTCCAATGCTCTTGTTGATGTTACACAAAAGCTTCAATGCAGTGAAGAATATCTCAGATGGACCTGTGATGAGGACATGCATGGCAGCGTCCGTGATCTTGTAATCCTCTTTGAATTTCTTCCACATGTCCTTCTTACTCTCTCCCGTCGTGGTTAACAAATCAAGTTCGGGCTTCATATCATTGAGCTGCACCTTTACAATTTGCTTTCTTTTGCGCCTCTTACACCACTATCGATAGGTACAGCAGTTTGGTACAGCCTTCTTCAGCTTCTTAAATGTCACCTTTGGATAATCCTCCATTCTCTTGTTCTTCTTTTCTGGTTAGTCAGGCTTCTTCAATAGATGCTCTGCAAGTCGCTTGAGGCTTGCGTTGGAAAGGTTGCCAAGCCATTTAAAGAACTCTTTACTGATGATGCCATCCTTCTCCGGAACCCAACCCCTGGTGTTCTTGAACAAAGTTTTTGACTCCGGATCGATCAACTCTCCCATTGAGGCAGCGGAAATGAGTTCAAAGTATAACTCATAGACATTTGTTGGAGCAGTAATAATTTTGAGCTTGTTTATAATGTCAACCTTCACGGGCTTGCCAGACTTGGTTCTCTCTTGCTTCTTAATGTCAATCATACCAAACCGCAGCTGGCAAGCAGCGTCAAATTTCTACATTCAAAGATAATATAAACAAGTTAGTCATTGAATAGAAAAATCACCTTGGATGGAGGTGAATTATGAACTAGAAAACTTCATTCTGCAAGTTTTAAGAATAGACAGATGACCTCCTAACTTATATGTATTAGAAAGATTTTACATGAATAATATCAAACTACTTTCCTATGATACACCTTCCAATTTTCGGCGTTGTTGCCTTTGGATTGTGACTTTGATCTTGAAATTGATCGTCCCGCTTTGGACGCTTGTTTCGGAGGAGTTGGTTCTCCCATCCTTAACCACACTCCACGAGCACCAATTATATTAGTTGCCCAGGTAGGGTTATATCTGTCGAAGTGATTCACTCAATTATAGTAAGATGAAATTTGGCGTAGAATGGAGTGGTCCTTGCTCCAGACAATGAAGCATGGCCATTTTTCAAACTTCTCCACGATCTTGGATGCAGATGCCTTGGTCTTCATCTTCTTTGATGCCTCAACACTGTGCTGGCCATTGATCATGTAGAACTTGCAATCTTTTATATCTTTCCAATCCTTTGGCATTTCCTCCAATCCGATAGGCATAGCACAAAGGGCTTGCTTTTGATCTTTGTCAGGCATCTCCATCAAATAATGCATGGTGTGGTCAATGCCGGACGGCTCTAGACTGCGACAATTCATGTCAGGGAGAGGTACCATCAACTGATCAATTGAAATCTCTTCAACTTTATCACTACCAAAACAATATGCTTCTTGGCATTCAGACCAATAACTATCATAGATCTTTAAGGACTCCTCGTAATTCGCTTTCCCAGAGTCTTTATCCTTGGGTATAAACTTGAAATCCTTTGGTATGTTTGTAAGGACTGAGAGTGAGTTAGACTTGGGATCTTGGTCATCGGCTTCAGCTATTGTAGTGTCTCACGTCTTCATTGGCGTACTAGCACGTACCGTTCTTGAAGTACTAGCTCGACGTTTTTGATTTTCACTTCTGCCTGTCTCAGGGGTGAGATTTAGACGGGACTACTGGCTCCCGACCACGCCACTTGACTCTTGAGACAAATGTTGAGGGGTCATGTTCTTGTAACTAGTCCGTAATGTTGTTGTCTCAATTTGAAAAGAGACTAACAATTGCTTCAGTCGAGTAGCCAGAATTGCTGAAGGCAGCGGTCCTCCATCCTTATTCATCTACCTTCCTTTTTGGATTTGTGCTTCGAGCTCCTTATAGAGGCCTTTGTACTGGGAGTTCATGAGAGACGTACAACATTCATGAATACTGAATGGCGTCTCTTGAGGATTGACGGCATAAGTGTACTTGTATTCTTCCGGCATGTCTGGATCGTTCTTGATCAAGCACGTGACCAAAATTATTCCTGGAGGACCTTTGGCAATATCAACAACTTCTTCATAGTGAGAAATTGGAAGTGTGGCGTCAGGCCCATTTTTGAATTTCTTCATGAACCCAACGTTTTGAGTCATTGGATAAAGAATGATGCTCCAGAACTCAACGCTCTCTGGTTCTTTTAGTTTCCAATAATCCCCATTGTCAGCCTCATCACCAAATTCTTCGACCAAGTCTTCGGATACTTCATATTGATCGAAGTAAAAGTCAAGTTTTTTTTATGTTCATCCATATCTATAGTCAATCATACAAGAAGAATTCAATTAGAAAAGATATTCAACTTGAGACCCAAATGTTTTTTTTCTTGGTAGTAATAGTAATCCAATTATCATTGGTGCCTAAATGAACACTATAATGTAATTGAATTAATTAACATCAGAAATTAGAAATAGATATAGTTCACCTCGAATGGAGCTAGCAGCTATTCACCTCAAATCAAGGTGACTTGAATTGTGGATATTACTTTTACAAGAGGACAAGACAGCCATTGATTCACCTCCACTCAAGGTGAATTTAGTTTGGGATACTACTTATACAAAAAAGACAAAGTGGCCTTTGATTCACCTCGAATCAAGGTGATTTGAGTTTGGAATACTACTTCTACAACAAGACAAAGTGGCCATTGATTGATTCACCTCCACTCAAGGTGAATTGAGTTTGGGATACTACATCTACAAGAAAGACAAAGTGTCGTAGCACAGGATAGGTAAATTCCCCATTATACTCACAAAAATCACCCTAGAGTATAACTAAGTGACTCTAAAGATCAAACCCACGAGATTCTGTGAAGTATCTAGCCTTATTAACGAACTAAGCCAAGTCAGTAGTAACATCCATCTTTTCCGGTCCTCTTTCCTAAACCGGAAACACAAACACCCAGAAAACTAGGGACCGGATTCTCTCTATCTTCCGATTCCAACTAGTCTTCCGGTTATCGAACCCAACACAACCCCAGGATCCTATCTCTTCCGGTCCGGGTATCCGTCTAGACCAACCCGCTCTAGACAACTTACAACTATTTCTTCTCCTATCCAGTTTGGTTTTACCTCTGTTTAGCCATCAGAGGATTCGCCGCTTGCTTTTGAGAGTGGTAGGCCCACCACACCTTCCGTGACTTATAGTGGCTGAAGACCCACTTTCCTAATCTCTTCTTTTCTAGGCTAGTACGGATCCGGTTTGGTCCTTCACAGCAGCCCAGATAGCAATCCGGTTTACTAGTCACACAAAGACCCCCCGTACGATCCTCTCAATACTACAACAACCCTGATATCATCCTAATCCGTACGAAGCTAAGGCGGTTACAAGTGCACCCGTCCGTTCCAACATCAGCTAGAATTCTTTCGTTTACCGTTAAGATGGCGAGACCTCACAGGAGATCGGACACTCAACCGGATTTCCCATCCAAGAGTTCTAGCGCGACTAAGGAATCCTTCCCTATCCGCCTAGCCTAACAACGGCTTTCTCACCCGGAATCTCAAACTCTAGACATGCTGAGGCACTGAAGTTCACTCTCAACTCTATCCTATCCGCTCACGTGTACTTAGAACTAAGAAAAACACCAAGGGGAGAAATCCCAACACATCCGCTCGCGCCTTCTGAACTCCCTCACGCACAACCCTGCCAAGACATAGGAGAACGTACAACAAAGAAGCACAAGGAGAAAACACAAAGAAAAATGCAGAGGGAAAGACTCCCAGTCCTCAGCACAAGGACTGAATTATATACACTTTGAGAACTTCCAAAAATACAAAAGGCAAAAAGAGCCGTTAAAAGTCAACCTAAATCCGGATCCTAACTTCCAGTCCTCCTAACACTACCGGATCGGATTACTAATCCGGATCCGTTCCCATCCTATCCTACCTAACTTACTCTACATCGCTATCCCGCGCCCCAACGAAGGACTCTTGGGCTCCGCCTCCAATTGCTCGAAGACTTCTCCCAAGTTCCTATTCCGCTCTCCGGCTATCGGATTTGGCCTGTTGGAACCGAGAGAGGAATCGATGTTGATCGGCGCGGTCTGGGAAGGCTGACTCGGCTTTGACTGTGGAGTCTAGTCTCTTCCTTCCCTTGGGTCTGGCACTTCCGGAAATGATTCCGGCATGGAGATGTCTGATAGGTGGACCCTCATCGATCCGGTCAACTTTTGTGTGCACTCCTCCATCCGGTCCGCTGCTCCTCGTACTAGGACCAAATTCTTCTCCACCTGCTCGGAGAAGTCAGTCAGGATCCGAACTATCCGGGAACCGAATAGTTTCTTCTCCTCCAAGACCTTCTCGTCGAAGAGCCTGGCCTTGACTGCCGCGCTTCCGGCCTCATCGAAAGTCGCCTTGACCGATTCCGCCACCTTCTGCGTTTCGTCCGCCATTATCCGGGTGGCGGCCATATCTTCCTTGAAGGTGGCCACTTCCACCTTCAGCATGTCGACCTCCTCCTGAAGTCGTCGGATTTCCGTTTTCTGTTTCCGAATCTCGGCCGGATTGGTGATGCAATCCGCCACCTTTCCCGGCAACTTACTGTCCGGTGCTGCATGCACCAACTCTCCGATCTGGAGCAGGGCGATTCTCTTCGCCTCCCAGTCTGCGCGGATATCGCAGAGGGTCTTCACCAGTTTCTCGAACGGATCGGCAGGTCCCTTCTTTGAACCGCCTGCCTTCTCGCCTTCCCGTGTCTTCTCCTTTCCGGTCTTGTCACCGAGCGGAGATCCTCTTCCGGTCGGAGACGTCGTCTTGTGGTGCTTGGTCTGCCGCTCTGCCTCTTCTTCATCTTCTTCTTCTTCGGTCTCGGATCCGGTTTCCTCTTCCTCCTCGTCCGTTTCCGATTCTCCGTATTTCAGGAGATTCTCCTGGGCCTTCCACTCCTTCTCTTCCGATTCCAAAAGGAGCTGGTGTTGCTTGTAGAGGTGGAAGACGTAGGGACACACGGGTGTCGGCCTACTCCTTCCGACCCTCGTTGCTAACTGGGCCACCAGATCGAACATGATCTGGGCCCAGTCCGCCTTCCGGTCTCCGCTCAGAGCACCGAAAATGGTGTTGCCGAGGGTGATCGTCACCCTTGTCGGCTTCTCCGGATGGAGGATCGGAATGAGAAACTAGAGAAGTTTCCGGTGCCGGTCGTCTATGCAGTCCTCCACCGCATATCCGTCCTTGGAGTTGACTACTCCTCGGAGCTTGCCCCGGATGTACTCGTCCTTCCGGTTCGCCATCCCGTGACCTCCTGCCCGGAACTTATACACCTCTCTCCAGATCTCTTCCGTCCATTCCGCCGAAACACATCAGATTGTGTTGTTGAATTGGTTCGTCCACTTCCCCTGGATCTCCTTCACCATCCGCTCATCCTTAAAACCCCAAGGTTTGTCGAGCAAACCCTGGCATCCCATCCAGTTGAGATCCAACCGGAGCATCTCCATCTCCTCCTCTGTCGAGGGGAGAATCGGAACTATCTTCCGGAATTTGACCGGAGCCGATGATGTGGACGGCCCTTGTCTATTCCGCCTAAGCTGCGGCATGGACACAGACTAGATCTAAAATAGTCCCTTTCCGTTTCTACCTCACCCAGTTCTAGCCGTAAGTTCCGTTCTCACTTTCTCTCTCCGATCTCAACCGGAAACCTGCACTGTGATCGGTATGCAACCGGAAACCTACCCTGCAGCACAACTCTAACGCTCACACACACACGCGCACGCTCACAACGCTTGAAAACGAGGAGCGCCAAGGAACACTCTCACCAAACAGCGTTTGGAAATGGAGAGTGACTGAGGAGGTCCTAGGCTTTTATAGTCCCTCCTGACCTAAAAGTCGTCATGATGACGTTTACCGGTCCAGTCCTACAATTCCGGTCCAACCCTAATCCGGTTTTCTAACCCCAATCCGGTTCACTACCACTTCCGGACAAGGTTCCAATTCCAATTCGGTTCCTAGGTGTCACTGCTAAGATCGGATTCATTCCAACTGTTCCACTACTCCAATGTCTTTCATAATTTTCCGTCCTCTGCTGTTTCTAAACAAAACCTAGATACTAATCGATAGTTTCCGTTCCGTTTTCTAGATAAACAACTGAAATCCAAAAATTCTGTTTGCGACACAAAGTGTTCTTTGATTCACCTTGAATCAAGGTGATTTGAGTTTAGAATACAACTTCTACAACAAGACAAAGTGGCCTTTGATTCACCTCCACTCAAGGTGAATTGAGTTTGGGATACGACTTCTATAAGAAAGACTATGCGGCCTTTGATTCACCTCGAATCAAGGTGATTTGAGTTTGGAATACTACTTTTACAAGGAAGACAAAGCGTTCTTTGATTCACCTTGAATCAAGGTGATTTGAGTTTGGAATACAACTTCTACAACAAGGCAGAGTGGCCTTTGATTCACCTCGAATCAAGGTGAATTGAGTTTGGGATACTAGTTCTACAAGAAAGATAAAGAGGCCTTTGATTTACCTCGAGTCAAGGTGATTTGAGTTTGGAATACTTGTTCTAGATATAGAATAGAAGAAGGAAAAAATCATTTTATGTAAGAGAAAGAATAACATCCATTAAAATCGCTCACCTCTAACTTCACAAATGAATGTATATAGCCAAAATGCCACGAAAGTCTTCCAGAAATTTGGATGTCGTACACGCTGCAAACAATCAAACCACATGTTGAAGTGAGATTGACATTCCTCAAAAAGTAGTGACACCTCCACAATGTTACGATAGTTACAGACTCAAGAACTGAAAGCATTGGAAAGCTAATAATTAGAACTACTCACTGGAACCTAATTCTGAACTCTTGTTTTGAAACTACTCATTTGAATTCTGGCTAAGGAGCTCACAAAGAAATAACGATGACTCAACAGCCTGTAAAGGTCACAATTAATCAAAAATGAATCAAAGATGACTACAAAGCTTACAGAGAATCAACGATGACTGCAAAGGCAACATTGTATACTTACGGTCCTAAACCCTTAAATGTTCACAATGATTCTTTCAAAATTGATAAAGCACCTCGAGAATCATTCAAATTGCACACTGAGTTCAAAATTCAGAAACATGTCGAAGAACGAGCTTCCTCCAGCTCGAAATTCATGAACATCCTGATCAGTCGATCACTGGATCGATGCAGCCAAACATAAACATCCTCGATCACTGGATCAATCAATCTAGAAATCACCGATCATTTGGAAACAGTCGATCACTGCAAACCCTTGAAAGTAAGACCGCCAAACCATACAAGCTGGAAACCAAATCCAAGGCCGAATCGAAGACAGTGAAGCCAAATCCAAAACCCCAACAACTCAGTCGTCACTATTCAAACAATGCAGGTGCTAAAAGATATAGCGCTAGTTACGTTGGTACTAGATTTGAATTTTGTGTTCAGATTCTCGTTGGTGAGATTATTGAGTATTGATTGAACTAATACGAGTCATGTAGATACTGAGGTTTAAAAAGCCGGCCGGTGAGATTGCGGTGACATAGTGACGGCATGCCTAGAAACAGGTGCAAATCCAAAATGAGATTGACATCTAGCATCACAAAACTTTCCTACAGTAGCGACTTGCTCTTACAAGCTAGCACTTCCTACCGCAAATATTGAGTACGTAAGTCAAAACAACGACCAAAACAAAACTCACAATCTAAAACTGCATCGCCCGAAATTCACCCCAACCAGAGATCTTGACGTCCACGCCCACCGCGATCAAGTCCACAAAGCAACCTACCGAGACTCAAACAAAGCCGACAGAGCCTACAAGAGCAAACCGAAATAAAGCAAAGCAATAAGAATGACAAAGTTTTGGGAAATCACCTGGCTGCTTGCACTCCACGACGTGCTTGCAGGGACGTCCGTAAAAAGCACCGCTGCAGGAGCCCTAACAGAAATCAGTAGCACCAGGCGCAGCTTCACGAGCCCAAATTGTCCGGTCCTCCTTGGTCTTCTCTGCGACAGGGAACAAGGCCAAAAATGGCAGCACTCATGCAAGTTTCTCCTGTTGCAAATCTAGCTAGAAGGATACTGCACACCCCAACACCCGCAATGAAAAACGAAACTACACAACTACGCCCAACCAACGCAAGAGAACTCCAACAAAAATCTCGGTACGCGCCCGCACGCAGGAACAAGACAAGCACATTGATATTCACCACAAGATTCTGACAGTGCGGTATTCTTTGAACCACGACGAAGGCAAAGCCCGGGAAAGCAAACCCCAAAAACCCTAGGAGCCATCGACGATAACAAGGATCAACCTCAATTGATACCTGGACCCCAGTACATATACCCGGACCATTCCCGACCCAAACCGTGACCTCAGCAATCACAGTGATCACGAAATATTTATTTTCTTAATTTTCCTTGAAAGACAATAAGAAATGACATCTAACCCAAGTTGTTTCATATTATTTGGAGGTTTGTGGAATTAGGTAAGAAATTTTGAAGTTGAAATGCCATACGGCTCTAAAAGCAACCACCTCCTAGAATGTACAATTTCTGTACATTTTGGTACATTAAAGAAAACAAAATGTACCTTTGTGTCATGTTCGGTTCAAAATTCTTAATCATGGTGCAAGCCTCCTCCCTTAGTGAACAACAAACATACACTTTAAACGTTTAACGCCAAACTGGTGATAAAAAAGAAATCATGCTTTTCGGTACTTTGTGACATCATCTACTTTTAAAAAATTCATACCTCAAAACAGGCTGTTTGTTTTGTTTTATTTTGTTTGTTTGTTTGTCACGTTGAAATCTCCCGGACCGTGCATCCTCCGGGGGCGTGCTTTGTATTGTTGGAAAGCCCTCGACAAGGAGGGGTGCACGGGCTTTGTTTCGTGGCGTTTGGACTTATGGTGCAAAAGTTATTGAATTTCAAAAAAATTATGGATCAAAAAATTACTAAATTAAAAAAAATTAAAAAAAATTTGAATTGTGTGTCAAATTATGATGTTCTTGGTAGCACTGGAAAGCCCTCAACAAGGATGGCTTGGTTTTGTGGCGTTTGGATCTACGAAGGAAAAATTATTGAATTTCAAAGTTCTTTTTGAATTAAAAAATTAAAAAATTACTTTTTGGGTGTGGCAACAACATAGGGCACACTTTGCTTTGTGGAGTTTGGACCTAGGGTGGTAAAATTATGGATTTTTGAGTTATTTTTGGTTTTAAATATAGCTTTTACTTTTGTTTTTATTGTGCCAGCGGCATAAGTCCATACCTTAAGTTTGGCTGTTTGTTTTGATTGTTTTGTTTTGTTTGTTTGTTTGTTTCATTGAGATCTTCTGGACCATGTGTTCCCCAAAGGCGTGCTTGGTATTGTCAAAAAGTCCTTGGCTAGGAGGGGTGCACGGGTTGCGTTTTGTGGCATTTGGACCTGCAATGTGAAAGTTATTGAATTTCGAAGTATTTATTGAATAAAAAAAATAAAGAAATATTGTTACTTTTATTTTCTGGATTGTGGCAATGGCTCAGGGCACGCTAGTATATATATATATATATATATATATATATATATATATATACTCAATTCAATGTGAATGATTTTAATCATTGTATTCAAAATGTTGTGCAACAGTGCTCATTTAACCCCTAAATGCCCAAGGCACCCAAATCTGGTGTTTGCAAAACTTTGAAGTTAAATAAAACCTAACCAAGTTGTTATTTTTAGTAGTTTATATTTTTTTAAAGTTCTTCTTGAAGTCTAATTTTAGTACCAAAAATCCAATCTTGAAAATAAATGATAGTGATTTTTCTATTCAAGTTTCTGTACTAGGGTACCTATTGCAATCTTAACTTCCCGTAGTGTTGAGAGCTCTCGGAAATGAGCCTCAAATACACTAGATTTTGGAAAAAGAATCACATTCAAAATTCATTTAAAAAAATTGTGGAGTAGATTTTAAAAGGCATAAATTGATTGGGGTTATACAAGTTAGGCCCTTTAACCTCATAAATTTGACATGTGACAAGAAGATAGGAAGACTTGAAATCATTTGCACATAAAAAAAAATTCAAAACAATTTAGAACTTTGTTTTTTATACAAAGTATTTTTAACTGCATAGAAAGATTTGATTTAAAAGATTTTGGGACAAAATCCAGACATGCTACACTGTACTATGTTCTCAACATTTTTGAATTTTAAATTCGAAAAGAGATGTTGAACATGAATATTATATAATTATTTGAATAATTCTATTAAATTTTTTTTAATAATTCTATTGAAAAAAATTGGTTAGTGTAGTGCTTGATCTAATTACCGGTACCTAAATGTGATGTATGCATCACATTTTCCAAATTATGTTTCATTGTCATCTTCAATTTGTTCTTTGAAGTTGCATTTTATAATAATATTTGCAATTTTGCAATTTTGGACATTTCTTTGGTCCCACATTTGACTATATATTAATATTCTAACAAATAGAGAAAAAACAAACGATTTTGGATGTTTGCAAAGAATGGTTTACTCCAATATTAAGCTCAAAAGAAATCGTCGAAATTTTACACAAGGTAATTTTTAAAAGCGTTGATCATTGCCCTCCATAATTAACCTTTCTAGAAGCTTTAATGTAGAATGATGATGAAATGGCCTTGAAGAGAATGATTGCTATTTAGAGATATTGAGGTAGTACCCAACAATGATGGGTTTAATTGAATTATTTTATTCTAAATGCTCTAAATATTATATTTAGAGGTCATAATGGAAATATTGTGGCGTAATAAAGTGCACATATTCCTAAAAAAAATTATAGTTTATAAATGGACATTTCATATTTCATATTTCATGTTAACACAAAATGCGGTTGTAAGTAATTCATGCTTTAAATTCTAGTACCCTTTATGTTATTGTTGCAACTAATATTGACACTTTCATGTAATGCAAAATAATCATGAACTTAACCAAACGTTGAATTGACAATCACCATTGCGCATTGTAACATTGTAAACATTTATTCTGGTTAATTGTGTAATGATTGCCAAAATGCAACTAAATTAGGTGTTCCATTGTATTCCACTAAAATTATCAGATTTTGTGACACTTTTCCTTTATAGGCTTTACAAATATTCTTAATGTTTGACACACCAAATCAATCGTACAGTACACAAGTAAAAGTATGTGTGGTAGAAATTTAAAAAACTTCTCCCACATGTTTAGCAAGATCTTTGCATTTAAAGTAAAGAACGCCAATTGTTTTGGTACCTTCCGTGATTTGATTTTGTTACTTTGAATCTATTTAACTAAAATACCACAGCTCTAATAGGTATTGAATAAAAAAATTGTGTTGAAGACGTCAATTGAGGGTCACTTTATATTTTTGTTTTAAAAGCACACTTCATTTTAATTCTTCAAGAAATTGAAATGTTGAAGCAAATACTCCATATGAAATACCACAATCAAGGAAAAAATGAACTCTTCAGTACTTGACTGTAAGATGGAATTTAAATACACTAATTGCAACAATGACATTGTTTTAGCTAGCAACCCTACCCACGTGCAACTTCTTTTCTTACAAAAATGTAAAAGTGGAGTTCAATAAAGAACCATGAGTTATTTTTTGAAGAAGATGATGAGATTGCTTGATAAATAAAACACTCCATAACTTTTTCATCACTAGTCCAAAATTAATGGGATGAATGAAGTTCTTTAATACCCACAATAGTACAGAGTATTTTTGATGAGAAAGGTAAACTTCTCAATTTATAATTTTAGTTTTTGTGATTTTTTTGGGTGACCAAAAAATTGATCGATTCTCTTAGCGAGGCATACCTTCAGGTAGAAAGCACTCATTGTAATAAAAAGGCTATAAGATCCCAACAAATTAATAGGAGACAATTTTGGCATAACAATTGCTTTTTTTAAAGAATCTTTGTTTTGATTATTGGGTATGCCTTAAAACATGAAATTTTTTGGTAGTTCTTTGTTTTTTACTTACGGCTATTCGACATAATACAACAGAACATAATGATGTTAAGTTTCTAAGTTTGAATAAATTAAACAAAAATGTAGTTGTAAGCACTCATTCAGTCATCTATATTAATGGTTCTTCAATTCATCCAATTGAGGGGTATTTCAGATGAATAAGCAACAATTTCTGTTAGAATATTCCAATAAGAACCTGCATGAGCACCTCAATAACGTCCAATACTAGCTCCTGTTACTGTGGTTTGAACCTATATATCTACCTCAGTCATATACATTTAGAATAGGAAAAAATCAAATGCAAACTTTTCATGGCCTCTTGTACATATTTATATTAGACATTTGTTGGCACTAATGACTGCTGGATAGAACCTCATTTTCAAAAAGTTTAAGAATGTCTACTTCATGTTTTATTGTTATGAATGTGTTTATTACTTTCCAGAAATTGAAAACATTGACCAACACTGTCTATCTCTTTGAAGTGTTCTATTCAAACAATTAGTATGCATAAAATTGTAGAAAGTAATTTTAATTTTCCGAAGTTGGGTCTACTGCAATGCTTGCTACATTAATCAAATATTAAAAATCTATAACAAAGTGGAACTGAAATAAATATCCTAAACTACCTAAAGTGTCATAACTCATAAGAATTGGAAGGTAAGGAAAATATAACTACCTTCAGTCCAAAAAAATGGGAAGGGAAAGAAATTTTAAACTACCTTAATCATCAAAAGAATGGGAAGGGAAAGAAATTGTAAACTACCTTAATCACCAAAAAAATGGGAAGGGACAAAAATCAAAAACTACGTTCAGCCCCAAAGAATGGGAAGGAAAAATAACCATAAACTACTTTTAACTCCAAAAAAATGGGAAGGGAAGAGCTCTCCAAAAGTCATGCCAAAATTGCTTGCAAACCAAATAAATTAGAAGGTGAAAAGAACTCTTTAGGCAATATCGGCCAAGAAAATTGGAAAAAATAATAAATGGTAAACTTACGTAACCTAAATAAATGGGGAGGTAGAAAACTGTAAAGGAGTAAGAACTTCAAACTGGCTGCAACAAAATTCTGGTGGTTTTTCATTCACTACTTGGCTAGCACTTCCTAAATTTGTAACCGGCCAGTTCAAACAACATCAGTAGAAGAACCTTGGAATTTGCACTCAAAGTTAGAAAATTTAAACTGATACTGTAAGCAGGCTTAAAAAATTAAAAGCCACAAACACAAATCATGTACTGTCTAGTATAATATGTGAATACTATAGTATGCAACACAATATGCACTACAATATGTGAAGACTACAATATGCACAGGAATCCTCAAACCAGTTCAATTGCACCCAAAATCCTAACCGCCCTAAAGTTGGCACGTCGCTAAGGAACAGATACTATTGGGCAAAATCGCCCATCCAAATTTGACCAATACCAATATTTCTTCTTCCCCTGAACAGATCAGCAGTCCTATAGTTTGAACATAGTAATAATAAATTTCTAGCATCTATATCTTGTATCCTACATTTGGTACAATTTTTTAAATATGTGGTAGTACTTACCTATATATCTTACTTATAATTAGAGTGCATATGATTTAGTGCACCATATATTAGCTCTAAGTTATTACTAAATTATAGATGTCGTGAATTAATTTTGGAGATTGCATTTATTGGGAAAGTGGTTAAGGATAATTTTTTTAGCACATTATACTAGTTGAACTCTAGTAACCTAATATACTCTTTCAACATACAAAATTATAAAAAATATGAATTGAATTCTCAATTTTTTTAAATTATTGAATTACTTAGTTTGAATTTATAGACTTCTCAACCTTGATATAATTTTTAATACTACAAAATTGCAGTCTTCATTTTTTTTTCTTATGACCAATTAAATTAATGTTATATTTTATGCTAAAAATATCCTATTAAAAAAATTAGAATCATGATTAATAATGTACGTATTGGATAGATTGAATACAAAATAATCCCCAAATAATTACATTGTTTTTGTAAATTCCAATGTATTAAAAAAACCACCTTGAGTCATATTTTTATCTTTAGCTTTTATCTAATCTTACATTTTGGAAATAATTAAATATTAAATAAAGATGTGCCACCCTTTATCTTCACTTACAATATTAGTCTCATTACATTGGAAAGGCATAGATATAAATATATACTTAAAATAGTTACTTCAATGTATTGAGAAGTACAAATCAGTACCACTAACTTTGTGCGCTCTACTTTAACTAAAGAAATTGATTGACTCACAAGCAAATACAAGCATGTCATTTCTATATGGTTTGAGACTTATTACAACGTAATATTCTAACATCAGAAAGGATAAAGTAAAGAGTATTTATTGTAAAATTTGATGAATCTCTTGTCGTGTGTGGTAAGTTTTCATTTACAATATAAAATGTTTTTTTATGCATGATTTTTGGCTAGTTAGTTGACTAGTTTCACCAAGAAAAAACTTTGATTTACTTTATTCAAAATGATCAAATCACTATTACTTTTTAAAACTAATATTGAATTTCACCTAAGTATGTATCACTTACTCTTGATATTTATTCCAGTCAATAAATATCACTTTAGTGTGATCCAAGTATCACATGAGTATTGAGGAAGTAGTTTGCTTCTTTTCTAGAATAATTCCTATAAAATCGCTCTGAGTGCCCTTCTTTAGTTTTAACTAGTGTAGCCATGTGTCGTTGCCACAGCCTAAACAAAAAGAAGAGTCATTTTTAAAACCAAAAATAACTCAATACGCTCGAATTTTTCTACTGTAGCTTAAAATGCCACAAAACAAAGCTTCTGCACCCCTCCTTGTCAAGGGCTTTCCAATAGTACAAAGAATGTGACAAATTGACATACGGTTCAATAGATACATAATTTAGCATAATTTAGTAGTTTTTAAGATCCCTAAATAACTTAAAAATACACAACTTTTAAACTATAGGTCCAAACACCACAAAAGAAGGTCCTTGCATCTCTCCTCGTCGAGAGCTTTCAGACGGTACCAAGAATGCGACCAAAATCAAAGTAAAAGTATTTTCCTAATTTTTTGACCCAAAGTAAAAGTCACTTTTAAAACCAAAGAAAAATAAAAAATCTATAACTTCTCCACCGTAGGTCCAAACGCCACAAAACAAAGTTTTAGCACCCCTCCATGCCCAAGGCTTTTCAGCAGTACCAACAACGTAACAAATTGACACACACTTCACTGGATACATAATTTAGTATAATTTAGTAGTTTTTAAGAATCCAAAAGAATTCATAAATCCATAACTTCCCCACCGTGAGTCCAAACCCCACAAAACCGGTGCCGGTGCACCCCTCCTCGCTGAGGGCTTTCTGACGGTATGAAGCATAGCATTGGGGAACGCATGGTCTGGAAGATCTCAACGTGACATACAAGCAAAACAAACAAACAAACAAATTTAAAGTATGGATAGATACTACTTTGCCTTGTGTTGTTGTTACATTCAAAGTAAAAGCAAAACTAATTTTCTAATTCTGTGTTTTATATATACTTTGAATTTCAATATTTTTCACACCATATGTGCAAGTGCCACAAAACAAAGCCCATGCACCCCTTGTCATAGAGTGCTTTCAAATGGTACCATAAACGGAATCGATGGAAACAAGATCCTTGAGATTTCACTATAACAAACAAACAAACCTAACCCAAACAAAACAAAACCAGTAGTCTCTTTTATGGTATGGATAGAGCATTATTGCTCCAAAGTTTGTTGGCAATTCAAATTGTCATCCACTTTGGGAAGAAGAATATATGGCAAACAAATCCATATGAAGATAATTTCATCAATTTCCATTGATAATTTGCTCCAAATGTATTACCCAATGTAAGATTATCGGAACCTTCATTTGAGCACTGGATCCAATTTCATTGGATGTGTTTTAAATAGCCGAATGTAATGAGGTTGGGTGGGATGAGCTATGCAAAGGGTAGGCCTTGGCCATGTCAGGTGCATAATGTGCGGATTATCGGATCCTGCTAAAAGTATGTACACGTGGATCTGACTCTTGAACTTCGTATTCCTGAAATTCCCTGAGAGGACTGTTTTCATGAATGCAAGTAGGTGAATGTGACCTTTTCCCACTCTGTCGCCTACCTGCAAGCTTAGAGGCGGTGGAATAAAGTAACGGCAACATGAATGCCTTCGAAGTAGTAAATGGATTTAGATTTTGCAGGTGGAGAAGGACCTGTCTTTCTTCCGTTGTAAGCGCTCTAGATTCGAGGAGAACCGTTTCGACTTTGGAAACGCACTTCCCTCCCAAAATTTCCCGCCTCAGTGACTATTGTTGCGTCCATTCCAAATTTTTTGACGAAGTTTGTTTGTCTGCTCTTGTGAGGTCTCTTTGCTCTAGCGCCTGAGGTGTGCAAATATTGTTGCTTATGAGTGTTTGCGATTCAACTTTTCAAGACTGGAGGACAAGTGGACGAGTCGTGGCAAGTGGGCAACTTTTTGAAGTCGTGCTGCGGCGCTCACTACAAGGTTCATATCGTGTTCAGCTTGCGGTCGAAGGAGTCAGACAATTTCCATGGAGGTATGACGTATCCCTTTGTTTTGAATTTGATCCTCATTGTGCCGTATAATATGCTTTTCTTTTCTTGCTTGTGCGGACTCCACAAAAATGTCGGCCTACATCATTCATCCTGTCAATGGTTGTGATTTTGGTTTGTAATTCGTAATCATGATGTAACTCTGTTAGTTTTCTTCAATTCAGTGCAAGTGTATGTTCAGTTGAGGAAAAATTGGGTAGCAATTGCATTAGGAAAAGCTATGTCCAATTCTTGGATTTCTCGTTTAGAATTTTTTTTTTCTTCGGTGATTTTCAATTGGTGCGGCTTTAGGATTTAGGTGTTTGCTTTGTTATTGTAGTATAGTAGTGCCATCTGAGATAGCAGAGGTAATACTAGTGGTACAGATTCTGCTCACATGCATTTGAGAATGTTTTGTGGAGACGACATTGGTAAAATGAAGTCCTTCAACTTGTAGTTTACTATGTAGAAGGTGAATTTCACTGTGCTAATCGCTGTTGTAGTAATGACAAAGTTTAGTGAATAAGAGAATCCTAAACCTTAAAAAGTAGGATTGAAAGTAGAATTGCTTTGCATGCACTGCGTTGTTCAATTGAATCCCATTTGTCTTTCAGTTTTCTGAATTACAATCTAGAATGTGTGAGGCAATTCACCGCAGATGTAGCTTGAGTAGCAAAAATTGTGCAATCGTAAGGTACAATTCTGTCTTCAATCATAGTTCTTGCAATAGGTTGGTCTCAGTTGTTGTCACTTGTACTTGTTCAAATGTCTTTGTATAAAAGAGATTTCAAGCGATTGACCAAATTTTTTGAACTTCTGTGTTCACTGCTCTATTATGAACTCTGAAGATTATACGGAGGAATTCTGGGAGGCATGCGTCTACATTGAAATTGATGTTTTCAATTGTCTTATTGATTGATAATTGCAAGCAAAATTGCACCCCATTATGATTCTTGTTATTAGTCTTGTTGTTTGTATTGGGTTCTGTTAGTAAGTGACAGCAGGTTGTAGCACATCTCACTGTGTAGAGTACACTTTGCAAGTAGTGTACTTGTAATTCTTTAATTGAAAGGAATTTGCTATGAACGATATGAATTCACAGTCGACTTGAATGTACTGCTTTTTAATCTGATTGGAAAACAGGATTAGAAGACGTTTTGAAAGTCCATAAATTTGGATTTTATATTGCGAATGATATTCACAGACATATATATTTCACAATATGAATGTGTTACGATCCCGCCTTCTTGCTTTCTAGTAGAATAAGAGATGACAACAATCATCTTCAGGCATGAATTTCTACAAATAGACTATTCCTAGCAATTTGAGGTGATCAAGTTTCAATGTTGTTGAAATCAATGAGTCCAGTTCTGGTTTCTGTATGTCATAAGGATAATTATAGAATTTGGTTAAGGTGAATGTCAATGAAATAGTTTGATTCACCTCCAGTCGAGGTGAATACCACGTGAATCATCACCGTTCATGGTGATTATCTATGACACATTGATCCCAATTCACCTCCACTCGAGGTGAATACCACGTGAACATAGTTATAAATTCATCACCATTCAAGGTGAATATCTTTGACACGTTGTTTTCAATTCACCTCCAGTCGAGGTGAATATCACTTGAACATAGTTATGAATCATCACCGTTTGAGGTGAATATCTAGGACACATTGTTTCCAATTCACCTCCACTCGAGGTGAATATCACTTGAACAATGTTATGAATTCATCACAATTCAAGGTGAATATCTTTGACACATTGCTTCCAGTTCACCTCCAGTCGAGGTGAATATCACTTGAACATAGTTATGAATTAATCACCGTTGAAGGTGAATATCTTTGACACATTGTTTTCAATTCACCTCCAGTCGATGTGAATACCACGTGAACATAGTTATGAATCATCACCGTTCATGGTGATTATCTATGACACATTGTTCCCAATTCACCTCCACTCGAGGTGAATACCACGTGAACATAGTTATAAATTCATCACCGTTCAAGGTGAAATCCATGACAGATTGTTTCTAATTCACCTCGAGTTGAGGTGAATACCATTTGAACTTAGTTATGAATCATCTCCGTTTATGGTGAATATCTATGATACTTTGTTTCCAATTCACCTCCACTCAAGGTGCATACCCACTAGTAGAAAAAAACAGTGCCCAAATCAACAAAAATCAACACACAAGTGTTGATTTTTTTGTTGATTTGGACGTGTTAATTTGGGTACTTTTTAACAGAAAACTGTTGATTTTTTTGTTAGTCTTTTGTTAATTTGGGCACTAAATCTTTTTTTTCAAAACTTTTTTTTTCAAAATCTTTTTTTCAAATTTTTTTTCAAAAAATCGACCACTGAAAAGTTGCCACGTGGGCAGCACATGACATGGCAGTCGCCACATGGGCAGCCCGCGACGTGGCACTGCCATGTAGGCAGCTTCCAAATGGGGTGCCACATGGCAATTGCCTACGTGGCACCCCATTTAGTGTTGCCGGCAAGGTTTGAACCTTGCACCTCACTCTTGGGGTGCAAGGTTCAAACCATTGCCCCCCACACACACATGCATGTATGTGTGTGAGTTTTTTTTTGTTTTACATAGTTAAAGTATTTTTTTTTTCATTTTTTTGTTAAAGACAGCAGACTTCAAAGGCCATTTAGGCATAGAAAAACAACTTTTTTCTAAAAACTTTGAACTAAGAAAAGTTGATATATACAAGTATCTTTCATCTCCAAAAATCCGTTTGCAATTTTAAGTCTCGAATAAAAAGTTATGACTAAATTTCAGAGAGGGTCTTTCATAATGTCAAAAAAAATTCAATGGAACTCCTCTCTGAAATTTAGTCATAACTTTTGATTGGGGACTTAAAATTGCAAACGGATTTTTGGAGATGAAAGATACTTGTATGTAGCAACTTTTCTTAGTTCAAAGTTTTTAGAAAAAAGTTGTTTTCCTATGCCTAAATGGTCTTTGAAGTCTGCTGACTTTAAGAATTACCAAATTGGGAATGATTTATTTATTTTTTCCATAAACAAACTATTTACAGAATACTGACTATGATAGTTTACACATTTTTTCAAATAAAAAAATTTACTTGAGAATTTTTTTAGTCAAAATTAACAAAAAAGTGTTGAGTTTTTATTAATTTGAAAATGCAGTACCCAAATTAACAAAAAAATTTGTTGATTTGAGCAGTTTTTACAAAAATCAACAAAAAATTGTTAAAATGGACGATGCAGTACTCAAATCAACAAAAATTTGTTGATGTTTTGTTAATTTCGGCACTGTTTTTCTAGTAGTGACCACGTGAATATAGGGTTTTTATTCCCTACCCAAACTCTAAATATCATATACACATTGTATTTAATTTTCCTTTATTGAGTATGAATATTACTATTATATGCTTGTAAGTGTACGTCCAGTATAGTTCAATATCACTTGTAGATATTAGTCAGACTACCTACATTTGAGGGGAATATATTTTAGAAAGTCCTGAACTCTCGTCCGGTCCACATGAACATCAACAGAAGAGTTAGTCAATTTACCTCTATTCGAGGTGAATATCAATTGGATAGTTTGTCAATTCCCCTCCAGTCGAGGTGAATATTAGGTGGATAGTTTGTTTGGTCACCTCCACTCGAGGTGAATATCAGGTGGATACTTTGTCAGTTCACCTCAATTCGAGGTTTATATCAATTGGACTATTTTTCAATTCACTTTAACTCAAGGTGAAAAGCACTTCTAAAATGTAATCAGGTTGCTTCCGTTTGTGAAGAGTTCATCCTTTGTGTGGTTTGTAATTGCCCTCCAAATTGCCCTTCAAATTACTTGGGAATAGGTTTTTTCAATGAACTAAACTATATATGGGTCTAAAACTATGATGACGTAACAATCAATGAGACAGAGTAGATTTACTTAAATTCAATCTCGGTATATAAGAAAAGGTCATTTCGTCAATCACCTCCACTCGAGGTGAATATCAATTATAGATTTTGATCAACTTACCTATATTTGCAAATTCTACATCTTGTATAGGGCTTGTAATTCACCTCCAAAGAAGGTGAATGTTACTTGAAGACAGTTTTTATTTATTTGTTGGTTGAGTTGAAAACGAATAGGTCATTTCTTAAATCACCTACATTTTATTTGAATATCACACCTTAATAAAAGTCGGTTCTCCAATATTAGAGCTGAAATTTTTTTGTGGAAGTTCTTGATTTACCTTTATTCGAGGTGAATATGACTTGAATATTATTTTCAACTAATTGTGCTTGAAGTGAAAACAACATGATCAAATTATTTAATTTTGTTAGACTGCTGAAAGGATAGCACTTTTAGGAAGTATCTATTTCACCTTTACTCACCTTCAGTGTAAGTGAATTATTGTGACTACTAGTCTTTCTTACGACTTATGGAGTATATCTTTGACTTGTTTCAAAATGAAAACTCTATGCCAGTACAACGTTTATTTTTGTTTTTGTCAAATAGGCTATTGACATCGTCTTTCATATGATGAACAGATCATAGACCCAACAAGTGTTATCGAAGCAGAGGATTACTATTCAGATGACAATGTTCAAATTCAGCAAGGGGAGGAATTGGACATTCCCGAATGCGAAGGTGTTCCACAAAGTCTTTGGAGCACAAAGTTAGTAACACTTTTCAATGAGGGTGGTCTTGCAGTAGCCAAAGGGATTTGTCATAGTGTAAGCTCCGAGCTTGTAGTTGGTGCTACAGGTGCACTTGGCGATTCTTATGTTGCCGTCCAGATCTCGAAGACCTTAGATGCCAATCATGTTCCAGATGAATGGAGGTTTTCCGTCCGTGCGTGGCCGATTGAGAACATGTTCTATAATGGTACAAGTCTTCGGAATCACGAGCTTCGTTACAATTTCAATTGTCGTTAGGCAGCTCTTTTGGATCCTCCATCAACACGGAGCACACGGTATATGAGTATAGTGAGGAACCCGCCAAGAAAGACATGTGTGAAGGCCAAAGGTCTTCTCACTCAAGACTCCATAAATAGTGTTTCAAGCAACACTTGTTGTGTCAACAATTGCGTTCAACCGTTTTCTAGAGACAAGATTAGAGCTTTTCGAGAGCGTATGTATCGTGACACATTGTATAAATTTCGATATCACATGAAGCTTGATGCTCATAGACAAGTTCATCGTGATACGCAAGGAAAGAGAATGGTCACCGTGGAGGGTATAGATATTTGTATGTCTGCTTGGAGGCATATTGCTGGAATATCAGAAGCAACTTTTCATCGCTTTCAAGGATATGCGGACCATGGTTTCAATGCCCAGCCTCACGGAAATACGGGTCTGCGGAAGCCTCAAAAGCACACCGAGCAAGCCACTGCCACTTTGAGGTGCATTCTAGAGAAGAACGCTGATCACATGCCTCACCGTACTCGGACGCTGAAGTCGGGCGAGAAGGTAGTCTCCATGATTCTTCCGGCTACTTGGAAATGGAAGGAAGCCATTCCTGAAATTAACTCTGTGAACACGGTCTTTGGATTGAAGGAAGTATCTACATCCAATTTGAGCAAGATCAGGAAGGTGAACTTCTCACAGTTTGACGCCAAGAAACCTGGAGACAATTTTGCACGTTGTTCCACATGTGATAGATACCATTCACTTAGGAGAAGTGCACCTGCTGGGTCTCAATCAGCTTTAACATGGGCCAAGAAGTTAGATTTGCATTTGGTTGTTGCTAGGGCGCATAGGGAATTGTATTATGCAAATCGTTACAGGTCAAGTTCCTACCCACATGAGTGCTTGACGATCATGCATGATAAAATGGATCATGCAAAGACCGCTTCCCCCGTTTTCTCCTACAAACACAAGGCTATTGATGGTCTAATCAAGTTGCATGTATCCGTAACCGGTATGATAGCCCACGGTCATGGTGATGTCCATTATGCCCATTATGGCTTGGACATCTTCTCTCATGATTCCAACTACACAGTTGGCTCCTTTGCTAAGTTGTTGCGAGATTTGGAATTGCCCCCAAAGTATTCTTCTAGGGAATTGTTTGTTGGCTCCAAGTCAGCTCCTCTTTTCGATGCAATTCTACAAAGAGATCACATTTGCAAAACATCTCTTCGACCAGCTCCAGAGATCCCAATTTTAGGGCTATCACTCCCTCCGATTTTAAATGTTCAGATGGACAATGCTACTGGTGACAAGAAGAATAGATTTGTATTTTGCTTCTGGTCCCTTCTTGTTGCCAAACAAATTTTCCAGGAAGTGTATGTGAATTTCATACTCGTGGGACATACTCACAATGACATCGATGCATTGTTTGGGAGGTGGAGCATGTTGCTGAAGAAGAAAAACTTTCCCACCATTCCTTCACTCATGAAGTCCTTCATGGACGTAGAATCGGTTCCTACAATTTCCCATCTTGTAGAAGAAGTGCCTGATTTTAAGGCTTTCATTTAGGGGTTCATCATGGAAGGAGACGAGTCACTTGTTGGGCACACCAAGGCTCAACAATTCAAGTTCTACCTGGAGTCAAATGACTGTCCAGTCATGAAGTATAAGCTTCTGTGCACGGATGTAGACTGGCTGCCTAAAGAAGGTGGAGGCATTAAATTATGGCAAGAAGACTCTGAAGGTCGGAGTTTGTGGCCGCGTGGAGAGCCGGTCCCCGTTTTCTCACGCCCCATGAAAGGTATAGATGACATATTCAAGGATTTAATGGGATTCATCAATTATTGGGAGAAATTGTCCAACGAAGACCAAACTGGGGAGTACAGAAGACGGTATGAGCACTTAATATACTACTGGTGAGCAGTGAAAGCAGTGTTGCATGAACCAATTGAACCTCCATCTTCTTTGAAAGATGGCTTTTGGCCATCCACTCGTATTGTACCGATGATCGAAGATTAGTTTGAAGATAATGGTGAGATTCGGGAAGAGTTTGTAGAGGATGACATCTATGTTGGGCAATTACACGATCGCCCACAACAATCCTTTCGGGTAATGCGTGATGTCTATGCAAGATACTTTCTTGCTATTTGTCCCGCGGATGGCGATGCAAGGATCGTTTGGATTGCAAGAGCCTTGTCTGATCCTAATAGCAACCCCGAAGAACCGAATTCTGTGCTCATTCAGTATTTCAAGCCCACATCAAGAAACCAAAACATTCAAGAATTCTACACTAGTTGGGATTCTACAGGAGGATTACGGTGGAAGGTTGACGAAGCTCTCCGTCCCATTTGGGAGCATACAGATTCTTTGATGACTGTGCACATGGAAGTCACAGATCAAGAAGGACACGACTCAATGTAGGCTGAAGATTCCGGCCGCTCAAATTGAAGTGATTCACGATAGTCTAGCTGCCTTGAATTCCACTTGAGTATAAATATTACTCTACTCAGTTCATTCTATAGTAATACTTTGCTTTTATATTGTGTAGGTAATACTTCTGTTTTTCTTATAGAATTTTGTATTGTGCGTCATACAAGAGACGTAATATATTTATGTGTTAAGTGTTTTTATACTATAGATTTTCTTTATATAAGCAATAGAAATTCTATGTCGCGTGGTATACAATAAATAGTATAAGTTTGTATGTTTTGATTTAATTTTATGGATTTCCACTAGAATCACGGTTCCAAGTGTATTAATTGCTTTTATGAAGCAATTGCATTTATATTTGATATGAATATATTTTAATATTGCATTCTACCTTTACATGTCTCTATGATTGACTTTAATTTCTTTCTAAATTAACTATAGAAAATGCATTTCAGTATCTGAAAGAATTCTAAAAAAATGGTAGTGGGTATTACGACTTTTTATTTTGTTAACGTTTTAAGCACTTGTCACATTTTTGGATAGGGACTTCTATATTGTTACAACTTTCTTGCTTGCCTAGCCCACTTAGCAGCACCAAGTCATGTATCATAGGTGCTCGTCCAAACTCAACGAGAATTGAACTTAGACCGCTTGAATGAGATAAACATTCATGTACAACCAACTTTGGACCTCATGACTTGGTGTTCAATAGATGGCATGATCTTCACATATATAAATTGAAACACAATTATTACATAGAATTGTATTATATTTAAAGAGCTATTAAGTACAGTAAACTCTCATTTTAATAGAAATTATACTTTACAACTAATAGCTTAGTGCTTATCACCCTGAATTTGTTAAACTCAAAATTCAATTTTTGGATGTCTATATGGATACTGGTATTTTGAGAGGGGCCGACTCTCTCAAAATATTGAATATAGTGTTTAAGGGGCTAAACTCATCTCGTGGTAACTTTTGCTAGGAATCTTGGAATCTAGTTTTTTTTACCATTTTGAGAAGAAAATTTTATATTCTAAAAGGCTACTTAGATATAATTTTAGTTAGATTAGATTTTGTTTTAGTTTTCTCTTTTTTACCTAACCATAACGTTTTAACTAGTTAACCAATAGTTTTTCTTAGAATTAGTGAAATTTTACAAGATTATCAGTCACAAAAAGTATCCATTTCTTGGAAGGCAAACACTTATTTAGGAACACCCAATTAGGAGTGAATCTCCAACAAAATAGCCACTAGAACTCGTGTGTAAACTTTTTGACTCAAGGGTGGAGTTAGAAACGCTCACATCCCCCAAAATCATTCCAATACAGAGATTAGATCCCCATTTTGAGCTTGATAAATTTATCTTCTTAGCTTGAACCTCTTGTAGCTAATTTGGGGCCTATGATTGCAAGGTGAATTCAAAATTAGCAAATTTAATCATGTGTAAGTAGCAAATATTAAATTTCAGCGTTTTCTCTCAGATGAAGCTCACTTTAAGTTACTATTCTCCCAAATCATTCCAATACAGAGGTTAGACTTCTTGATTTGAGCTTGATAAATTTATAGTCTAAGCTTACACCTCTCGTAGCTAATTTGGGGGCCTCTGATTGCAAACATGAATTCAAAATTTTTAAATTTAATCATGTGGCATATATAAAATTTCAGCGTTTTCTCTTAGATGAGGCTCACTTTAAGTTACTCTCTTACTCCCTTGCTTGTCCCCCCAAATCAATCCTGACCAATACAGAGGTTAGACTTCTTGTTTTGAGCATGATAAATTTATAGACTAAACTTACACCTCTCGTAGCTAGTTTGGGGCCTCTAATTGCAAACATGAATTCAAAATTAGCAAATTTAATCATGTATAGCAAATATTAAATTTCAGCGTTTTCTCTCAAATGAGGCTCACTTTAAGTTACTCTCTTATTCCCTTACTTATCCCCCTAATCCTTTGCAAATATACAAAGCCTAAGAAAAGGTCGATCAAGAGTGAAAAAATTCATCAAACTCTTGAATGTGCAGAAACTTGACTTTCATGAAGACATTCACCGTAAAATCTGAAAACTGATAAAAAAAAAAAATTACAAGTGGATGGGTGAGACAAAACTTACAAACCAATCATAGATGCCTCTTGTTCCCTCTGGTCCGCATCTATGGGTAAATCCTTGCACCTTCAAACGTTGATCTACAACCTCTTTGCACAACTGTGCCTTCTTTTGCTTCCTAGCATCTTTCGTTGATTCAAAGATGAGTATCCATGACTCTTTTGAGCATCCAACAGGCTTTGATACTTGTTTGGGATTTTTTGATCTTTCAAATCTCCTCTTGAGGCGAGTCCGACGTTCTCAGAGATTGGTACCAACTGCATGCAAAATACTTTTCGAATCCCAAGGATCAGGATAAATTCTGCACAACTACAATGTAAATCTAGCTTTCAACTGTGGACATTGTTTATTCCACTCTACATGCCATGGAAATTTGAAATAAGCTTGCTCAAAGTCATAACAATGCATGTGGAACCAAAATTCATCAATTGGAGCTGCAAGTGAATTAACTTGAAAAGGAGGAATACTGTCTTGTAAACCCCAGCCACTCAGATCAGGTGTCAAAGCACTGGCAGTAGTCAAATTTGGGAAGCCTGACGACAAAGCGATCCCACATGATGCACCACTAAACAAGTTGGAATCTTTCTTCCTCTGTGTTTTGAAATGCGTGCTTTGACCAACAAGACTAGAAATTTGCCTTGTAGAAGCATCTAAAGGAAATCGCTCGGGAGAGACTCCAAAAGGTGCCGATACTAGATTTGCCACATGTTGAAGTTTGAGAGTCCCTAAAGAAGTGCATTTCACTTCTTTTTCTACCATAGTAGATTTGGTTCTCTCTTTGAGCTCCTTTGCTTGCTTCCTTTTTTGCTTCTTCCTATATTTCTTCTCATCTTTAGCAAGCTCTTACAATTTTTTGTCAAACTCATTTTGGCTTATCATCATTCCCATTCCAGTGGACAATAAGCTTGGTTCTAGTGAGGGTAAATGCAACCCAATATTATCATGCCCTTTTGAAGTTGGCTCATTACACTCCACAGCAGGCAATTTTGGATCATCTTGTTGTGCTTGAAAGTTTGGAAGCGGGTTTTCTAAAGGTGGCAAAGCATGACTCACGATGAAAGCAATGGATTGCTGAGGTGCCAAGAAAGAAAGCAAGTTCTCAACTACTTCCCTTGTGTAAGGTCCAAATGATGATGGAAAGAGGGCAAACATGGGGGCCTTGACCGTATCTTAAGCAAGTCAACATATTTTCTAAAGTACCTTCAACAGAAGCTTCGTCGTTGCTTTGTAGAGCTCCTTCAAAAATAAGTGGGGGTCTCCTCTAGAAGACTAAGGGTGCATCCCTCCTAGACACCTGCACTTCACTAACAAATAGCGACTGGGGTGCGGTGGATCCAAAGCCCTAGAGCTTCTTTGCTATCACTAGCGGTTCTAAAAAAAAGTCTTTTTGGCGCTTGTCCTCTTCTGCTGGGGATGGGTGAGCTTCTGGGGATGAGCCTTGCACATTGACTTGTTGACTTCTCCAAGCTTCTAGTCTTGCAGCCTCCATAGTCAAGTTCAAGTTTGGTAACGGGGAAGTGACCTGTGAGAGGGACTTTTTCTTCCAACTGTTGTTCTCTTCTGGACAACGGTGCCGTCCAAAAGTTGTACCTGCCAATACTTGTTTTCGTCCTTGTCCTCGATGATTTGGCGCTTTATGCATTTCTCCAGGTAGGGACTTTTTTTGCTTATACTCTACTGTCTTCTTTTTTCCCATAAAGATAGAACTGCAAAAAAATCAATACCACAAAATATATTATTAGTACGTATTCATGGCTTACTAATGGTACATATCCTAATACCAATATATATATTTCTCTTTTATCTCTCTGGCTCCAAAATCACTTATTCAAACGTAGAGCTTGAGGTAAGGCAATTGTAGTCTACTATTCAGATTTCAGAACTACCAAGAAACAATTCAAAACTACTATCATCAGCCTAGCATCCAGACATTGATTCCAATCAATATTTGTATCGTAGGCACATCTGCATAACGTATGTTTGCTCACCCTTGACAAATTCTCAAGCAAGAACTCTAAACATTTTAGACACCTTGTTATGAATGGTCTAAAGATTGAAACTCATTCCTATGATTGATAGACGAATTGAATGACATAATCAAAGTTTTGGGTGGGCTTACTGCAGGCAAATGCAGCCTTCAAGAATGCATGATATGAAAGTTATTAAAGTTTGAAAAGAGTATGTGGGATCACAACTCTAGATCACATCTCTGGCGACTTTGGAGATAGCAGCACTTACTTTTTGGGAGACGAGGAACCCAGCAGACGAAGAACTTAAAGCTTGGTGACGGAGGTGAGTTTGATCACATTTGGCAACACTCTTTGCCAATCACGCTACAGTACTTCTTTTTGATCTAGTCGAGTACCAACCAACTTCAAAATTATCGCTCACACTCTGATCAAGAGGGACGTACATTACACTGCAGTGACCAACAACAACAATTAGCGGACAATGTAAACATGCAGCTTCAACAAAGAGGACTAAAGAAGCCACAAAATGATATGCTAGAGGTTCATTAGGGTTACCAACATGAATTCAAGTAACGCAAATCAGTTGGAAGTTGAAACGATTGCATGATGAAGAACAAAAGGAATTGCCGCCTGAAGAGAAGGTCAACACTCTAGAGCACAGACCAAACCGAACAAGACTAAAAATGCGCTACGATAATTGCAAAAAAGACAGCGTCATTAATCATTAATGAGACTTCATTGATCTAAATTTTTTGGGTGTTTTTTTTATTTCAAAATTCACAATGCAAAGTAAGAGAACAAAAAGTTTGGAGCAATCAAAATTCATTCATTTTCAAGCATTCCTATGCATCTCGTATGAAGCATTTAATTCTTCTAAATGCATGCAATCTGCAGGACATACAGAGGAATAGAAACGATTACGTAATGGTGGGCCAGTAAAAAATGACCTCCTAAGATGTCACGAAATGCTTCTCCAACTATGGCGGTGTCCTGTTGTAAATTTGTGCATAGTGTAAAAACATATTATAATATGTTTTCTGGAGTAGCTTCAAGGTGACGTCGTTCCGAGAGGTGTATGACATCTATATAAGAGGACGATTTTGCCTTAGAGCTTCATTGAAATCTAGTAGTGGTTTTATTTCCTACTTTAGATTTAGAATGACGAAGTGGAGGGTTTTTTCTGAGTCTCAAGATGAAGAGCCTCAACCGGAGGCTGAATTTGAACTTTCATTGTTGCAACTGCTGGATGAGCCGCTTCTGCCACGAGAATTGCCATCGCCATTTGTGCATCTACAAGATGAAGCTGGGCCTTCTCGACCGCCAAAACAGCCTCGTATTGAGCAGCAGTGGCATGGGAAGCTTCATCGGATTGCTCGTGCGTTGGTAATCTTGTTACAAGTTGGATGTGTTGAACCCAGTAGCCGTGAAATGACATTTGAAGGGTGTTTTGAGGGTCTAAATATCGACCAATATTATTGTATGGTCAGGCCAATCAAGGGGAGTCGTGGCCACCAACGATGGTTAGAAGGGCCGGTCAATCCCTTAACGAAGGCGGATCGTGCAGAATATGTCACCGCGACTAACAAGCGCATTCTCAAATTCTTGAAGATGGAGTGAAGTTTGTCTTGAAATTCTAGTTTTTTATCTCAAATAGATATTAGTTTGATGTTAGTATTTATATTCATGTTTGGAGTATTTTATAGAAATAATTTTGTATGGTTATAGTTGTAAAAAGAAAGGATGGAAATATTTGCCTTCTAAGTGAACTTTGAAGTGATTTTCTTTCTAAGTTAAATATAAAGATATAGTTGTGGGGCCAAATAGGAAGGTCAATAGTTTAAAGTTAACCTTAGGAGCAAGTTAAGGGTTGATTGCCACTTGCTTTTAAGGTAGGGAGTTATTGATAAGGGAGAGAAAAAGGTGGACACTAGTCATCTACTCTCTTGTTGTAGTTGGCAAGACCCAAATGTTTGGAAGACTATTGTGTGTAGAGTTTTACAAATTTTGGAATGAAAATTGGTGGTTTTTGAGATCATGTTGTTGTCTTTCAGAAAGGTCCTCTCTTGCTTCAATTGAATTTGTGAGTTGAGATTTGTGCTAGTTTGAGTGGAAGAAGGTGTGTTGCCTTCTAATTGAAGGGGCAGAGACTTTGAGCAACCATAACAAATGGACAAAGTGTTAGTTTAAGTTGAAATTCGGAGAGGATGTAGAGCCTTTTGTAACCTTTCTATAAATCTATCATTTGTTGTATTTAAAGCATGCATGAGTGATTTATGAGTGTGGAAGTGAAGGAGGGTCTGATGCCTTCAATTCTCGAGACCGAAACTTCGAGCGGCTATAAAATATGGACAGAGTATTAGTTTGAGTTGATTTTTAGAAAAAAAGTAGAGATTTGTGTAAGCTTTCCAAAAAGCTACTACACATCTCATTTGAATTTGTAGAGTAGCCGTGGCATCAAACCAAAGTTTAGTTAAGAAGAAGGAATTGGAGTTGGAGGAGGTTTGAAGAATTTTGAAAAAATCAAGACTTCAAGACAAGAAGATTGAAGATTCGCGTGTTGTGGCTTGTGGCTTGTAGCTTGTTATTCTAGCTAGTTTGGGAGGCTTGTTGTTCGTATTTTATTTTATTTTTTTGCACTATAAACATTGTTGCGGGCTATGTAGTTATCCAATAATAGACTTATTTTATGTTTGTGAACGACGAAGTGGGATTGATAACCCACATGGTTGATCTTTTATGTTGTTTTCACTGGTGAAAGGCGCTTCTTAGTCACCGTGAGTTTGAAGTTTAGGAACCAATCTTTCGGACGGTCAATTTGTGGTTTGACTGTCTCGTTTTACTCGTCTGAGATCTTGTTTCTTATCACATACTTTTATCTTTGGCCTTATAGAGCCACCACAAAATAGGATGGTTGGAGAACGGATGAAGATTCAATTTTGAAGACTTTGAAGACCAAGTGAAGATTCAAGTTTTAAGATTCTCCATCTACACTCACCAATTTGCAGCCAGACACCCAAATGGTTCCCTAAACGCGCTCTTCTCTATCCGACAACGGATAAATACAGTGACGGGAAGATGGAAGGCCATTCAATATATTGGGAGTTAGTTGAGTAAGTGAACTACAACTGGTAGTTTGAAAGGAAGTAGAAGCAGTGCTCTGTTTGTAGGATTAAGCTTAAGTTACTTCACTTTTGCTCCAACAGTGGAACAACAAGTCATCCAAAACGTGGAGTTATCTGAATGCTCTAAAGTGCAGGAGTAGGAGATTTTTGAACAAGCCCACTTCCTCAAGTATATCATGTAATTGCCATGTCATCAGTCATATTGATTTGTTTCCTGCATTTCATTTAAATTTAACGCAATCATCATACTTTGAGCCATGAATTGCCATGTTGAAGATCAAAAGTGTTCATTTCTAATAAGTTCATTTGAATGTATATAATTGATATGAAAGCCATAATGGTACAATCCACTCATTACATTGTGACATATATAGCCAACCATCCTCATTTGTCATAGAAAGTACACATTATTTGTGTCACCATAGTCCATAGACACCCAAATTTGAACAATTGCAAATTACTTTAGGAAGTCGAGACAATAAAAGTATAATTTAATCCCTACATGACTAGGGATAGTCTAGATTTTCAAAACTATGAAGATGTATTATAAAAAACAACTTTGACAAATAATTTAATTATGACTATCAAACAATAGCACTTCATTTATGGTTGATGCAAACACTATTCTTTGAGTCATGAATTGACATGTTGAAGATCAAAAGTATTCATTTTAATAAATTCATTTGAAAATATGTACTTACTCATTGCATTGTGACATGTAGCCAACCTTCCTCAATTGTCATAGAAAATACACATTATTTGTAGTCACCATGGACATTCAAATTTGAATAATTGCAAATTACTTTAAGAAGTCAAGACAACAAAAGTATAATTTAATCCCTACATGACTAGGGGTAGTCTAGATTTTCAAAATTGGGAAGATAAATTATAAAAAGCAACTTCGACAAATAATTTAATTATGTCTCTCAAAAAATAGACATTTGGAATACATGATTAATAAATTGTATCCACATGCTTAGATCAATTAGTACACAAACCAATATTTTTAAATAAATTTTGAAGGCGTAAATTAAAAATTCCTTCTAAAATCGATTGTAGAATGAATTTTTGTGACTTTTACAAGAATTTTGTTGTTTCTATTTTAGGTGTTAAGTTCTAATCAAATTTATTTTTGAAGGGTTTTTTCCTTTTCTTTTCAAAATATTTTGAAGGGTCTTTTTTTGAAGTCAAATAGTTCTTTTTAGAGGCCAAACCTACTAATACCTATTCAATAATAGACTATTTGCAAACTACAATCTTCAAAATCTATATGGCCTAAATGCTTACCTCTAAAGTCCTATTTTTCCTTCAAGAGATAAAATTGATTTCGGCATGTCTCCTTGGATTTTAATATTGGTCGCGATGTTTTGGAATCTTTTAGAGAAGATAGAAAAATAAAATACGTTTTTGAAAATGTAATTTTATCTCAATTGGTGACCAAGACCAAAAGCTATGGCATTGAAAGCCGAAATTCTATTGCGGCAGTTTAGAACAAAAGAATCCAAAAATCCTTAAATTAGAAAAAATAGATAAATTGGTTCCTCATACATTATATTTTTCTGTACATGGGAAGCTTTTATTCATTCCATTCGGATTTGGGATGCAAAAGTTTTGGACAATCCTTTTGAATATGGGCAATCAAATCATCTTCTTGAAAAAACTACAAGTAGGATTCATTTCAATGCTTATATTTCACAATTTGAAAATTAATAATAGTTTCACAAGACTAAGATTTTTTAGTAGAGCAATTTCACCCTTGTGATTAGTATATTTCAATTCTATATTTGAGCTATTAATGGTTTAGGTTTCCCTTCAATCTTGAACCTACTTCAACTTATCAATTTTTTAAATGAGTGAAAATTAAATGGTTTTCTTTTGTATTTTCTCCCCATATTCTCAACTCAATTCTTCAACCTAAAAAATTAGAATTTCAAAATCAACAGAGCAAAGACTTTAAGTTGTGAAGGTTCAAAGCCAAAAAATGTAGTCAGATAAGGTGCAACAGAACTTGTTTTCTTCACTTTAAATGCAAAGATCTTGCAATCTATGCGGTCAAAGTTTCTAAAATTTCTTCCACACATTCTTACACTAGTATATTATAAGATCATATGGTTATATATGCAAAAAAAAACATTAAAATTTTTTTTTTTCTTTTTGCAATTGAAATGGCACTTATTAGTGGTTCTTAGTGGAAAGAAGGGTTAGAAGGCTTCAAGACTTTAAGGGTTTAGGAACTTACAAATGATTCTTCAAAAAATTGATGGATGCAAAAACACATTTGTGTGTGTTTCGGATGTGTTTCTGTTCATTTGTTGTTCGAAATTTGAAGTCATAGTCTTTGAGGGCTTCAAATAACTTCTTCCAATCTTCAATGGATGTAGAATGCCGCGGAAGCAGATAGATTATTCTACATTAGGGAGGTCCAATATAGTAGAAGAGGTGCATAATGAAGAGGCTCCTACACCACATCGTTGGACGAATAGATGTAGGAGGGACTTTACCGCAGGAGGGACTTTATCGAAGGAGGTTCTTCAGATCCAGAAAATGATGCACAATCATATAATATATGCCCATGCACGAAATGTGCACTGAAACACAAACCAACAAAGCGTTCTTCTTTAGTCATCAAACGTCATATTCAACAATACAAGATTTCTTCTCGCTATGAGGTGACTTTTTTCTTTCTTTTCATCCAACATTTGAGTTTTTCTTTTTCATTTTATTAAGAAATATTAGTTCATGGTGGTGGTAGATTATACTATATAGAGGTGATCTTAGGATTATAGTATCTTCCAGACTTTTTTATCATAGTATAGTGCAAAATTTTATGGTTACACGCAGAATAAAAGTATTATGAATCCTTTAAATGTTGTGCCCTTATTATATCAAATTTCACTCAAATGTTCCATTCTATTGCTATGTGTGATAACATTTATAAATTGTTCATTTTTGCATATATATAACCATAGGATCTTGCAACATAGTGGTATAAAATTTGTGGAAGTAATTATTGAAATTTTTGCCGTATGGATTAGAAGAGATTAGCTTTTCAAGTGAAAAGAAGCTTTTTTTTTACACCTTCCATGGCTATATTTTCAGACTTCATATCTATCTACTCAAAAAATTTGCAATACATATGATGAATTCATAGTAATCTATATTGAAGAATTTTGTTCAAAGTGTAGGAAGAAATTTCAAGGAAAGCACCTTTGATTATCATTCTTTACAACATAATTAAGTACCGATACATCTCATACAAAACAACAAAATAAATCATTAATACCTCCAAGGTGGAATAGAAGCAACATCCCAACGATAAACGATTAGATTGTTTTAGCAAGCTAACGCAATCTAATCTAAAAATTGATTTTCAATTATTGTGAATTCTGCATTTGAAAATGAATCCTACAATGGTTTTCCCAAGAAGACGCTTAGATCGCCTAATAAACAAGGTTGTCCATAACTTTCTCACCACTAGTCATAAATTGAATGAGTCAAAATTTTCCATGTAGAAAAGACCATTTTCAAAGACAAATTATATTCTCAAAATTGTATTTTAGATATTTTTGTTTTTAGAAGGCTCCCCATTTGTATTCCGTTTTGAACTTATACTACCATAATTTTATATTAAAGGCACCCATTGAAATGAAAATTCCATTCCTAGAAAGTTCATGTATTTTTCTTAATTCAACAAAAAATTTGGAAAATGATGATGAAAATTAGGATTGTAGGAATCTACCCAAAATCAATTTTGAAAGACCATGGGTACAGTGGAAATCCATGGGTTTATATTTTCTCCTATCTGCTATACATAAAGGTACATAATTGTATTTCTTGATTAAGAGAATCCACATAGGTTCATAATAGATTTTCGAGATGTACACAAAGTGAAGATGGTGGTTTAGGGTTACTAACACATTTGGGAGTGCCCACCTTAGCTACGTTCAAGATTGTTCATTTCAATTGGATAGCTAGTGTAGGTGCCCTTATTGGATCTTATCAAAGGCTAATTTATGAAAGTAGACATCCACATGTATTATTTTCCTTAAGAATAGTCAAAGTTTTTCCTTCTTCTAGTTGATGATAAAAACAAACATGTATTATAATTATGGCATCCATTTCCTAGACTTTTATGAGCTATAACTTTTAGAGGTGCAATTTCTTTAATCTATAATAGTACTTATATTTTGGTATGTCAGTATGTGCTAGTTATGATTGATTTCAGTCTATTGATGTACAAGCTAGATACCAAGTTGGAATCTCAAAAGGGCCATCCACATTACCCTTTGCAGATCCTCCAGCTCCACAAAATACTGCAGAAACTGACAATGTTCAAGAAGAGCCAATGGATTATGAAGACATTGGAGAACATCTTGATGTGGTTGTTGCTGATTTATTATTGGACAGATTGGGGATGGAAGTTCAACCGCTTGACAATGATGTACCTAATATAGAAGGAGATGGGATGAATTATTTGGCCACAAAAACCACCACACCATTATATATTGGTTCTAGGTTTAAATGTTTGTCAATCATTCTGCAATTTTTGAAAGTACAAGCAAAGCACGCAATGAGCAATGTATGCATGGACGAAATATTTCAAATTATAGTGGATCATGTAATTGATCCAAAGTTGGATTCAAAAATGCCAAAAACAAGAGCAGAAGCTAGGATAGTAATTAAGGAGCTGGTACTTGACTACAAGACAATACATTCATGCCCATGTGATCGTACTTTATACTATGGAGAAAATGAAGACCTTGAAATCTGCCCCAAGTGCAATCTCTCCCGTTACTGCCAAGACACGCTTGTAAAGACTGTTCTAAGAAAGGTAATCCGTTGTATTACTATTTTCTATCAAAGAATTTTCAATGATTTTGCTACATAATTATTATAGATGCATTTCTAATACGTATTTTTTTCATGTGCATGAACAATCGACAGAAAATGCACTATTTTCCGATTACTCCGCGACTACAAGCTATGCTCTGGTGTCCGAGTATCTCAAAGCTTATGACATGGCACCATGACCATAAAAGTGAAGATTATACCATGAGAGGGCCAGCTGACTCACCCACATGGAAATTTGCTCTCAGAAGATGGAAATTCCTTCAAAATCCACATAATGTGTTTTTAGACATGGCCATGGATGGAGTAAATTCTTTTGGCAACAATTCAAGTGCATATTCTATATGGCCAATTGTACTAATATGCTACAATCTACCAACTTGGCTAGCTATCAAAGCTTCTTTTCTGATACTTGCAACAATTATCCCGGGTGAGTATGATTTAAAAAAAATGAGATCTGCAAAAAGTGCATGAGCTTGGAATTATGATGACAAGTGACTATATGAATGCCTACCTCTTTTTTAATTATATTTTGAACCTACCAAATTTTATTTTTAGAATTGCCTAATTGTTTTTTGCACTTTCATTCATTAATAGGCAACAAGTTGCTCAAGCAATTAGCTAGGAAGCTGTGGTAGCTTGTAAAAGTAATATGAGTGATATACTTGTCATGAATGTGCAAGGAAGAAAAAAATCAAAGATATAAACGTTTATTTGGCACCAATTATTGATGAATTGAAGAAATTATGGACAAATGGAGCTGAAGCTTTTGATGTCAATACTAAAGAATCATTTAATATGAAGGCTATACTTTCATGGACTAGCACGATTATCTTGGATATGGTGTGGCATCTTCGTTGCAAACGCAAGGTTTTTTTGGTTGTCCAATTTGTGGGCCGGAGCATGTGAGTTCGTATTCTGCGAAGGAATTAGATAAGATCATATATCATAGGTATTGAAGGTATTTACCGGAGGGCCATCCATGGAGGTCATATGAAGTTGCTGACCAATTTAATGGTCAGATGGAACCCACTACCGAGCCTCCTATGAGGATGGATGGTTGGGATTGGTTATCACAATGGGGAAAAGTTGAAACCGGTTCATTATAACTTCAAAAAAGTGGCATGATAGGGATTTCAAAATTCTACGACCTCAAGTATTAGGCGGTAAGCATTATTTTATCATTTATTCACATAACAATATTTATACTATCTTTTAAACCCCTAAAGGCCAAAGGCCTTCTTTCTGCAAAAAACACACTTAAAACTGCCATTTCTATAGCAAAAAGTAATAAAATTTGAAAATTGATTTTTTGCACATCTAATTATAGGATCTTACACCTAAATAGTATGAGAATGTGTGGAAAAAAATTCAGAATTTTTGACCGCACAAATTGCAAGATATCTGCGTTTAAAGTATAAAAAAACAAGTATTTCAGCACATTGTGTGATTAGATTTTTTGACTTTGAACATTTTTAACTGAAATTTTTTGCACTGTAGAGTTTTGAGCTTTAAATCTTTATAGTGGAGAACTGAGTTGAGAGTTTAGGGGAACATAAACATTCAAAAAACTTAATTTTCATTCTTAAAGAAATTGTTAAGTAGAAGTAGGTGTAAGATAGAAAGAAAATCTAAAACATTTATATCTTTTATGTGGAATTAAAATGCACTAATTCCAATGGTGAGATTGCTCTAGCAAAAAATCTAAACCACATGGAACTTTCTTTTTTTTTTAAATTGTAAGATTTGCATTCAAAAATGAATCCTACAAATTATTTTTTCAAGAAGATGCTCTATGTGCCTAAGAAATAAGATTGTTCATAACTTTCTCACAATAAATTCAAATGGAATGAATCAGAGCTTTTCAAATAGATAAAAATATAATCTATGGGGAAAAAAATTCATAAATTTTTTTTTTGTGTTTTTGCAAAAAAAAATTGCTGCCTCCTCTTCCCTATTTTGAGCTTGCAAATTTTTTTATTTGGGCATAACTTTTGTTTCCAGGCATCAAATGAAAAAAAAATCATATTTCCACAAAGCTTATCAATTTTTCTATCTTCAAAAAAAGTTTAAGAAAATCAGAACAAAAATGTAGCTCATAGGTACCTGCCCGAAATCTCATTTGTTCCCTGAAGGAACAATGGTCCTTTAGGGGTTAATTAAGCATTGTTTTCTAGTATTGCATTGGAAAAAAGTATTCATTACATTCTATTGTATGCATTAATATAAGTTGAAATTTTTTGTATACATGAGCTTAAGATACGACACCTCCTTGATCCAATGCATATAGAGAAAAATGTGTGTTCATCTCTATTCAAGACCTTCACTAATGCCAAGGGTACCAAGGCTAATTCTGAGTCACAAAAAAAGGAAATGGAGAATATGGGGGTCATGAAGGATATGTGGATTCAATCCAGTAGTGCACCACCCCAAGCTCCTTGTAAATTTTACAAAGACAGAATTTGCCCAAGTAATTGATGTGCTACAAACGACCAAGACTCCAAGAAATTATGGGTCATATTTCAAATATAAATTTGTGGACAATAAATTGACGAGTATGAAGACACATGACTACCACTATCTTTTGCATGATTTGCTCCCTATTGCAGTATGGGATGCTATAAATGATAAGCTGCAGAGCATTATATATCGGTTGGGAGAACTCTTTTGTTGGATATGTAGCAAAGAAATTAAGATCTTTGAAATTCGTGGGATGAAAACAATGACAGCTGAGTTGATGTGTGTTATGAAAAAAATCTTCCTCCAAGTTTTTTTGACATTCAAGTACATTTGATATGGCACTTGGTGGAAGAAGTTGAATTATATGGACCAATATCATGTCGTTGGATGTACTTTTTGGAACGATACATGAAGGACCTCAAAAGTTGGGTCAAACAAAAGGCTCGTCCAGAGGGTTCTATGGCGGAAGGATATATTCTAACAGAAATTGTGCACTATACTACTGAGTATACAACCCGATTGGCACCAAATGCACCTCAATTATGGAGGTTGAAATAAGATCCGTGTTTATCAGAGATAGTATTGCCTAAAGTCCATAGAATGCGACACCTTGATAGAAATGCAACGGGGATGATTTTTTTGGAACAAGTCTACAATTTTGTATTAAAAAATGACCCTTGCTTGGCGCATTGGAAAAGACAGTATGCTATGGAAGTCACAAACAATGAAGTCCGTTTTGGTGAATGGGCCATAGCGCAAATGAGAACCCAAATCAGCCTAGATGAATATCCACCAGATTTTAAGTATAATACTGCGTTTGGACCACAATCCAAAACCAAGTTCTTTGCACATATGTGGGTTGCAGAGAAATACCTAAGAGTAGCTTCCAAAGATGCTGGGAAGAAGACACAAGATTCAAGTCTTTTTTGGGAATAATTTTGTACTATAATCTAATGAAAATCTAACTTTACAAGAAAATTATGTAGTTTCATGGAGATTTAAGCTTACCTTGACCATTATCTATTTATCTTTTGGATGTTTTAATTTGTCCATCATTCATAATATACGCTTTTCTTTATGTAATAAAATTTCTTGAAAGTAAAGCACTTAATTTTTTTAAAGTGTAAATGAAACAAGTTAGTAGTGATTGGACTATGGCATCATGCACTCATGTATAAGTTGTATGAAGGGTATGAAACAAGAATTGAAGTTGCAAATTCTTACCGCTATTAGTTGTTCATATTTGCATGTTTAGAAAAATGATCAAAGTATAATATGTGGATATTGGACCTTTATATGTATGAATTCATTATAAAATTATATTGTTGTTTCACTATAGAATTGCAACAATCACAACTTTTAGCAATTTAGTGGAAGGTTTTTCATTCAGAGAAAAGAAATAGTGTCATGTGTTGAAAATTAAAAAACACAATGGAAAGAAAGAAATAGAACTTAGAGAAGATGTATTACTGTGTCACTTTGAAACTAATCATTTAGGAGTTCACAAAATTGAACTATTTCACATGTACATTTTTATTAGACCGTACATGATTATTGCTCATTCATATTGATTCCATTTTTTCTAAAATACTTTTAAGCTATACAATGATAGTAAACTCTAAACTTCTATGATTGAAGGAATTTTTTATTCTTGTACCTAATGAATTTTATATGTACAGGCATAGCATGTTCATTCCATGATGTGGATTCCAGTGGAGAACCTTGCACAATTGAGTACTATGGCAGAATCCGCGATATTATTGAAGTGAAGTTCACATCTCTCACAAAAATATTATTAAAAGTCAATTGGTATGACAGTAAAGCAATACCCCGTGGAAATTCTAGAGTTTTGGTTGATGATTGTAAGTTTACACGTGTACATACAAGCAACTTTATGCCATCTCATTTGGTAGGACATGAACACTTTGTTTACCCCCTTGATGTAGGCCAGGTGTTCTTTATTGAAGATAGGCTTTATATAGGTTGACATCTTGTTGTAAATTATGAAGTCAAATCCCACAAGGTTGTCTATGATATTGAAAGGAATAATGTTGTTGAAGAAGATGACGAGATCATGCCATTACAGCATGAGGGAAGCAATAGAAATGCTCCACCATTGTAGTTTCGTGAAAAGGAAATTGAAGGTTATATCCTATCCATTGAATTTGTTAATGAAGGAGAAGATGAATTTACTAATGACAGTGGTGGAGAAGGCACATTGGAAGGTGAAGAAGATTTCTTAGAAATCGCTATGCAAGGTGAACCTAATGACCATGACAATATAGACTTTGATGTCTACGCTCAGGAATTGGTTTAGGTACGATGCTTGCGCCCTAAAGCAAAGGCAAAAAGGTACATTGGAGAACACTTAATAGGAGAAGATAACTTCTCAGATCCAGAAATGGAAGCTCTGGATTTGTCTCACAATGTTATTGGATACTCAGGGAGTGACAGTGAATAATAATGTTGTAGAGATCATTTGGGACTTTCTTGTAATGCTGTTGGTTTAGATTGAGGTGGCATTTTTTGTTTCCATAGTGTTTTTGTTGTTTCAAGAACTTGTGATATGGATCCTTCTTTCAAGTGCCTTTAGGTGATTTAAGAATATTATTGTACATGCTTTGGTACTGCGTAAAAAGGTGATTGCAAGAAACACTTGTCCTATTTCTTGCCGCCTTGCCCTTGGACGGGTGGTTTTTGCTCATAACTTCTGCATCATTTGTCTGTTTGGCATGAAATTTGGAATGAAGGTATATGTGGTAGTTGCAGACATTGAATAATTTTTTACTAATTTTGAGCTTAAATTTTTCAATAATAATTTTAATCATTTACGAATTTAAGAAATTCATGATTTATAAACAAAAATATTTAAAATCTAAGCATTGAAACAAATGATGATCTAATGGTGAGATTATTTTACACTTAATAGCAATATTAACTCCTAAAGGACCAAGGTGATTTTCCTATCAAAAACCACTCAAAACTGTCATTTCTATTTCAAAGAGAAAATAACTTCAAAAATTGTTCTTTTTTTGCATATCCAACCATAAGATCTCATCACTATAAGAAAGCCGTGTTTTTTATTTTGTTGGAAAAAACAGGAGAAGGCGTCTTGGTTGACGCAAGAGTAATCAGCGTTGATGTCTCCTAAAATCCGTTCAATTTGACAGGCAAAAAACGTGCTAAAATCACAGCAAACGCGTCGTTTTCTAGCATGTTTTTTTGAAGCGTCACACATGACAAGGTGAAGAAAGTTCTAGAGAAGTTGACACGTAGAGGCCACATCAGCGCCACGTCAGCGCCACATGCTCAACCACTGCCAAGTCATCTTTTTTTTCATCCATGCCGTTGCCGACGTGGTCTTTGACGTAGAGGCGGGAAATTGTGACGTCATCATTGACGTGGAGGCCACGTCAGCTTATTTTTGTATCATTTGAATATTTTAATGGTGTTTTTTGAGACGTCAAATTAGACATTTTTTGCAACATCAAATTACACGTTTTTTCAAACATCAATTGCTGCATATCCTATCTACAAGGCAATATCAATAAATATTTAATATTTAATATAAATTAAAAAAATGAAATGAACAAACAAAATTTCTAAATTCAACAAAAATCGAAGAAAACTTACCATCAACCATTAAGAGAATCTTTAATGGCCAAATGAAGGAATTACTTCATTACAAGTCAATAAAAATGAAGGGTAAAGAGATTGTATTTATATCCATTCTCTGCCCATAGAAAGACAAACAATATGGGATAAGTAGAATATGGCTATTTCACTTGTCTACATATTGACATTGTTACTGACGTGTACATGTTTTTTCAAACATAGAGATGTTGTTTCAGACATCTCGATATTTTTGTGGACATTTCACTTTGAACATAATTTTTGTTTGATATATCCCATATCAATTGTCTCTCTTCCTACCTCCCCACTTGTATAAAGACCATATGTTTTCATCCATAGAACACATTCATTTTCATCCATCTATTTTCTTTTTTTTTGGAAAGCATGCCATGTCACTGCCCTTTCCCTAAAATATTTATATAAGATCAATATTTTTCCATTGACCGTAGTAAATTTTAGTAATTTATCCATAGTCAAAGTGGACTTCATGCTGACGTGGCAGTCTATGTTTTTTGGGATGTTACAACAAAACATGAGCTTGTTTTTTCAAACATCGTTAAGAACATCTCTGTTTACGGTGACATCTACTTGTTCTCCAACTTAGTCACACACGTTTTCCGCAACATCAAATCAAATTCACACTTTTGCACTTGTTCACTGCTTAACGCGTGACATCTTAACAAACATGACACGTTTCAGTCCAACGGCAGCAAAAACGCAGTTTTCTTATAGTGCATACTTGACTAGTATATGAATATGTGGAAGACATTTCAAAAACTTTGACCATGTAGATTGCAAGATGTATGCATTTAAAGTGAAGAAAACAAGTATTTTTGCACCTTGCTTGACTAGATTTTTTGGCTTTAAATCTTTTTAGTTCAAATATTTTGCACTACAAATTTTGATTTTCTACTTGTTTATGTTAAATAGTTGAGTTGATAATCTACAAAAAAAAATTTAGAAAAAAACCCCCTTAATTTTCACTCATTAAAAAATTGTTAAGTAGAGGTGGGTTCAAAATTGAAGAAAAAAATAAATTGTTAATAGCTTTTAGGTGGAATTGAATCACAATAATTCCAACCGTGAGATTGTTCTAACAAGAAAATCTAACTTCACCTAACAATTTTTTTTGAGAAATTCTAAAAATTGCATTCAAAAATGAATTTTACAAGTTATTTTTTCAAAAAGATGCGTAGATTGCCCCAAAAAATAAGATTGTCCATAACTTTCTCACTATTAGTCCAAAGTGAATGAAATAAAGCTTCACATGTAGACAAAAATATAATCTTTGAGAGATTTTTTTTTTTTAATTATTTTGACTTTCTGTGATTTTTTCTATACTGCCCGCCAAACTCCATTTTTGCTTATTGTGCCATAACTTTTGCTCCCGGGAATCAATTAAAATAAAAATTACATATGCACAAAGCTCTTGCAAAAATACACAACCTCAAAAAATTCCAAAAAATATCACTCAAAATTGAGATAGTAGGAACTTGCTTGGACCCAAATTGTCCCCCAAGGGGATAAATGGTCCTTTTGGGGTTAAGAGGATTCATATTAATTAATCAACATTGCCAATAGAAAATTCAATTTTTCTATTGTTTTGATTGCATTGATCCGGTCATTTTTGACAGAAATCTATTGAAATCAACAATACTACGTACCTATGGCAGGCATTGTTGTATTTTGTTCTTTGCAGTCACCACCGTTTCATTTGTGTCAGAAAAAAGAAATGGCAAATAGGATTCATCTGCGGGTCAGTCGGAATACAAGTATAATACATAGACTTCTTTCGCTTCACACGTTGAAGACCCAAAGCTCCTACTAGAGTTGGTTAACCCTTAAAGTTCCATGACTATGTTTTCATCAAAAATGCTCAAAAACTGCCATTTTTAGTACAAGTGCCCAATTTTTGAAAAAAACTTTTTTTGACACATGAAACCATAGGATATTGTAGTATGCTGACTTGAGAACATGTGGTAAAAATTTCAGAAATCTCCACCATAGATTGCAAGATATAAGCATTCAAATTCCCTGAAATCATTTTTTTGGCCCTGCGAAAAACAGGGTAGCTGCACTTCACAAGCTCACTTTTTGATGAAAAATTGTCCAAAATGAAGGTGCTTCTTTGGATTCTTTTTTCTAGACAAGTTGGCTACATGCTTAAAAAATTTCACATCATTTGGAATTGTCCAATATATAGGAAAAAAATAGTAAGTAGATAGTAATAGAGAATGATTCAAAATACTAAATTGTCAAGAATTTAGTTACGGAATTGAAAAATGCCAATCTCAATGGTTGAAATGTTGTAATAAACAATCTAGATCCTAAGATTTTATTTTTTTCAAAAAATATTGAAAATTGAGTAAGATAAAGGATTTTAAAGTTTATTTTAGAGTAGAGAATCCATAACTGCCCGCAAACTAAAAATCTTCATAATTGTTGACTTTTTGATAAAATTGGGATGATTCAAAGCTTTCCACGTATATATAACTCTAAAAAAACAATATCAAATTTCTGTTTTTGAAAAAAGTGATTTTTTCTGATTTGCCCAAATTGCCCCGTTACAAAAAAAAATAACATATTAGGCCAAAACTTTTGACTCACATTTCCAAATGTCATGAAATTTAGTACAAATGAAAGATATTCCTTGCAGCCACCTTCTATTAAAATTTTAGCCTAAAATATAGAAATCTCTAGTCACACGCACCTGCCCAAAATTTCTATACAGCCAAAAAAGACATGTTGGTCCTTTAGGGGTTAAAAGGAGGCAATTAATATGTGACAAATGTCCAATCACATGTGTATAACTCAGGACAACTTCTCAATATTTACCAGAATGTGATATTAGATTTTGGATTCTTGCAAAACATGATTCTTGAGAATCCATACATTAAGTTAGCATGGGCTTTTTACCTATATGTAGAGACCTAATTTGTTTGCTTTGTTACGTTGAGATCTCCCACACTATGCGTCTCCCGGCTGCATGTTTGGTACCGTCAGAAAGCTCTTGGCGAGGAGGGGTGCACGGGCTTGGTTTTGTGGCGTTTGAACCTACGGTGTGGAAGTTATTGAATTTCAAAGCATTTATGGATCAAAAAAATTAGAAAATTATTTTTACTTTGATTTTGATTACGTTCTTGGTACCGTTGGAAAGCTCTTGGCGAGGAGAAGTGGATGGGCTTTGTTTCATGGCGTTTGAAATGATGGTGTGAAAGTTATTGAATTTCAAAGTTTTTATATCAATAAAAAAATTAAAAAATGATTTTTCCTTTTGTTTTGGTTGTGGCAACGGCACAAGGCACACTAGTTAAGTATTGAATTATAGCACAAGTACCCCAGCAAGATTAAGAGTACACATTGCAAAATGCAGACCAAAAGTGGAGGGAATTCATGGCATCTAAGATCTAGCTTGTTCAATGCATATTCTACTGTAAGGTCAAAGCTGACAGGTCCCATCTATGGAGGATAATATAACCCTATTATAAGAAAACAAAGGTGTAAAACCGCGTTGGAAAAGAGTACAATTGGGCGTTCTCTCCCTCAATGTTGCTCAAGCGTTGCTAAGAATCTACCTCAGCACTTCCATGGCCAGACGTGGCTTTTTTTGGGTGCAAACATTGTTCCATTCTATGAAGCACCATAGACGTTACTTAAAAACGTTGCAAACACCTCCTTATTCTAGTAGTGGTTATAAGATTGGGACACAAACCTTATAATATTTGCAAGGCAAAATGACCGGATGGACAAGCTCAAGCAAATTGTAGTCATGTCAACTTCTAAATTGAAAAACCATTTCCCTGCAATCAAGAATATACTGAAGGGCGCCTCATTGCTAGCAGAATTGCAATCTGATGGGGCTGCCCTATAGTTCTTGTTGTAGAGTTAGTCTCTGGTTTCCATAAACACTTTAAGATCTACTTTGGTGGAAGTTGGTGGAAGCTACTCAAGCGCACTTTAGCCAACTAATCCGCCTCCTACTTGTCCTCCGTCTTGTTTAGACATACCTCCTCCTCTTCCTCCAAACAGCACCTTGCCTGTGGTTCCTCCGCCGCCTCCGGATGCCAAAGTCCATGTTGACATTGATGTAAAAATTGTCGCAATGCCTATATCAACCGCTTCGGTAATCAAAGTCCTAGATGTCAAAATGGTCATAGCAACAGCAAGGAACCTCCAACAGGGTGTCCATCTTCAAATTCCAAAAACAATTGCAAGTTGATCCACCCGAGCGAACGGATGTGCTAGCCCCATTGGGTATTGTTTAGTCATCATCAGAACCAAGACTTCAAAATGATGACACATCCATTCCAGATAATTTATCTATATGGGTGACATTTTCAAAATCACATGTGCAGGTTGTCAAAGTTGCCGTGGAAATGGCCGAATTATCCCAACAGCAGGTATTTTTAACTTTTGCATAAATGTCGATGTGTGCACTCTTGTTGTCTGTGTTGTTGCCATACCCTAGAAGTGTCAGTGCAAGCTAGTAATTGGTTGCACACTTGTACGTTTGATAGTAGAGTCCAAATCCTTCGTGTCTTCGTAGAGAGTCGTTAAAGGAGAGAACTATCACATTGAGGTCCCGGGGGACGGAGAAGTGTCTCAATGTCGTCTTAGACCTCAACATGATTTTATGTATGACAAAAAATGTTAAGTTCAAAGGCTGGTATAGTACCCTCGAGGATCCATCGCATGGGCATTCGGCCATGTTTGGCCTAATTGCTCACAATTTCTACGTGAGTTAGGAGAGATAGCTTATATTTCAGTGTAAAGCTCCATGGCTATGCACAACACTGAATGAGTGGTCAAGCATCTATTCGATGGCTTGGAAAAGCCTTTAGTTGTACTCGCTGAGGAAGCCTACTATCCTACATGACACTAAAGTGCACACTATGAGAAAAGCACGTTTTTGGTGGCGTTTAGTAACAAACGCGTCGTGTTTTTTCAAACGTCAGATGTTCCAAAAAACATGTATGTGGTTTGCAGAAAATGCGACCATGTCACTATGGACGGCTATGTTTGTAACAATGTCAACTGCGACATGGCCATATTTTTATAAAATGTCGCATACAACATAAACTGCCACGTCAGCAAGTAGATTTAGAGAAAGGCAACCACGTGGCATATTTTGGAAAAAATAAATGGATGGATGGATGGACGTCGAGCTGGAAGTCGAGCTAGACGTCTCAAACAACGTAGGCTAATTATTCCATATCGTTTGTTTCATAATGGACAAATTTTTTAGCAAAAGGCAGCCACATGGCATATTTTGGAAAAAAAAGAAATGATGGATGGATGGATGTTGGGTTGGACGTCTGAAACAACGTATTGGATGTCGGGCTAGACGTTTCAAACAACATAGGCTATTTATCCCATATTGTTTGTCGCACCATAAACAAAGAATGGATATAAATATAACCTTTAAAATGTTTATTTTTATGTAATTTTTCCATCAAAATAAAATTGATGGTAAATGGTAAGTTTTTTTACTTCTTGGTGAATTCTACATTTTTTTGTTGTTACTTTTATTTTTTAATTTATGCTAACTAATTATTTTTTGAAAAAATGGATTGGATGAAAAGAACAGGATGGATGAAAAATGTCAGATTCTCTAACCTCCACGTCATCTACCACGTTAGACGCGGTCAAGTTAAAAAAAAAATTACGTGGCAATGCCCGTCCGAGTGGCGCCTCCGTGGCTTTCAGGTGCCTTCCACGTGTCGACCTGTGAGAACCTCAGTAGACTTTGTTGTCACCCACATTTTTGGAAAAATGAGTACAAAAGTGCTGCGTTCAAAAGTGACTACAAAACAAGTACAAAAGTGATGCGTCTAGATTTTCACATGTTTCTATCCCATCTAATCAAACGGATTTTAGGAGACGTCAACGCCGATTACGTCATACACAACGCATTCTCGCGGGTTTTTTGACATTTCAAAAAAGTCTGTTTTCTTATAGTGGCACGAATGGCTCTAGAAAAGTCATTACTTTCAAAGAGCCGGATATGTATAAGGATCTCTTTTTGAAAAACGTAAGTACCTTGTTCAATGACTCGAGAGAAAATTTCACCTCTCAGAATACGCTCGTCATGGACAACAGCCCAACAAAACATGTTATGAACAAGAGCAAGAATGTGGTTCTACCAAACATGTGGATGAACATGGAGAATGGTCCAAAGGATGAATTCCTCATGAACATCATGCTGCCTTGGTTGAAGTGCCTTTACGACACTCGAGACAAAGGCCTCAAGTTATTCAAGGGAAACAACTTGGGTAAAATGGTTTGTTGAATGATCTGGAACAAGAGAAATAAAAGAGAGTACAACAAGCTCATGGATGTGGTTAGAATGTTTGCGACGTTGAGATAAGGAAGTCTTTTCGAATTTGTGGTTTAGGTCGAGTTGACTTGTTTGACATTGACTTTAAATCAGCCTTAGTATCTACACAGTTCAGATCAAGTTGCCCTGATTTGTACACAATCTACAAGCGTAGTGAATTGCTACATTATACAAATTATTTTTTGATGTTAATAAAATCGGAAAGATTTTTTGATTTTAACATGTCTTTGCGTTGTAGGTCTAGTCAACTTGTTTTGGACACACTTTGATATTTGTAGTCTTTGCTGGTTTGGCTAAATTGAATTGATGATGAAGAATTCATTTGCTTCATCATTGTGATTATTCTCTAAAAGTCATGTTTTTTAAGAGTTTCCACACCTACACACCTTCAATTTCAAATGCAAGTCTTGCATACGTTGCATTGGCAGATTCCTTCTTGGAGTACAGCAAGAATGCAATCTTTAGCACAAGAAACTTCTTACGCTCTGCAACGATAGCCAATTCCACTATGGACTTCTCCTTCAAGCTGGTGGATGATGGTGTGGTAGACAATCCACCAAATGGAACTCCCCGCTTGTTGAAATCCTGCTTCTCGTCTCCTTTACGATCTAGGGATCTACTTGCATCATGTATGTCACCATTTCCCTCAAATAGAGGGCCACAAAAGAGGCTATTTGAGGATGTAGGAATCCTTGCAACCTTTCCTATTGTGATAGCAGAAGAACCCCCCAAAAGATTAGAAGATGTGGAAGGACCTCGATCTCATTGACCACCACTTCCAAAGGATTGGGTTCAATCTCTCGGTGTGCAAAAGACAAAGACACACGATGGAATACCGCCAAGTCGACATACAACTCCATTTTATGACACATGGGATCGAAAGCTCATTTGTGACAGAGGCAACAAAGGCGATAGAATGCAAGAGTATAAGAAAAAAGACAATAGATACAGTCGAGGACCAAAGATTTTTCGGGCAATGAAAATACTAAAGATTAAAATGCACATCTAGTATTTGTTCATATTGTAGATGCAGAGTATATACATACAGAAATGCATTGTGCAGTTATCATATAGAACTCAATGCTAGGATGAATGACACCTGCAACAATTATATACATTCTCAATATCCCTTGTGGTGATGCAAAATTGAAAAAAATTACAAAACAGAAACAACCAATCAAAGTAGACTATAATTACAACAATTTTGAAGATGAGGAATTAGAGAAATCCTACTTTGGGATTATAGTCACCATTTCAACATATTTCGTAGCAAAGACTACATTTCATATTTCAGGCTATTATGTAACAAGGATTGAAATTTAGATTGAGAGCAATCTAAACCGTTAAATATTACAAACTGGGTAGTAAAAGCATCTTGTCTTCAGAGATTGTGCTAGTCTTGCGAGTAGAAGTTTGTGAAAAAGTAGCCATGGTAATTGAAGAATGAAGTGTATGTGAGCACAAAAATTAAAGATAAAAAAACTACTTCCACTTCATTCTTCAATCACCATGGCCTTGTCTTTGCAAACAATTTATTGGTAGACTCTGACACAATCTCCAAAGATGATATACTTTGCTACCAGGAATGTCATGGTAGGCATTGCTTCTAAAAACACTCTTGTTTCAATGTACTCATCCATTACGTGTATATTTGATGAATAGTTTCCATTAATTGTATTGCATATTGCAATTAGTGCATGGTATTGGGGAATTCTTCATTTCCAAACCTGTTTTCGTTGTCATTGCATTGCTTTTTGTGTGTTCATAGACAATAAATTCTTCATTGGTTATCTCTAGAGATACCCATATCACTAAAAAAAAACCTCCCATTTCACTTGAAAACTCTCATTTTAATGAATATAGTGTTAAGGCCGGGCTAATGCATACTACTTAGTTTGTCATGACACCTGGTAACCTGGTATAAGAAGTCAAATTCCAAATAAAGGAACAAGAATATGCTCTGATACCTTATAAAGTTCTTAAATCTTCTGGTCGAAACCTGAAATAAAGACTCTCCATGCAACAAGTATTTGGAGTACAGTTCTGAATGTGCCCCTGTGCAAGACTATTTTGTGGGTAGTTCATAAATGGTGTACGTAAGTGGAGTAAACATTTGGAATCCATTTATTAAACATGCCAATCTACAACAATTGAAGAGTCAAAAACTGTTTTGCCCAATGAGTAAAACTCTGAAGCTTCACAAATTGCTTGTATGATATCCAAAATATACTTAGTTTAGTACATTGAAATCCTTTAATAAAATAGAATAAGACAGCAAGACTCACAATTAAAACTCCATTCTAACATGTGGAACCACTCAAAACAGCTGAAAGCCTCGAGAATAGGTTCCCTACCTTAGGAAGTAATGGCAGAAGGATCCATTCGCTGCAAGCCTGGCCAAGGAATCCTCCGGCAGCCCTACATTGAATTCGATCTGTAGAAATTGCACATTTGCAAGTGCCAAAGAATTCACCGTAGCACTGAAAGATGGCGAAAAAGTTATACCCGAAGATGGCAAGTTGCAAGAAAGCCTAGCTCCGGAACTCCTGGTCTCGTCCTGTTCTGAGCAACAAAACCTCACCTTCAACAATCAAAATTCTATAAATTATTGCAGAGAAAGCTAATTTTGCAGAGTCAGTACTAAGCAAAAACAATCAGCAGCAAAGCTCATGTACGGTCTGGGATGACTCTTTCACGTTTGTCAAAGTTTAACTTGCGGGAGGAGTGAATCCACGAGGGACCGTCGATGAAATCCATGTTCAGAAACTGCTGCACATCGTCATCGTTGAGCTCATACGACCACGGCACTCGAACTGCTCGCTCGGCACCAGGACCGGAGCACTTGTATTGCGCGTAAAACGAAGTGCTGCAAACAACACAGAAATGCAATCGCAATGTTACACACGAGGCAATTCAAGCTTCTGGAGGACATCTTTGTGTGGTCGGTGGTTAGAAAGTTAATTTCTGGGATCGGTTGACTTGCTGGAATTGACTGGTTCTTCACTGATGTCAAATGGAGCAATGAGAAAATTTCAGCATGCTATGTGGTTTCGTATGTTGGATTCTGTGAGGATGGCTTTTCACAAGGCCTTAAACCAGGTATAAGAAAAGACTTGATGATAACCAGGATATCTTAGACTAGTTCGTCCACAGGTTATCAGACTTCTAACCGAGGCTTAAATTGCTGTAAAGAGAGTGAACGTAACCGTGCATTTGGTTCTTAATTTGAACAGGCTTCTAATTAATGGTTTTTGTGTAATGTCATTGTGTTCTTTTGACTAGCAAGAGCTCTGGCTGTACCTCGCATTGTTTGTAGTGCGTCACAGTAGTAGCTTTCATAGTCGCTTCACGTTCGATGTTGTCGGAGTGCTTGCAACGTTGAAATGGGAAGCTCAACAGACAAAGAGAGGGGGCTTGAAACCCATCTTCTTTCAATTTTCTAATGAGGAAACCGAGCCTCCACCTTTGAAAGGATGACGACAAGCCTCTAGTCTAAAAGCAAAACGACCGGTTTCAACGAAAAAAACTGTGACAACTTCCAACGTTTTATCGAAAAATGCGAGTGCCACAAGGCCAAGTTCTGTCCAACGATGGAAGCTGTTACTACTTCCATCGTTGGAATAATTCTTCCTGAGTGTTGAATGTGTAAAATACAAACAGAAGGCAAAGCGAGAAGGCAAGAAGAGAAGCACTTGACAAAGAACGGCGCATGGAATCGATCCTGCCAAGCAAATATATTTGCAAACTATACTTACTTGTGGACCGTGGAGTCGCCGAAGTCGGTCCATCCAGCAGGGATGATGATGTCGTCCATGAAGGTGCGCACAAACACCACGCGCGACGACGAGCCCCACGCGCGCCCCAGCCACACCAGTCCATGACCCATGATGGTGCAGTCCAGGAACACGAAGCCCGACTGGTCTTCCGGCCGCGCCCGCGCTTGCGCCGTAATGGACCCCGTCGTCTCCGCTATCACATGAATCTCGCAGCCCTGCAGGGCTCCACTCCACATTAAGTACATTCCAATCAATTTATCAATCAATTCGTCAATCTCTGAATTGAATTAGTATCCTCCGATTCAGTATTTCATTACAACATGAAGTAAGCATAGCAGTTGCAACACATCATCAATTACTTTGCAATGATCTTTTGTAGCGGTTCCATACTTTGTAAAAAGAAACTTATGGCCTATTGCAAACCATTGTGAAAGTGCTGCAAACTTGTTGCAAAAGTCTTGGGCACGGAACCAATGCATATTTATGCCTAAACTGTTGCAAAAACTACTGCAATCTCAAATAGTTGCAATGTACCTCCGATTTAGTATTTCACTACAACAGGAAGTAGCAGTTGCAACACAGCATCAAATACTTTGCAATGGTTTTGTAGAGGCTCCGTACTTTGCTCAAAACTTATGGTCTATTGCGAAACATTGCTAAAGTGCTACATACTTGTTGCAGAAGTACGTGTTGGGCATGGAACCGATGCGTATCTATGCGTCAACTGTTGCAAAAACTACTGCAATCTCAAATAGTTGCAGATACATTGCAGAGAGTTTGACTAAACCACTGCAAAATGGTTAATAGACTTCTGAAGGTCATTGCAAAACCACTACCAAAACTATTGCAATATCAGCCTTCGGTACTAGTCTCTGCAGTAATAAAAGATCCAAGTACAGGTGGAGCACTCACGGACCTCGTAAAGAGATCGGCCATCGCCGAAGATGAAGTCGATGGAGCCTTCGATGAAGCAGTTCTTGAAGTAGTGGCGACCCGCGTAGTCGAATAGCGTGTCTTGCGCACCGTAGAATCCGCAATCGTAGAACGCAGCCTTGTCGCCGCAGATGACCAATGCCACGGCTTGTTTGCCCATCTCCCCGGGTTCCGGCATTGGAGATGTATTCTGCAAGAGCCCACAGACATGGACTCAATCAGCAACCCTAGTCGTGAAGAGCATGGATTCATCGCCGCTACTTCAATCAACAGAGTCATGGTGCAGTTAGGGTTTACCTTGAATCCCATGTCCATTGCTGTGAAGTGGTCGGCGTAGATGGCAACCGTGGCACTGCCTTCGGTTCCACTTTGGGCGGCCGTGTCGTTGCCGATGATGATGGTGGCGTTCATCCCCGCTCCTTGCATTGTGATGTGCGGCTTGTTGCTCGGGATGAGCACCTTCTCTCTGCAATCATGTTGACGAGGAAGCTCAATCGTTTGAAATTGAAGGAAACTAGTGTTGAGACTACACTACCCACTCCTAAAATGCGGCGCTGAGGGATCGAGGAGAGGGATTGTAGGGAGCTTGAGAAGATCGCAATAATTGTAACTGTTTCAAGACTTTCAAACTCTTTGCAATCCCTCCCCATATCCCTCAGCACCACATTCTAGAAGGGACTGCACAATTAAACATTCTTGAAAGTTAGCACTAAATTTTCCAACTGCTATAGGTTGCTGCGAAGAACTCTTCAATTCTTGAAAGCTCGTGATAGTTATTGAGACTATGCGCCTCTATTTAGTGCTAAATTTAGGTTTCACATTTCAGATGGTGGTGTGGAGTTTACTTTAGGTTTACTTACCTGCAACATTTTGCTCTTTTTGGTTCAAGACTCGACTCAAGGACTCACTCATAAATGCCGGCTCGGATTTGGATGATGGTGCGCTGCTCGCTATTCTCCGGCACCGCATCCACCGCGGCTTGCACGGTGGCGAAATCGCCCCCCCCACTTGGATCCACGCGGAATAAGTAGGACACGTTCTTGGACGATGTCGGGGAGCCTTGACAGGGTCGCGAGTACGTCTCGTTGCTGAACACTTGCGGAATGTCGCGCTGAAATGGGGTTGACAGCGGCCGATCAGGGTCGTTCCCATCAATCGGTTTGGAATACCCCAATCGGAGACGAAGAATTGTCGCTGGCGAGTGGGAGACATGCACAATGAGGATGACCGTGGCGAGAAGGATGACAATCCATACACAAGTGAGGCGGAACGGACCCATTCCCATTTCTTACACGCTCGTGCTGGATTGCATTTGTGCCCAGATGGAAATTGTTGCTACAGAGGTTGCAAAGAGTAATTCTAACCATTGGCAGGTGGTGCCAAGATTTCAAATCTTTTTTCGTGAAAGTTGCTTTCTGATTCGGGAAAGTTGCGGCATAGCGCAGGGGTTATGCAGGTCATCTCCATGGTCAGAGTCCATCCCTGGATCCACCGTAGCTGGTTACGTATTGCTCGTCTCTTGCGACTCTTGAATATTGCCCTTCATACTCTCATGGTCTTTCGCGAAATGCTTATGGTTCGTGTCTCACTCTGTTTTCGTGCTTCCTTCCCTGAGTCATCTTCACATCACGCTTTTTGGTGCAGCTGCTGATTCCCTGGTTGTTTCAGATGCTGATATGATCGTATGGTGGTGGTCTCAGCACTATAACATTCTTGAAAGGAGCTCCAAACAACTTGGGGCTCATTTTGATAATTCACGTAAGAATCAGGGTATCCAGAATGCTCCGATTATCTGACATCTTCTTCCTTTCACACACACCCTCATAGGTTGAGTTCAAGAGTTTTGGAGAAGGAAGCTTTGACATCAATCACTTCAATATCTCCTGTACAGGAGCTCCTGGATTGACATTTCTGAGCAAGGAAAGGACCATGCTGTTGCACTGATTCTCAGGCTTATTGATTGAATGCAAATGCAAGTATCATCCTGTTCTTTTATATGTTTTGCCTTGAGAATATTGAGAATATTGTAGTGTTGCAGACTACTTTGAATTTCTCTTTGTGCATCATGAATGAGTATGAATAATTTCTTCAATTCATGGAGTATAATTGCATCCCATCTCGATTGCAGATTGTTACAGTCCGCACATGTTGCTCCTAAATTTGTAAGATGTGTTGAGTCCCAGACCTAGACTCTGCTTCTGACCCATGCTGCGTTTCGTTCCTGCTACTCTTGAAACTTGGAATTGCATAGTTTGTGGGGGAAATGGGCTGGGCACATGCATTTCCAGGACCTACGCTGGGTATTTGCCCTTGTGTGTTTCCGCCTGCTGCCAAAGTTCGGAGGAGGGTGGGTGGCAAAGTTAGTTAGGCGTGCGGCCGGTTTGATACACGGTATGCTGACCTTTCAGCTGATACTGTCACATGCTTCTTCTTCAACGGCCGAGTCTCTGGTAAAGTTATACTGTACCCTGTTCACTAGTAAGGAACGAAGTGCTTGCATTGTTCCATGTTTCTTGCTGTCGTCGTACCAGCTGTTCGTCAACTGCACTGACATAAAATAGCCGACCGGCCGCTCTTTATTAGCGTTGATGACATTGTCTTATAATTCTCGTAAACCACTCCCAGGATTCCTCCCGTTCATTTTGCGGGGTGGTTCTGCAGCGTAATGCCCGATTACGCGGGTTTTCCTGCGTAATCGGGCATTACGGATTTCTCATCCGGCTTCGATTTCTCATGCCCAATTTTCATCCATCTGTTCGTGATTTACGTCGGGCAATGGCTCCTCGTCGGCGGGGATTGCGTGAAAAAATGCACCTCCTCGTCGGGCTCCGCCCTCCTCGTCGGTCCATTTTTTCACGCAATCCCCTCCTCCTCGGGCATTGCCCTATACATAACAAAGAAAAATGGACTAGATAATGCTCAAGGGCTGGGAGGCTCAAGAGCATCATGGGACATAATGCCAAGTCTAATAGTTCATCACACACATTTGCGTCACAAACATCCGTATATGTACATTCTACTGATCTAAGGGTGTAGAAAGAGGGTTTGCGTCATGAGTTATAATGCTTTTTTTGACTATGCAATGGAATGATGACAAATCTGCCTTGAAAATTGGACTTGGCATTATGTTCACCTTTCTACATGATTCAACTGCATGAGTTGTTTTGGACGTTGTGATTCTCAAATCTTGACTTACAACATTGAGAAAACATCTGGAATGTTCATTTCCATAAGATTATTGTACGGTTGGGACGTCATTTTCTCTGCTAGATTAATGAAATCTCTTCTTGTGTTGGAACGAACAAAATTGCAGCTGCCAAAAACTAGATCTTGCATAGGTCGGTGAGTTTAATTCCATTGAAAACTAGTTAAGTAAGGCTAGTTTATAAAGTAGAACCACCCATAACCAACCAAATAAGAATCTTTGGACATGATCTAGAATACAATAAGGCAAAGGAAATATTTCCATAGGTGCCGAGATAGAAATGAGGGGGATTGTCAAAATTTGGTAATTTTATCGCTTGAACTGAAATTACTATGAATTTTAGAAGGCAAAAGTTGGTTTGAATCCATGTCCAATATGTAGAATATTCTAAAAACACTCATTTAAGAGGCTACTTCTTGTTCATTTTGGCACTCCAAACCAAGTAGATGTGTCATAAAAAGAATGGAGGAATTGATGGTGGAAAATCTCCTCCATGTTTGGATATTAGTCCCAACCTCTCTTGAATTTCACGCACTCTATTGATTGCTAATGGAACTATGGTTGGTAATGGGTGGTTGTACCTTAGTTACAAAAAATTGCCATAACATTCTTGAAACCTAACCAAGAAAAAAATTATAGAATTAAAGATGTCGTCTAACAACATCCTCAATATATATCTTGAATTGAAGAAGCCTTTCAAGATACAAATCCTCAATATATATCTTGAATTGAAGAAGCCTTTCAAGATACAAATCCTAGTATCATATATATAGATATATAGATATATAGATATATATTTATTGAATTTCAATATTTAAGAAATATGCCCCTAGTATCAATCAATTCAATAATCCTCTGATGGTCTAATACTAGTAGTAAGGTAGAAGGTTCTAAAAGCACACAAGCTCCAAAACCACACACACCCCTAAAATGTATACTATTTGTACATGATGTTTTTCATAGCCTTCATTGATGTACAAATAGTGTACATTTTAGGTGGTGGGCAATTTTGGAGCCCTATGCTAGTTTGACTTCAAATTTTCAAACTAAATCCACAAAGCTCCCAAAAAACATGAAACGACTTGGATTAGATGCCAATTCCACTTCTCCATCAAGGAAAATTTATTGAAAAATATTTCAAGAAGTTTCACCTCACCAAAATTTAATTCCAACCCTTAGATGGTCGCTTTATGGACCTACTACCTTATGCTCTAAAAGCACCCGTCCTCTTGAAATGGCTCCTATAAAAAGCTATTGAATGGTCCTTAATTGGACCTCTTAGCTATTGATTGAATCAAGAAAAAATTATTCTTTATCACAAGAGCCAATCATTGACCTTGATTTCCTCAAATTCCTTTAGAAGTTGCAAGTGGATGCATTTTGGAAGACCTAGGGTGACAATTAGATACGTACAATATATATCTTTGAAAATTCATAGCTAATTCATAAATGTGTCAAAAAATACAAAAACACTTGTCTTCCATTTGGCATCTAATTTTCTTTCTTTAAAAATAAGTTTAAAAAATCTATATTCACACAAATCTATAAATAAAAAAGGTGACAAGGCCTTAAATGGACATTTTTAGAACGTACTATCTTAGCTTTCAAATTGCAAGTATATGGAAGGCATCCTCCAAAACCCCACTTTTTGCTATTGTGCCTAATTACTATTATTAAACTAGACTAATTTTCATATTTCATTGTCAACAAGTGAGAGGAGGCTTCAATGCACCAAAGAACATCCACATTTGAAAACCATATGCAAAAATCTTGAAGGATCAAAGTTTTTTTGGGTACATGTTCCAAAATCGTTTCTTCTACATGCATACATACTAATTTTGGAGGTATATAGAGTGATGGCAGTTGTATGCAAGGAGTGTCGGGAAACTCTTCTGCAACCAACGCACCTAGCTGCTGTTCTGAACTATCTAAGGCCTCATTCACCAATTCAACTCTCAATAACAGTCTACCGGTATCTATCATAGCTATGCTTCAATATACTCTAGAACATTCATTGTTCACAGACCAATGTGGTCCAAGCTGGTTGATATATCAGCTGATATCTGATTTCAGCTGTCTAAATTAGAGACCCCCCAAAGACCACCATCGATGTAGTTGAGACTCAGAAAAGGTGCGGCTTCCGCATCCGTGAGCTCACGCGCGAAGGAAGCTCTTCCAGCTTGGTTGGCACCAGGCCCGAAGCACTTGTACTGGGCGTAGTACACAGTCCTGCAAATTGGAAAGGCTATAATTTCAGTAACATGATAAATGTAGGCTACGAAATGAGCGAGAACGCGGTAACAAGGTTACATTGATTTAACTGCATTTCTTAGAGATAGATTATTATGTGATTAGCGTGGCTCTGGATGCTTACTTTTCTCTAGCTGGGTCTCCCCAGTTGTACCAGCCAACAGGTTTGATGATACCAGCGAATTCGGTAAGAGCAAACACCACACGGGAATAGGGGCCCCATGCTCGGCCAAGGTATACTTGGGGTGGCATGGAGCCAGTCACCTTGCAATTTACAAATGAGTAACCGCTGTCCTCAGCTCCGCTCATCCGCTTCTGAGCTGTCAATGATCCTCCTGCAGAGGGCAGCACTCTGAGCTCACAATTCTGCACCGCAAAATCCACAAACCAAGAAAATTAGAACCTTCACAACCAGCAGTACCTTCATATATGTGAAAGTTGGATACCTGCAGTATGTGTCAACCATAAATGATGTGCTAGTTTATGATCACATTCACAGAAAATTCGCAGATTTAGGACTTCCCTGAGTTCTATTCAGTTCCCAGGGTAGTTGACCATTCATGTATCAAAAAGGCAATCATACTCTTATTCAGAGTCTGTGCAAGCACGGGATATTGTCACGTAGTACGTGCATCTGTCATCGTGTAAGTCCGAAGATCACTAGGGCTAACTCTGAGCAATTGTAATGAATGTATACAAATCTAAGAGTTTAGGAGGCCAGCCAAATGGCTGCCTAATTTCATGTAATGAAAACTTAATCACTGACCTTGTAGAGGGACTTCCCACCACCAAAAATGAAGTCCTCGGTACCAACGATGAGAGTGTCCTTGAAGAAGTGGCGACCTCTGTGATCATACAGGGTGTCCTGGTGCCCGTAGAAGGCGCAGCCGTAGAAGGCATTGAAGTCCCCGGTGGTTCGAAGGGCCACTGCCTGCTGCTGCACCCCTCCATTAGGGGGTGGAGACGAGTTCTGCACAGTTTCTCAACTCAAGTTAAAATAATGAAAACGACGTAGTCTAATAAACCCCACTCAGGTTCTTTTTCACGAACCAGGAAGCTTAAACATCCACAGAAACCGAGACCAAGTTCTACAGAAACCAAGACTTTGAGCACGTACTCTCATCTATAAACTAGATTTTCAAAATAGCAGCTACTAAGGACGGATCAACATGTAAGATTTTACACCTCGAAACTGATGTTTCTGGCTGTGAAGTAAGGGGCGCTAACACCGAAGGTAGATGACGTGTATGTCGTGCCACTGTTGCCAGCAACGTTTTTCTCAGTGATCTTGGTGACATCACGACCAGCGCCTTGCAGTGTAATGCGCTGCTTAGACTTGGGAACTACCACCCTCTCTCTGCAGGAAACGGAAGTAGCAGAATCAGGCCTGAAATCAATCACATGACCAAATATTGCACAATCAAGGGAATACATGCTCGAGACTTCGGAAAAGCATACACTCTCGCAGGCAACCAGCTAGTACCTGTAGGTTTAGAATCACAGCTGTAGTGGAAAACACTTACAACCAAATGATGTATGACCAGAAAACGGAATACATAGTTCATTACAGATTACATTTCATACCGTTGAGTTCGAAACACTTACACATAGGTTCCGGCATTCACTTTGATGGTAATGGGAGCCTTGTTGTGCAACGGCACAGCGTTGAGCGCCTCATTGATAGTCTTGTAGTTGCCAGCTCCACTCTGATCAACCACAATCACAGTCTCTCCCACTTTGCTTGCAAGTTCGTCCACACTCCCTGCAGACTTGGCCGCACTTTCAAATGCCGCATGCTTCTCTCCCACGGTCTTCACCCAGTTCTCGAAGTCGGCGACCACTTCGTCTTTCGTCTCTGGCAGTTTCTTCACAGCTTGTGCAGCTTGCAGAGAGCATGCCAATGCTACGAGAATCAGGGTGCATAACTTGACATGAAACTGAGCCATTGGAAAGGATTGGTTGATGGAACAACACTCACTGCAAGAGAGCTGTCGTCTTCACATGGGAATCTAGAAGGTGTACATTCTAATTACCTGGATTGAGAGTGCAGCCCTACTTCCTCGGAAAGGCAGAATGTTGGTTATAAAGACCTGGGCAGCTGGTGTTGCAAGGACAAGACGTCAGAGTTTCTGGACCTCCATAACCATTTCTGCTCGACTACATTCATTGTGGAGGGTCGATGAGTCCAAAGGAGTAGAAGATTGCAGAGGGTGTACTTTCGTGGTTCTGGATTCGACAGAGATCTTTTTACTCTTCATGAAAAAGATCAATTGGTGCAGTGAAACGATTGATTTGGCACAGAAAAAGGTCAATACTGTTAATACGGTACTCCTCGATTTTTTATTTCTCTTTTTTTCTTGTTTGAGCTCAAAATGACTGAAGAGTGAGACTTCATTGCAAGATTCCAGTACAAAGCCCTGTCTTCAATTTTCTCTCATTTGTCCGAAAGAAATTTAAAAAACAAAAAATTGCAAGCACACAAACAAGCCTCGAAGTGCACTCTCATGTGTGCTCAAAACTTGACATGCAGTAAGGTAGAAGCACCCATTCCTGTGTATTTTAAAATTTCAAACAATTCGGAATAGTTGGAGGCAACTGTTGCTAGAAAAAATGTTTTTGCAATATTGACAATCAAAAATCATGAATTTAAAAACTAATAAATAAATAATCTGGACAAGACATTTTTTTTTGTGAATTTTCAAAGGAGAGATCCCTAGGGCACCTAAATCAACAATCCTGTAAAGTTGCCTTGATTTTGACATGAAAATCTAAAAAAATCAGCATGCACCAACCATAGTTAAGCATGGGGACCGTTTTGAGGTACTTTTGGGGGGACTTTGAAAAAACTCTACACTCAATCAATGGGTACATGGACTTAAATGGATGCTTCTACCTTAGGTGTTCAATTATAATTTAGTTATATACACAGCATCGCAAATTCTTGAGAAATAAATTCTAGGGAATATAACTAGGTGGAATGAGAGCGTGCTAGTAGAGAATGTTGAATTATGTGCACACTCAGGGAATATAACTAGGTGGAATGAGAGCGTGCTAGTAGAGAATGTTGAATTATGTGCACACTCATGCTAAATTGTACAAATTGACGAGTTCCCAAAAAAATTCTTTAATTACAACAGTGGTGAAAGTTCAAATCGAAAAGTGAAAACTTAGCATTCCCTGCAATAGAATTCCGTTTCATTTGTTTTAAGAAAATAGTTAACAGCATGCCGGCTGTGCATCTGTAAATTATGATTAAGCTTAAGTAACCGCCTGTCTTTGCGTTTGGGGTTTCCAAAATGTGTCGACGCTTCAGACTTTCAGACAGTTCATATTTGTCAGAACAGTTGTCACCTGGCAAGTCCTGCACTTCATTTTTTTCCCACTCTGTAAGTTAGCACAAATCCACTTGCTCTGTCCTTCAGGCAGATAAATGAGATGGAGTCTGGTTTCTTCAAACTCCGTAAGTTGCAATCAAGGAGAAGCAGACTATTACTCTCACCTCAATTCCGTACATATGTACCCGTGGGCTACATTTCAGAACGAAGATGTACACTTCAGGTTGATGACAGCGGAATTAGAACCTTTGGTGGCAATAGGCTGGTTCACCTGAAGTACTAGAGTTTCAAATTGAAGAAACACGCCATTTGAAAATTTGCATAGGGGGTGCAAAATTGGAGTCATTTTAGATTTTGAAAGAAATTACCCCTAAAATTGTCCAAATAATAAGCATATGAGCATGTTCCCATTATTAAACTTTTCAAGGTTAAATTGAAATAATACATTCATATTCTTCAATTCGAGAAAGGGTTTGTAAGCATGACATGCATTATTGTGTATCTGACACAAATCACAATTTGGGTTAAAAAATTTGAACCCTAGTCATATTTGATATTAAACCTTGAGTGCCATTGCATGTTTACTAAAATCTAGCCCCTTGTGAGTTCATTTCAATCAAACTAGCACCCAATAAGAGATCCACATAAATTGACCATATTGATTGATAGTGGAGACAAGTTCGGAGCTCAAGGGAAAAGGACTCCTTTTTTGACCGTATTGTTGAAAAGATTATAATAGTTAAACTAGGAAATCTTTAAATTTTGAGAGACAAGATCCCATTGATGGGGGTAGGGCTTCTTTTTTGGCAAAATTTTGCCAATCTGGCAAAAAATTGACCTCTCCGGCTTCGTCCCTCCCAAAACTAAACTATATAGTGAAGCCAACAAGGGGGACACGGGTCAAAAAACTAAATAGTTGGGGCCCTCATGGGGTAAAGTAGATTAGCCTACTAGCATCAATCACCCAATTCCAACATCTACTTGACCCTCCCATTTGCACAACAAACGTCACTTTCTTTGGGCAGGCAATTGAGTGCTATTATTAGATAATGATATCAAGTTCATATCTATTTATCAATGGTTTAAGGCTAATAAAGATGTGGTTCATTAGATATTGGTTCAAGTGGACTTAGTTGTAAATAAATGCTTGTTAGAACAAGTCGCAACTTCAAGCCATAGAAGAGGTGCTTTCTTAATGTTAAACTTGTGCTTTCAAACACTCGTTGAATGGAATTAGGGGGGGCAAGTCATTGATCTTAAGCCTTTTAAAGATGGTTACAATCTCCATCTATTGCCACAATTTTATAATTTTGTATTAAATGTATTTAAAATTTTATAGTAATTTCAATTCTTATTAAATTAATATAATTCCACTTGTATTTCAATCCACTCAACTAATTCTTTATCTAAAAATTACATGCAACAATAAAAACATTACACAAGATCCCCCAGTTGCAAATATATTTAATCTTTAAGAGTAAATCATGGGGAGATTCCCTACCTCATTGACTTGTAATTTTCAACAACATTGGGTATAATGAGATAGTTTTGGCCCCCTTTGAAATAAGCGGGACACTTTACACTTAGAAGTCGGGTCAATTCCCCTCAAATCCGATTGCACAATTAAGCCTTTTGTCCAATTACAATTTATGAGGATTTTAGGCCTCTTAGATCATTTCAATTTGGCCTATAAAGAAGCACAATAATGGGAAGTTGTGAGTGGATCTCAAAATAGCAACAAAAAATTGTCCTAATGCTAATGGCACTTTTCATGTCACCATCCCAAACACAACACTTCTTGGTTCTTGCACAGTAAGAATCAAGCTTTTACTATGCACTCCAAGTGCTTCAACACTCCTTGGTCTCCTTGGTCAACATTATTAGTAACGATGGAATCTCAAAAGGCGCAAAAGGAAAATAACTTTGCTAGTAAATCACCCGTTTGACCTCCTACCACCACATCAACGACTCCCAGATCATGTAGGGATTTAAAGTACCATGGTTGGATTGAGGCACATGCAACTGGAAGAGACACAATTACAAAAGGAGAATGTGAGTGTCTAATAACAATAGCTGACCCATTCCCCACTACCACGACCATTTCCAATCTATAGACTATTTTGTTTCCGTGAAGTTGTTGTGCAATTATGATTGGTTGCAAAGCTATTGATAGTGCAACCAACCCTTGGTCGATTTTGCAATCAGCCTATAGTCAGAAATAGAAAGGTCTATATCATCATTATAGATCGAAGAAAATCTTGCACTCAAAATTTCTTAATAATTATGTTGTGTGTAATAAAATTCTGGAACAATATGAAATCCTTCCAAATTCTATTCTTGTACACATGAAAAAATTGGCACTAAAAAAAACCCTGCACTCCAAATATGCGTAATTGCTTAAGAGGTTGGAAATGGGTCGTGTGCTCTAAAAGCGCCCATCTTCTTGAAACCGCCCCTATTTTTAGGTGAAGAATGGAGATGGGGTGATCCTTAAATGGATCAGTTTAGCAATTGAATGCATTGAGGAAAAATTGTTTTTCTATTGCAAGAGCCAATCATTGTCTTTGATTTCTGCACATCTCTTTACAAGTTGCAAGTGGACAGATTTTGGAAGACCTATGGTCACAAATAGGTGACTATGCCCTAAATCTTTGAAAATTCATAAGCAATTCAAAAATGCTTGGAAAAATACAAAACCACTTGTGTTAGGTACCACATCTATTTTTTTTCCTCTGAAAAATGAACTAAAAATATTTTTGTCCATGAAAGCCTGTGAAAAAGGCAGACCAGCCCTTAAATGGTTGCTTTAAGAGCATACTACCTTAGCACAGCATTGAGGATACTCTTCCACACAGCAAGTTGGCTTAGCCTCTAGGTGTAAGGAGTCCCTAAGTTAAAAGCGCAATACACAATCTGTTTCATTTGTGTCAGAAAAACAAAACAATACACTGATGGTACTCAATTTATCACACTATGAACACTTGTTTTTTAGGAGGCTCTGAAAGCGAGCGGGCATTTAGAACTGTTCATGTAGACTCGCCTGAAATGGACATAAGGTGGTCTTTAAATGGATCTTCTGTAGTCATTGAATGGATCAATAAAAGAAATATTATTTATTGCAAGAGCCAATCATTCTCTTTATTTTCCCATTTCTCTTTTGAAACTGCATCTGAACGGTTTATGGAAGACCTAGGGTCATAAATAGGGACCTATGACTCATTACGTTTGAAAATTCATAAGTAATTCAAAAATGCTTCACAAAATACGAAACGACTTGTGTTACAATCACAATCTATTTTTCTTTGTCTGAAAAATGAGCTAATAATAATCTCTTACAAGAAACCACATGAAAAAGGCAGACCAGCCCTTAGATGCTCGCTTTCAGAGCCTCCTACCTTACAGTATGTTAATTCTAGTTGCATGGGGGGGAGCTTGGCATGCAATGCCAACTGGAAACTTAGAAATGGATGCACCTGGAATCCCCCCATCTCTGCAACTGAGGTATCCAAAGCTAAGCCTGACATGTTAAACTCAAACTGTCAGTCTGCTAGTTGACAAGGAACGCTTCCCAAGCCTTTGCAATGCTCTTCTTGCCAGCCGTTCTCCTCGTAAGTATTGATGACTTCTAATAACTTTTATCTTACGTGGTAGCAACGCCTAATTAAGGTACTCCAGTGACCGAAATCATACGTTTTAAGATATCTGAGAATACGTTGAGCAACTTCGAACTGGTGAACGGAGTTCCATTGCCAGAAAACAAAGTAAGTTAAGTTACAATGAAACGGAAATTCCATTGCAGAACTGAAGGGTGGAATACATAACTTAACCGCCAGCCATGGAGTGGCAGAAATTTCAGAAGACTACTTACAGTGCAGAAACGATGCAAATGATAGAATTAATCTCATCAATCCTGCAGCCAGGATCCTCTCCCTACGGAATTGAAAGTGTTGCATGGCCGCCTGCCCGCCTCCCTTCCAGAAATGCTCATGATCTCTCCCGCAAAGGACACGAGTACACGACTGCATATATCTCGTGCCAGTCCATGCCCTGCAAGCTGGGTGCCTGCCGATTCATGAGAAGCTTATCCATGGTGTCGTATCGAACAACTCAGAAGAGTGGATGCCCATAATCTTACTCACTCGCTCAGGGAAAAAGAGCAAAGCCAGCTAGCGAGGCGCCTCATCCCCTCCTCAGTCTGCGTGAACAACACTCATGTGCTGCCGGAGTCAGGCCAGGAACTGGCAACTGAACTACTGAAGCCAAAGGACAGATAGATAAGAACTCCGGTCTTCAAAGAAGGCCGGCGTGAATAAAGTGTCTGTTCGTAATGACAATGAGCCGTTGTCCAGTGGATCAAAGGCCATTGATGCAAAACTACTCTTCCCTTTCGAGAATAGACACTTTAGTTACCAGTAACCAAAATTAAAAGTAACCAGTATTAAGAAGCATGTAGATATGCAGAATAAGTGCAAGGGAGAGGGATATTAAAAACAATGCCTTATTCAAGTGGGAGTGCTTGGTTATTTTCTATTTTTCTTTTATAAAGGATGATTGATCCGGCAAATTGTATGGCAATGGTGTTGATTGTTTTGAAAGTTTGTGTTATAGCGGTTTCAGGAAGCTTGAGTTTGTTTTCAAGAAGTTTCATTGATGGAGTATGTGTTGTTCCCCTAGCTCCTGCGGTAATGACAATAAGTGGGTCCACATTCCATCTTTGGGCCATAATGTTATTGATTAATGGTTGGTACTTTTGGATTTTGTTATCTATTGTTATTTGTGAGAATCGATCATTAGTGTATGTGAATTCTATGAACTGTATAGTGATATTGTTATTTGGGGTAGTTGGTGGATTACTTTGGTATGGAAGTCCTTTAACACGGAGGATGTCCGGTTTGAATCTAGCATTACAGTGACAGCGTTGTCTTTCACACGAGCAAGGTAAGAGCCATGAAGGAACAATGTTTTCCTGTGGATTATTGTTGAATGTGCCTGCATTCATTAGGGTATAGAATCTACTTTTTTGTTGGATATAATTAGCTTTCGTAGTTCCCATACCGCTTTGTTGTGTCTTTTAATTCTGAGAGCGTGGATGTGCGGTTGATTGCATTTTAAAAGTACATGGAGCCATGTGTCGATATCTGGTGATCTGCATATAGAGCATGTGACTGATGGAAATCTGTTCACACCAAAAAATAGTTGTTTTCTAGCGTTTCCCATGTATTGACCAGTGCGGAATTTTAATAGACTTGTTTTTTGTGAATCTGTTATTTCAGGGTTGGACCAAAATTCATTAGAGAGGTCATTGTCTATATCAGAGTTGAGTGTCCATTTGCTAATATTGGGAAATCTTTGTGCCAATATTTTTATGTTTTTTTCACGGTCTTGTTTATTGATGTATGTTTGTAGGCATCTAACTGGTCCTTTATCCGGTCGATGGGCTGGACTTGGCCATTCATCTTTTTGGTAATAAAATGGCGTAGTGTGTGCAAATTCATATGGTTTGGAGGCAAATTTGTATTCCTTTGTTGTACCATTTTTTGCGAGTTTGTCTGCATTTTCATTACCTACAATATTAATGTGAGCTTTGACTTTGGAGATTGTGGTGATTTTTGTTCGACTCTGAAGCATTGCTACCATAGATTCTAATATGGTTTTATCAGCATGGTTGCGGTGCAGCGTAGGATGTTTTAGTTGTATGGGCAATTTCGTTAAAATGGCGAAATTCCGTAACTTTGGCAGTTCTCACAGTTCAGAGCGGCCGCTCTGAAATGTTCAACTGTCCTAGATTTCTGAAATCTAAACCAGTTATAGATGTCTGAAATCTACAATAGTCATAGATGTTGCTTTCAAAGTTCAGACCGCGCGATTTGAAATGTACATTAGTGCTAGATTTCTGAAATCTATAAAAGACAAAGATTTATGTAATCTATACCCCTCGTAGATGTCACTTTCGCAGTTCAAAGTGGCCGCTCTGAAAATGGCATACGGAATATGCCATTTTAACGAAATTGCCCATTTGTGTATTAATTACATATAGACAATTTAGACAGTCAGTGAATATGTGGGCTAGTTCATTTGGGTATCTTGTAGTGATTATTCGAAGTGTTTTATGTATGGCCATTAGTTCAGCTCTAAAACAAGTTTGTAGTCCTGGTAGTCTTTTGGAGATTTGGATTTCTTCTTTAGATGGATTATATATACCATATCCCGCTTTTTCACGTATCCAGTGGCCATCTGAATGTTGTTTTGGTGGTGTAAATGATCCATCAGTGTAATAGCTATATTGCGTTGGGAATTTGAGTTGGGAGTTAGTTGTATATGTTGGGAATGGTGGTATATGTATATTTATTGGGTTGTAATTGGTTTAATATGTGAGATTATTCCAATTGGTATGTTTGTTCACTGTTACATTATTAGGTGTGGGAGGGGCAATTTGTATGTGATATTGTGGTATTTGCATATCTTCGGCCAAAGGACACAACAAGGGGAAGGGAACAACACCTAATTGTCATCTAAGGTAAGGTAGTCTGCTCTTAAAGTAACCTTTTCAAGATCGGGTTGCCTGGGGGGAAGCTAAACGATTTTAAACAATTTTCTGTAAATTTTCATAGGAAGAAAAATGGAATTAGCATCTAACCCAAGTCGTTTCATATTTTTTGGACCTTCATGGAATTAGTTACAAAATTTTGAAGATGAAACTCAATGGATACTACAAGTGACCTCTAGATTGAATGTACATTGTTGGTACATTGAAGAAAGAAAAATGTACCTTTGTATCAATGGTCCCTTTTAGAGTATGATCACTTTGGAGCACCCAACCTTAATTGTGATCTAAGGTTGTATGCTCTTAAAGCAACCTTTGAAGATCTAATTACCTTTGGGAAGAGGCTAAAGTCCTTGAAATAATTTTCAGTAAATTTTTGTAGGAAGAAAAATGGAATTGGCATGTAATCCAAGTCGTTTCATATTTTTTAGCTCTTTGTAGAATTAGTTACAAAATTTTGACATTGAAACATAGTAGTCACTAAAACCAACCACTTCCTAAAATTTATATAATTGGTACATTGAAGAAAGAAAAATGTACATTTGTATTAGAGGTTGTTTTTAGAGCACCCTACCTTAGTTCTAAAATTAGGCAATGGAATTTATTGTTTGATATGCACAACCTCTACTCATATAAGTCTAGAATCAATTATGGGTACACATATCTTTAGCAATTTGAATGTGAATAGTTGATTTATACAATATTCAAATTTAAATGCGTTCTAAGAGAGTTTCAAATCCCTTTAGATTACCAACAAGACCCAAACAAACAAAATCTAATTTAGTAACGGGAACTATGTTCAATCCTTTATTGAGACAATTTTAGTTGTTGTTACTTTAGGGAGTGCACAAATTGTCGTGGCACATTTTTAAAGTTCATTCTAGTCAAATTCATTGCATGGACCTATGGTGTGACATTGTCTTCTCAAATGTATAGACATGGGATATTTTAGGAAGGGTGAGCTTTTACAACGTTAAAGTTGTGGACTTTCAAAATTATTATTTGATGTCATTAGATTTCAAAAAATATGAAACGATTTTGGTTAGATATAATTTTTATTTTTCTCTCTGAGAATACGTACCAAACAATGGAAGGATAATAATTTGGGGTTGTTGTATGAGATTTCATTTGCACCATGATCAAAGCAATCTTGGCAAATAAAAAAATAAAAAATAAAAAACAAATCTCTATGAACTTGTCAGACTCCTATATGAGAAGGAATGAGAAGGAAGTAACTTTTCAAGCCAAGCCTCCAAGAGCACAGTTGCTAATATGTGAGCCTAGGATCTTAAGCACATGAGCTTAGGAGATTAGGCTCCTATATTATAGGTACTTATATTGTAGGAGACTATATCGTAAGTGTCTATGTAGTAGGTACCTATGTTATAAGCACCTTCTATGGTTCTGGAGCACTTATATCATAAGTATGCATGTTATAGACACCTTCAATAGTTGTAGAGTACCTATAAACACCTTCAATAGTTGTAGAGTACCTATAAACACCTTCAATAGTCGTAGAGTACCTATAAACACCTTCAATAGTTGTAGAGTACCTATAGACACCTAGGCTCAAGGCTCATAGGCTCTCATTTTTAGGCTCACATACTAGAGCCATTGCCTCCAAGAGTGATGGTTTTTTACTTTTGCCAAAATATTTTTCAATAAGATGTCTCCAACAATCAAAACTAGTAACCAAAAATACTTTGAGAGCACTTTGCTAAACTTCATCAAGTGTATAGGCCAAGTTCTTGTGGAGAGAGACCTACGAGATTGTCAAGAACAACTTTGAGATTTATCTTGTATGACATGACAAAATTAAAATTTGTAAAGGTATTTTTGTAAAAGAAATGGCATTGAAGGAATTAAAGAACAATGTTGCATTTGTGTTAATTTGTGTTTACCTCGTTTTTTTAAGACATTTTGCAATTAGTGGAATATTGTAAAGACGTCAAGGCACAACAATAAGAACTTGAGGCTATATTTCTTTAATGCAAAATCAAAATCAAATCTTACAAAATAAACTATCTACATCATTATTAGAATCAAAACATAAAATACTTGAACAATACCCAAAAGAAATGGTGCACACTATCTATTTAAGCCATCCAAAGAATTGTGTACGATGTAGATTCTTATTAGCATTTTTTGTCATGCATAATTATTAGGACATTCTTACACACTTTCAATAAAAAAACAAATCAAAATTTTATTTTCAATTAATTTTCAAAGTCAATCTTTATGATTTTATATGATAACATATTTAAATCAATTGCATATAAATTTTTAAAATTTAATTCTAGAAAACATCTATATACACATCTATCTTTCTCCAAGTTCTTTAAAAAAATTCAAAATTTACATTTATCACAATTAAATATTGGAGGTTGTGTGCCTAAATTAAAAAATAAAATCTATTTATTATAACCAATTGTTTTCAATAAATTATCATATAAAATCATAAATATTGACTTTAAAAATTAATTGAAAATAGATTTTTGATATTTTGAAATTGAAATTTGTTTTTTTAATTGAGATCGTTTAAGAATGTCCTGATAATTATTCATGACAAAAAAATGCTAATTATAATCTATATTGTACATACTTCTTTGAATGGCTCAAATAAACAATGTGTATCATTTCTTCTAGGTAATATTTTATTTGTTGCATTCAAGTATAGGAATATCCATGCAAATCAAGATCTTAAATAAATAACTCTATCATTTTTAGAAAAAAACATAAAACACTTGTATTTTTTTTACATTTGAGGATAGGACTAACACTAAATGTACATAATATTCTTCAAAATTGCCAATTTGAGAAAAAACATCATAAAGTATTATTTAGAAGAATATTTTGGAATTGATCTACAAGTATAAGTTGTAGACTTTGTTTTAGATTCCATCCAGACGATTAGATTCATCGATGCTATCACCAATATCTTTTTATAAATTTTAAAGAAAAAATTCAAAATTCCTTCAAAATTAGATTACAAACAAAACAAAACCATTTTTAAAGAAAAAAATGTAGGAATGGATTTGAAATGAGGTTCTCTCGACCAAAAAATTGTTTTTTAAAAATCTATGTAGATATCCTAGTTGGAATGTTAATTTTGCAATTTTGGGTTGAATTTGTGGGTGTTTTTTAGTATTTTGACAAATTATTGGTTAAATTTGAGCCCAAATGGGTCATTTTGTTGTGTTGTTTTGATCCAAGTTGGTGCCTTTTGGATTGTCCAGTTAGGTCTTTTGGTTGGGATCCAATGGGATGAAGGTGGAATGAAGTCAATTGCATGGTCGGAGTGGGTTAAGTGTCTATCTAATTGGGTGGACTTGCAATCCTTATCGGCAATATGTCAATCTGATCAAACTTAATAGGATGAATGTTTTGTGAGAGAGCTTGTGAGTTAATCCCAATTAGGTAGTGGTGGGTGGTTAGTTGTCTTCCTCGTTTTGGTACCCATCAAGTTTGAGATTCTTATTAAGCTTGGTTTTGGAATCATTATGTGGACCCATTGTTGAGAGAATGTCTAGTGCGAGTTCCACTTCAAAGTTGGCCAGTTTTTTTTTGTTGTGTGTGTGTCAAGTTGGGAGTTATGTGTGAAGGAATGTGAAAAGTGTGGGAATGCTAGTAGAAAGGAAGAGAATTTATAATCAAACTAAAAAGTATGATGTGATGATGATAGAATTTATAAAGTTAGGACAAGAAGAAATATCATGAAGAGTTTGAATTGTGAAATAATTTGTATAAGTTACAACGGTGATGTATTCACCAATCAGAAGTAGTATGAAATATATTTTTTGATTAAGTGTGTGTAATGAGTGTGATGTATGTCTTGAGCAATTGAGTTGGAAATAGATCTTTAATTGGAGCTAGAAACCAAAGCTAATTTATTTATTGATATGAAATTCCCATTGACAAGCCTCCCTTGGAACGAACTTATTATACTAAATGGGTAATTTCCAAATAGGTCATTATTATTATTATTCAATCTACAACCTCATTTTTCCAAATCTAGTTTTGAACTAGAATCAATGCAATTTTGGCTTAGTCGACCATTTGAAATACTTCCACATTTGTAATTTTAGAAAAATATGTAGTTTAATAACACCAAATCCATCCACTAGATAGGACAATAACTCGATAAAGTACATTTGACTTGCTTATGTTCACCCTTCCACTTATGATGTATAAGGTGTGTCCCCCCTAAACTACCAATTTTGATATTTGAGCCTAGCTGATAATATTGTATTGGTCAAATTTTCAAATTTTTTTATTGGCACTTGAATGGAGGTTCCAACGCATCAAAGAAACGTGACATTTGGATCCCATATGGCGGCTTAGGATCAGTGGCACATTTAAATGACCCTTGAAAACACCTTCATTTTGTAAGCACTATCATAAAGATACGTAGATTGAGCGTTCATTGTCAAGAAAACCAGTTCCACTGTAATTTCGCGCTAATCTGACACAGAGTTCGTAGATTTGGAGGCATAGCGAGCCAGATGTATTCATGTGCCGTCACCAGGCCCGAATGCGTAGATCGTGTTCGAAAAGCGTAGATTTTGTACTCAGTAGTTGATTCTGACCGCAATCCGACGGTGATCTGATGAAAATAACATAGATGTGGAGGGACTCTTGCATATTTCCGTTCAGATTGCAAGGACCGTCCGCAACAGCGGAGGGTTGAGCCGCCTGGCCCTCCCAAAACATATTTGCCGGAGTTGGCAAGGAGTAATCCCACCTCATAGCATCTTCAGTGGAACACTCTAAACAACTCTCTCTCTCAAAATTTATTATCTTTAGCTTGGTGTAAAATTAAAAGGCTGCAATTATTTAGTTGGAAGTGCATCAAAAAACTCTCTACATAGAGAACAATCAAATTTGAATTTGAAAGCTGGAAAATCAAAATTGACCCATTAAAAGCAAGCTAAAAGACAATAAAATTTATTTAACTCCTAAAGGACTAAACTGCATTCTAGGCAGTTCACTTTGAGTGGAGTTTTTATTTTCTTTCTTTGAATTTTTCACACAACATGTACCCAAGGAGTAGCTTTAAGGCTCAACAATTTTCATAACTTTTGACTACATAGTTAAAAAATTATTGTACGATATGTAATTTCCTTTTAATTGTTGGCAACCTAGGCAGTTCAAAAAAAATCTTTAAAAATAAATTTTTGAAATAAAAATTTGAAATTGGTTCTTTAGATTTATGTATACATATGGAAAGCTTTGAAGCATTCCACTTTGATTAAAGAGTCAAAAGTTACAATAAGTTTTAGTTTGCACATAGTTATGAAATCTCTACTCTAAAATAAACTTTGAAGTCCTTTATTCTACTCATTTTTCAATATTTTTTGCAAGAAAAAAATATCATGGGATGTACTGGAATTGGTATTATTCAAGTCCACAATTAAATTCTTATCAATTTTATATTTTATGCCATATTTAACTACTTTTGGATTTTTAAGGGAATTTTGGACTTTGTCGATCGTGAGATCCCCCGATGTCATAGGTATCTAAAATCTAAACCTGTTGTACATTTTTCAAACCACCTAGTCCAAAATCTATATCATTTCTAGATTCATAAAATCTATAGAAGTCAAAATCTACAATTGTCGTAGATGTCCCTTTACCAATTTTGGACTTTGCAAAGTCCAAAAGTAGTTAAATATGGCATTTTTTTCTACTTACTATTTTTTTCCTATATGTTGTACGATTCCAAATGATCTAATTTTTTGTTGCCATGTAGCTGCCTTGCCTTGAAGAATGAATCCAAAGAATTACAACCATTTTGGAATTTTTTTCATAATGATCTGACCTTGTGAAGTGCAGCTGCCCGAATTTTTGTAGGGTCCAAAAAAGGAATTTTGTCACTTCAAACACTAATATCTTGAAATTACTTGGTAGAAAATTTTGAATTTTTTTTCATGTATTCTCAAACTAGCATACTACAAGCCCCTACAATTACAAGTGTCCCAAAATGATTATTTTCTAAAATTTGATACTTTACTATAAATGACAGTTTTAAAGCGTTTTGGATGAAAACATAGTAAAAAAAATTTAGGGGTTAAGCACCATGGAGATTATTCTTAAGAAAGAATACCCATAGAAATGGCATGACAAATTTTAAAAACATGCCTTGCCATTTCCATGAATTTTCTTTCTTAAGCATGATTTGTTGTGATACTTTAAATTTTATGTTTTAGCGTGCTTTCAATGGGCTCTATTTCAATTGCCTAACTTTCAAAATTCAAATTTTATTGTGTTTATTTCAGCCCTAAAGTTCTTTCATGTTTAGAGGACCAAAATTGCTTCATGTCCCAAAATCATCATCAATATTTATTTTTAAGCAAATCCAACCATAGGATCCTTTGGTTAACTTGTTCAAGTACATCATCCCAAAATTTTATAGCAAATATTCCCACAAATTTGCAAGGTCAATGTGCCTAAACTTCAAAAATAAAAATTAGTCCTTCTAAAGAGTGAGGTTTTGTCTTTCAATATTTAAAAAAAATCCACTTATGTCCTAATATAACTTGTGCATTTTAGTCAATATATTGAAAAATATATTGAGAGTATATTTTTAAAATTTTAACCAAAAAAGATTTCACACTCAACTTTTTTTAAGTTGTATATTAGAAGGTAGTACTGAATGGTAGAAAAAACGAAATCACCAATGACTTTTATTTGAAATTGCTAATTGTTAATTACAATGGGGAGAGTGTCCTAGTAACTATGTAGTTAGTGTCATTTTTTCTTGTTTTAATTTGAAATATTTCAAAATTGAGTGCAAAAGACAAATTTGTATGTTTTTTCTACCTTCATTGCCTTTAAAATAAAAAAATTCTTAAATTTCAAATTTTTATTTGGAATTGAATGGTTCAAATGTTTTTTAGTAGGTATATCTGTATACAATCCAATAAAATTTATTAGTATTCTTTTATAATACATTTTTTGCTATCCTTTTTGACACTTAAAATTTTTAAAACTGGTAACTTTTGCAATATTCATCGAATTAGGATGATTAGCATCCATCTCCAAAAAACTATGCAAAAAAACTCAAAGTCAACATAGCTAGCCTAAGTTCTCAAAAAAATCCAAAGTGATTTCTTTAGTCCTTTAGGAGTTAAAAGAAAATTTTGATGCAATTCCAATGATAGTAATTAAAAGTTTTGATTTTAAAGACTATATTTAGTGATTTGTTTAAAGTGTTCCATTGAAGATGTCCTAATTGTGACCACTTCCTAAAATTAACCCTTACACATTTTTGCCTAATTTCATTGTTCCAATTCATTAGACTTTAGAGTCACTTTCAAAAATATCTATATTCTTGCCTAATTTCATTGTTCCAATTCATTAGACCTTAGAGTCACTTTCAAAAATATCTATTTTGAATACTTTGAAAGTTCACATTTTATTCATATGGTGTCTTAATATATTCATATGGTGTCTTTATAATGAATAAGAGAGTTTTGAAAACTTATTTGACTTCCAATAAGATCCAATAAATTTTTTAGGTAATTTTATTTAGGAACATTGCTCAATTGCTTATATGTATGCAATTAGAGGTGTAAGCTGAGTTGTCTTAATGCTTTTAATGCTTTTAATGCTTTTTATTGCTTTTTAAAACAATGGCCAATCACATTTATGTAAGAGAAAAGGGAGAACAAATGAAAGAGATGGATTGCCCTATTAATTTTTTTCACTTAGTGAAGAAGTAATTTAAAAAAAATCTTTATTCTTTATGTGACTAGTAGAACTAAAAAGTGGAAATTGATCAACTTCATTCAACTATCTCAAATTTCACTATGGAATATGTGATGCCATTTAAAGTTGGAAACTGTCCTGAATTAGCAAAGGGCTTTTATATGTGCTGTTCATTTGCAATTTCGAACCTAAAAATTTATTGCAATTAACCTTGTATGATTTTTTAAAAATAAAAAACTATTAAAAATATCAAAAACTATTTTTTTTTTAAAACTAATTTCAATAGCTTCAATTTGATGTTTCTTGCTACAAAATTTTGTATTTATAGAAAATAAAATTTTAAATTATTGAAAAATTAAATGAGGGCTCTATGACAATCTACCCTTTTATTAAAAATTTAATGAAGATTTAGGTCTTTTGAAATGTTAAATTGTAAAATTGTTAACCTTTGAAAGCTATGAATATGTAAGTTGTAAATTTTGAGACTTGTAACTTGTTTTAAGTTATTGTTTGTAAATTTGTAGTTTATTCATTTGTAACTTTCTTTCTTGACATATCTTTCCCTTCCAAGAAAGATTGAACAAATACATTTTAAAATTCTAAACACTATATTTTGCAATCTCCATTATCAAAGTTCCTAAAAAATTCCACACATTCATATAATATTCAAGAATAAATTTATACAATATTTTTTTAATTTAAAATTAAAATTAAAATTTGTTTAGAATGCATTAAAAAGTTAAGTATTAGTTTTTGAAAACAACAACAATTACATCTTTAGAGGTTAATGCTAGCAACACATTTCCATAAAACTAGGGATAATATTATAGTGTAAATTTGAAATAAATATTTTATTACCATTTTTTCTAAGAATGAGTTAAAAATAAAGTATCAATTTTGATCCTAGAAAATAACGTACCTTAATGATACAATGACATGGATTAATTATACTTGATAAATATATACAAATAAAGCTATAGACTTTTTAAAGACAATTTATAGACGTTTAATGATACAATGACATGGATTAATTATACTTGATAAATATATACAAATAAAGCTATAGACTTTTTACAGACAATTTATAGACGTTTTACAGGTTTTTCCACCACACCTTGGAAAATTTCATGAAGACTTAGTTGTAGAAGGATAGACAATTGATTATTACTAGGGAGTTTAAGACCACTTTTACCACAACGAGGTCTTTGCTATGGTGATTTTTTAAAGCCTCATTGGAAGAATTCCCAACATTACATATAACCATCAACAAACTTAAAGAATCATGCTAATATGTAATATAAGACTTTTAACTTTATTTACATTTACCCATGAAGCATGGAACCTATGGTCATTTAGTCAAACCTCAAAATCCTTTAGATTGTTATTGTAAGTCTTGTAAGTCATAACTTTTGTATTTCTTTTTGTAAAGATTTGAAACTATTGTAATTTGAACTAATTAATATGATATACAAAAATATTTGAAAGAGTATTTTATAGCCTACTACCAAAATTTGTGTCATTCTATATTTAAAAATATGATTGAGACTCTCAACTTCACACTACAACAAAATACTCAAATTTTAGGAACTAAATTTTATTAAAGTATAATATTAATTAAGCTAAAGAAGGTTGAAAGATTCATTTTCTTTAGATAAGAAGTCAATAGAATCATTTTGAAGTTTTCAAAAGTGTCAAAATATACTATATAGGTAATTAAGTTTTTTTTATACGACATCTTTTATAAAAATAAGAAATAATCATTATAATTACTTGATTTCTAAAGTTCATGGATTTTCTCAAGATTTCATTATTTTCAAAGATTTATTATAAATTAGTCCTTAATAGATAAAAATAATAACAAAATTTGAATAGAATTTATCTATTAATAGCCACATATTACATCTAATTGGTTAAATATGCTCAATTATCACCAATAATATTTTATAGATAAATATAAATTAAAAATATTGAATATTTTAATTTTTTTATTACATACAAAGATTAGATATTTTTAATTATTTATTTGTAGCAAGATTGAAATATAGAACTCCAACTATGATAAATTTTTAGAATTTAAGTTTGAATTATATAGTATTAATTCTCCATAATAATACTTCTAAAGCCAAAAGTCATAGAATAACTCAATTCTAAAATTCATAGAATATTTATCCAAATGAATTTTCAAATTTTGTATAGAAAAAAGGTTGGAGATTTAACATACTCTATATAAAAAATTTGAATGGGTGAAATAACAACTTTAAGTAGTTGAAATCATTTTTTCCGCCTATCATATTCTTTTAGAACATTTCAACTTGTAGTGAGGTAAATTTGGCTCAATGATGTATACATGCCATTAACAAAATTGCAATCCAAAAGTTGGATGAATGTCATCCACTTATCAATATGAAAAAGAACAATTTTAACCATTCATAAGCTAATTTTTACTTTTTTGGCCTTGCACAAGTAAAAAGTGATGGAGTCATGAGTTGGATTACCTTAGAAAGGTTGATGTTTAGTATTGGTTTTTTCTAAATGAGGTTTGTACAAGAAGTTGCACAATTAAAAGTCATGAGTTGAATTACCTTAGAAAGGTAATCTTGATATTTAGTGTTGGTTACTTCTAAATGAGGTTTGTACAAGAAGTGATTATGCACAATTAAAAAATGTAGCCATAGAGTTGGATTACTTTAGAAGGCTTGATGTTTAGTATTGGTTACTTCTAAATGAAGTTTGTACAAAAAGTCATTAGAAGAAATGAATTGATTATACTTCATGAGGTCATTTTTCACAAAGTCATTGAAGGAAGTCATTGATCACATTCAAAAAATGTAGTCATAGAGTCATCACGAGAGTCATATTACTTTAGAAGGATTGATGTTTAGTGTTGGTTACTTCTAAATGAATTTTGTACAAGAAGTCATTAGAAGAAGTGAATTGATAGTGTTTCATGAGGTCATGTTTTCATTGGGAGAAGTCATTGATCACATTCAATGGTACAATAGTTGTTTTGGGTCCTCATTGAATTATGCTTGATTTATGAGTGACCCTATTGTCAACTATTGGTATTATACTTAGATGACCTTTTGAAGTGAGTATGTCTTCATTAATGAGCCAAATATTTATAATTCTACTCTACCAACTACAAGGTAAGAAGCATATATCATTCAAATGTCATACAATTTTTGAGTAAAACAACCTCTACATAATTGGCAAGGATGTCTTACATGATAATCCACCATAGCTCTATCCTCCATGATGTCTATGATCTCTAGTAAGGTGTGCACACCTGTAATTGCCAATTATTGCAATTAAGCAAAACATGACTGAAGTTTGAATGAAGGATGATGCAAGTTTATTGGAAGATCGAAGAGAAGGCAGTCCATGCTGAAGGAATAACCCATCGGTTTCTTACCAATTGCAGTGTTGAAGTAGAAGTACTTAGAGAGTTTTGGCCCAAAGATGAAGACTGACATACTCACTTCCAGAGTTCAGTTAAGGAGAGCACCAATAAGTTCACTCCTGAATCAAGCAAAACATGTGTTGAAAATAATCACAACGAGGACGCAATATAATCGGGATTCAATGAATGGTTCACATTCAAAAACTGCAAGTTTATGTTTGTACACAGCGTAAGGGATTCTTAAGATTCTCAGGGAATGCGCAACTGCAGAGTGTGTAAGTAGAGAGGATCGTGTGCACAAGAATCTCTGATGCCGTAAGAACATCAAATACTACTCGCACTGAATGATCTGGAGCAAGCAAGCATGAATATTTAAAGAGTTAGCTGCCTCTTTAAAAAAAAAAAAGAGAGAAATTCGTAACGGAGCAACTGACCATTCGTCTTCGACTCGGTACTAGAGACTTCAATTGGTGATTTCACTTCTCATCTAAGTTACTTCTCTTCCACATTCCCTGAGAAGCTGTTCAAATTCCCCTGTAACAGACAAACCAGATCCTATTAATACATTGAACATAAATAACTCAATAATACTTTCAATTTTTGCAGCAAGCGGGGGATTAGCTTCTTATCTTCAGGATTGAATCACCATTTTATAGAACGAGGTGCTTCAATTCAGTGAATTCACCTATTTGAAGTGTCCAGAATCTGCTTACTGCACTAGGACGTACTGTGATGAATGCAGACACATTTGGCTTAATACTTGCATATTAAACCTCATCTTCACAAGTACATTGAAAACTTTTCTCAGACAGAAGAGAGCGAAAACCATAACATAACTGTATTCGAGTAAATGATCAGGACTCACAACTAGAAAACGCTTAAAGTTCGAACGTTGTCACGATAAACTCTCGCCAGGGTTTTGCATTACAGAAACTTCTGAGGAAAGAATGTAATTCATAAGAGTTTCTAGAGATACCACTTGCTCATACCTAGAAAACACATGAGTTTCGAACATTGGCACGAAAAACCATGCAAAAGTATTGCATTTTCAGACTGTTCTGAAGAAAGAATTTAATTCCTAGTAGTATTTAGATCATGCAACCACTTGCACATAACTAGGAAACGCATAGATTTCGAACGTCGTCACAGTAAAGCCTTGCAAGGCTTTTGCAACAGTTTTGAATTACAGACTGTTCTGAGGAAAGCATTTAATTCATTTTCAGAGGAACCACTTGAATCTGCATCCGAAAATGCACCTACAAGTCTTGTGGCCTATAATACCGGTTTTGGTTTTTATCTTTTGCATGATCACGGCCAGCTATTGCGGGTATTACTGGCGCTACCACCGAATCCCATGCCCTGTTCGGACAGCTCCAATACCAGTTGCAATGCCAGTTGCCGTTGCAGTTCCATTTCCAAGCCCTGAGAGCTCCAGTGCACATGGATCTGAAAATTCTGGGCACGCGGACCCATTGGGGAGGATGACGGTGTCCACTGAGAGTAGCCTTGCGGAGGAGCAGGAGGCGGACGGTGCCGATGAAGAGATGGAGTTGGAAGAGCCAACAAATGATGCAGAGTTTTCTGATGTTGACATGGGGGAGCCTTACAACGGATTAAAGGACCGTTTCCTTGTATCGCGTGCTGCAACTATCTGAACTCTGGAATTAATCTATCATGCAGCGCGCGGAAATGTCATTCTAAATTGCTGTAAAAAGTTTTATTCACAGACTTCAGAATCTAGTAAAGATCTATTGTAGTTATTAATCGAGATGTAGTTTTAGCAGACTTTCAAGCAATTTGCTGCTACCGGATTCGATCAGGCACGAGTTTTGTTCAAATTAAAGCATACAGAGATACTTGAATTGTTCAATATGAATTCTGTGCTCGTTCATGGTACGTCTATTAACGGATTGGTTGTTAATTAATCATAGTCGATTCTTTGAACTCGATCCGCCTAATGCATATATACTCAGAATCTCAAGTTTTATTGAGCAATGGCAATGAACTCGGGCTCTAGACGAAGAAGTGGAACTCATTTGAGCAAATTCTTTTCAGGCAATTTGACTGCATGTCAGTGCTGCTACACAATCAGAGATTGAGGAGATTTCTTTTGCACCTGATCGAGTCGAGGTCAGATCAGGGGTCAGAGAACTGATCAGCGGAAGGGTCGTTTACTGTCACTGGCATGGGTCGTGTGTAAGTTATGTTGTAATTGCCATTAGATCCTGGCCTGCATTATATTGTGGAGATTACTTAATTACAGGCGTATGAAACATAGATTACAGACTCTGAGCTCACTTATGGCTTGCAAATGATCTATTTGATTGATCAAATTGTAGATATTAACATGATTCAGTGAGATAGGGCAAATTTCATACCAGAAGAATCACACGTGAAGACTGAACTAGAACTCACGTAAACAAGGGTGTCCCTTTTGAGGGAATAGTGAGAGATCACTACCCAGTACCCACTCACTTGTTTAATAAGGTTACCGAGTGAATTAATTTCTATCCACACAAAATATAGATAGGGGGGAATGAAAAAATATATAGGTATGGGATTAACAACCGTGTCTCATATAATTCTGTACCAATATCAGTACCCGTATGTTGAACCTATATCAATATTCCATGTAACATCCTTGTTTTGCATATCATACTAGAGTGTATTCCGTGTATATATTTTCTATCATACTCGTATCAAAGTTTTTTGTTTTTTATTTGGAGAAATCAATGATTGAAAAAATCGGGAACTAGTTCAAAGTTAGCCGGTGGATTTGGGAAGAAAAAAAATGTTTGCAATTTGAAAACAATGGATGTAAAAAACAAAGGAATTTTGAAGGTCTGGAAATCAATCGGTGCCATTTAAAAATAGACATGGAGGGTTTTAGGAATATTAGAACTTCATGACTTAGCGCTAGTGCGCCACAACAAAGAAGCCAAAAAAAAGTAGGGTTTGAATTTTTGTTTCATTTGTTTAAAAAGAAAAAGAAAAAAAATATTAGTACTTTTATTTTAAATTTTTTTTCTATATATTATAGGAATTTTGCAATTTAGCTAGTGCCAATTTCAATTTGGAGGAAATTAGTTAGTGAAAAATTTAAATTAGAAGAAATAAATAGGCACTTTTGTGTAATTTGAAGGATGCAAATGGTGCCCATTGGAAAAAGAAATTCTTTTTTGTAGAAGGAGTAAATCAACTGGAGGCAAGTGTTTTTTTTAGGCAATTAAATGCCCAATTTCCTCCAAAAAAATTGGGCAACTTCAATCCTATACTGTTGCCACAATGTTTCTAAAACCTCATTTCATTCATTTTGTAGAGCCAGCACCTACAAAAATTGCATACAAAAATTACATATTCAAAATTGCATATCCAAAATTGGCCTCCTTCAATTCAAACTCCAATAATGAAGGAGCCACAAAACTCAAAAACTTCTTGAAGAAAGGCCACATAGCCATTTGTCCGAAAACCAAAAAAGAAAACCCTGACTGGAGGTCCTCTAAAAATTCCCGAACTCTTCAAGGGTAGATTCCTTTTTAGGGGTTACTAAACACTATCCCCTCAAAAGAGGCAATAACTTTGAGCCACCATATTAAGGGCCAAAAGTCTAAAGTCCATCGCCTACCAACTACCTACATGGCAACGGACTCTCAAAGGAAGTTTGGATTAGCTAGAAATAGAGATCCAAACAAGAGGCTATCAATTTATAGTAAGATCTCAACCATTAGATTGTGTGGTTTTGAACTTTGGGCTTGGCCTTTAGAGGCTTCATATTATGGTTGTCTAAGTTGAGAGTCCGTAGGAGTTCATTGCCAAAGGTTTGGACTTTGGGCTTAGGCTTTGGAGGCTTCACTCTATAGTTGTCCAAGTTAAGAGGCCATGGGAGTTCATTGTCAAGGGTTTGGACTTTTTGCTTGGCCTTTGGAGGCTTTACACTATGGCCGTCCAAGTTGAAAGCCGTGGGAGTTCATTACCAAAGGTTTGGACTTTTGGCTTGACCTTTGGAGGCTTCACACTATGGCTGGTTGGAGGCTCTAGTTCCTGTAATTTTATTGACTATTTATTGCTCATTTCTTTGGACTCTCAACAAAGTTTGGCCACTCAATCCCATGGCCTCTCAACTTAGATGAAAATAGTGTGAAGTGGCCCTAATTTGAGCCTCTTGGTCTTTTGAACCTTGAACCACCAAGTAACCAAATTTGTTTGATTTTGACGAAGGTGTAACTTAGCCTAAATCTGTTGTTTTTCATTCTTCCAAGCCTATTGTTGGACTCTCTATGAACTTCCCCCAACACTCAAAATGAAGCAAGCTTTCAAATCTTAGTCATGTTTAAATTAGATTTATAAGGCCATCTATAATGAATAAGTACAAACAAGTCTTCAAGAATGAGATGAATGATTGGAACAAAAATAATCTTTTTAAGAGGTCATTCTACAATAAATTCAAAATCCAACAATCAATTTCAAAGTTTTCATAAAAAAAAGAAGACAAACTATGTCATATGTATATGTGTCATTGTTTACATGTGCCATATGAACTTCATGTCTTAAATTTTTTTCTAAAAATTAAACCCATATAGTAATGATATGGCAAAATTTTCAAGATTTTTTTCAATAGGGTTGCATCACAAAAAAATTGAGCCATGAAGAAGGCATCAAGAAATTTGTTCCTCAAGCTATGAGCATTAAGTTGTTGGTATGCACTTTAAATTTATATTATTTTTTAAATCATTAAAATAATAAATAGTATTAAATTTTATTTTTTTATGTGGTGATAGTAATATCATATCAAGTTGTTGAAGTGGCAAGGTTTCCAATCATTTCAATATAAAAAAGATTTTTAATTTTTAATTTTATTTTCCAAAATATTTATGATTTCATTTCCCCGCGTAATTCTGGCCTTGCAATTTGCTGGAATTTCTTTTTTCTTTTCTTTTTCTACCGTTGTTTCTTGTTGTCTGGGAACTGAAGGCCCTTTGCACAGTTTGCAGGGCTCAAATCTTTAGTATTCATAGTCAGTAGTTGTCGAGATATGGCTTTAGATACCCAATGGCCAAATGCTCAAGTTGCATATCATTTTAAGATTTTAAGATTTTGGTTAAGTAAAAAGAAGAATTTAAATAAGAGAGAAAATGTCTAACATCACCTTCGATACCATGTTGACTTCCTTATGAATCCGCAAGAAAATTCGCCCTTCAAGGTTATGTGTATAGATTCTTTGGACGTCATATTGGATTGGTAGGATTTTCAATAGGTTAATTAATCAGTCAATCTCTACCTTCTATAACTTAATTAGGGCAATTGGTTGGGTAGGTTTCAAATTTTTTTTCACCTTGAGTTCAGGAATAACAGCCCCCTTTTATCTAGACATGTACACACCCAATGAAACCTAACTGATCTTTGTGAACCCTTGGTCAAATCAGTGCCCTGTTAACTTAATGTGCTTAATATTATTAGATTAGTCCGATTTTCATATTTTATTGTTGGGAAATGAAAGGAGGTTCCAACATACCAAAGAACATGACATTTGAATATCGTATGCAAAAGTTAGGAAGAGTTAAAGTTGTTTCAGTTGGTAGATGTTTTAAAACTATTTCTTCCACATGCATACATATTGATTTTGGAGATGTACACAAAGTGATGATGGCGCTTTTAACCGCAAGATGTAGTTTTGGATGTACCCACCTTATACACCAAAGTGGGTGACTACATTAATTTGTTGCAAATTAATCACAAAGTGCCCCTCACAAGTCATAACTAGTTTTTTTGTTCAAGATTTTGTGCAAGGGTGTCTATTGCAATAAAAAAATTGTACAAAGGTGTCCATTGCAAATCAATCTTGATTTTCTAGTGTCAAGGGATTTTAAAAATGATACTCAAGTAGACTAGTTCATGGAGAAAAAAGCATGTTAAAAATTCATTTAAAAAAATTGTAGAATAGATTTTGAGAAGCCGTGAATTGATCGGGGTTATGCATATTATATCCCTTAACCTCAGATTTTGGAGGCCCCCAATTTTAGATTTGGCACGTGAAAAGAGTATCAAAAGACTTGAAATCATTTTCACAATTTAAAAACCTACATGATCAAACATTTTAATCTTTCAATCTATAATCAATATTGTTATGTTTAATTTCTTTTCCCATGTGCTTTCTAAAATGTCTAGTTGTGTGGTTATGAATTTGTGAATGAATTTGTGTGGTTATAATTTTTTTAAATGATGAAACTTATAAAAATGTTGACTTTTTGTTCAATTTAGAGCTAATTCCAAAAAGCTCCCAAAAAGCCTTGGGTATTTAGGGGTTAATGACCACTTAACCTCTAAAGGATCCGGGATGTTTTGCACAAAGATTATCCAAAATTGTCACTTTCTAATGCATTGAGCATATTATTGAAATATTTTTTTAAATCCAACTTTTAACCATACAAATTTGTATTAAACTTCCATGGGAATGTGCGGAAACAATTTCAGCCCATTTGACCGCATAGATTGTGAGATTATAACATTTGAAGTGAGAAGAAAATAAATTTTGGACCCTATCCAACAAGGTCAGCATAGTTTGACTCAACTTTGTTAAGAAAGAGGCATTATCCAACTTTGGGAATTGAGACCATTAGATGGGTAGTTATGTTGGTTGCTTGCATGTCAATTTAAAAAGATAATGAAAGTGTTTAACAAACTCAAAATCATCTTGCATTGGGAGGTTGTCTAATAAAAAACAACTACATGAGCAAGATTTCTATTGGTTTTTAAGAACTCATTTTTTAGAAAAATTTTAATTTAAATTGTCAACACGAATCTTTCTTTCTCTTAATTGAGTTTAAAATAAATAAACAATTAAATTTCATTATTTCACAACAGAGTTTGAGCTAATGATTTTTAAAGTGTTCAAAAATTGCCATTTTTTAATCCATTGAGTGAAAAGTAAGGAATTATTTTTTCCATTTTCAACCACAAATTATTTCCTTAAACTATTGTGAGAGTGTATGAAAACATTGCAGCCCATTTGGCTTCATAGATTGCAAGATATAAGCATTCAAAGTTAATGAAAAAAATTCACAACTTGCATGATTGCTTACCTAATTGCTTGCCCTCTCTATTAGCACATTGAACAAGTTGACCCTCAACTACCAAGATCCATAACTTTTAATTCAGGCATCCAATGAAGAAAATAAATAATGTTTCACAAATCTAATACAATCATGCATATTTGATAAATTTTCAGTTTCATCCATTCAAAATGAATTTGTATAAACCTACCCAAGCCTTCAAAAAGTTCTATGGGAGCTTATTGTCCTTTGGGAATCAATGATGAAAATTACAAATAATATATCTACAATCAATTTAAGAAGGAATTTTCAATTATTAGTGTCAAATTTTATTGAAAATACTCATTGGTCAAGCAATTGAATGGATATGGATTTTATCATATGGATATTATCTATGAATGATATTTTATAATTTTTGATTCAAAGTGATCATTAAATTATTATTTTCAGTTATCTTTTATATTACATCATCCTAACTTTTGAAATTTTGACTAACCCTTGATCTTTAACCCTCAAAGGACATTTCATATTTGGGTTTGATCAAACTTCATTAGATTTCTATATTATACATAGATCTAAAATTTTTGATATTTTTTGCATATAGTGACATATGTCCAAAATTTGATTGGAGTTTTTCATAATTAAAAATATTAAATTGAATATTATATGATTTTTAGAAGATATTTCCAATAAAAATCATGGTATTTACAAAAAGACTTAAAATAATATGAAATTAAAAAAAAAATGAAAATAATAATGAAAAAATAGAAATCATGGTATAATTTATGCACTCTTTGAAATTACACCAAGAGAAATTAAATAGAAAAAGTTCAAAAAACATTATATTCATTAGTTTGGGAGATTGAGGACCTCCCAAAATAATCATGCTGATCTCGACTTAAATCAACAACTCGCATTTAAAATGAGAGTTTTGATGTAAATTGACATAAAACCTTTCAATATTAGGTCAAATCTTGAAAGATTTTCTATCCGTTTAACTCAAATCGAGTTAAATTGATATAAAACCTTTCAATATTAGGTCAAATCTGAAAGGTTTTCTATCAATTTAACTCGAATCGACTTAAATTGACATAAAACCTTTCAATAGGTCAAATCTGAAAGGTTTTCTATCAATTTAACTCGAATCGACTTAAATTGACAAGAAAACCTTTCAATTTTAGCTGAATTGATGTAATACTTTTCATTGAGTTTTTTTTAAGTAACCTCTAATTTCAATGGAAAACTCCCATTTTAATGAATATGGTGTTAAAAGTGGTATATTTTGAGCTTTCAAGATGCTATCTTGAAAATATCACAAAACTTAAAATTTTAACAATTAAAAAAAATTCAAGTAGATTATTGAAGCTATATTTTTTTAGTTAAGCTTAAAAACATTTAAAATAAAAATATATATATGAAAATTCAAATTTTGACTTTCAAAATGCCAAAGGGGTTTGCATTGTCTTTTAAGGATTAAGACCAAAGGCACTTGTTTTAGGCAATAAAAACCTATACATTGGGTTACCTTGCCCAATACTTACAACAACATCGGCAAAGGCAATGCAAACTAAATCTTCAATTGTGAGTTTGCATTGAAGTGACTCTTAATCCTTTTAAATCCTATATGGTTCAAAAGCGTTTATTTTAAATATGCAGTTTTAATAACAACAGTGCCAGTATATAAGCACAAATATGCAAAAGTATGAGTCTTAAGTAGATACACTAGGTTTAAGTAGATACACTACAACCATTGAAGGGGCTTACAACATAAGCACCTATAATATAGACACCTACAACATGGGGGTCTAAACTCCTAAGCTCATGTACTTATAACTATAGGTTTACATTTTAACACCCCTAGTTTCAATAATACAAAATCTATAATTTTGTACAAATCAAAATATATTAATAATCTTAAATTGCATCAAAGAAGACAAAAATCATTGCATTTCAAGTCGTGAAAGATTTAAAAAAATATATACAATATACAGTATAATATGCTAATGATGCACAAACATACCACAATTTATACTAATATGCTAGTCTTTTTAATAGTTTTATTTCCTTTCTTTCAAACTACTAAAGCTTCCTAGCATCTTCATTAGAAAATAAATAATTAATAGAGTGCCTAAATTTTTGGAAAAATAGTGGCCTAGCTTATCCCCCCCAAATATATAAGGATTGCCTCATTCATAGAAATTAAATTCATTCTACACAATCTTGCATCTCTTCTTTATCAATAATTGTAAACATACATTGCAAAAAAATTTGCCTCACCATTTTGACTATTTTGAAGCACAATCTCTCACATGCAATACCACTTTAAGTCATAGCATAGAGAGTTTAGGATTTAGAGGTCAAGACAAGGATTTAGGTAAATATAGCCACCTTAGATGAAAGTAGCAACAACCATCCAAAGAACAACTTGACTGAATGCTTAATTTATTTTAACTATATTTTAAAATTTCTTGATTATAATATTTTATTTTTTGGATGAACTACTTATTATTTCACTTTAATTAACTATTAGGCAGAAAGCTACCTAAGCTATTAGGAAACTATGGTACATGTCCCATTTGTAAATGTACTTAAATCCAATTTTAGAGCTAATTTTGTTTTTAAATAATTCTAAAGTAAACACATGAAATAAAACAAAAGAAATCTAGTTTATTGTCCTTGTTATAGATTAAAAAGGCTATGATAAGATTCAACTTTTTCCAACAATTTGAAGTTTGCAGGTCTATAACAACAACACGATATAGAGACCTTGTCTTTTTTTTTAATTTGTCAAATTTTTAATTTTATCTTATTTTTGTATTTTTGTATTATTTTTGACATACACGTTCTATAAACATTTCAAACTTTTAAACACATGTTGTAAGGATAGAATATTTTTACTCATAGAGTTTTTTATAATTACTATTAATAGAATATTTATTTATTTAGATTGTGAAGACACATTGCTCATTCACTTTAGAATCACTCAATCATTCAATCTCAAATGATCAATGCACATATTAAAATTCTTCACCAAATTCCATTATTACAAATTATGTTGCGTATTATTTCCATAACTACAAAAACCACAAATATTATGAATTGGAGGCAGTATGAATGATAATATATTATTGCATATTAATAGCATATGTAAATGCAGTTTGAATGTTTTGCTTTTTTAATTCATCAACCCTCTAATCTTGTAATAAGTATGAGTCAAGTATAAGCCTACACCATGAACAATAAATGGATAGCACTTTCTAACTTTGAAATTTAACAAATAAATAAGAAAAAAATTATATATATGCTTGCAATGTACACTTGAAAAGCTTAGAATGTCAATTTTCACATTCAAATTTGCCTCACTAGAAAATTGCTTTGTATTTTGTGAAGTTAGAGAGGTCACTAAGTAATGTACTAATTCAATGGTATATCTTGGAATATACAAAATTTGGTGCAAAATGCCCCCTTGAATGTGCACCAAATTTAACATACCATACACTAGTACAAAATTGGTTCGCATAGACTAGGAAAATAACTATAAAAAGACCTACTAAAAGTCATGTTCGTTATGGATCTTCTTGTGGATCATTTCCCTAATGTATAGTAGATGGCCCAAGTTTGTATTGGTGATAGTGACCATACCACCATCAGATCTACATTTACTTAAATAGTTGAAATTCATACAATTATATATTTTTGTGTTTCCACAAAGAGCAATGCTTTGTAAACTCGTGTTGAAAATTAATTATTTAAAAAAAAAAATTTAGAATCTAAAGGCTTATAGTTTTAGAACACTTAGAATACAAATGAGCTTAGAATATTGCAAAACAAGTTTGTCAACCTAGGGGACATGTACAACATCAAGTTTAAATACAAGTTGGAAAAAAATGAAAAAATCTAAAGTAGGAGGTCCATAAAGCATCCATTTAAGAGTTGGAAATTAATTTGGTGAGGTTAAACTTCTTGAAATATTTTCAGTAAATTTTCCTTGAAAGAAAATGGAATTGGCATCTAATCCAAGTCATTTTCATATTTTTTGGAGCTTTGTGGAATTAGTGATGAATTTTTGAAGTTGACTAATGCAAAGGGCACTTAAAGCATCCATCTCTTGAAATGTACAATATTTGTACATTGTTGGTGCAATGAGAAAGCAAAATGTACATGTATGTTAAAGGATGTTTTTAGAGCCCAAGAGCATCATTGACTTCTTGCATTATTTATAGTTTGATATTTGAATGATTTTGTATTTTCCACCACATACACAGATGATTAGAGAGCTTCAAGTCCAAATATGAAATCCAATTTTACAATCTTTTATAGTAGTGAATAATATCTCACATGTTCTTTATATTCCAAGTTGTGAATTTTGGAGTTTAACACCCGAAAGCCTACAACCAAAATGAGCAAGATCTTGAGGGCATCCACAATGGAGCCTCTATATAGGCCCTCTATATATATTGCTATCTTTTCATTGGCATATAACCAGATCTTAGAATTAATGTCATTGAAAGCAAATCAAAATGTATCTTGAATAGACGCGAGTAGACTTATAATTAAACATTGGACAACCAATATTTATCCCACCAAAAGCAAGTTTACAAAAAAATTATATAGTTTGAGGCAAAATCATGCCATTGTTACAACAAATTGATGTACCATTGGCATGTTTTTGCTTGATTTGCCAAGGCCTCTATATTTATTGTTCTTTAGCTTGCTTTTGAAGGGGTTAATTTTTGTCATCCAGAGTCTAAATCCAGCTATGTTCTGTTGACTGTACTTTTGGATATCCTTCCAAATGATAGTAATTTTATATTCTAATTCTAACTCAGTAAAAAGTTAATAACGTAAGGAGGGCAAATATGCGGCTTCCATTGTGACAGCAATGTTGCATGAACTGAATATTAACTGGCAGAGATGCAAGTGGACCAAACAATGCAATTTAATTTTTTAGTTTTTTAATTTATCGTTCAGTACTGTTTTTGCTTTTCGATACACTTACATTTATTATTCCTTCGCAAAGAAACAACATGAGCTTGAATAGTGTGAACTTCCAGCTCGACTGAACATTCAAGGAACATTGACATTGAAGCATAAAAGGAAAAACGAAAAACGAAAAAAGGAGCCTTCCATAATTGGCAGGCATTGACTTATTTAATGAAAACTAAGCATACAAAAGCACAAACTTCCCGTCCAATGGAAATTGTCTATGTGTTTCAAAAACTAAAAAAAACTAAATCAAAAGCATCACCTTCGGCTCAGAAGAGAAAATTGTTGTTTTTAGCAACCTCATGTGCCCCAAAACACACCACCAAGAGCTCTTCAGTTTTCCAAAACGATTTGTTCTATGCTCATTGTTAGCTCCTAAAGGACCCAGGGTGATTTGCTAGAGAAGTTGTCAAAAACTGTCCTTTTTTAGTGCATTGTCCAAAATTGAACATAAAATTCAATAGCCTTCAGAGAGGTTGCCTTTTCCTCTCCAAATTCCTCACACACAATTTAACCCGACATCATTATTGTGCGCAAAGAGAACCTATTTATATACTCATGGGTTGGTAGGAGGTAGAACAACTCATGTGGGATAAGTAAGTTAAAATTTGTAGTTCCTCAACCACTCATAGTTAAGTCAAAAGTAGGAATTGTGTTTAAAGTAGAAATTGAGATCTCACTTAGGCATAGTAGAATAACTTTTTTCAAAAACCTTTGAACTAACAAAAGTTGGTAAATTAAGCTAAGTTTCATCTCCAAAATCCGTTTGAGATTCAAAGACTCCAATCAAAATTATAAACAAAATTTAGAGAGAATTTTTTTAAATGTAAAAAAAAATGTCCATTCCAACCCCTCTCTAAAATTTGTCCATAACTTTTGATTGGAGACTTAAATTCACAAAGGATTTTTTTCCAAAAAACTTAATTTAATTTAACAATTTTCCTTAGTTCAAAGGTTTTCGAAAAAAAATATTGTACTATGCCTAAACAAGGTCTGAAATTCTACTTTAAAAACAATTCCTGCTTTTGACTTGAGCTCCTACTAATTCTAATTTAGATATCCCACATGCGTTGTTATACCTCCTACCACCCTATAAGTATATAAAGAGCTTGTCTCCCCTCTCCAACCACAAGAGATTAATAACCTTCAAAACAGGTTGAGTTAGAAGATACTTCACTACTTGCAAATAAATTCTTTGCTCAATAAAACTGGAAGTACCATGGCTTTGAACTTGCTAACAAAGCTCACTACACTAAAATTGGTAAATAGTGTTGGCAACACTAATTGTCCCACCTAACACTAATTGTGATTTGCAAGGTTAGTGTTAGAACATTATTTACCCATTCCAACACTATTTGAGCTCTATAGTAAAAATTTTGACGACGGGAGGTAGAAACATTATATGTTTTTTCAGCCCATGTGGAGGGCTGCAAGTTCTCTAGGGGTTTCAGACTTTGGAACTGTCTGGAACTGCGCCGCAGCAGCTGCTTGACTTGGAAGAGAGACTGCCACGTCATATAAAAGTAATTTTTTTTCAATTATTTTTTTTTTTTTCATTTTAAGATTTTAAGATTTTTTTTTTTTTTTTTTTTTTTGCTTCAAAATTTCTGACAGCGGCCGTTCTTTTATTGCCGGGGGAACAGCGCTGGGAACAGGCCCGAAACGGCCCTCCACACACTCCAAAAAACATTTAATGTTAGAGTTTTCTAAGAAAGGGTCAGAATTTGACTACAGGAGTTAAGTGCCCTTACACTATTTGCACATAAGTTGAAAAATAGTGTTGGGGGTAAAAAACAGGGAACAACACTAATTATCACCCAACACTATTTACCAATATCAGTGTACTGACAAGTCTTGTGTAGATTGACACTTGTCTTTAGTTATTGATCATGGTGTCAAATATATTACACCTTTTCATCTGTTGGATGGAATGGAATGTGGTATATTTGACACCAATCTGTCAGGGAGGAGGCAGTCTGTAGTCAGTGGGACTACTGAATGTTATGAAAACAAAAACCATTTTTTTGAACTGCAATTGTACAAAAGTGTGGAAGATTACTACAATGATGTGTTGGGAAAACCTTTTAGCCCCTTTTACTAGGTGGATTGAAAGATTATAACATGTAAAGGGCAAAAAACCTTTTTTTTGTTCCTATAAAATTGGGTCGACAAACTTTGAGGCCTCCTAGAGTAAAATATTTGCTCTTGATGAATTTTTCTCTCTCCACCATTGAATTCTAAATCTTCTTAGGTACACTCATGCAAATTTCCGAAGCAAATATGGATTCTAGCTTGCTCTAAATTACCATGCAATGCATAGAGGCTAAGTGAATAAGCAATACACTAGTGATGATTTCTTGTGCAATGAAAAAAAAATCTTTAAAATCCAAAATCTTGTGCACTGAAAATTTAGAGACAAACGTTTGGAATATGTAGGAAAAATTTCAAGATCTTTGACTTCATAGATTGCAAGATAATAAGGCTTGGAGTTAGAAAATAATGTTTTTGAATTCTTGAAACCATTCCAATAAAGTTTGACTCCACTTAGATTGTGATTTGAAAACTTATTTTTAATTTTTAATTTTAATAATTTTATGCCATATTTTATCATTTTACATTCATGACAAATTTCAAAAACTGATGAGGGATTTAGCAAAAGATGCCCAAATTGCTCAAATTTTTTTAATCCATGCATTTGATTGGATTTTTTTGTAATTTCCATAAAAGAGGTGAATGTTCCCATCTTGATCCACATGTCCATGTTTATATATGTAAATCATGGACCATGAATAGTATCTATCTATCTATATTTTTGGACTCCAAATTTAAAAGAATCTTGTAATACCAGACACTCTTGGATTTTTAGAAGGGAATTAGACTTTTAGAGTGAAAGTGGCTTGTGTTTTTTGATGGATTAGTTTGTAACCTATAAGAATTTCAATTTCTAGTTCTCAATCCTAACTTTTAATAAATGACTACATGCACTGAAAAGCAAACGTCATCATAATTATATAAATTCTATGCATATGTTTTTAAAGTGTTTTTGAAAAATCAAGTATAGTACTACTAGCAAATATGAACCCGTGAATCTATAATTTGGTAGAATTATCTACACTTTGTCACTTTGTCATGTTCAAAATCATTGAATTAACCATTAAAAAATTACAACTTAGAATATAAAAAAAAGTTTAGCTTTTATGTAATTAGATCATCTCTATATCAAAGAAATAAAATATACCAATATTATTAGTATTCAAAACAAAAACATATAATTTCACATTGTGAACCATGAAATATTTATTCTTCCTTTTTCTAATCCTCTCTATCTCAATAGGATCCTTGTAAAATTCCAACAATCATAAAAAAAAAATTCTAATATATAAGACAATGATTGAATGGAGCATTGGTTGATAGTTGGTAGTTACTCCCTAATTGACTACATAGCCCACTTTGTTTTTTTTTAATTTCCTTGCTTTAGATTTGAGAGTTAGCTAAAACAATTATTTTTTGAAATTCGATTTCAACTAATGGAATAGGTTTAGAGTTTCCTGAATTGTAGATTGAGAGCAGATTTGGAGTAAATTACAAAAAATAAAAAATAAATTCTCAAAATTATTTGTAAAAAGTACCAAATTTCAAATACAATAAATGGCTAGAATGCGGAAATTGTCCAAAATTTCAAACAATGTGACATTGTCCATTTAAGCCCCTAGACAACTAGTTGGCATTCAACAAAATGGTCAACTTCCAAATAAGCCTCCTTCTCAATAATTCCCATGCTTATTGGAATCATTCCCATAAAAATGCACATCCACTATTATTTTCCTAAAAATATTCAATATAAAAACAAAGCCAAACAAGTCTACAAGTTTGGGACAAATATATTTGGAAACTTAGATTTATTTAGGGATGGAGATTATATATATAAAGGTAATCTAGAGCATACAATGTGCAGGAAGTTGATTTGGGGCTCAGAATAGCCTATTTCAATGATTACTAGGACTTTTGGAATAATTTTTTTTAAACAAATTAAAATTTGGATAACTTGTAAAGCATTAAAAATTATTTTATCTTGAAAATTCAGACCTACAAAAATTTATCTTTAAAAGTTATGCACAAAAAAACTCAATGGAAAATACCAAAAGAATGAACACTTTAATATTTGATTTTTTAGAAAATAGTAAAAGAAAATTAAAAAGAAGAAGAAAAAAGAAACCATTTTTCCTAACTTGAAGATGCTCCTTCTCAACCATTTTCATCTTTGGAAAAAAAAATTGTGTTCTTTGCACTTGCGTAAAGGCAATGTACTTTGAGCACATATAGAAGGTAGAAAATTTATTATTTTTAGAACCCCAAAATGTCCAAGGTAGGCATCCAATTGCATTTTAATTTATTTTTTAAATGCAAAAACTTACTCAATGTCTACAACTACCACGTGTACCTTCTTTTCATGTAAAATTGATAGACGGCACAAAAGTTATGAGCAAAAAAACACTTGTTCAAGGCCAAGGGGACAAAAATAGGACAAATGTTTATTGTAATTAGCTACATGTGGCATGACACTTCCGTACTCACAATGCTACTCGGGACATGCCACCATTTCCAGTATCTCATACTTATAATTTTTGTAACACATAGCAATCATATCTTATCCTGCTATTGACATTACTCCAAGCTATCAAACTTTGAACATTATAATAAATATCCCAAAAATAATCACGGAACTCAATCCCGATCTTTGTTTAAATTCACACACCTTATTGAGTGTTGATGGGGACTTGATTGGTAATGTGTGGTTCTTCTTTACATAAAATGATAAGTTGAGTGGGGAACTGGAAGGTACAATCAAAGGTTCTAAAAGCACAAAGGCTCTAAAACTATCCACCTCCTCAAATGTATACTATTTGTACGTGTTGTTTTTTCATAGCTTTCAGAAATGTACAAACAATGTAAATTTTAGGAGGTGGACGATTTTTGAGCCCTATCCCATTTCAACTTCAAAATTCCATAACTAATTCCACAAAGCTCCCAAAACTATGAAATGACTTGGGGTTAGATGCCAATTCCATTTGTCTTTCAAGGAAAATTGACTAAAAAAAATATTTAAAGAAGATTCACCTCCCCAAAATTCAGTTTCAGCTCTCAGATGGGCAATTTATGGACCTCCTACTCCTTAACCCCTAAAGTTCTATGACTATGTTTTCACCCAAAACACTCCAAAACTGCCATTTTTAGTACAAGTACCAAATTTCTGAAAAAAAAAACACGTTTTTGACACATGTAACCGTAGGATCTTATAGTAAACTAGTTTTAGAAGATGTAGAAAAAATTTCAGAATTTTCTGCCATGTGGATTGGAAGATATTAGCATTTGAATTGGCAAAAATCTTTTATTTGTCCCTGCGAAAAACAGGGCAGCTGCACTGCACAAGGTCACATTTGTATGAAGAAATGTCCAAAATGGTGGTGCATCTTTGAATTCTTTTTCCTAAACAAGTTCTCTACATGCTTAAAAATTTTCAAATCATTTGATATTGTACAACATATACAAAAAAAATAGTAAGTAGCAAGAAGTAGAGAATGATCCAAAATACTAAATTGTTAAGAATTTAATTATGGAATTGAAAAATGTAAATCCCAATGGTTGTAATGTTGTAATAAACAACCTACATCCTACGAAATTTTTTTTTTCAAAAAATATTTAAAATTGAGTTAAATAAACAGCTTCAAAGTTTATTTCAGAGTAGAGAATCTATAACTGCCCGCAAACTAAAAATTCTCATAACTTTTGATTCATTGGTCGAAATGGAATGATTCACAGCTTTTCATGAATATATAACTCTAGAAAACCAATTTCAAATTTTTATTTTTGAAAAATTTGATTATTTATGATCTGCCCGGACTGCCCAGTTACGAAAAAAAGTAACATATTTGTTTATAACTTTTGACTCCTATTTTCAAATGTCATGAAATTTTGTGCATATGAAAGGTACTCCTTGCGCCCACCTTCTATTAAAATTTCAGCCAAAAATATGAAAATCTCCAGTCACAAGTACCTGCCCAAATTTTTTATACTGCCCAAAACCGCATGCTGGTCCTTTAGGGGTTAAGTGAATCCATTGCAGGTTGAATGGGAGCACGCCCATTGCATGCCAAATTATTTTAGTGGTGTACATTCAAGTTCTGAAATGAAACTTGGTTACGAATCAGTCCAACTCCCACTGGAGTCGGTCCAAGCAACACACTGTGCATTACAGTCTTATTTATTCACTCGGCAAGTTCATTGCCTGCCCCATTCTTAAAGATTTCATCCACCAAATTAGAACTGAATTGATGACAGCTGGACTATTCAGGGGTCAATGCTGCTACAGAAAAATCATTTCGTTGTCCGTTTGACTCTCAAAATGTCAGCCATGCAAGTCCGCTTCGGCATTCAATTTCCCTCTCAAATTCAGCCATTGCCGCCGTGGAATTGTTCTTCTTCTTTTTGTTGTTGTTTTTTGTTATGTTTTCGTCATTGGAATTTTCTTCCATTTTGCTTCCTCGGAAGGGAACATTTCGCTTCCCGATGCAATGATTTGCTGGATCGATTCCTTTGCTTCGAATGCCCTCCGACTCGTGACAAATTTGGTGGGCAAAAGTGCTGCCTCGTTTTCCAGCAGTATGCTCCAAAATTTGTCACATGCGGTGGCCAAAGTGAGAAGAACTTACGCACCGGAGATGCCGACGGCAAAGAAAGAGTTCGGTGTTCAAGGTCAGCGTTTAAATTTCTGGGAAAATTTAGCCACAAAATCTTACTTGACGTTGGAACCAGGTGCACCATTGCACTAGAAAAATAGGGGGAAATTCTGGATGAAAATGTGAATTACGACTCCAACAAGTGTAAAATTTGTTAAAAAATTTCAGTAAAGTTTTCTAATCCTAGATAATACTATGGATGAATTTAAAGTACATGAAAATGGATGTCCAGAAAATAGGTGATTGTTCTGAAGAACTTGTAATTCAAGGTGCATGAGTGCTTTGTAATCGACAAGAAAACAAAAATTTCATGCAACGAGTTCATGGCTGATGATAATCTGTGGTGGTGGCAAGCAAATGGTTGGGTTCACTTGAACGAGAGTTTAATTGTTTCAATTTAGTGCATAACGAAATCAGTGTAGAAGTTAAGAAATCTGAACATTGTCATAGTTTCCTTTCATTTCTAGTTTACTCCCAAGAGTGTAGGGTCTTGATTGACACTTTGAGATCTTTACAAAAAAAAATTCTACTTCGAGTGCTACTTTCCTCCACAAATGATTGGAAAAGTATGCATTGGATCATTTTTTTAAGCGTCAAATGTAACTTGTCAATTCAATGTGTGGCCATTTCTCTAATAGTTAAAGAGTTTTAATTAAGAAATTTCTTTGTAAGGTCTATAGGAATTAAATCTTATCATGATTATAGGTTCATAGTCATAGTATAAAAAAACTTTCACCTTGAAAAAATGGTAGAAAAAACTCTTCATATTACTCTTTGTCCTTTTAAAACAGGATACCTCTACCTTTAACCCCTAAAGGATCAAGCTGCGTTTGTTTGGCAATATTAATAGCAATTTTGGGTAGGTACATGTGAGTGGAGTTTTGTTGTTTTTTCTTTGAAATTTTCAAGCAACATGTGGATGAGTTTTTTCCTTTAATGCCCAATAATTTTCATAACTTTTGACTACATGGTTTAAAAAGTTATTATGTGATATGTATTTTGTTTCCCAACTTGGGCAATCTGGATAGATAAAAAAATCACTTTTTTCATAAATAAAAATTTGAAATTGATTTTCTAGATTTATATGTTTGCATTTTGCAAGCAATTATAGATGGAAAGCTTTGAATCATTCTATTTTGATTAATGAAATGAAAGTTATGAGTAATTATTGTTTGCAGGCAATTATAGATCCTCTACTCTAAAATGAACTTTGAAGTTCTTTATTTAACTCAAATTTCAATATTTTGGAAAAGAAATAAGATCATATGATGTAGATTGTTTATTACAGCATTACAACCATTGGGATTGGCAATTTTCAATTCTATAAATAAATTCTCAACAATCTAGTATTTTTTGAATAATTCTCTACTTTTTTCTACTTACTATTTTTTTTCCCTATATATTGTACAGTATAATTCCAAATGGTCTGAAAATTTTCAAGCATTTAGCCAACTTATTTTGAAGAATGAATCCACTGAAGCACCATCAGTTTTTGACATTTTTTCATAGAAATTTAACCTTGTGAAGCGTAGTTGCCCGTTTTGTTGTTGGCCTAAAATATGATTTTTGCCACTTCAAATGCTAATATCTTCCAATCTACATAGTGCAAATTTCTAAAACTCTTTTTACGTATTCTCAAACCAGAGTACTACAAGATCCTATAGTTACATGTTTCCAAAAATGATATTTTTCAAAAATTTGGTACTTGAATTAGAAATGGCAGTTTTGGAGCAGTGATGGTGAGAACATAGTCAAGGAACTTTAGGGGTTAACCCCTTGAGTGAGTCATCAACCAAATTTGGTTGAGTTTATGTAAGGTGTTTAGCAACCTATTCCTATTGTTTTTCGTTCATTTTAAAAAAAACCTCACACACAAATGCAACGAAATTTCATTGCGTCTTTCATCCATCTTGAATTCCTGATAGACTGAGCTGCAATATTGACTACTTCGAAATGATGAAGGTCAACATGAAGCATACTGAGAGAGGTGTCAGACCCTCAAATCTTGCTGGAAGAGTTTAAAACTAAGTTACCCAACCATCCTTGACCAAGTGCTTCGTCTCATTCCCGCATTTGCACTTAAAAACCCATCTCTCCTGGCAAAGCCAACCACCAAAGCACCCAAACCCATTACGATCCCTAAGCTTACTCAGAGGAGCATGCCTGCAATACTGGGCACTTAGTTATGGTAATTAATTACGTCCATTTATGTCTGCCCAAATCAAAAGCCTCAAGCTCCTGCTCCTCACTGGCACGGTCACGGCAACCGGGAAAGTTCTCATGCATCTCTGAACTACGATGGCCGGCCTCACTCCCATGACAAAACCGCAACACAGAAGAAAACAAAATTAGTAAACCAAAGCCAACTTCCGTCAAGTGGGCAATACGTACATCAATACCCGACTTACTGTATCCGAAAAGAAAGCGTCAATAATTGTGCATCATGTGGACACGCTAATTCGGTTAACCTCCCAGCGATGAATGCCTCCAGGTACGGTGCGATCCAAGCGACGGAGATCGCCCTGAAACAGGGTTCCGTCATCAATGAAATTCACTTGCACCAAAACTTACAAAAAGAAAAAGGAAAACTAAAGACCCAAAATCAATTTTTTTTACTCCGTAACAGCGTTGTCATAACTGTAATACTGATGACCGGTTCAGTCCCCGCCGCTGGCGCTGGTTAGCTGCCCAGGCAGCGGCCAAATGCACGTGGTGTCGTGATTGGCCACTAAATTACGGCTTCTCGACCAATCCGACGTCAGTCATTTTTAGGCTCTAGCTCTAAGAATGCCGAATCTCTACTACCTGCCTGCTAGCCTATTCTCGTTCTCCACAAATTCATCAATCTCTCACTCAACCTTCACGACTCCCGAAAATTCCCAGTCTGGACAGCAGCAGGCATAGCTACCTCCTCCTGATCCGAGAGCCGTTACACTTGCATTCATGTTTCTTAACCCCACGAAGTGGAATGATATGACATGCACAGATCTATTTGGTTAGCTAGCTAGAGACTGCATGCGCACGTCTGCCTGCAGCGCCATACAGTTGCTCATTAACTCTCATGTCGATCCTGATGAATCAAGCGCCTTGAAGCAGCAACAGGCGAAAGCTTACCTTGAAGTGTAATTGCTCCTTGTTGTAACCGTTTGTGATCGGGTGCCTGCAACTTCCCTCGCGATCAGCGCGCTAATCAGGATTGAAGAGTCTCCTACGCTGGCAGTTTTCAATTTTCTTTAGGGTACACAGTAAGCGTTGTGTACATTCCCCACCGTGGCAGTAGGTATTTTCGGCAGTTCAGTTCGTCGCGTGCATGCATGAGCCCAGGTCGGGATTGTAGGGGATTCAATTGGAGGCGACTTGGGACGATGATGAGAGAGAGCCGTGGCATGCATTGCAGACAGCATGCGTTTGGATTAGTGAGCGTTGCGTTACAGCAGGCCAGCTTCTTCTTTGCTTAATTTTATTTCTGATTGAATACACGTGCTATTGTGAATTGTGCGTGCTCATTGAGGAGACTGTCGAGTGTTGAAGAAGAGATCGAATGCGCGAAAGGTTGTCACCGACACTGCCAACCCCGACGACCACCATGGGCGTGTACAAACTGAGCATCATGGACCTGGACCCGAAATCCTCCTCCAAATCCCCCCCTCCCTTCCCCAAGTCCAGCTTCCTCCGCGGCACCGCCACCACCTTCATGGGCCGCCGCTTCAGCACCAAGGTGCAACCCACGCTCCGCAGCTTCCTGGAGGCTCCCGACATCGAGTCCCCGAACCTCCGCATAGACCCCATAAGCACCTCCGAGGACGACAACAGCTGCAGCAGCTCACACTTCAACGCCAGCAGCACGCGCACGACCAGACACTTTCTCACCTCCGACGACGACGCCTGCCTTCGTGAGCTTTCGAATTCGCTTCGCGGTGGCGGCTTCGACAACAGCGGCTTCGCCTCCCTGGCGCGTCACAGCACGGCCTGCTGCACGGACGGAGCGGTCCGCCAGGAGCTGCGGCGGAAGTTCCACCTCGAGGACACCACTAGTACCCGTGTTCGCAACAGCTTCGCCATGGGACGATGCAGCTTCCGAAGGGAGCTCGATACCACGGAGGATCGGGTGGAGAGCTTGGCATTGTGGGAGGAGATTTCGGAGTCTCCTTTGTCGACTTCTGCAAAGGAACGCGTCGTGAGAAAAGATTGGGATACGGCGCAGTCGTGGCCGCATGGACAGGCTACCAGCCCGTCGGTGGGGTACTCGGGCAAGCTGGGCTTGGAAAGCTTGTTTCGGAAACCCAAGAAGGCGACGTCGTCGTTCTTCAGTGGATTCTTCTCCGGGCTATCGTTCTCCTCGTCGCGGCGGTCGCGGAAGTCGTAGTGTTGACCACCAGGAATTCTTGCTCTTGGAGCCCCGCTTGTAGCAGTATTCATAGACTTTTTAAGCTCAATAGGGGACACATTGTAAATTATTCTAGATTTTTTCACACCGTATAGTTTGGCTCTTCTACGGCAAGATGAGCAATTCGACAGTTTGTGTTCATCTTCTGCTCTCTATTGGTTTCAAGAGAGCTAGCCGTGAGTTCATGGTGACATTAGAATGTAGCTTTTGCTTCTCGTATTGATAATGTACCGGACTGCTCCTTGGGAAGGAGTTGTTCTTTTGATTAAATTGGATATGATGATACCACGACCGTTCCTTGAACCCTCTAAAACAATGTCCACCAAAAACTGGCGTGGTGCAAATGACAATGATCGCAAAACCATGGTCGTTACACATAAGTATCTACAGTAAGTACGGATATGGCCAAAGGCAGTCTCAACCGAAGGAGTTGCCAATCCTTGACGGCCTGCAGATGGTGAAAAGACTGTAGAAGCACCAACCTGCCCAATTCTTGTATTCATTAATTCCAAAAGCGGGGGTCGCTTGGGTCTTGAGCTCATGGAGCACTTTGAAGAACTCCTAAGTGCCGAGCAGGTTATATATTCTCGGATGCCAGTTGCCTCTTGCCTCGTTATTTCTTTGTTTTATGATCTCAGTTTGCATACAGGTGTGTATTTTTCAGCCCAACAAGTACTGTGCTTGCTCTATGTCTCAGGTCTACGATTTATCGAAGCACTCGCCCGCTGCTGTTCTTCAATATGAAATAGGTTGTCTGGACACGATGGCCGACTCAGACGAATGTGCTTGACAGACACGACAAAACTGTCACGGTTATTTCCCTTGGCGCAGGAAATGATCTTTCTCGAAACTTTGGCTGGGTAAGATTACGACAAGACTTTGTAGACTCTGACGCTGACATCCTGAATATGTTTGTACAGTACAGACTTTGGAAATGGAATTTTTTTCAGAATGGAGCATGTGGAAGATTGCGTCCTTTTTCACTTTGCATCTGAATAAGGTTTGCGATTTGCTTGTGATTTGTTCACGGAATTTAATTCCTGTGTATTTCTCTGCTCACAGGGAGGATCTAGACTTCTCCTCGACGGCTAAAAAATCTTTCAAAAGATGCCTAGTGAAGGCATTAGATTCCAAGGTCGTACCTCTTGATACGTAAGTTTACTTTCTCTAGAGAAGATGGAGCTGTTGCTTAGCTTGAGGTCTAATTCGAAATAATTTCAAATTAGGAGTGACCTGCTACTGGTACACTAACTGATTGTCTGTGTAGTTTAGAATACTTCACATAGTGTTAAGTAGGCAAATGTTGATATGTGTGATTCTCCAGATATCTGATACTTTCGTTGGTGAGGGCCATGTGTCGTAATTAATTTAGTGAAAAGTCCTGGCATGATGATCTTAAGCAGGAAAATCTGCGTCCACCTTCAGTCCTGTTTATGCCTGTTCTGGTTCCTTTGGGGTTGATTGGCCCTCTTCTTACAACTTGGAGTGTCATGCAGTTGGAATGCAGTAGTTATGCTTATGAAATCTGTTGCTTCAAAAGCTATCCAGTTCCCTCCAGCAAAGAAACCCCAACAACATGCCCCGTTGCCCTCATCGGTAATCTTTCTAAATCATATATACCGTATCTTTATTTTTTCTGTAGACTGCATTAGGTGCTTTTAATGATGTTGGTGATTTACAGTCTACTTTCAAACTCTTTGTAAAGGCCTGGTGATGGTTTGCAAGAAGTTATGGGGTTGAAGGATGGTTGGCACACTGCTTTTGTCATGCTTGAAGTTAGCACTGCTGTTCGTTTGTGTCAAGAGAGTGCTTTGACCTACCTCAAAGTTTCTTTCTAGCCACACAAGACGGAATTTGTTATATGAAACTTAAGCAATGATTTGGTGCCAATGTCACCTAGCGCGCTACCAAATTTTGGACTGCTTTGGAGGGAGGATGGTTTTTTGCCTACTTGCTTAGTTAATGCATTCAATTACTTGAAGAGATCATTCATGCCCAAGTTACAGCCGGTTTTTGTGCGTGTTTCTATTATTGACTTGATAATTGGCATTTCGTATCTCCTGAATGATCCGTTTAAACAACTTGCCTCATCGACTATTCCGATGTTTTGCTCTAGGATGAATCAGTCAAAACTTGAGCATCCTAGAGCTAGAAGAAAATCCTGCTTGCAAATGGATGGAGAGCTAGCTACCCATGGGTACACCTGCCGACGAACCCACTGTTGTTTAACGAAATTTTGGTTCTTCTAAGATTTCGATTGAAGAAGTGCTTGTTTCAAATGCAACAACCTGTCTAGTTTGTGCAGCTTGACGTGTGAAGAATTGTCTTTTCCTTGAAGATAATCTTGGATCAACACTAGTTTCCATTAGGCAACACCCAATTGTGCCCCTAAATATCGTTATCAGTGATTCGTAACACTTGTTGCAATATTGCACAATCTTGCTGCAGAGATACCAGCTGGCCTTGCATAATTTAACGAAATTCAAGTTATGTTCGGAAGATATCATTATCTGCCGACCAGAGTTGTATGTATGCTCAGTCCATCAGTGTCGTTTAATCCCACACATATGGGTCTACATAATTTTAATTCTTGAAACGGTGTTTGCTGTTGTGATGAACCTTCTAGCAAACCCAGGTTAGAGAGGTCATTTGAATAGATTGGTGAAAATTATTAACTTACTACAAAATTGTAGCCCACAAATACAGGTTTTTGCTGGGCCATGTGAGCAATTTCGCGAAACAACGCATGTGCTGTGCTATGACGCGCTAGAATTGGTCGAAAACTTCTGCTGAGGAGGGCGGATCGGACTTGTTAAAGTTCATTGTTCTATGATTACAATGTTAAGGTTAAAAGACTTACCATTTAGCAGTATAATTGTGCAGATTACTCACGGTTTGTGACTTTGGAAATCCAGTCCCGTCGGTGCACGTGACTTCCATTTGCTTAAACAGTTAAACCCTTCTCGACAGACTATAATACCAGCATAATTACGGATTATCTTTGTTGAATGTCGTCGAACTAAATGTGAGGTTGAGTTAATTTGTTTTGGCCCTTTCAATAGTTTCAAGTCCATAGAAAGCCGGTAAGGAAACTCTGCATCGCAAGGGCCTCATCAGTGACAACTTACTGCTGATAATGCCACTATGTGCCAAATTAAGTAGACCATTGAACCCCACTAGCCATCACGTTCTCATGTGAAAAGATTCAATGAGCATTCACCGCCGGAGTGACTAATTATTACAGGGGAAGATGTAGTAAATTGTCACCGACATTAATTACTGTGAGATTGATTTAGTGGATCGCTTAATGGAACAGGTGGGAAGGCTTACAGTCAGTACGTAACCTCCTTTCCATTAATTTCGAAACATGGTTTCGCATAGTGGGGTGTTTGAAAGAAACAGCTGTTGGAAATACTGTCATCTGATTATATTTGAGTGCGTAAAGACATGGAATACGGATTGAACAAGTACTGTAACTTGCAGTCCGAGTGATTCAATTCTGGCACAATGCAGTGCAATTTGCAAGACAGTGCTTTGAATTCACTAGTGAAATAGATATGATCACTGGAAAAGGAGAAAAAAATTGTGGCTCTCATTCAATCTCTGAAAGTGATCGATTCATCAAATTTGCACAACACAACTCGTCAAGCTCATCGAAATCATCAATGCTCCTTTCAATTCGTTACGACGTACTTTCCATGCGGAGTGCAGAAGTCAAGCCGATGACTGTGAGTTGTTTGGGAGTTCATTATGAGACAAGGCACGAGCATTTATGAGGGAGCCACTTCCGTCCAACGACACACGGGATAGTGGAGTCTCCGCTTTTCCAAATTGGCTTGACTGTTCCCCGGTGGCGGTGGCTTTGTGAATCTCTTTTTCGCCTTTGAAATCAAATGTTTGGCATTGGGTGGCAAAAAGAAAAAATAAATAAATGGGGCTTAACTGGCATATCTTATCTTGATCAATCTCATGAAACCTTCCTCCTAAAGTGGGTACCCCCCTAAACCGACACTTTTTGGTACTGTGTCTCGTTACTATTACTAGACCGGTTAAATTTTCATACTTTTGTTGTTGCTAAGTGAAAAGGAGGTTTGAATGCACCAAAGCATGCAACATTTGGATACCGTATGCAAAAGTTATGAAGGGTCAAATATTTTTTGGTAAATATTCTAAAATTGTTTCTTCAACATACATATATATTAATTTTGGAGATAGATGTAGATCAAAATTGCACCCTACCTAAAACTGCAATTTTGGGTGTACCCATCTTAGCATGTTTTGAATACGTCTACCCAATTGAACATTTGAACTAGAATAAGCTAACAATTCCATTGTATGAAAGTTTATTTTTGAACTAAGTCCATAAGTCTTACAGCTCAACTTCATTAGAATGTTAGACATTTTCATGAGTCTTCACACTCAACTTCATTGGAATGTTAAACATTTTAAAGCTTTTGTACGAGTCGTAACATTTTGAAGCATCCAATTTTAATAAATATAAAAATAATTAGAATGCATTTTTCCTTGGATTTTGGCTTGTATGGAGAATATAGGTACACTTTGGTTGACTAATTCATGAAATTGAAATAAAACGTGTAGGAAAATTAGATTAATTTATTAAAATTGTGTAGTGAAATCTCTCGGAAAATCTATTAGTTGCAAAATTAATAAAACTACATCCAATTTATGGAAGCAATTTGAGCTACATAGACTATTTTGTCTAGTATGCATGGAATTAATTGTGGAAAAGACTAACAATTGGATTTTTAGATTATACTCCATGTCTCCTACTAAAAAGCTCCATTTACTAATTTCAATCATTGAGTAAGTGTTGGCCATATTGAATGACCTCATGATAGTAAGTGGCAAGCAATCAAGGAGCATTCTTCTCCTAGAAAGCTTGACCTTGCCCATACAAGGGACTCTGTACTTGTTGCTTGTTCAAACAATAGTATTGACGATGGATTCAGTGACCACTTGGGGTGCTATGCATATTTGTTCATGAAGGGGGGAAGATTTTCTTGTTGTATTTAGGTTGGAAGCATATATTTCTACAATTCCATTATTGCCACCAACCTTTAAATCATTAGGAATGACAAGCTAGCAGCATTCACAAACAATGCTCAAATTTGATATTTCTTTATAGATTTTAGGTGCTTGAATGACAACACCTAAGCTTGGGATTTTGTATAGATTTAGGAGATGGATCACTGTTTCTTGAAAATATGTATCACCGACACAAAGACTAAAAATATAGTTAATTCCTCATGGTGAAGTTTTTTGGAGGTCTTTAGTAAGGCAGAAGGAGTAACAATTTTGGATGATCATCTTTATAGGCAAAAAATGCAACTTTGGGAGAAGAAAATTTATAAAAAGGTAAATAATTATTTTTTATCCCCCCCCCCCCCCCCCCCCCTCCCAAAATTGTGTTGGAATCTAAAGCTAATTTTGTGCTTTTTAATTTAAAAATTTGAGAATAAAAAACTATCCTAAGTTTGTACACATTTTCAAAGAGGAGAAGAAAGCCAAAATTAACCAAATTGAATCCTGTAAGATTTTCAAAAATTCCTATATGCGTTAGTTTTTGAAATTTAACAATTGATATTATAAACAGATTTTTTGGAACATCTTCAAAAAATTTGAAATCATTCTAAATATTTTGTATTCTTAATCACACCAAATTGTAACCTTGTGTTTTTAAAATTGCTAAAAATACAAATTTGAATTTTTTTTCTCCACATACAATTTTTTGTGTAGAATGAAGACTAAAATGTCCAAAAAAATGTTTTTTTTCCATCCCTAATGTTCTTTTCAATCAAAAAAATATTATATTTGCTTCTTTTTTCTATTAGACTTTATTTTCTAAATAAAAATTTAAATACTTCTCATAATGAAATTTTGAAAATAAAAAAATGAAACAATCATGTCAACATGCTTCAAGGTCTTAGTTTGTAAAATATTGAGATTTGTTTCACCCCACCAAAAATTTGCCATTGAAGTTTTTTAAAAGATAAATTGTGTCTTCTCAAGTGGTTCTTTAGGGGTTAACCCATAAAGCCTTAATGCACAATTTCAAGCCATATTTTGCTTTCAGACAAGCCCATGTTTTCAGTATAATATTTATTGGATTCTTTTGAATTGTTATCCACAGGCATGTTTCACTTCTAGCTTGATGCTTAGAATATTTTATGTCAATGTGAGTTGTATTTAAAAAACTGTATCTCAAAAGGACATGTTTTTCAAAGTAGGGACAAATTGGGCAGCCATAATAGACTAGGTTCAATTAGTCTAAATTTTTTTACACATAATCTCAACTCATTTATTAGCTCCTAAAAGTCCATGACTATGTTTCACCTCAAAACCATTTCAAAACTACCATTTATAATATAAAGAGATATAATAATAATAATAATAATAATAATAATAATAATAATAATAATAATAATAATAATAATAATAATAATAATAAATTTTGCATAATCAACTATAGGATCTTGTATTAAGCTTGTATAAAAATGCATGGAAAAATTTTAGACATTTTTACCAAGTAGATTTTAAAATAGCAGTGTTCAAAGTGAGAAAATTTTATTTTTCACTTTGGTTCCCAAATTCAAAGACTTTGAATCCCCTTAACTTAATATTTTTCACTACAAGGTTTTCAAGTTTAAATCTATATATGTGGTGGAAATTTGAATTGATTTTATATGAAATTTTTTTGAAAAAAGAAATCAATAATTTTCAGTCTCAAACATTAGAGGAAATTTAGAAGACCATGAGTTCTCAAGATGTCCCTATAAGCCCACCTTTATTGTTGGTTTATGTGGAAACAAATCCGACGTGGTCGAGAAACTGCTATATCAAACAAGAAATTTATTGTAAGTCGATAGCAATGTTAGCATAAGTTAATTAAAAATGAAGGACAATATAGAAAATCCATTCAGTCAGTTCCCCATCTTCCATTTGACCATCTACCTTGAAGAACATTGATGGCTACTATTGCACGAATGAATTCAGTGAGATTTTGTGAGATACCATAGTAGAGAGGTTGCTTTTATAGTGAAAGGCATAGTCCATCATAAATCCTCAAAGGCTATAAAATAATATGAAGATGAGAGTTTAATTGCTCATTGTCAAAACATAGAAATTTTGTTCAAACTGAAATTTCAGACTTCATCAAGGCATAGTAGAATAAAAAAATTTATAAGACTCTAAACTAAAAAAAGTTGAAAAATCAATTTCAATTTCATCTCCAAATATCCATTTTAGATTTTTAAAGTCTCCAATAAAAAATTATAGACAAAATTTAGACAAGTTGATTGAAAATGTAAACTAATAAATGTCCCTTCCAACCCTTCTTTGAATTTTGACTATAACTCTTGATTGGAGGCTCTAAGTCTGTAAGTCTAAAAGCGTTTTTTTGGATATGAAACTCAAATTGATTTTTCAACTTTTATTAGTTCAAATTTTTCTAAAAAAGCTTATTCTACAATGCCTAAATGAGGTCTCTTGGAGCCGTATTTTATGGTTGTCAAATTTGAATGTAAAGTTGATTTTTGATCAATTTTATTTTTTAAGTGCCAAACTTTAATTAATTGGTAGTTTAGGAACAACGTGGCAAACTTGGACCACCAACCTACCAATTATCAACATTCTTGAGACGCATTCCTAAGTTTTCCACAAAGAATCTAATAAGTGAAAACTTAAGGAATTTATGAGGAGAGCGAGGATGGAAACCAAACTAAAAGGATTTTCCTAAGGCCTTATATCTCTTCTAATGAAAATTATTAACTAGAAATAGGTACAAGATAGAAGGAAGTGTCAAATTCTTAATAGGTCTAAAATGGAATTGAAACACATCAATTCCAATGGTGAAAGTGTTGTAGCAAGTAATCTACACTTTATGAATGTTTTTGTTTTAAAAAATATTACAATTGAATTTCATATATATTGATCATGTAAGTCATTTTTTCAAGAAGACATTTAGATTGCCCCCCAAACAAAATTCTCCACAATTCTTACTTCACAAATCAAAATGCCCATAATCAATTAAAGCTTTCCATGAGAATATAAGTTTTTTTTTCTTCAAGAAGACATTTAGATTGACCCCAAACTAATAATATTGAATTTTTGCAAAAAAAAATGATTGCTCAGAGTCACCCTTGAGAAGGCATAATTTTTTCTAAAAGACCCAAACTGAAACAAAAATTATGTTTTCCAAAAGATAATACATTCCCTTACCTTTAAGAAAAAATTCAAGAAATTAGAATAATATTTGACATCAACAAAAACTTCCCCAAATCCTAAATTATCCATTTTAGAACTTTGAACCTTTAGGGGAAAATTTTAAGAATTAAAAAGCATACAAGTACTTGATTTGGACTTACAAGGGTTGCATATAAAACTCCTCATATAGTTGTATAAATTGTGTCTTGCTACACAAAGGTGACACACTTGGATTATACATTAATAGCATCTTATTTGAAATACCCAATGCATTAAATTTTTCAAAGTAGCGTACCATCTACAACCTATTGGAGTAAATCCTTAAAGATTGGTGAGGACCTTCTGAGTCCCCATTTCGTCACTTGAGACTCATTATTTTCTTTTTTTTCAATTTTGCAAATGTGAAGGTAGTTTTATATACAAAAATCCCCCCCAAAAGTGTAAAACCAAAATAGGTATGTTACATGCCAATATAACATTTGGTCCTAAACAAAAAGTTTTCCTTTAGGTACAACCAAATCCCACATGTTAATGGGGTGGAAATCTAGTAGAAATTCTCCAAATTTTATAGTTATTTGGTAGAAATTCTCCAAATTGTCTAAACTTCCCTTACATATGATAAATCTTGGCTAAATTGATCTAATGGAACCTATGCAAGAATCCTAAATTGATTCCCAAAGAGAAGATTAAGTTCCCATTTCATTTCGTGACATAGTAGACACTCCAATTGTTAGCCTATAAGTGAAGAAAATGGACCATGGGAGGGGATCAACAACCGGAATACGGTGGTTTAAGGTGGAAATCATATTAAGAGTCCAATGGCGCAATTGGCTTGTCAAAATTTTATTCCATGTAAAAGATTCCATGTTCATCAAAAACTAAAGAAAATAGAGGGATTTGCTTCTTCTTCTTTGCATGTGCAAAATAAGAATACGAGATTTTACATATATTGTGGAATCCCATGAGAGGTTTCATAAAAAGTTCTAGAATTTTATGATAGTCAAAATATCCTCTTCTGGACAGTCAAACGCCAAATTTCACAATGGAAAATTTGTAGAAGTTATACAAGGTGTGGTAAAATCTCACTAAAAATTTGTATAGCTTCTTTTATGATAATAAGATTTTACAACAAGTTTCAAGACATTTTTATAGACAAAAGTACTTGAACTGACAAGATTCTCTTAAGATCAATGAATTTAGAGATTGTTTAGCGAAGTTGACCGGCATTTTGGGAGCATATGAAAGCGGGATGAGGTCTAATCAGGGTCTTTTCTTAATCTCTTATACCTACTAAAGAACCTAGACTAATTACTTTTCATTAAAAAAAATTAAACTCCAAAAATTGTTTCTTAAATCCTTTTTGGTGTTAAATTGCCGCTAGGTTTGATGCAATTTTGAAGATGGAAAAGGGGAGGGAATCCCTATAGACTAAAAATGACCTTCTAAAGCCAATGGTGCAATATATTTGTTGTTTGAAATATTTTTTCAAAACTTAGAGTTTGGAACCATAATAAAAATTAAAAAGTGAAAAATTACAATAAAAATTCTAAGTGATAAGCTTACCACTTGGAGTCCCTTCAAGTCTTACTAATTCACTTGTGTTTGTTTGAATTGTTGTTACTAACTTGTTTGTGCTTGGTTAAGTGTTCTTGTTTAAGTTTCTTTATAGTACTAATTCTAAAGTGACCCTTCACCGTACCTTGGCGATGCCGCCTTGGAGGGCCTTTAGTGTGAGTTGTTAAATTTATTGTACTAACTCGCGTGTATTCAACTATACTAATGAGTATTATTTATGTGGATGTTTATTGGTTGTACTAACACGTGTTGTTATATGAGAGTTTCGTGGTGTATTAACAAGTCTACTAGCGTGTTCTCCTTCCAAATTGCCCATTGCTTTCACTATTTCTACTCATATGACAAAGCTTCAAACCTTAGTAGCTTTTCATTTAGTTCTTTTCTACTTGACGACGAAGCTTTGACTTGTGCCATTAGAAATTGTACTAGCAATTTCTAGATTCATACGGAACAACAAAGATTTGAACTTAGGAGTCTTAAAAGCTCTCAAAAAACTTCCCTAAGTTGATAGGAAGTGTAGTACTTATTGGTAACGAAGTTTTAAGCTTAGTTTCCAAATATCCATATCTTAGAATTTTATCTTGTTTCCAAATATCCAAAAGTGGTCAACTCAAATAGTGCCGGCAATCATAGTAATTTTTTGTGATTTAGTAGCACCAAAACATCACAGCATGGCACCCAATAACCCCCAATCAGTCACCTTCCAGTACGCTCAGTCACCCCTCAGTACCCTCCACCCGATACCCGGCAGGCAGGCAGGCTAGTACCCCGTCGCTTGATACCCGGCAGACATGGTCGGTACTAGTCCGTACATTCAGAAATCTCAACCTCAGTTTTGTTTTGTTTCATCTCTCCCTGACTTCGGGCAGAATTTTCGGGGAAAAAAACACTATTTTTCAGTTTTTTATTTTTTATTTATTTTTCCCACAAAGATTGGATTGTCTTTCAATGTTTAGATTCAAAACTAAGATCACTACAGCCAAACAAAAAGTATTAGAGAAATGGCACAAAGTGTTTAGAATTGACTAGTGTTGAAAAACTTACTATTTTGGGAATGTGTCGGTGTTCTCATTTCTAGATCTTTTGCATTTTTTTACAAATCAATAGAAACCGCAATTTTGACCAATAAAAAAAAATTCAGATCCTAAAGGTAGAAATTATATTTTTGGTGATTTTTTGAAGTTATATCTTCAATATTCATTTGAAAAGAATCTAAAAATAGTTTTATAATTTTGACCTTATGGATACTTTTTACTTTTCATGCTTCACATTATCTTCTTTGATGCAAACTTCAAATTAAAAAGTTATATAACTTATATTCTATAACACATTTGTGTGTTGTACAAACCCCTTGGGCTTTTAGAGGGTAACAAAAACATCATTTGGGTCTTATAAAGCTTGATCAAGATAATTTAGAAGCTAAATAGAAGTATAGATCTGGAAAGAAAGAAGACCTCAATTGGAAGCAAAGTCTTCAAAGTAGTTCAAAACAAGGTTACACTCTTTCAATTACAACCAAAACTTATAAGTTCTCAAGGTGTCAAAACAAGAGGAAATAGGAAGAAGGAAGTGTTGGTTGCGAGATTTGGAAGAAGGAAGAGATTGGGAAGACAACTAGGGAGTTGGATTAGCCATTAGGAGTGAGGATATTAAATAGTTGATGGAGGAATAAATGTCTGAATTATCAACCAACTTCTACTGTAGAAGTATTCGCCAAAAATTATATTGTATCCAAAGCCAACTAACAGAAAATTCAAGATAGGATAGAATAATCCTAGAAGGCAAGAAATATAATTGGAAGGAGGAAATTGGAAAGAAATAGAGCTAGTTAGGAGTGGGATTTCCCATCATTTGTAACAAAACAAAAACTTATAACAAAAATTTAGTGGTGAGCAAACTTTTGAATTTATGAAGTACAATGACACAAGAGGAGGAGTTTGAGGGCATATTCAACCACCTAATTGATGAAGTGCAATGTAAGGTACATTTCTAAGTACTTCCTTTTCACTTAAATTTTCCAAATTAGTAGGTTTTCATTTGAACCGAGACCTAGAGTCAAGTTAGACCCTTAGAACTAAGAGTTAGTTCAAAATTGAAGTTAGAATCTGAAAGTAGAAGTCTAGAGGTTTCCAAAAATATAAGATAAGTAGAAATTGGAGTTAAAACAAAGAAGATACAAAGGGATGAAGTTTAGAAGTAAAATTGGATGAAAATTAGCTAAATCTATTAGCTTGGAATAAGATTAGAAAATTATGAAGTGGTAAAAAACTAAGAATCAAAAATAAAGTCAAAAGTTAATTTCTAATTGCAAGTTTGTAGAAGATTGTGGATGAATTCCAAGGAACCAATTAGCAATTAACCTTCATCCATAAATAACTTTTACAAGTAGAACCTCTCTTACTGCACCCTCTCTTTGTGCATAACTTACAATAATGGAGTTCATAGGTGGGGCCAAATTGGAGTATATTTTCTGAAAATGAGTATTGGAAGTTGACATTTGTTAAGTGGCCATTCAATGCACCTCTCTAAATGCATAATCCTCTTAGTGCATAGTCCTAACACCATGCACTAAGAGAGGTTCTACCTATATTAGAAAAATCCAAATTGTAAGTGTTTAGAAGTTTAGAAGTTTTGAAAGTTTAGCCTTTGATCATAAAAAATATTTAAGTTTAAAATAAAAAATAATTAGAAATAGCACTAAGATATAGAATCAAAGAAAATATAGTAAGAATTTAAGAAGTGAGTCAAAGAATTATAAAAAGGCCATAGGATCCAATCACACTTCAAACTTTAGAAAAGATTAAAAATTCCCTATGATATGAAAAGATAAAGATTTGGTGAGGATTTGGATGAAAATCATGAAGAAATCTTCATCCAAGTCCAAACTTGGGGATTATGAATTAATCTATAACCTAAGAAGGTGTTCAAAATTACAAGTCTGATTGAAATTAGGAGCTAGGATAAATAAGTGGATGAAGTTTGAATAGCCTTCCAAAGTCTACATTTTATCCGGTCATATCTTTTGTTAGGAATGTCAAATTGTTTTGAACGTTATATTTTGGGGAAATGGCATGACCTTCTCCTTGACTTAAGTTTTTAAATTGAAATTGAAAAATATTTTGTTAGAAACCACAACGGCCTAGTTAGTTCAGTCATTCACCTAGAAATTGAAAACCGATAAGCCTTGTGCATTTTGGAAGTTATTTTAACCACACAAAAAAAGATCCATTGCTTGGAAGGTATAATGAATTGGTGTTAGGCACCCATTAGTCAAACATTCACATTTAAAAACCAGAAACTGGTTGTGCTCCACTTATATGTCAAGGATGGAATAAAAGCGCTCACAAACCCATATATACAACACACTATTTGATTACAAGAATAAAAATCATGTATTAACCCCTAAAGGACCAAGGGGGGTATTCAGGGAGATATTGTCAAAAACTGTGGTTTTTTAGTTTGTTAATCAAAACTGAAAATTGAATTTTTTTTTTATTAAACTTCAACCGTACAAAACTAAAGTAAAGTATTTTACCAAAGTGTGGAAAAAATTTCAGCCCATTTGACCGTGTGGATTGAAAGATTATAACGTTTGAAGTTAGAAGAATATGTTTTTTTTTGAAACCGCCCCAAGATAGCTAACAAAGTTTGACTACGCTTAGAATGTGATTTGAGTATTTAAATTTGTTTTTTTCTGGACAATTGTATGCCATATTTTATTAGTTACATACATGCCAAATTTCAAAAGTTGATGAGCTTTTCTGCAAAAGATTCTCCAAAGATTCCCAAATTGCCCGAGCTGCCCCAAAAGTTCAAGGCAGCATAACTTTTGATCCGGGCACCCGATTGGGAAAAAAATTATTTTTTCACGAAGGAAGCACATATATGTACATTGTGTCCAAATTTCATGAACATCTGACCAAAAATGACTTCATAGGAACCTACCCGAGATTTCTTGCGTACGTTGAACGGACACTTGGTCCTTTAGGGGTTAAAGTATGGCAAGATACACATCATTGGATTGATAATTCAACAATTATCATCTTTTATTTGGATGTCATTTGAACATCTAAACCATATCATGCTCAAATATAACACCATACACATATGAATACATATATAGTACAAGACCATTTTATAGCTTTTGAGACATGTAGGATGTGCAATAATGTTCCAAGCTGGAAATGGCATGTATCTTTAGATCCAACTTAGGATTTTAAAAATAATGTCATTATTGTATTCTTCAATTTGTGCTCTTTTTGTGTCAAATTCATAAAAACACCATGCTGCGTTGAAAATTGGGCATTCAAGATCTTTAAGGGTTAAACATCCAATCAAACCTATATACATCAATAGAATATTGGAATTTTGGCAGATGCAATCTTATGAAATTAAACAAAATAAACTATTCATTCTAGGTGAAAACATCCAAAAACGTTTGTGTACTCATTCTTGACAAGTAGCCTTTTATTGAAAGTGTCCTAAAAAGTGCAATTAAACCATTTTTGCACTTAAATGTGATTGGTTGACCAAGCTATCTGATGGTTTCAATGGCCTCTAGAATTCTACTTTGAAATTCATGGTAATTCCATGTCTTTTTCAAAATTATCATTTTTTTTCTTCTGAAAATTAATGATTTTCAATTGCTAATACTACAAAGATGTATTTTCTAGAAAGAAGTGCCTTCAACTATGTTGAATTGTTTATTTGATTAGTGTTGGGTGTTTTCACCTTAGTGAGATGCAAATTAGGGTGACAAAACATGGAAGAACCAATGCCACATATAATACTAAGATGGAAAGAAAAAAACTTGCTTGTGGGCACATTATTACAGAAACTACACCTGAAATGGACCACTCTTCAAAATCAATCCCTATTTTTGAAGGGAAATTGAATAGGGAGGATACCCAAAATGGTGCACATTACAAGGACAAGTGTAAAGTGGAGTTGGGGGCCATTTTGAGAAGCGTGCAACTCTATTTAGAATACTATGGAGGTGGCAACCTTACATTCAAGTGGTCAATTTGGGGTACACTTTTGATTGTTTTAACTTCTTCTCTATGCCATGTTTTGATACTACTAGTGTTGTTTCTTCATGTGCATCAAATGCATTGTGACACCACCTGCTTGACACTTTTAGCACCCTACACCTTGCAGCTTTGAAAATTTGTAACTAATTCACAACAAGTCCAAAAATGATGGGACCACTTGCATTTTGAATCATAGTCCTTCACCAATGTACAAAAAATTGTCGTTCATTTTCTAGACCATATTGGTTTGCCACAGAGCTTATTCATGCCATTTCAGGTATTAGGTAGGAGGTTGTTAAAGCACCCCCTTAAGAGCTGATTGCATTTTCAAGGAAGCTAAACTCCTTGAAACAATTTTCAGTAATTTTTACTAGGAAGAAAAATGGGATTGGCATCTAATCTAAGTTGTTTCATATTTTTTGAACCTTTGTGGAATTAGTTACAAATTTCTGAAGTTGAAATGCAGTGGTTTCTAAAAGCGCCCCCCTCCTGAAATGTACAATAATGGAACATTGAAGAAAGTAAAATGTACCTCTATATTAGAGGTTGCTTTTAGAGACACCTACCTCAGTTACCTTAAAGTACAGCAAGTTTGTTCATCCGCATGCACCATCTGTGCCACTCAGCTGGCACAAAACTATCTTGTCTTGCCAGAGAGATAGTGAGGTACAAGCTTGTCAGTCACTGAATCAGCAATTCAGCACCTGGCCAGAACTCCACATTGAGAGTTTTGTATCAGAGAAGCATCAAGAGTTGCAAAAAGCATTGGATGCTCTCAAACATCAGCAGCAGCATCCAACTGATTTAACTTAATTGAAGTTCATCATAAAACACTTGCGCTATGATTCATACAATTTATGGTAATGGCTTCTGTGAGCTGTTGAGTATAAATAATGTTGAATACCATAACTTATGTCCCTTTCATTTGTTTTTATTGTGTGACTGGACATTCTCATGCCATAATATGGGAATTTGTTTGGATGCATTGGTAGCCATTGCTCAAAAATGAGAAACCAGGAACTAATGATAACCAACCTCTTTTATCATGAGAAAATGTTGCTTGCTGTGCACGTCCTTCATGCTCTTTGAATTGGGCCTTCAAGGAGGAGATTCCACCTCCTTGTGGAAACGTCTTGTTTCTCCCTCCAAAATGGTGTCATTCACATTCACTGTAAACAGTGGTCCCAAATGAGATTTCAATCAGCTTAAGTTGCTAAAGACACGGCTAAATTATTTATAAATGTGCTAAAATTTCAAATTCAACTCTTAAATTCACAGATATTTTTTGTGCCCACAGCTTCTTCTATTTTTCTTGAGAAGTTTTGCTACTTTGAACCACATTTGTAAACTCTGACATATATATAATGACTTAACTTCCAAAAAACTGTATAATATAACACCAACATCTTTGTCAATGGAATCTACTCACAATCAGCTCATCCAGGACACCCCCAGCTGGTTGTGCACGGCTGCATTCATGTCCATGTTGACTGTTTTTCACAACTCTACGCTGTCCTGGACTGTCAGTTGTCACTCACATGTATACCATTTCGCAAAGTTTCTCATAATCACATACAGAGTAGTTAATACTACCCCCACTCTTCCACAGCCACAGAAAAGGATTTTGCAAAATGATTGTTCTTGAAAACAAGTGACACATGTCCGTGCTTGATTGATTTGAACCCATGGCAAAAAGTGACATGGACACAAAACCCCCACGGTTTTGTTTTCAAAGGTACAACCCTGCTACCATATTCGGGTACGGCTTATAGTCGTTGACACTTGCTTGGAGTGAGTTCTTTTTATTTATCCTAGTTTCAGTATTTTGTCAGCCTCACTCATATTAACTGTAAGTATCCTACTGCTTTTTCTGCATCAATTTCAGCACTTCCAAGCTACAACTGTTGTTCTATAGTACACGTCTCCTTGCATTGTGTACTCCAGGAAGCATTCAATTACAGATAGAACCTGGCTCCTCTTCACCCAGTCCTGATGAGTAATGTCACACCATGCGAGGGTCCTGATCACAACAATAGTACGTACAATCCGCAACACCCTGTTCTCGCATCAGAATCTCCACATAACTTAAGTTAACATTGCAAACATTTCACAAATACTCCCCATCTGCACCCTCTGTCTCATCTCCAATTGAAGCAGCCCCTGCGTTTTCTGACACCCCAGATATGGTAGATGGGGGGAGTCACTCTAGGATCATCGACATGGGGCGCCACTTTCTTTCAGCTATGGCAATAAAGAGCTTCAGAGCCAACGACTATAGCTACCCGGCGGCGAAGTAGCTGCGAGCAAGGAATTATTCTCATTCGTTTAGAGCAGTAACTCAAGTTTTCGCAAAGCTTCAAACTTGCTGTTTCTGTTCTTTTTGCATTCTTTTGCTTTTGTTCCGCGATTGAACCAAGAAAAAACTCCGTTTGCTCTTCTACGAGACAATCCGTAGAGTAGTTTGAAATGAAGGCAATCAGTGTTCCCGCTTTTTTCGTTTTCTGTGTCTACAGTTTGTTTTCTCCAGCGATAGTGAACTGCAGTAAGGAACACTTGAAGGGGCGTGGATTGTTAGCATTGACAGAGGAAAGCCCTGCGTCAGCGTATGCAAAATGGATTGAAAGCGTGAGGTTGAAGCATGAGCTGAAACTGAAGACGAGCTCCCTGGTGGGGGAGCCAGGCATGGTGCAACCCGACCTGTCGCTGGATTTTCCAGGAATGAAGCAGTATGTGGATTGGGAGAGCGTGGTGACGCCCGCGACTTACGTTATTGTAGACCAAACTGGTTTAGGCAATTTCTTGACCATAACAGATGCAATCAACTCCATTCCGAGGGACCGTTATCGGCAGTACCGCATTACCGTTCAAGTCAATGCGGGTGTTTACAGGTACTGATTAAGCAATACTTTCCTAAGTATCCATTCCAAGCTTTTGTGAATTAATATGCATTTGTCAGCTAGAATTGCTGCTTGCTGGACGGCCGAGGAATAGTGGAAGAGGAGAATCATTGGTCATAAAATGACCGTTAAATAAGAAAGGGTAGCAACGGCTACTCTTGGGTAATGTGATAGTTCTGGTCCTTGTGGTTTTAGTAGTTTTCTGTAACGTTCTGGTGTGCAGAGAAAAAGTGTTTATTGAGAGGACAAGGCCTATGATCACCTTACAAGGAGTAGGCCAACCTACCATTGTCTGGAACGACACAAACTTCCTCTCCGGCAACCATACTTTCGACAGTGCCACTTTCGGAGTTGCTGGGAATTTCTTCCTTGCTCGCAACATGACTTTCCAGGTAGGGAATCCTGTAAGCATGCCTTGTCCATAAGCAATTAATTAGACCCTAAAACTACTACAGTAATCGAAAATCATGCTCTGTTTCAGTGAGGAGTATACCCAATTTGTCTGAGATTAGCTTGTCATTTTCCATCCTTGGATATGACTCCCCTAGTGAATTAGATAATATTTTCATAAATCTTGTGCAAGTCATGGACATTTCATTGGGCCTGAATTTTTTATAACATTTTTTAGAATCCCATATATGCACCTAAGAATCTGAGTTCATAATCCTTTTACTATCAATGAAATGTTTAGGTTACAATTTACAACGTAACAAAGAGGCAATACATGCTGTTAGCATGCTTAATAAAGTTCCAGTTGAGAGAGACGCCCAATCTTAAGCCAGTAATGCCGTGTCAGAATGTGATGCTCATTCCAATTCTCAATTGCGAAGGCAAGGTTTTAGGGCTAATGAATGTGACGTGTTTCCTCAAGAACTATGAAATTCTTTTAACCTATTTTCAGAGGTGACTTGCAATTCAATTGTGACAATTCTCGGTGCAGAATACAGCGCCGGCTCCTCCACCTGGAGCGGTAGGCATGCAGGCCGTAGCTCTGCGAATAACGTCCGACTATGCGGCCTTCCAGGACTGCACCATCATTGGCAACCAAGACTCTCTGTATGACCACAATGGTCGCCACTTCTACAAGGACTGCTTCATTCAAGGCAGCATCGACTTCATCTTTGGAAATGGCCTTTCCATGTTCTATGTGAGTCACCATGCCACAACTCAAATGTTTCTTCACATCCATGATCAACAATTCTCTTGTAATATTACTCCCAGAAGGGTCAATGCAGGTAGCGGGAACTATTGCAAACTGAAAGAACCAAGCGGGGATTGAAAGATATGAGTGTCTGTTTGCTAACAGGGGTCAGTCAGTGTAGGAGATGGCATCAGCAGGTCCCTAGCTACGGTTTTCATATCCTCTTGTACCCGAACATGAAATACGTACACTGGTCCTTCAACTGTTCCACATACAAATGGGACTTCATTGTTCGTCTTTTGGCTACAACTATCTAGAATCCTACAACTGTAAATAATGCAGCATGAACTTCTCACATGAACAATGGGTTAAAAAAATGAATTCCTGGTGCAGAATTGTGAGCTGAATGTGATGCCAACAACGTGGGGGGCCGTGACCGCCCAGAAGCGTCAGAACACCAGCGACAACACGGGCTTCTCCTTCCAGAACTGCCGCATCACAGGCGCAGGACAAGTGTACTTGGGCCGCGCTTGGGGTCCTTTCTCCCGCGTGGTGTACTCCTACACTTGGATGGGCGACGTCATTTATGCGCCGGGATGGTTCGACTGGGGACTGGCCGACCGACAACTGTAAGTGACCATTGCTCACTGAATTACTTCCTTCCCCTCAATCACACTTCCAATACAATGTGCCGAACGTCTTCTGCACTTTGAAATGGGGAGGAGGTGAAGCAGCTTTGAGAGAAAACTTTCTTTCTTGTGCATGGGAATACACAAGAAAGGAACTTCCTCCGTATTTTATAGTTCAGGAGGCCAGTTGTGAACCAGCTCCTCAATTGTGAAACCATTTGCACTAATACCCTTGGAAAGTTCCACTTTGCAAACTCCATCTCTCAATGTAATATGTAGCTCAAATGTAGTAAGAGCGTGATTATAGAAATTTGTGCATATTGAGATGTTACATGGCACTGTTTTGCTCAATCATCCAAAACAGTACTTGAATCTTTAAACAACCTTCCTTTAAATGACCAATTGGATAAAATTGAGGTAAGCAATGAATTTGTCCAAAGAAATACTAATAAGCCAAGATGTGCAACAATTGATTGGTGTGCAGGTCTGTGTATTATGGGCAATACAGATGCTCAGGCCCTGGTTCCAATGAGGCCGAGAGGGTGGCCTGGTCCCGTGAGCTGACAGACTGGGAAGCAGCACCGTTCCTGGCGCTCAGCTTCGTGGATGGAGAAGCTTGGATTCCGCAAAACATCAGACCAGTACCAACAGTGCAGTGTAATGGAGTCCCTTGTTGATCGAGCTTCGACTTCAATCGAATACATGTTTAGTAGTCTGGGTTAGAACTGGTCAGTAGAAGAGGCCAACTTCCCACAATCAAATCAAATTCGATCACAATAGAAACAGAACATTAAAGTCACAATAGTTGCATAACATTTTCCCATAGTCATCTGAACACTTAAATCTCTAGCAAACAGAGACCAAATTAATTAATGGAGACCAATAAGCTATCTATTGTTCATGAGAAACACCCCCATTTGAATGGGTTAATAATGTTGCGTTGTTTTATACAATGAGCAACACGAAAATCGTAAACTTGTGACTGAGCTTGGGTGTACGTGCAAGTTGTTGCAAATGTAAGCGTCGATATTGCTAAGTATGAAATCAACAGGAGTCGTTATTTTTTCGAACATCTTAATGACCAAATTGTTTGCCGTTCATAGCGAGTTTACACATTCGTGTCACAAATAATTTCTTGGGCAAACTGCATTCTTGAAAAATCAGCCAACTGTTGTGTAAGAATTGTAACAAAGCGTTCAGTTTCAAGCTGAAACTAGTAAAAGCAGATTTTAACTTCTAACCCAAGAGAGTGAAAGTTGTTTGTATGGTTGCATCATTTCAACATATGTGATGTTCGGTAGAGTCCTAAAGAGCCCAAACAATTCCATTATGCGTAACTTTCTTTGTGCAATTTTAAAGTGAGTTTAGACCGCATTTGACAATTATGGAATACATTTGTACAATCGTTTTATTTCTTGAAATCCAGGGTGTGAGGTAGGAGGTTCTAAAACCACACAGGCTCTAAAATCGCCCACCTCCTCAAATGTACACTATTTGTACATACTGATTTTTTGTAGCCTTCAACAATGTACAAACAGTGTACATTTTAGGTGGTGGGCAATTCTAGAGCCCTGTACCATTTCAACTTCAAAATTTCATAACTAATTCCACAAAGCTCCAAAAACATGAAACAACTTGGGTTAGATGCCACTTGTCTTTCAAGGAAAATTTACTGAAAAGTATTCAAGAACTTTCACCTCCCCAAAATTCAGTTTCAGTTCTTCAGTGGGTGATTTATGAACCTCTTGTCTTAGAACTAGTGATTTTAAGTGTTTCAAATTGTAGATCATGAGGCAAACATTTGTGTGGGGCATGCAAATTGCATGTCCTATGTGTAGGTCAATTTCATAAATAATTAGGGAAAATTTGGAGCATGCCTAAAATTTTAAAAATTGTACAACTATTTTCTGAAAATTTGAAAATTTTTCATTGGTGCCAATTTTGGATATCCAAAAAATATTTATGAGAAAATTTAGAAAAAGGAACACATTTATACATGAATAGAAAAAATCAATCCAAAATTGAGAGTGTCAAAAAAGTAGGAATGGAGTGCCAAAAGTCAAGAAAATAAAAACAAACTGCGAATTGTCCAAATTCTTAAATTAAATTATTTTGGCACCAAAGTGCTGAATCTGACTTAAATGTACAGTATACCGAGTTTTCATTAACATTAGCAAGTTTCATAGAATCCCATAGGTAATTTATAAGGTGTACGAAACATACCAACTTATGCCTTCTAATTGGTTATTTTGTTAGCTTGTATGCATGCAATCATAGACTGCATATGGACTAATGCATTGTAGAAAGTTATCACATGCGTGGTCTATGATGCATGATACAATATAGCGGTCCTCAATTGCAAACTCTAAACCTAAAATATTCAAATCATTGTCTCCAAATCGCAATTGCCTACATGCACAATCAAATGTGCAAAAAGTATTCCATAGACAATCCCATTTGTGTTCAAAGATGATCGACAATAGACATTAACCCCTGTGTGTCAGAGGGAATGTTTTTTGGACTCTTGGAAACCAAGATTTGTGAAGTATTTTATAACATTCATCAAATGTTATAATCTTGAAATCCACATGATGGATTCTCTTATGAATTGCAGATTTGCACTCCTTATTGAGTTGGCTTCAAATTTGAACCGTGGAAACTTTAGCATTTGAGTACTTCTCAAATTTTTCTAGATTTTCTAAATCCAACAAAAGAAAGCTCCTCGCTTACGTTGTTCTCCCTGTAATGCACAAGGGTTAACCCCTTAAAGGACTTTGCAATATTTTTTTTGTCCTTACAATGACTTCAAGTTGGCTTGTTTGATGGAAAAACAAAAATTTCATCCAATTTGTTTAGGAAGAGTTGCTTGAATGCATTTTTAGAGAATAGTATTATAAAGTCCCTCATTGTGATCTTATTGCAGACTTTCTAAAGAAGGAGGTGCTTAATCTACAGATCACCCTAGTAGTGTATTTGGGCCGTTTCTTGCTATTTACTCTTGATGTAAATTTTTAGCTATAAAAAATGATATTTTTAAAATTTTTAGGCCAACTAATGAAATGAAATTTATCAAGTTTAGTTTCTACTCCAATTTGAAAATTTGAAAAACTCCTAAAATTTAATGTTTAATTGCACTTTGAACTTTGGGCCTGTAACCATGGTTTGTTGATTTTCTAATTTCATGACAATATAATAACTTTATTCTTTACCATAGTATTCTACACTATAAAATGTGTTTACAAAATCTAAAATATTTTATATTTCTTATCAATTTTCTTCACTTCTCCTTAAAAAGTTCACGGTGCTTTCAAATTTTGTTTAACAAAAAAAGATAAATTTTTTAGCGCTTCTAGAAGACAAAGAATTTCATCTCTAATAAATACATAAAAATAATTTCATTCACATTTAGTTGCAAAATGGCATCAAACAAAGAGAAGGATTGTGAAGCTTAACCTTGGAACGCTGCCGATGCCATTCTATGGCTTAAGTTTGGGATGACAATCCAATGAACTGTAAAGCTATTCAAAGCATTTTTGCATCCTTGTTTTCCTTGTTGACCTTTCATATTGGATTATAAAGAGTATCCAATTGAGTTTGTAGTCTTACCATTATCAATGTTTGTCTTCATGTGAATGAGAAGTTGTTAAAAAAATGGATTACAAAATATTAAATTTTAGTGTATTTTGGAAAGTTGTTGCTCCTTGCTTTAAATCTGAAATTTTTTCACAAAAACATGATGTTTTTCGAGTTTGAGCCCAACTAATAAAATGATGGTCATCTACTCTAGTTTCTATTCCAATTTGAATTTTGAAAAAAATCCTAATATTGGATACTTAATTGCAATTTGAACTCTGGATGCATTTTTAATGTCTATCGAATTTTAATTATAGAATGACATGGAATTTGAGTTTACAATAGATGTTTGACATGAAATTTTCAGATTTTTTGAAATAATTTTCTATTTCATGTATTTTTTCTACACTTTTTCTTCAAATTTTTTCCAAAAAAACAATTTTCTACAAAAAATCTAAATTTTTTGTGAAGTAAAGAAGACATGTGAGGGAGGCAATCCATTTCTCACCACTTCTGACCATTTCTGTAGCAAAGAGTAAAAAAAATTCAATTTCTTTTTCCACATATAACTGTAGGATCTTACACCTAACTAGTATGAGAATGTGAAGAAAAAATTTCAGAATTTTTGACTGCATAGATTGCAAGATACTCACATTTAAAGTGAAAGAAACAAGTTTTTCATCACATTGCAGGACTGATTTTTTTGACTTTGCACTATAGAGTTTCAATACTTATAATGGAGAATTGAGTTGAGAGTCTAGGGATACAAAATATTTTTAACCCCTAAAGCCCCGAAGGTGTTTTCTGCCAAAAAACATTCAAAACTACCACTTCTATTGTACTCACTTAAAGAAATCAATTTTTTTTTTTTTTGGGAATTTAACCGTAGGATATTGTACTTAACTTGTTTGAGATCATGTAGTAAATTTCATCAAATTTCACCGTACGGATTGGAAGATACAAGCATTCAAAGTTGAACAATAAGTTTTTTTCCAAGAAGATGCTTAAATTGCCCGAAAAAATAAGATTGTCCATAACTTTCTCATCCCTTGTCCAAATAGAATGAATCAAAGCTTCACGTATAGGTAAAAACATAATCTTTTAGAAAAAAAATTCAAAGAAAATTATTTTGACTTTTTGTAATTTTTTTTGGGCTGCCCACCAATCTCCATTTCTTACTCATTGTGCCATAACTTTTTCATCCAACATCCGATTGAAACAAAAATTATATATCCACAAAGCTCTTGCAAAGCTACACAACCTCAAAAAATCTCAAAAAATCTCACTTCAAATTGAGACAATAAGAACTTACCTAGATCCAAATTGTCCCCCAAGGGGACAAGCAGGGCTTTAGGGGTTAATAAAATTTAGTTTTGATTCTTCAAAAAATTTTTAAGTAGAATTAGATAGGAGCTAGAAGGGAAATTAGTTGAAGATTTTATAACCAACCAATGACTGATTACAATATTCATTCCCTTAATTCCATTTCTGAAATTGATCCTGACTGATCCCTTAATTCCATTTCTGAAAAACAAATATAAATTTTTTCATACATATCTAGTTGCTTAATGGCAGTAAACTGCGTGATGATCTGAACGATCATGATAAACAAAACATGCTATACAAAACCAATAGTGATACACTTTCTATACAAAGAACAATGCCCAATTGGTAGCATTAGGTTTTAAGCCTAGTCTACATGTTAACCTACCACCACAATACTCCTCCCTTCAAGAGAAGATTCTTGGAAATTTAGGCTTCCCTATCGTCAAATTTCCTGAAAGGCTTCTTCAAAATAGTTCTGACGGTAGAAAGCGCTTGTGATCGGATGGAGTTCACACTCTCAAACCAAATAATTGTGTCTAACCAGACCGATGTGGTTGAACCTGTGACGGGCTAAACAGCACGACAGAAAAAAACCGACCTAATGGTCACTCGGAATTACTGTATCAAAATCTATTCTCTGCTTCACTATGGTTTGCATCAGCCACTCCCCTTTGAAAGTCCTCAGTCCTGCTTTTGTTGCGACGTCGCCTTCCTCCTTGTCCTCATCGCAAGTCAGAACAATAGTGCGTGATGGATCAGTTTGTTGCAAAGCTTCATCCAAGCTTGAAAGAACCTGCAGACAGAGGGAGTTTAAGTTGAGGTACACATCTCAAACAATGATGAGCTTCGATTAAGTTTCGGATCAAGGTAAAATTAAGACGATGAAAGGGGCTTTGCAAGACAGCCTACCTTTCCTCCTGCCACCTTAGTTAACTTGGTAACTATGTCTAAAGGAGGCTGCACATGTGGTGTCGGGTAAACGGAGAATCCAGCAAACAAGGAGCGCGGCTTTCGTTGTGCTGCTTGGATCGCAAATGCCAAACTGACTTTATACTTGGATTCAAATTGCTTGTCTCTTAGAAGGTACGACTCTTCCTCTGATATAAGCACAAATCCACATGTGAGCGTGGTACAGTTGAGGCCCATCGACAACTTATTGATCAACATTCATCACTCATTGAAGAATGACTTGACCGCATTTTCAGCCCCAAAATACTATTGATCAGGAAGTAAAGCAGTGAAGGGACGCTCACCAACAAAAGATTTATGTCTATTGCTTGCTTTCAGCCAGTCTGGAGTGACTACCCATGCCCTACATATTGAACGGAAACACGTGAGATCTTAACTGGAAACAAGAACGTGAAAACAAATAAACAAAACCCTACTTCCAAGCATGATATAGCCAATTCAAGATATTAGGTTCATTCGACTTCAGCAGCATGATCCTAGCACTCAAAAGTAGGTGGAGATGAACGAGAATCTTACCCCTTGCAGAGAGCGGTGCAAAAATTCAGAGTTCTTCTCACTTCGTTTGCGATGACATGTGTGCATTCCCCTCCATCCCCAGTTACTCTCCCTCCAAGCTTCTCCACCAACTGTCCAAACTATCAAAAGAACCAACTCATTTTCCATCCTTTGAGATCAAACATCAATAACGGCAGGAGCATTTATTAGGAGACCCAAGTACAGGAGAGGCAAAGCTACGCCAAACCAAAAAAATTGCATGAGCAATTGAAACCACAATGATGCAACAGAATTACCAGCATGTTAAGGGACCAACCTGGGCTAATGCTTTTTTCTTTGGATCGTTAGGCATATTCATGAGGAACACAACTGGCGGGGTGGCCCTCGCGAAATCTTTTATGAAACCTGAAGACAGTGGTGAATATTCTCCAACCTCAGGTACATGAACTAGCCGAGTTGATAACCTCTTTCGGATTGTCGAATCCTTTCCTTGCTTCTGCAACCTCAAATTCAAGTGCTGTTCACCTAGACTAGAAGGTGAAAACGATTCATGTGCCATTGACTGCATGCAGTCCACAGCCTTAGCATCTCGAGTGTCTGAGCCGTTCTGTTTATTCAGAACTGCTACATGCTTGACAGTTCCAGCCTTCTGGGTCGTTACAACCTGTTCAGAATTTGAAATAGGTTTTGGTTCAGGCGTTTGAATCACTGGGTTCGCAGCTCCAGCCTTTTGGGCAGGTGGGACATGTTCGGAAACTGAGGAAAGCTCAGGCATTCGAAGTTCAGGCGCTTGAAACACTGGACTGGCAGCCCCAGCCTTTTGCGGAGTTGCAACCTGTCCAGAAATCGAAGCATAGTCGGCCAATTGAGGTTCAGATGTTTGAAGCACAGGATTGACAATAGAGGGACTGTCGCGCCTTGGCCTCCTCACTGACCTTATACCCGGAGTTTTCTCTGGAAGTGCTTCTGCTCGAGGGCGTTTGCGACGTGATTTCAAGGAGTCAACGGTTCCATCACACTCCATTTCAGAGACATCTTTCGTGGCCAATTCCTTGTTCTCTTTACCAGGACCACATCCTGAAGAACAGGTAACATGTTAAAAATAGTCCACGAGTTGAAAACGATCTCACTCTTTTTCAAAACCATCCAGAAAATCTAAATCAAAGATCCTAAACTGCAATATTTCGATATATTACTTTATTGTAGGTTACCTGCCACCATACAAACGAAGGTTGTACCTGTGTCGGCGGATTGAGGTCCATCAATCGCAGTTGATACTCTGGGATTATCACACTGTGTTCTTCTCCAGGGTCGCTTCTTCACAGGAGCCACAACATCTTGTGCACAAACGTTTTGTACAGACCCCAGGGGCTCCCTAGATTCTAAGTCAATATTGGATGGAATATCAAACGTGACTGCTGGAGTGAACTTCTCTTCACAAAGTCTCTCAGTGCATCGTTTGACAGCAGGTCCTGAGTCCTCACGTGCTACCGTCGAAACTAACTGACCAGGAAAAACAGGGGTTGGACTTTCGGGAACTTCTTTCTCAACTACAGCAACTCTATCCATATCTGCAAATCTGAGAATGCGGTTAGACTTTGCTGGAGAGGACGTAAATCCTGGAGTCGGGTTGGCCATTACCGAAAATTTACTACTAGATGTCCTCCCTTTCGAATTTGCACCGTCGCGGATAGGACAGGAAGGTAAGGGCTCTACCAGTGCAGGACTCACGTCTGAAGAAAGGGGAGTCTTAAAAGGAATATTTTCAAAAGAATACGGATCTACGACATCGCTATGTGCGATTGGAGACTGCTCAGCCCCTACATGGGCTATCTTACGCCTTGCCTTCAACTCTTTCTCAATCGTGGGGGTAACATTCATTGGCCCAGGAGTTTGATGACTGCTCCACCCAACACTCGTGGACGTAAAAGTGTTCAGATGGGGCAAGTTACAAACCATGAGAGCTGAGTTTCCAGGGAGAGACATTGCCTTTCGAATTTCGTTTTTTAAACGGAGCTTCTGCGGCTTACCCTGGGCATTAACTTCCGCAATTTTCAGAAAACCCTGCAGCATGTTTCAGGCGTCGTGAATATCCTCCCTATATACATGATGTTCATACAAAATATATCAAATTTAGCATTCTAGCTAGGATAAGATTACAAGTCAATCGTTATGAAAGAAGTGAAGAGAACATACGGCAGATGAAAAATGACGTACCTGTTTGTTCCAAAACTTTTCAGATTCTTGATCGCCCCAGCAGAACAAAGTCAACACACCCACATCCGTCAGTCTCCTTGCTAGCTCTCCAACAAGCAACTTCCCTAAACCCTGCACAAGAGGAGATATCACTTTGAGAAATAATGTAATTACAGACGGAATATGGTTCCTCACAGAATTCAGTTAATTACCATCAAACTTGGTGATTAGGTGATTGAAATATTAAAAAATGTATACGGTTGTACAGGCAGTGCTCACCTGACGCTGACATGATTGATCAACAGCAGCCAGTGGAATTTCGGCATATTGCGTACTAGTAGGCAGAATCTGATAAGTAATGGCCCCTACCACAATCTGCAGCGAATCCAAATTCAAAGTCAGGAATGCAGAAAATCATGCAAACAACCCCGTGGCAAAATACCTAATGAGTACATATTAATTTCAGAATATGAACCCCAACAACAATCCTGAGAGAAGAAGCGCACCTCAGGATCCGCGGGAGATTCACCAGGCTTCTTCAACAACAAAGAACAGTATTTCCTGCGCAAGGATGCCAGTTCAATAGGTTATTTTCACAGTAGAAATCTCTCACACCAGACGTAGATCACATGCTGAAGAAACAAGGAAAGCGGTCAACAAAAAAACGCTAAGAGATTCCACCCACCCACTCATCGTGCAGTTTCTAAGAAAATCAGATTCTTCGCCAGTATCAGCTGCAAAGCTCATGGCTGGTAGCTCCTGCTTGTATAGCTGGGTCGTACTCTGGATTAAAAATGAGATAAGATTAGACGTAGATTTCAAACTCCCAACAAAATGCCCATTCCGTGAGAAACTAAGATGTTCAATAATATTGAAAAGTAGAAAACTAATGAAGTAGTGACTACTGTAATATGAGTAGATAGATAAATGTCCCAGGGAGCATGAAAGAACAGTAATACCTCGAGTAGCTCACAATTAATCTTATCTAAGCTTTTGGGATTAATTAATTGGAACGAAATGTCCGAAGGCAGAGTTTGACCTGCGATATGGCAACAGACACTTCATCAGCAGAGTATGACTTGCCGAAAGAACCTGATTACTCTCTTTAAAAGTGCTGCTCATTAAACGTAGCACGAAGATGATCCTAATACAACCCTCAGTAAGACTGCTCTCAAGGATTTCACCTTGTCAACATAAAGAGAGAGAGAGAGAGAGAGAGAGAGAGAGAGAGAGAGAGAGAGAGAAATATCCTCACCAGCAGCACAAGGATTTGGCGTCTCAAGTGCATCAGTCTTCGACTTGTCAACTGCATCAGTCTTCGACTTATCAACTGCATCAGTCTTCGACTTATCAACTGCAACAGTCTTCGACTTATTAACTGCATCAGTCTTCGACTTATCAACTGCATCAGTCTTCGACTTGTCAACTGCATCGCCCAAATGAAAAGATTGTGTAAAGCTTATAAAGTGAATGTAGAGAGCTCATTTGTCAACTCCAACAATCTCACGCTGAATTTTTTATTAAAAAGACACTTAAGATTAAAATGTGCTGAGACCATGCGATGTAAACGTTTGAATTTTTTTTTTTTAAACACAGCAAGTGGCAAAGAAGGAAGCTCTCATCAGAAGAATGATACCTAGTACAGCCCAGTACACGAGCACTATTAGATAGCAGTAATTGCTTTCAGGTGAAGATCGGAGAATACAGATGCGCAGTTGTCCAGTAAAATTGTTGAGCTGAGGAAGATAAGAGTCAGATACGTACCACTTATTTTAACCGATGCGAACTGATTTACTTGCAATGAGAGCTTTCCGCCGGTAATCTCCTGATCAGCGTCACTAGGAAATTCTACTATACAGTTACCTGCACGGCCACAGATAGAATGATATCTTAGATTCACAAAACTTAGAACTTGGAGGATGACAGAATTGTTGGAAATCCAGTAATTCAGCGAGTCTCATGTATCTTAATTCAAAACGAAAAATATTCATACATAATCTTCAGATAATTGTTCCACTTCGAGATCGTCTCTGTCAATATGCAAGTCACACGACCTCAACCGACGGTATAACCTATCCACAGCTTCGTTAAACCTTGAAGTAGCCTATTGTTCATGCTACTTTAACTCCAGAAATTTCTTGATGCTCAACACGACCCTCCGTAGTAACTCATACAAGTAACTCTCCTATGTTTGCGATAAGCAAATAACCCACCTATACAGAACGTTTCAGTGGTGGGCGCTGACTGAACCATCTTCCTCTTCCTAGGAGGCACCATCCTGGGCAACCCTGGTAAGGATCTTGCCGCTGCTGAATTTATGTGGGACCAAGCTGGTAAGGCTAAGAGGCGTCCCCTGATCTCTCACTCTTCACTCAGCATATAGTGGCGGAAGTCACTGGGCAGCAAGCGGCAGGACACGAACCCTAAAATCCAGAACCTGAATACAACTACAATAACACCCGACCCTAAAATCTAACAATCTTGCAGAATGCCAGAACGCTGAAGGTAAGATCAGACACAGGAGAGGAAACAGCAATACTCAAACCTGCAGCATTCAGAAGCCACGAATGTGCCTAAGAAAACGAGAGAAAGTCCCTGAAGCAAAACCGCAATGAAAGCGCTTAACTTGGAGAGAAGAACATCAACATATACTAAAACCCTGTTGCAGATCACAATGCCGCAGATCTCATCTACCACTCAATCAAAGATCACGAATGGAGCAACACGCCCTCTGCACTCTGCTATCACAATCAAAATGAGCTCCAAAGAACGACAGGACCCAGCTCCTTCATCAAACTCGTCCACTCGTCCAGCTTCAGAAGCAAGTTACTGAGGCGACAACGACAAAATTCTTTGCAATTCAGCAACAAAACCAAAGAAAGAAAGAAACAGGACACCTAAAAATGGCAACTCGTTGAATAGTGCAAATAAAAAAATCCTACGTCTACAGGAATTGAGAATTTGAGATCAGATTGTGGTAGTCTTGTCACTCTTGTGGGTATAAAATTCGTGAGGGTGGATACTTCTTGGAGAAGCCAACGAGGGCGGTGCCATCACCATTCAAATGCGATGGTGCCCAGGTTGCCGCATCATCGTGGATGGCGCCAAATTTGAATTCGACAGTGGGATCCCAAGACCGGCTCCCACCTGGAAGCCACGGCCATGAGTGGCTGAAACGGCGCTGTGCCACGTGCTCACCGCCTCATCTGAAGTTTGGCGCGAGTTTCTAAGCGTAGTTCTTGTTTTTCCAAATTTTCTCTGTTAACAGATTCGTTCGATCCGTTCATTTACATCCATCCATTGTCAGAATCTAATATATAGTTGTCAAAATTGAATTAAACGGTGTCAAATATGTAGATTTATAAATATTTAGGATTGTTTGTTTTACAACATGACGGACAATAACAATAAGTGTCATGTGAATGACTTTCAAGGTTATTTCAAAAACAAAGAATGCATCTATTCATCTTATTGGTGTATAATTTTTGGATTGACTATTCTTAACCAAGTGGTCGAGTTCAACACTTTCTTGCCCAATAATTAATTAATGTAATTTGGAAAAATGCCTAAATATAGAAAGATTAATTTTTTCTCAAAAATTTTAGGGTTGAAAAATAAGATACTAAAAATTTACCATCTATTTTTATTAAAAGGATTTTTTTGCCTACCTAAACCATTGGATACTTTAACACTAAGTTTGTCTCTCATGGTTAATGAATAGATGTCTAAATAAATCACCTATTGAATCAATGCATTGCTAATTCATCGACTAGGTGAATGATAAACATTTGAAAAGTGCATTGCATCAAAATAAAATTTACATTGATTAAAGAAGCTTTGGAAAAAAAAATCATTCAAGACATTAGTGGAAAGAGAAAAAAAAACGTGTTACAATGTTATCAATGACATAGATATATAATCATTTAACTAATTTAATCTAATTTTAGAAAGTGCTTGTACTTCAGAGTTGTGGAAGAAATTCATTCTCCAGTTTTTTATTACTTAGGATACAAATGGTTTTTATTATTACAATGGATTAATGCAAATCTTATTTCAATGTACTAAAAGATGTATTATTTGAATGTTGTTTGAATAAATAATAAATTGTTCAAGTTAGAAATAGTGAATTCAAATTGAAGCTTAATCCCTTATCTTCTAAAGAACCATATGCTCCTTAGGGAATTCTATGATCTTAATTTTTGGTGTGATCTTGAAAAAAAAAATTTAAAGATAGAAAAATACATTAGCTTTTTTGTAAAATAATTTTACCACAATCAATGCTTGAGAGCAAAAGTAATGTCATTCTAAGCCCAAAATGCAATTCGTTGGACAATAAAAAGGTCTACAAAAATTTGAAATAATTTATTTTTTAATAATGTTTTATAAAATATTTTTATCTATATAGAAAGATTTGACTCATCTATTTGGATTAGTGATGTTGAAGTTATGGAGCATCTTATTTTGCTTGCAATTATAGCGTCTCTTTATACAAATAACTTATTGGATTTGTTTTGGAACTCAATTTTCACAATTTTTCAAAAAAAATAGTTACAAAAGGTTAACTTCAAAATGTTAAATTCTAACAATTAATAGTAATTTTTTGAAGGTTTTATTTTATTTTTTATTTTTTGTTCTAATCATTTTTGAACTTAAAAAGTTACTTTTTGTAACCAAATCTACTAATAACCTTTGAATTATAGAGTATTTGCAAAGCAAAGTCTTTATAATTTATGTTGTACAAATGTTAAAGATTTGATACAAAAACCTATAAAAAAATCAATAGATGAAAAAAACAATGGATGTCCTCAAGGATTTAAAGAACATTTTTGGACTTGGATAGGGTGTTCTAAATTAGATTTCAAGATCTACATGACATGGGCATATATGAAGCTTGCTCAAAAGGCCAATCAATAACAAGCCTTTGCTATCCTCAAGGCAATGGGCAACCTCAAAGCTACTATAGTTAAAATTATTAAAAATAATTTCAATGCAAGAATCACACATTCTAATTGTGATTTGGAACCCAAAACTTAGTATGATAGATGCATCTCTTAGAAACAAAGAGAATGATATTAAGAAGTTGGTACATAATTAACCCCTAAATGCCCAAGGCCTTTTTTGAGCTTTTAGGAATTTGCTCTAAATTGAACAAAAAGTCAACATTTTAACAAGTTGTATTCATTTTTTTATAATAATAATTGTACAAATTCAAACTAGACATGTTAGAGATTTAGAGATCACATAGGAAAAGGAAACACAACAACATCACTTTTGGATTGAAAGATTATAATGCTTGGTCACGAGGGTGTCAAAATTGCAAAAGTGATTTGAAGTCTTTCAATCCTCTTTTCATATGTCAAATCTAAAAACATGAGAATAAAGGACCTAACATGCATAACCCCAATCATTTTATGGCTTTTCAAAATCTACTTTAGATTTTTTTTAAATGAATTTATAATGTGATTTTTTCTCCAAGACCCCTCAACACTAAAGACAATCAATGGACACCCTTGCACAAAATCTTGAATAGAAAAATTATAATCAATCATTTTCAAAATTGGATTTTTGATGCTAAAACTACTTCAAAAAGAATTAAATAAAAAAATAAACCTCTAAAAATAGCAACTTGGTTAGGTTTTATTAACTTCAAAGTATCGTCAACACCAAAATTTGGTGCCTCGGGCATTTAGGGTTTTAGAGATGCTAGTGTAAAAAGTCTTAAAAAACAATTCTTTTGGGTTGGATATGTTATTTAAGGATTAAGAAGATTCAAAGTTTTATAATTTTGTCGCGTTAGGTGAAAAATTCTCCATTTTGTTCATTGTAAACACAAATATCTTTCAATCTACATTGTCAAAGTTTTTAGAATTTATTTCACACTTTCAAGATAATTTAGTGTAAGATCCTGCAATTAGATATGCAAAAAAATAATTTAAAAGTATTTTTCACCTTGCAATAGAAATGACAATTTTTAGTGTTTTTTTTTATAAACAAAATGTATTAGTTTCTTAGAAATTAAGGACCAAGGCATAGTCCAAATTTCCAAAATTGGAGAGATGTATCAAAAATGAAACTTAGCATAATAGTTTAATGATGACTTTCAAACAAAAGTCATAAAATATGATCCATAAATCATATCCACACGTTTAGATCAATTGAAGTTGTTTGAAAATGATTATTTTTTGACCAATTTTGAAATAAATAGATATAGGAAGTCCAAAATGCATACATTGCATACTTGAATGCAAAAAATGATTTGGAATACACCATATATTTGATCTTCACAAATTCAGATAAATAATGGCTCTAAGATGGCAAGTATAGATATACTTCTTTGCTAGATCTGTAGTAGTCTTCAAGTCAAACTAGAGTGCCATGTATCGATGCCACAATCAAAGTCAAAGTAGAAGTAATTTTCTATATTTTTAATTCATTCAAACTTCAAAATTTAATATCTTTCACACTATAGGTCCAAACGTCATGAAACAAAGTTCATGCACCTCTCTTCATTGAGGGCTTTCCAACAATAAGGTAACTACACCTAAAAGCACACACTTCCTAAAATTGCACACTGCAAATTCTTGCCTAAAATATACTCCCACTAATTATAAGAATCTATGATCACATTTAAGAACCCCTACTTTCAGCACTTTGAAAATCCATAGTTTATTCATACAATGTCCAAAAAATGCATTCTAAGAGAATCTAGAATCCCCTTTTGACTACCAATGGATCCCCGCAAAAAAAATTCCAATATAATAATGGGAACCATGCCGAATTGCTTATTTGTGCAATTTTAGGTGTAAGGTAGGTGTCTCTAAAAGCAACCTGGCTCTAAAAGCAACCTCTAACATAGAGATACATTTTGCTTTCTTCAATGTACTAAGATTGTACATTTCAAGAGGGGGTCGCTTTTAGAAACCACTGCATTTCAACTTCAAAAATTTGTAACTAATTCCACAAAGGTCCCAAAAATATGAAACGACTTGGATTAGATGCCAATTCCATTTTTCTTCCTAGTGGAATTTATTGAAAATTGTTTCAAGGAGTTTAGCTTCCCTCAAAATGCAATCAGCTCTTAAAGGGTTGCTTTAACAATCTCCTACCAGCAACCAACTTTTTTTTTTTTTTTTTGAACTGTAGCAGTGCTGCATGCAGAGAATGGTCCCTCCAAATTTAAACCACTGTGACTCTGCCACGATAGTGGAGTTTGGCACCATGGTGCCAAAAAACAACCACCTGCCAACAACGTGACTGGCGGATGCAGAGTCCAATAGATCTCACCGAAGCAAACAAAACAAAACAAAACAAAACGCGTAACTTAAGGTATGCGGACCACTTGTCATTCAATCCATGTCGGTGCACATGGAGAAACTTTTATTGTCAGTGTGCAATTCTGCGTATTTTACAAGGATGGTTGTGTCTGTACATTCGGGAGATTATCAGTTCCTTCCCCGGATCACCTTGGCGCACCAAAGGTTTGGGAGCTAACAGAGGAATTTGCTTCCGACAGAATCTTGATGCCTGAAAAGTCGATCGCCGATTGCGTGTTAAGATCCAGGATGCGAGCGAACTGCGTGTTGAGAGCAAACTGCATCGGTAGAGGTGGCGGACGCGGAATTTGGATCACTCCTTCCAGCATTTGCACCACCATGGGCATCGATGGCCTGGCCAGCATGTCTTCCTGCAACCACGTTACAACAACGTCTTCACTCCGTTAGAACATGCAAATCACTCAACACCGGAGAGAACAATTATGTAAGATACGAGGTCCATGAATCACTCTGGACACCTCCTGAAATGTACAGTACTGTAACTGTACATTTTGTTTTCTCATTGCTTCACCAATCTACATACAAATACTGTACATTTCAGGAGGCGGACGCTTTTAGTGACCACTGTATTTCAACTTCAAAAACTCATACCTAAGAAATTTCATGAAGCTCGAGAAAACATGAAACTACCTAGGTTAAATGCCAATTCCATCTGTCTTTACTGAAAAGTTGATTTTAAGAAGTCTAACCTCCCCTAATCCATTTCCAGCTCTTACATGGGCGCTTTGTGGACCTGCTACCTTACTAGATAATTGGTCAACTGAAGGGATGGGAGGCCCATTACAATAATTGGACATATAAACATTTCCTAGTAGGCATTTCCTTACTACATGCCGAGTAGGGGATGTTACTATGAATAAATGATGGTTTAGTTTCATACTGATTGCTGCGTAATGATTTTAAGTTAAAGCGAACTTTGCGGCCTTGCTAGTGCCTTGTTCTCCAAAGTAAATACAAACAATCTCCACATATTCGTTACCCCAACGAGAGAACGTCCACACAAATGCACACTTGTAATCACTAAGAAAATCACAAGAAAAACAGTACCAAACCAATACTCCATCGTGACACCTAATACTGCAAAAAAACAAGTGTCAAACATCCACATTTGCATCCAATATCTACACAACACATAAGAATCCTCTTTCATTCACCGACAAGAACATATAAGAAATTGTCTATGCCCAACAATGTGGCAAATTACGGTTCAAGGTTTCAAGATCTCAAATGGGCACCTGAATGCAAACCATGGCCACTCGCAACACACGGTCTGCTTGTTGCAAATCGTACTGACTCAACTGGCCGAGTCGCGCATCCACGATGTCCGCCACGCTGCTGCCTTCGTCGAGTTTGCGGCACGCCCACTTGGGAAAGTATTGCTTCTCCACGTCCCTCTCTTCCGGACTGACGTTCCTTCTGCCGCTGAGAATCTCCAGCAGCACCATGCCGTAGCTGTACACGTCGCTCTTGTCGGTCACGGCGGAGAAAATGAGCCATTCCGGGGCTAAGTAGCCTGGGGTCCCTCGCATTTGGGTCACCACCTGCAAATCCCACCCACCATCGTCAGATTAGGGGAGCTGAAGTACTGGGGGTTTGCACACCCAAATGCACCAAAGCTGTTGAATCTCTGACCTCAAAAAAAAAAGGGAGAATTTTAGTTATGTCCGTGTCGGAGAGACCGGTAGCAGGGTTGGTTTCGCAAATTTCAAGTTTCTGTGTATAAATCATACAGTTTTCAAAGTTTTCTTAGGCAAACCAGATGGTGTTACAATTTGGAGAGGTACATTACCAAAAGACGACTGCTTGAAGTGGGAGGTATATAACCACTCAACTGACTCAAGGACCAACAAGCCCAAATTAGGTCTCGTAGAGTTTCAGAGGTCGGGGAGATTTCAATTACATTTTGATCAACACATGCGATGCTCCACGAGTACTGATTCTAAAGACTTAAAACATGACCCCATCTGAATTCTTAAATTTTCACAACATAGTGAATTGAATTAGTCATGTTTAAACCATGAATTTAACCGTTGATCGCATACCTGACTGGTATCTGCCCGGCTCATCAGCTTGGCGAGGCCGAAATCCGACACCTTCGCGTTGAACGTGTCGTCCAGCAGAATGTTCTGCGGCTTGATGTCCAGGTGCACAATCCTCTCCTGGCAGTCGTGGTGGAGGTACGCCAACCCTTTGGCTGTTCCCATGGCCATGTTGAACCGCGTGGGCCAGTCCAGGAATCTCCTCGAACTCGGGTCGTCCAGGAACAACCACTGATCAAGGGAGCCATTCACCTGAAGTGCATTCCATCATCATTGTAACACAGAATGTTACAACCTTCACAGGACACTAGGTGGACAATTCTGCAGCTGATCTTGTCAGCTATTAAATCCCCACCATAGAACTCATCTCTTTCGATCAACGCTTGCTTGGCACTCAATTAGCACGCTGGGCGTAAACGTGACTTGGCTAATAATGCCTAAGGCCACTCATCATTGAACGGAAATTAGGGGTTCTCTACTGCTCCGTCAATGCTGATAAAAAAACTCCCACTTTCACTGGAAAGTTATGCACAGGAATTCATACGAATCCCGGACAAATTCTATCTGTGAAAGCAGGGGAATCAATATCAGATCCTTGTCTGATTACAGTGGAATCCAGACAAGTCCCCTGTGGTCTCCCTCCCCTCAGATTCAAAATTTCAATGAAGTTTACTCATAGAATTTCCTCGGGAAGTTTTTGAGGATTTCAATCGAATTCCCCTCCCATTTTTTTCTATTGTATAATACGCCATTGCCAATTTCAGGTAAATTTCTGGTGGTGATAAATTAGGGGTACGTACCATGTACTCATACACCAGAAGTCTGTGAGTTCCTTCCAAGCAGAAACCACGCAACCGGACCAGATTGATGTGATGGATGTTGCCAATAGTGGCAACCTCGGTGCGGAACTCTTTATCTCCTTGGCTGGCGCTTTGCAAGCGCTTCACCGCCACTCTGATGCCACCAGGCAACACTCCTTCGTACACTTGGCCTGAGCCTCCTTCTCCCAGTATTGTTCGGAATCCCTTGGTAGCAGTGAGTAAATCGCGGTACGTGTACCTATAAATCGATCCCCCACAAGTGTTTTGCCATATAAATACAAAATTCTTGCATGACTTGAGAGATTGGAATGAAAAAGATTACACCCAATTGCACTTTATCCTCACCCAACAGCAATAGAAAATACTTCTTTTCCTAAAACATACACCTATAATCAATACTTTCGAAAATTCGAAGTTTGTTCAGATGGTGTCCAAAACATAAATTCTAAGATGCGTTCGAATTGTCTTTCAATGACCTCACAGACAGAATTTTTGAACCATGCTCAAGTGGTATTAGATGTAGGTATTTTAGCAGGGCGGATAAATTGTGTAAGCTGAAGAGGGAAATTGGTTACCTGGGTGGGAGTCCGGGTAAGGCATCCAGGAAAGCATTCTCAGCGGCAATCCGAGCTTTCTGTTCCGGAGGGTCGATTCGGATGGTTTCCAGTCGCTGGAGAGAAAACCCGGGTGGAACGGCGAATGGTTGTTTCGCAGGTTTTGTCGTGAGCTTACAACACCAACACACTCCAAAGCATGCAAGCACACAGAGTATAAGCAGTGCTATGACCACTACAGTCACGAAGACGATCACTGCGTATACAAATGCCGGAAGTGCCATTTCGGCACTCCAAAGCCCGGCGACAGCTCCACAAAGATTCTACAGAAACATAATCCTACTCTGAAATATACAACCCTTTGCCAAGAATCTCCGAAGTGATAGTGAAACTACAGATGCTGGAGCTATCAATGACAGTGATTCAATTAAGAAACGATCATCATATGTTTCCAGACGCCGGCGCTACAAAAACTTTCCAAAATCGACTACGCTTCCGAATCCAGGAAAATCATACGGTCAACAAATCCTCAACCGTGCATCTTCAATTGACAGACAGACAGACGACTTCCAGCGAGCTCGTTCTTGCATGCAAGAATCTGGACAATTCTGAAGTTCAGGAAACAAGGGAAGTCTGCACTGTGGTCGGTGTCACGTCGCAGAGCTCGCATCACTACCAGAAATGGACATGAAAAGTTTATGAATTATTTTTCACGGGAGGAGGCGTGTGAGCAAGCCAGTTGATGAGCTTTAGTGAGGTGAGTGAGCTGGGTGAATTGCCGCCACGACATCTGGCTCTGCGTCTTTCGGCAAACATCTTGAGGAAACCGGCATCAATCCCCTAAAAGACGCAGGTGGGTCTTGGCTGCATGACCAGACATCTGGAGCCTGGAGGTGAGGTGAGGTGAGGAATCATACTTCAGGATGCTGCTGGTGAGCGGCGCTCAGTTGCTTTTTCTGCTCAGTACCAACTACAGTACCGAGTCTTCGCACCAAGCTAAAAAGTACATTCAGAGTGAACACTGACCCCGGAATGCAACGTCTGCGTTTGGACCAAAAAGTGTCACAAAAAACTAGATTTTGATAACACAGGATGTACATAATCAAAACATGAGAGTCTATGTTTGTTTTCAGTGATAAACCTATAGTAGAGGCCATACTTTGAAAATGCATTACTTGTTTATATAATGAATGCTAAAGTGCATTAGGCTAAATCCTCTTCCACTTGCCAATAAGAATCAATAAAAAGAATATATGTTCAATATTAATTAAATATGTTTAGTTGTTGATAGTATCAATTATAAGTGTGCACAATACTATTATTTTCTCAAGAGTTAAGTGTGCCCTATAATTGAAACTAATAGCAATTGAGTATATTTCTTATATGACAAGTGAAAGAGGATTCCAATGGAATTTTGCATGCATTATATAGACACTTTAAGAATAAATTATGAATGTTCAAAGTCTTGTTTTTAGATGTACTAGAAATTGATGTTAGGCTCTTATAGGCTCTTACATTTTGATTGCATGCATCTTGTGCCATCGATATCTAGATTTTAGTGTGGTTTTATGGTCCAAATATAGGTGTTGTTTTTTAGTCATTGGTGATTATGGATGCACGTACCTTACCAAGAATAATACGTGTTGGTTTGAAACACTGTGGCCTAAATTGCTACATGTAGACCGAAAAATTGACCTACTAGTCAAAGTAACTAAGACCTATTGTGAGACTTCTCATATCCTAAACCCTAATCTTCTACTCCTAGATATCTAATACTAACAATAGTATATTTGTACTTCTTTTAGGATCTATAATTATATTTCTAAATATAGAATGACATAGAAGTTTCTTTTTTATTGGAATTTTCTAAACTATAATGTACATCTATAGAATGATGTTCTACACATCTTTTGTATTTAGTATGAATTATCATTACTTATTGTTCAATGCTATTGTTAAGGTCCACCGTTTATACTTGGATTTGGATTGAATGCCATCCAAAACTCTCTAAATTTGAACCAATTGAATTACTTAATTTTTCCAAGTTTAGCCCCCAAGGGCTTTATATTAGAGTTGGATTGAAACCTCAACTCACCCTATGTGTTGCCTTAGATGGCATAGTTTTGACGCCAAACCTTCTAACCCTAGGGAAACAATCTGGATACAGTTTGGGGTGGCATAAACTCCCATCTAGGATCGGATTGGGCTCCTCTGTTGGATTGTAGAAATCTCCACTGTCTATTAATGCAAAGTCTCTTTTGGGGTATAATCATGCTTATTAACCCTTAAGCGCTTTGACGCCCAGTTTTTAGATGATGAACAAATTCATATTCTTGTTTCTTTCTTATTGTTTCTTGGATGAAAGTCATTCTAATTTGTGGAGATACTTTATTAAGTTCTTGTCCTATCTATCAATTGGATTTGGTGTTACTAGAGTACATATTTTTCTAAAATTACAAATGTGAAAGTATGTCAAGTGGTTGACCAACACAAAATTGCATTGACTTTAGTTCAAAATTGGATTTGCAAATTTTTTTTTTGAGGTCGTAGATGTAAGGAACACATAAATTTCAAAAAATCACCATGCTAAGAGAATCTCCTTTGAAATCCATTCCAACAAGTTTTACTCCAAAAATGATAATATTTTGCTTGTAATCAAATTTTGAAGGAATTTTAAGAACTCCCTTTTAAAATTCATAAAAAATATTGGTGATAGCATAGGTGAATCTAAATGTACGGATGGAATCTAAAATTCAAAATCTACAACTTTCATTTTTATATCAATTCCAAAATATTCTTCCAAATAATACTTTATGATGATTTTTCCCAAATTGACAATTCTAGAGAAGACTCTGGATGTTTAGGGGTTAATTTTGAACTCAAGTGAGTTCCAATATTATGTCACAACTTCACATCATTCTGTAAGTGGGACTCATTTAACTTGTTATTTTTAAAAGATTTCGGTACTCGAAATAACTTGTGCGGTAAAACCTGATTTTTCATTTATCATTGAATTCATTTAAGTTCTCATAATAAAAAAAGTTCCATTCTTTTTTAAAAAATGAAATTAAAAATATAGACTTAAAAAAGAGATTAAAAATAGATGTTTTTTTTTTAATTTTTGGGTTTAGTCATGTGATTAGTAGTGACAAGATGAAAAATTCTTTATTGCTTGAGATTCTTTAAATTTTCATGAAAATATTTGACAACTATTCAAGAGTTGCAACTCTTGTTTCAACGTCAATACTTAAAGTCATTTAGATTTTTGTTTTTTTAATACGTGACTCTAAAATTTGAGACAAAAAGTAGAAAGTTTCTCTTGTTTATCCTCAGTCGATCTATGAGTAATTACCTTTTTTCTATGAGTAATCACTATGTTGCAAAGATAGGACAATAGGAAAAGAGACTCAATGTGTATTGATTTAACAAGTAACCAGAAAGTAGGAAGAGAAAAGAAAAAATTTCAAAAAAATACAAAAACTCCCTCTTTTTTTCAAAAAGAGAAAAAAAAGGTTAAAAAACTTTAAGAACTCTCTCTTCCATTTTTAAAAGAGAGAAATAAAAAGAGGAAAAAAAGGTTAAAAAAAATTGAAGAAAGTTCTCTTTTATTTTTCAAATAAAAAAAATAGGATGTAAAAAAGAAAAGATGTATGTTTTACATTTTTTTCAATTGAGCGTTAAAAAAATCCAAGAGCACATTAATTGAAAATTTGGCTCTAGAATTAGACCCCATCACTTTACTTTGTCTAGGGCTGGAATGATCAATTGGAATTCAACCTTAGAATTGGCCTCAACATTTTAGGATCAAAGTGGTGAATTGGGGCCAAAATTGAAGGCAAATTGAGCCAGCCTTCCATCTGGACCCAAAACTAGTACAAGCCCACTCTAATACTTTATTGTTCTTTGTGAAAACCATGGGAATTTGAAATTTTCACAAAAAATTGAAAATTTTATGACATGTTTAATGTGTTGTATATATGATATATATAATATTGGCTTTCAAAATATTTTGTATACTTACAAATATTGCCATAGCTAATTGAGGAATTAGAGATGTTAAACAAAATTTGGATATGTTGTGGTACAAGTAACACATTTGTATAAAATAATTTTCCAAATTTCAATTTTTTTAATAAATAAAAAATAATAATTAGTGACCCCCTCCCTTTAGAACAAGTGATTTTTTTTTCAAAATTTATTAGTAAAGTAAAATGATAATTCTTTTTAGATTTTTTTGGTCATAATTTCATGGATTTCAAAATTTTATTGAGTGAAATATTATTGACTAAATTAAGATTCCAAACATTTATGTTTTTTTATAATCTAAAAAAAAAAATTCTAAAAGTGTAGAAAATTAAAGAAATGGATTATATATATATTTTTTTCATTTTTTCATGATTTTTTTGAGATTTTAGGGGTGAATTTAAAAATTTATGAAAATCTTGAACAAATTCTCATTCCACTTACTAAAACTCTTGAAAAGAATTTACTTGTATTAAAACATTTTTTTCACTGATAATTTTGAAATTTTTTTTTGAACAAGTTTCTTACTTCTACTTCAATATATCCAAATATGTTGGAAAATTTTAATTTCTCAATTACTTATGAAAGTTTTTGAAGCATATGAATATTCATGAGGGCCACTTTATGTGATTTCACCTTTTTGATGACCAACTTTCTAGATTTGACATGTGAAAAGAGGATTGAAAGACTTCAAAACACTTTTGCAATTTTAACACCCTCATGGTCAAACATTACGATCTTTCAATCCACAAGTGATATTGTTGTGTTTTCTTTTCCTATGTGATCTCTAACATGTCCATTTTGAATTTGTATAGTTACAATTCAAAAGAAATTGATACAACTTAACAAAATGTTGTCTTTTTGTTCAATTTAGAGCAAATTCCCAAAAGTTCCAAAAAAAGCCTTGGGCATTTAGGGGTTGATGGGTTAAAGGTGTATCCAAAATCAAAACTTCTGCTGTGATGTGCAGAGCGTGTACTGTACTGTACAACAAGCTCACAACAAGATGTGGTTATCTTTAGCATGAACCAAAATTTACATTCTGAAAAGCAGAACAAAGTCTTTACGCAGTTCCCCAAGGAAGCCTCGAACAAACCAGGAGCGGAATGTTGGACACCCAGATTTTACCGGCAAAGAGAAAGTGCTTCGGAAAAGGTTTCTAAACTGTTGAATATACCTTATTTTAATATCTGCTGGTCTCTTATCAGAGATTGCCACGAGAAAGCCACCTGTCAGTGGGGTAGCTGAGATGCACACACGTTTGTGGCATGCGCCAGTATCCGTCTTGTTTCGTTGCTAGTGAGCAAATTGACCTTCCAATCCATACTGTTAATAGGGGACCATATCAATAGATAAAAATATAAGCACTTGTTGACTGTTATTCGAAACTGTAACGACGTCATTGTAACATCCTTGGAAAAGGAATCCAATATTTTCACACAACCTTGGGCTCATCTGGGATGTGAGGTTTCAGGTAGTTCTACCTTATACCGCATCCGACAAGTGAGAAGATCAATGCGACAGCATCATCTGCAAATTCAGCTACGATATTCAGACATGTCGATTCGCAGAAGCTATGGCAAGCAAACAAATTGGTATGGCAGTGACAAAGTGGTCTCAGGCGATTTGATGCCTACATCAACGCATGTTAAAAATGAGTATCGAATAAGTGAACTCATATGAGTTCTTTTCAAACACCTACCTATTTCCGCATCCTTCCTGAGCTTTAATAAACACTAAATGGGATCGTATACGGATGTTGGAACAAGTAAAGCTATCCTTACTTCTATAACCGTTCTGTCTAGGAACAGAGATCGTAAGCAACTCGAGGTTGGGTACATGATATATGCAACAACCGGAAATGACATCATTGTTGTTGACAGAAGAACGGTCAGGTGCAAACACCCAAGTGCCAGGAGGCAATCGAATCATCAGACAGCCACTGCTTCTATCACTTGCTTCGTTTCCGTTGTTTCCGCTGGTGCATGGTTTTCATCAAGCTGTAACATCTCAAAATAAAAAACCGACGGAACTTTAGGTGGCAAACATGTAAGTTTGACCCAAAAAATTGACCACAGGGGGAGAGGATCACGAAGGTTCAAACAAGTCAAGACTCAACTTAGGTCTAGATAGAAAAGAATTTCATTGGAGTGTGAAAATGAAACAACAACGTCAAAGGAATTACCTTTGCTGATTTGAACAGCTCATCCAACACTTCAGACAAGGTGGGGTGGGCATGCACAGCATATTTGATCTCCTGATAGAAGAAAGAGTAACCGACTTGTTAGAGAATATAACCCTTGACAGCATAGCACAGCAGTGTCATTTTTCATCCTCATCGTGCCAGAGATGGGCAAAGAAAACACCTCCGAAAACGTTCCTTACCCAACTTTTACTAAGACAGCAAGAACAATAATTTTGCTACAAACATGAGAAGGAGAAGGATTTGTAATTGTCAGGACTCCTACAGGGACCAAGAAATATTCATGCGCTTACTTTAATGGAGGTGCCCATAGCTATGGCATTTGAAGCTTCGTGAATGAGGTCAGCGGCATGGAGGCCAAGAATGTGAACACCCAGAATTTCACCCGAATCTGGCCGATAGATCAACTGTTTGCAAACGAGGAGTTACATGCATTAACACAAAACTCAAGAAATAAATCCAGTGTCTACATGCATAGGTTAGATGGTACGCCTATTAATCAGGAGGACTGAATCAGATAGTATTTTGGACAGAAGGAAGACTGCATTCCAACCTGCTCTTATTCTTATTGCTACATTCGTAGTCATCTCGAGAGCTGAGTATATCATAATATTAGATTCTCAAACCTATGATCGTATATTCACACTCTCACAATCTTACTCTCTCCTGCAGAGGATTCAAAATTCTTCCAAGAATGCCAAGGTTGATCTGGACATATATTGTATCTAACGCAACTGCACATCTTATGTAGTCGAAGCACACAAGGGTATCTATGACTAAGCCAGAGGCGTAACGGCGATGTACCTTAGCCAGTCCATCACCTTCATTCTCGGCAAGAGCCTTGGTGTTAGCTTTGAAGCTAGTCTTCGCAACGCTAACTTTGAAGCCCTCCTTTTCAGCTAGTGCCCTCGCTTGTGGCTGCCAGATAACAAAAAGAACATCGTTACTAACCAGTTCTCAACACTCAAAATTGATTATTAAAAATAAGAAGGCAGATGTTGATCCAAGACGGCCAAGATACAAAGAAATCTGATGTAAACTCCAATTCATCTTTAGAGCAGTTGAGTTGCAAATCACAGCCATAGTAACTTTTGAGCAGGTTAACAATCGCACCTCCGTCAAACCGACCATGCTGATCTCAGGGTGCGTGAAGCAAGCCGCTGGTACACTGTTGTGGTTCAAAACGTTGTCTCGACCAGAAATCTGCTCAATCACTGTTCATGAAGGGGCCCGGAATTTATTAAACGAGACGACATATCCAAGTCCATAGGGAAGATCATACAGACCCTATGAATGAACCTTCAGAGAGATGGTAGAATGACTCACCGGAAATGCCTTGGGCACTAGCTGCATGAGCAAGCATCATCTTGCCATTTGCATCACCAATGCAATACAAATGCGGCACCTGTAATTCCATCACCAACAATCATATAGTCAAATTAAGGTACGCCGCTAACGTGGACCCGTTCACGCCACAGAGACATGAGAAGAACAAATTGCCCAAGTAGTGTCCTTGAAAGTAGAGAGAGCACTCACCGGTTTGCCTTCTGAATCAAGTACTTGCATTCGCTCATCCACAGGTACAAATCCCCTCTGCGTTGCTACATTGACCTGCACGACCCCGAGGAATACCCCGATGTTTGTGAGCAAGGATTTAATGCAAAAAACACCGACAAAGATTCATTACAATTCCAAAACAGCGTACAGGTAAGTGTTTTATCTATCACCTTTTCAAGACCCAGGCCTTTGGTGAATGGAGAGCGGCCTGTGGCAATAAGGGCTGCATCAACCTGTATTGCAAATCAATATTAGTCACTCAAGAGATAAACATCCGACTTAACAAATTACAATCACAGAATGCAAAACTTACACGGAATAACTGCAGTCAGTAAATGAGTACTGGAATTGATACCTCCAGAACGTCTTTTGTCTCCTTGGTTTTTGTATCGATGAGTTCAATTTGAACAGGCTTTCCATTCTTAGCTGGTGTAATCTGTACACCATAGCAACAAACCGCATGCATTGTGAGAATTGGCACATGTAGAGGTACAATAATTGGATTGTTTTTAAAGGACTCTGACCAGTCAAAAACTACTCATCTTTTGGAAATGCACTTCCAATGAAGTGCTACAAACGCAAGCCTTGAGGCAAAAAGGAAAAGAGCGATAATCACCTTCTTAGCCAATACTCCAACATGATAATCAATTTTACGAGGATTAATCAAGATCCTCTGTGCAAGCTTGCCAATTTCAGGATCAAACCCGGGCATCAAACCATCAAGGGCCTCAACAAACGTAACCTGCCAGGGTACAGCAAGAGGAGAGTGAGCTCTTAAGACTTGGCAGATGCTTAATGACAATACATTAACCACTCCCATAAGAAAGTAAACAAGCATACCTCACTTCCCAGGGCAGTGTAAACATCACTGAACTCAAGCCCAATGTAACCGCTTCCAACGATCGCTAGCCAGTCTGGGATCCACTCCAGCTTCAATGCATGGTCGCTTGTGAATACCGTCTTTCCTGGAAACCCATAATTATAATCAGGATTAATCCTCTGGCGTAAGCATTGAAAGAATAAAAAAATCAGCGATGATATGAAAGGCAAGTAGCGAATTCACGCATCTCGGCCAGCAACAGAATCTGTGATGAACAATGCACGTATTGCGCAGTAAACAAATAGAAACCTTAAAAATGAGTCCCGTAAGACATACTCAAAACAGATGAAAACTATGAGACCCAATCTGGACTTCTTAGTCCTCTAGGGTTTATCCATCACGCTTACCGTCGACTTCAATGCCTGGGGGAACAAACGGCACAGAACCGGTAGCAATAATAATGTTTCTTGCTGTAACGGTTTTGTCAGAGAATCCAATTCTTCCATACTTCACTACTTGAGAAGCCTGCGAAGGATACCAACAAAATACACTGGTCAGATTGACGAATTCGGCCAGCTGTCTTCCCTCAATGTGCTGTAAGGGTTTTAGGGTTAGGGTTTAAGGAAGGTTCATCATGCCCATGGCATAAAATGATGTCCCTGTATTGTATCTCGAGACCATGTATTTTTCTTAGAGAATCATAGAATCATAGCATCTAATCACTTAACCAAAAAAAATCAAAATCAAAAACCTCTAAATCGATAAGTGATTCCTAGAATGACTAGTCTGATCTTCTTGCTACGAACTAATAGGAACTTAATCCAATAGGTGCAAATTTTGAACGTAGGTGAATATTCCTATTTCAACAGCATAGTAAAGCTACTTTCATAAAAAAAACGAGGTTTAATAAGCAGAATGGATCCCCCAATCAGATTTCACAATAGTGGCCAGTCATTCATGCAATTGACCCTATCAGCAATATCAGCCACCGCAAAACTCAAAAGATTACATACCACAACGGAGCCAACACCAGTCAAAATATCAACGCCAATGGCTTTCATGGAGTTGGTCAGATTGCCCCGGATCTTGGTGGCCAAGTTGTTGGCGTGGTCTGCCACGGCCTGCCTGTCATAACTTGCTGCTGCTACCTGACCCCATCACACCCCAGAAGAAGCTTAAGGCATATGCCCCAATTGCACCCAGTTCCTTAAACCGCACAGCTATAATTTTACTCAAAGTAGCAACCTTTAATCAATGAAACCCTCCAAACTAAGATTCCATTCATAGAAAGTACATTGGATCGAACCTTCTCATACAAGGCTTTAAGAAGTTGAGAAGGTCAGTATAACCATTCGCCTAGTATATGAATTTGAAAAAGACATCAAGAATCCTCCAAAAATTACGAAACAACTTGTGTTGGGTTCCATTTTCTTTTCACAACAACCAAAATGTTCAGAATTGGAATTTTCCAGATAAACAGAGTAGCTGCAAAAAAGGAGAAAAGATGAATACCTGGATCCCGAGAGCCTTGAGGTGGTGCTCATCTCGAAGCTCACGCATGCGCCCACTCACAGCCAAGAGCGCTTTGGAAGGCACACAGCCACGATTCACACAAGTGCCGCCCACTACGTCGCCCTCGATGATTGCTGTCTTTAAGCCCTGCATCCCCATTGACGTAGAGTTATACTTAATTGAGACAAGTCCCTACCTAAATGCGACACTCTAAAATCTTGCACCACGATTACATATTGATTATTGAGAATGTGCAACGTAAGAATTCATGTCAGTTTTAGGTCATCTACCAATAAGCCTTCGAATCTTTATAACATTTGCGTACAGTATCCGAATAGCGCATTCTTGAGTGCATTGGAATCCTATTCGCATTGCTAACAAAAAAAATATCAAAATTGACTAGTAACCAGTGCTCAGTGTTGCTTTTAGCTGTGGTTCCTTAGCGTGGATTGCATTCCCCAACACCCAATAGCTAATGTGGGCACCAAAGAGTAGAACTCACCTTCTCAACGGCGTGAAGAGCAGCACCATGGCCTCCTACGCCCGCGCCAATGATCACTACATCGTAATCGAACTGCTGGGGCGCTGCGCCATTGCTGCCACTCGCAGCGCGCACACTCAAACCTCCGTTGCACAACACAGCAGCTCGGTTCTGGAATGGGGAAGAGACGCAGAGATCCTTCTTGAGCTCGAAGGAGATCAAGCCTGTTCGCGATAGTCCGGTGAAAGAAGCGAAGGGAGTGCGGGGGGAAGAAGCGCGGATCGGATTCTCAATGCAACCACCCAAGGTCGGGGTCAAATTCCTGTAGGCCAGCATTGTTGCCGCCATCGCTTGAGGTGAAAGTAAGGATCAATTTCAGGGTGGAAGTACACACAAATGCAAACTGGAATGTGCCTGCGAAATGATATGAGAAGCAGAAATGGTGCGAGAAGAGCGCGCGGGCGGAGTGACCAGAGTGGTCGTGTGGTGCGAGGAGCCTCGGTTTCTTCTTCACCAAAGGGGGAACGAACGAAAACGATCAAACGGACGGACGAACGACTGGCCGGTTGAACGAAAGTTCTTAATGAACGAAAAACTCTGCAGCTGGTATCTTCGTTGGTTGTGGACTTAGAGCGTCATCAATGGCTCACTTCAGAAGGCACACTAACAGCATCTTTGCTTTGTGGACCCAACGGAGTCTTCACCACAGCTCCAGTGGATAACCAGAAACACCATTATTCTTGCCGTCCTTGGCATTTCGACCCTCCTACATACAATCCTGTACTTGGATTCGGGTAATGCGTCCGCCCTCGATTTCTTTAGTATTTGTGCAAATTTAATACCAATTGGTCTAGTTAGTGGCTAGCTCCCTTCTACCTGTGAGTTATAGCCGTTGTCTTCAGAGTTAGCACACGAGAACAGAGCCTGCACCATATGCATCTAACCTCGTATTTGAATGAAGATAACATGGTAGTGTGAGGCCAATTGTCATGCGCATTTCAAGTGCGTTTGCTCGCTGGAGTGGAATAGGATCTTGCCACACTACTGTAATGTCGGCTTCAACTTCATTCTCTTGGGCGTGCAGGAACTTATATTGCATGGGTGACTTCTTCTCTTGAAGCTTGAATCTGTTTCCGTGTCAGTTTCCTTCAAATATTAGGGTTTCTAACGTGGCATGAGCTTAGTGTCAGTGGCGTTCCGATTTGGGCTTTCATGATCGATGTGGTAGCATTTGTGATATGGGTATCGAGGGCTTCATCTACTTGATTGCCACTCTGCGATGCGGATGTGCTACTAAGTTTAGAGAAGCTTCGGTTCACTTTTGCATAATGCAACAAGAAATCGACAGTTGGGCATTACTGTTTTTACGACTGCGTGCAAACACTTGGTCGTACACTCATCACATTCGCGACCAAATTTCCAAGTGCTTCCACCAGATGACGAACTTAGGATTTATTTCGGGTTGATGCAAGGTGGATGTGCTGCACGAGCCTCAAAGTTGCAGTTGCAGTCTGTCTTCTCATTGAACTAAAATAGTGGTTGCGTGCTTCGAGAAGGTGTTGAACTCTTATGGTTTGGAGTAGTGTGCGAATTGCAGACGGAAGCTGTATTGCACATTTGCACATACTGTGCGCTTCTTTGCCTCTACTTGCGCCTGGACAGTTCTCCGAACCTCCCTTTGTGTTTAGGGTGCGCTTCTTTGCTTCTCCGTGCGTCTAGACAATTCTAAGCAGAAGCTTTTGTTTGCGTTGAGCTGCGCGCATCTGGCTTTTCTTCTCTTTGATTCTGAACAATTTATCGAATCTCCCTTAGCTAGTGTTGGAACTCTGCGCGTCTTTGGCTTCTCCGGCGTCTGGACAAATTACAGGAGCTTGCGTAGCATTGAGAATATGAGCGTCCGTATCTCAGATCAAATAGTATGACTCTTCTGATTATTGCAACAACCGGGTGAGCTCCTCGGGACAGTCACGGCTGGATTAGCTCAGTTGGTTAGAGCGTGCGGCTGTTAACCGCAAGGTCGGAGGTTCGACCCCTCCATCTAGCGATTGTTTTGCTTCTCTGGCACTCTCACTCTCTTTTTACGAACTCCTTATTCTCGAAATCACACTATGGAAGTGAATTGCCTGTGGAAGTAATCCATCACAGATAAGGTGAACCAGCCTATTCCCGTCAGCTTCCTATTTCCGACATCTAACTTTTGGCCCCATTACCACCCTGAAACTCATCTAAGTCCATCTATTTTTCTCACAAAATCAGCTCATTAATTCAGCTTGGGTAACGTGTCTACCATTGATTGGTGGATATCCAAGTACTCATAGATACAATCTATGGCGGTAATGGGTTGTTGATCTGACTTTTATAAATTAATCCATGGGCGGATTTGTAATTTCAAGGCAGTCAACTTCAAAAATTCATAGAAACTTCAATTTTCATCAGAAAATTATAATTCCACTTGGGTTTGATTCGTGAAACATGCATACACCTTTGAAAAATAGGTGCCCCCATTGAAGTTGACTCCAGCATAGTCAGATCGCAAATCAGGGTGGTAATAGGCTTGTCTACCTTACTACTACTCTAGTGTGCCCTGTGTGGTTGCCACAACCAAAATTAACCCTTAAAGCCCCGAGGGTGTTTTCTGCCAAAAATCACTCAAAACTACCACTTCTATTATATTCACTTAAGGAAATCAAATTTTTTTTTTAGAATTTCACCGAAGGATCTTGTACTTAACTTGTCTGAGATCATGTAGTAAAAATTTCATCAAATTTCACCGAAGGATCTTGTACTTAACTTGATCATGTAGTAAAAATTTCATCAAATTTCACCGAAGGATCTTGTACTTAACTTGATCATGTAGTAAAAATTTCATCAAATTTCACCATACGGATTGGAAGATATTATTAGCATTCAAAGTTGAACAAAAAGTTTTTTTCTTCTAGAAGATGCTTAAATTGCCTGAAAAACTAAGATTGTCCATAACTTTCTCATCCCCAGTCCAAATAGAACGAATCAAAGCTTCATGTTAGGTAAAAATATAATATTTTAGGAAAAAAATTCAAAAAAAATTATTTTGACTTTTTGTAGTTTCTTTTTTGGGCTGCCCGCCAATCTCCATTTCTTGCTCATTGTGCCATAACTTTCTCATCCGGCATCCAATTGAAACAAAAATTATATATCCACAAAGCTCTTGCAAAGCTAAACAACCTAAAAAAATCTCAAAAAAAATCACTTCAAATTGAGACAATAGGAACCTACCCGGACCCAAATTGTCCCCTAAGGGGACAAGCGGGGCTTTAGGGGTTAATGTAAAATAATTTTGTAATTTGTAATATGTAAAAACTTTGAAATTCAATATTTTTCACAATGTAGTGTGAAAGGTTGCGGTTTAGGGTTTAGGAAAAGTAAAAATAATTTTTTAATTCACAAAAACTTTGGAATTCAATCATTTTATATAATTGTACGTCCAAATTGGGACAAATAAAAGGCTTTATGCAAGTCAAAACGGCACACACAACATACTCGAGCTTCAACTCAATGTCCTCAAAAGCAAGGAGCTTTCAAGTGGTACCAAGAACATTGCCGGATGCCTTTCGGTTTGTTAGATCTCAACGTATCAAACAAAACAAAACAAACAGTCTAATTCAAGGTATAGATATGGTAGAACTACCTATAGTTGACCACTTAAGCAAATCCATGCATGTTTTGGAGCAATATTAGGCAATGTAAATTTTGTGCTATGTCACGTTCTTGTGTTCTCTCTTGCATTCTTGCGTTCTTGCGTTCTTGTGTTCTTGTGTTCTTGCATTCTTGCATTCTTGCGTTCTTGCGTTCTTGCATTCTTGCGTTCTTGCATTCTTGCATTTTTGCATTCTTGCATTCTTGCCTTCTTGCGTTCTTCCATTCTTGTGTTCTTGTATTCTTGTGTTCTTATGTTCTTGCATTCTTACGTTCTTGCCTTCTTGCATTCTTACGTTCTTGCCTTCTTGCATTCTTACGTTCTTGCCTTCTTGCATTCTTACGTTCTTGCCTTCTTGCCTTCTTGCGTTCTTCCATTCTTGCGTTCTTACAGATTTTCAAAAACCGTGCACAAAAAATTCAAAAACCAATCACAAAATACATGAATTAAATTAAATCAACTTTTAAAGTCTATAAACTAGTTTTAACTAACTATCAACCTCCAAAGTGAACTTTGAACTTTCTATTTTTTTAGCTTGATCTATTAAGGATAAAAGAGTATTGTACCCAACTATTAAGATCGACAAAAAATAAAGATGTTAGAATATAAGAAGAAAAAAATTCAAAAGAAAATGTATTTGTATGCAGAAAACATAGTTTTGAAAATATTCCTATGTCAAGCATCTGTTGAATTTTATTTCTCAACTTTAATAAAATATTCAACATGAAGTGCATTTAATAGAATCATTTGAGTACTTTTCTAGCTCTAACTTTAGAAATAATATGAGACCTACTATACAATACATTTTAAATGTTGGAGCTAATAGTTTAAAAATAATTTGAGTTACAACAGCATCACTTCTTTGAAGCTAGCTGTGAAGAGTATTGTATCACAACTATTATACAATACATCGTAATGATCTATAGTACATAATTTATAAATCTATACAAAAGAAGGGGAAGAACCCGCATGAGAAGCTTCCATTTTCCATTTGCAAATAGACAAAATAATGAACGTCTTATTTTGGGTTGTTATTCGTTTATTTGCTCCAATTCAAATTTGTAGTAAACAATTTTATAAGACGTGTTGCATAAGTCAGGCATAGCCAATATATATAATGCTACTTGTGGGATTTTAAGTTTTGTGGTTATATCTCCTATTGAATATGTATGATTCATTTGTATGAATCTTTTGATGTCTGTATATTTTGTTTGTTTGTATTGTATTCAACAATAGTTAGAGTGTACATGTTGTCCTAATCAACCATAAAACCATGTATAAATTTTTGAATCATAAAAAAGACATGTTTAAATGTTTCACATTTTAGTTTTAATTGCCATAGGGTATAGGAAAATGATAAAGGGTAGAAGTAGAACAAAATAGGGATATATCTATTATGGAATAATAGCTAAATGGACTCCAAAATAAATAATTTTGACCCACATATAAATGAATTCTAAGGTATAATGAAGTACCCAAGTAGAATCATCATGTGAATAATAGAAGGTTAAATATCACCTACATCAAGTATTCCAGTTCAGTTATTAATCAATCTCAAGTTAGCTTTGAATCTTTTCATGGCATGAGTTAGTTCCAACTAATTATAACAATAAATTCATGTTATCTTTGAATTTTTATTTTTGAACAAATAGGAGAACTATTGTATTAAAAAGAACCAAGAAATACTATAAAAAAACTTGTGTTTTAGTTGATGAGCCGAAATTTTTTTAAGCGAATTTTAGGTGACATTCAATGCGACAACCTATATTTTTATGTCAACATTGATGTTACGTTGGACATTTTTGTTGACATAAAAATATGGGTTGTTGCATTGGATGTCACCTAAAATTCATTTAAAAAATATGGACTTGTTACCTAAAACACAAGTTTCTACTAGTGAGAACAACGGCCAAGCTGTGACAACTGGACAACATAAATACAAATAAACAAAAGCCCCAGAGTCACCAAATAAACAAAAGAGAACTCTAGAGATCGCATCTTATTCCAATAAATTTCCTTATTTCCTCTTCTATTAGCCAGTATCAGAGACTAGAGCCAAACTCTCTCAAACTTAGAATTGAACTTGTTAGACATATGGGGTTGATGACACTGTCATTCTGCAAATGCAAGCACTATATAAAACTATATATATTTAATTTCTTTAGATGAGTTTTGATATTTATAAAATAGTAAAGGAAATGACATTATTTGGAGTGACTTCAAGGTGACGCTTCTCACTATCATGATAGACAAACTATAAAAAAAAGAATTCATTTGTGAGTTTCATCGTATTTGATGTTATTATTATTATTTTTTCATTTAAATTATATTATGTCAAACTGGAGGGGGATTTCTGAGTCTCAAGATGAAAAATCTCAATCAGAGTGTGAGTTTGAATTTTCTTTGTTGCAACTGCCGGACCAACCTCAATTGTCATTGGATCTTCCATTACCGCATAGGCGTTTACATAATGAAGTTGAACCATCTCGACCACCGAAGCAACCTCGCGTGGAGAAATAATGGCATGTGAATCTTCAATAAGACGCTTGGGCATTGATGATCTTGTTGCATGTTCGATGCGTAGAACTCGGCAGCCGCCCAGGGAGGACACTCCCCGTGTTTTAGCAACCCACGTGCGACAAAAAAAGTAATACATGTAATACATCTTAAAATTTAATTTTTTTTCCCAAAAAGAATTATGGATAGATTTTACCACTTTAAAAGTTTATGTTTTGAATTTTTGATATTTTTTTATGCTAATAGTAATTAGTTATAAATTTTTAAGAAAAAAGATACACTGTAAAATTGAAAATAACTTTCACACCTGACACCTCTATATTATATAAGAAAAAAAAATGAAAAAAATGAAAAAAAAAATTCTATAGAATAGCTTTCTATTGAAAGTTTATTTTGGTTGAATATTGATGCTATAGTCATCATCATGTGAGCTCTATAAATATTCTAGTTAGAGAACATGTCATTTTAGTTCATTTCTCAATCCTTTCTAGACAATATATCTTATGTTATTTGGAATTGAAATTTTTGTCAATAGAAATTTTCAATCATTGTTAAACAAAGCTCAAAATTTTAGGATGAAATTATAGTTTATTCAAAAGTAAATAGGGGATCAAAAATCACTCCGCCACACGTGGGTATCCCAAATGTAGTGAGAGTGGCCTCCCCTAGAACAGCCGTGAAGTGACATTTGAAGATTGTTTTGAAGGTTTAAACATCAATCAATATTATTGTATGGTCAAGCCTATTGAGGAAAGTCGTGGTCATCAACAATGATTGGAAGGCCAATTAATCTTTTAATTAAGGCGGATCATGCTGATTATGTCGCTGCTACCATCAAATGCATTCTCAAATTTTTGTAGATGGAGTGATATTCCGATTGGAACTCTATTTTTTAACCTCTATTAGACACATACTAATTTTTAGTTCTTTATTCTATACTTAGAGTAATTTTTATAAATTAAATTTGTGTTTATAAAATTGTACAAAGAAAATATTCAAATAGTTTACCTTTTGGATACTTTGAGGTGATTTATTTTCTAACGAGGGATTTGGAATTCGTCTTATGGTCAAAATTCATGATCAATGGATGTGAAGGGAGCCACATGATCAAGATATAGGCTGAAGTCCACTTGACTTCTGTAATTTAGGTAAAAGATAAGGTAGAGGAAAAGGGGAACACTATTCATCTTCTATCTTGTTGTTGTTGATAAGGCCCGAATGTTTGAGGAACCATAGAATGTTGTACTTTAAAAATTTAGTAATGAAAATTAGAAAATTTGTGTATCATGATGTGGACTTTTAAAATTGATCTCAGTTACTTAATTTGGAGTTGTCAATCAAAAGTTGTGCTAGTTTGAATGGAGGGAGATCTACTGCCTTCTATTAAAAAGGATAGAGACTTCGACGGGCCATAAAAGACAGACATGGCTTTTGTTTGAAATAAAATTTAAAGAGAGTGTAAATAATTGTGTTGAATTTCTATGAAGCTTTCATTCATTCTATTTGAAGTTTATATGAGTGAGTTGTAAGTGACTAAGTGAGGAAGGGTCTATTGCCTTCTTTTCTTAAGGTCAAAATTTTGGATGTCCATAGAAGTGGGATAGAGTGTTAGAATAATTTGAAATTTGAAAAAGAAGTAGATAATTGTGCTAACTTTTCAAAAAGTCATCACACATTTCATTTGAAATCTGTATGAAATAGTGACATGAAATTTAAGTTCATCCAAAGAGTTGCAGTTGAAGAAGACATTGAAGACTTGTATGTTGTGTGTTGTGGCTTGTCTTTCATTGTAAACTTTGTTATTGCGGGCGGCATGGATAAAACCATTGCTTAGCCTCTTTTTATGTTGTGAATACGACAAAGTGGGGTTCTTCGCCTACATGGTCGTATTTTTATGTTGTTCCCATTTGTGAGGTACAATTGTTGGTCACCGTGGGTTTGAAATTTAGGAATGAATCCCTCGGACGATTCAACTCGTGGTTTGGCCGTTCTGTTTTGGCCATCCTATTTTACCCGTCCGAAGACCGTATTTCTTATCACCTATCTTAATCTTTGAATCCAATTAGAGTCACAACAAGATAGGCCAACACGGAATAGTTTGAAGATTTGACGATTGAGTTTGAAGAATCTACACGATTACAACTTTTTTAATTCCTAAGCCATTTTTGGTTGCAGCTAGAATTCCCGTGATTTTTTAAGGCAAATTGCTTTCAATACGACACCGCTAAGCCATTAATATCATGAGTTGCAAAAGTTTCTTCTATGCCATCAACCATACTCCAAAGTTGCTTTGAGTAAGAAACATTTTGATTTTAATTTGCCATGTGGCATAATTAGAAGCAGAAAGTGATGGAATTAAATATCTTTTAGTAGAAAAATTGTTAGCCGAAGAAGGCATACTATTGTATCAGTAATTAGAGTTATTGGTAAATAAATGAAGGCACGACAAAAGATTGTTTTTCAGCAAAATATTGACGGTTGATCACATGGCTTTTAATAGGTTTCCATGGCTTTAATACCATGTGATAAACAACACACATAGTACATAAGAAGACAAAAAATATAAATATAAATAAATAAAAATAATATATATTAATATATATTAATAAAAATATAAATACAAGATGCTCAACTTTCTTATAGAAGGAAATGACACCTATTGAGTTAACGTAACGATGTGTAACTCTACAACTAACATACAAATACAGATGCAGCTCCAATGCAATACTGGAACAAACATAGAAATAATGCCAACAGGGCTTAAAACATCATTTTGCAAAATATCGCTCCCTAATGCAATTGTAGTAGCTAATGACATTTTCCAAGGTTCTTTATATAAAAGCCTCTACTCGGCATTCATAACAAAAAATAAGAGCCCTAAAAAGGGTAGTCAAATTTTCAAACAACAGGAAATTTCAAAAAATAAAAATTTCAAAAAATAAAAATCCCTAAAAGAATCAACAAATTATAGGGTCTGAATTGCACGGTTTAGTGTAATGAAATGATATATATTTTTGAAAAAAATATTTAAAATAAAATAAAAATTATACTAAAATCGTTGGGAACATTGCCACTTTTAGCAACCAAATAGGGCACTACTATTGCCACATTAAATAATATTTTTTAATATTACTATTTATTATGAATTTTTTTTAATTTATAAAAAATTTAAATTTAAAACTCAAACCAACAATTTAATATTTACAAATTAAGGAACAAATTTCTCACAGTTCAAATTTTGTCTCACAAATTTTTATTTGAGGGCTCAATTTTTTTGTAATGGTTTGTAGATCCATTGCCGCGTTGGAGGCATGATTGCAATTGGCACATTAGAAAGAGGCTTGGCTTGCCCTTGCTTTAGCAACAAACCTACGTCTGACAAGTAACATGGCCTTTTCAACGTCCACATTGGAATTGCTCTAACTATTGAGTCTGTTTGAAGGTACCTTTGCACTTGTAGGTAAGTAGTTGCAAAAATAAGATTTTAACTTTGGAGAGCTCAAACTAAGCTACTTATATTCACATCATACTTAAGTGCTTTTGGATATTTAAAGGATGTACTAGCAGATAGAGTCCCTTGTTGTTACAAATGTGTGTGGTTTTGAAACTAGGCATTCACACAAGGAGAGATTGAAACCCGTAGTTTTTGTATATGAGCTTTTTTTATTTGTACATTTAATGGACTCCACACTATACCACTTCCAAAAATGCTTCATACCCGCTTTCTTATAAACTCTATATTGGAATCTTATTTTGCCCATACCTTTCTTTAATCCTTAAATGTCTTATTCTTTCTCAAATTTTGATATAGTTTTGCTTATATCTTTGTGTAGAAATATCATTTACTGCAATTTCATGAAATTTGTCATTAAAGAAGGTTGTCAATTCAGCATTCAAATTTTAAATTGGATGAATGAAAAGTTGGTTGGACAAAATAGTGTCTGCAAGCCTTCTTTTCATCGTTCCAAATATGAACGTCGGACTTGTAGTCCACGTCACTTGCCATAGCAATGCCATGCCATCAATGCATTATCCAAAAAGTCTACCTACATCCCATGTGTGAATCAATTTTTTTTTGCAAACTGTTGTCAATTTGCACCAAAATGTTGGGCCCAACACTACACCCCTTGAACAAAATGGTATTTGAAGAACGTAAAGTCGCTAAAAAACTTCAAACAAACAAAAATCTTAGATGAAATCACAAAATTGTGGATGAAAATAGAATTATGGATATATAATATGCACTAATGTGATAATTTTCTATCCAATATGTGGATGAATGTTGAAATTTTAGAGCCCCGCTATAAGGTGGAAACACCCATTTCTGTCCCTGTACCCAATTCTGTCACCATGTACCAATAGGATACATTCTTACTACAAAAATGTGCACCCTTAGTACATCATTACGGAATTGAATACATGGATGACTTAAGGTGTCTTCACCTTAACATTTAATATCACCACTTTGGCACTTCATGAAAAATGAAAAATGAAACAAAACTGGTGTGAATGCGCACTTTCCAAACACTTCCGGCCGTTCATTTTCTACAGATCCAACCTTTCAGGCTCAGGGGGAACAGTTGATGCCCGGGCTAGTCACTCATACCCTGCCGCGTATATGCGTCGCCGTCCTGGCATTCATGGGTTTGGGATTTAGGGTTTTTGTTGGGGTTTGATGCTGGTGCCGAATTTCTCACCCTGTTGCTCGTCTTTCGTCTATCCCGATTGTGCATTGACGTTGCGGTGAAAGAGACGGTGCGGAGGGCGTGGTACTTCACTGCGAAGATGGCGCAAAGCAATTGGCAGAAGCTGAAAAATCGGTGGAACGCCGAGACGAAGGATGAGGAGAAGCTCGCAGCACACTTGGTAATGCTCTACTGAAACTCTACCATGGGTGGATTATTCAACAAGTTAAAAAGGACTTGGTGATTGTGATGCGAGGTGATCACTGTGAATTCTCAGCTGCTTTTGTGCCATGGTAATGTTTTAGGGTTTACTGCCGGAGCCTTCTGATTATATGCACCTATGCCTCGGATGAAGTCTTCAGGCGTGTGCACGTGCTTCTGATTTTCTCTTGAATTTGCGTTCGCGTTTTTCTGTTTTTTTGAACATTTTGATGGTCTTCGACAGTGACGCCAAGAAACATGCTGATGTTACCTCTGGGACAGGAGTAGTATAGAGGTCCTGCTGTGTAGATCCGGCGTTCTATAGCTTATCGAACGCATCGAGGTCCTATCTGAAGCACTTTACAGAGCACTCTAACGCATTTATTAAAACCAAATTCATGGAGATGAATCCCTAGAGGACTTTCTTTAACCAAAAACATTAGACACTAAGCGGACCGCTTGCAAAGCAGTTCTGGTTTTCTCACAAACCTAATCGCTCCGGTTCATAGGGTTTGCGATTTATGAAGCTCTTCAATCAGTAATCCGAAGCTGGGATTTTCGAAGCATGGAGGGAAAAAACTTATAGTATTGGGGAGATCCTTCTTCAGTTCCTCTACAGTACAAACGAGCCTTACCTCTAACTTGCTTATTTAAAGTTCAGGGTTTGAACTGATCGTTATCTTTTCGTGAATGCAGAGACTTCTGCGAGCTGTGGGGCTGTTTGCAGGGTCTGTGTTTTTGATGCGCAATTTTGGTGACTTGATGGCCATTTAAGCCAGAATGAGCGTACTGGTGTTTCACTCCTGGCCCTATTTCCTTACGGAAAGTAGTGGCGTGAGGATCGTAGGCTTGCGATGAGTATAGCTGGCTACGTTAAATGATTATTTGTATACTTGGTTTGGAAAATTGCGATCCACATATGGTAGAGATCGTGATCAAGATTGTTTAAATACTTGCAAGTTTTTTGCAGCTTGAAGTACGAGTTTGTTTGGTTTATTGCAAGTATCTCATTGCATGTAAAGATTGCCTGTGAATCTCAGTGAGTTCATTTTGCGTGACCAGTGGGATAGATCCACAGTTCATTTGGTTCATTTTTCTCATACAGCTTCCTTTACATAGATTTTTCACGCTGTTCACTGGGTCGGTTATTTGAGGAGTTCAACATAACTCGTGACCCACGCTTGCTATAAAGCTCTTGTGCTTTGCCTTTCAGATGCCTTCTTTGCAATCTTGCATATGAGACCTAGTTTGTGCAGTGGTGTTCTCACAGAAATGACTTTGTGAGAAGAAGCTTCAGGTTCACCTGCACAATTTGACGGAGCAAATTGCGTGCAGATCAGTAAGGGTGCTGCATTGGGTTCGGGAAGTTGTGATCATGCTCGCAAGCCTCTTATGATAATTATGACCTTCTCTAAAATGACACTCTAGAATTTCCTGCTCACTTGGCACGTTATTATTGACTGGAGCGCACTTGTCAAAGTGAAAAAGTTGGGACCGGGACCTTAGGTGATAAGTTTAGAGTGGTTTGAATGTGTAAGAGTGTCAGATTCCTCCTTCATGATTTACAGGTTTGTTCCTCCTCCAAGGTACCATCCCTCGTAGAATTGAGAAATGGCATGTTTGATTCTTTTTTCTCCAAAGTACAAGCCTCTCGAAGAGTTCAAAAAGTTAATCTGAAATTGCCTTCTTCGACTTGCCAGCTTTGACACCCAAGCAACCCTATAGACTCTCTTTTTGATATGGCTTCATCTTGTCATTCTCCTGTAAGAACTCAAACATCTCCAGAGACATACAGCACTCTCTGTTGTCTGTTGCTGAATCTGGTCATACAGTATATATTCTTTTACAAACTTCATTGGGGTCGTATACTGTCAGAGTACATAAGCACCTGCTTGGATTCCAGCAAGTCTTGCTAAGGTAAACCAGCCTATGACAGGCAGATTGACTAGTTTGCTATGTTGACAGTTTTGAAAACTGAAAATTTTTTCTGCAGAGAAAGACAAACATGAAAAATGGGAAGAGCAATTGAAATATCATTTTTTGAACAAAGTATGAATTTGTTACAAATTTTTGAAGTTAACTAGGCAAATGGCTCAAGACAGTCTGTAGACTATCCCATAACCATCAAAAACTATATCCATGGTGGTCATCAAACCACCTAATGCAGTAATAATATTTCCTAAAGTAGTTGAAATATTTTCTAAGATAGATATGTCAGAAAGGAATTAGAAAAGGTAGTTCATACAATGAATTACAATAGAAAGGTACAAGTTCCTAAAACACTTTCTAACATCTCCATCACCATCATGCAAGACACTGATTTCAGCCATTATCCTACCTAATGAAGTCTTGTTAACATTAATTGGAAAAAACCTGGCATGGATTGATGGAAAACTGTAATGGACCTTTCTCTAGATGTCTGCATTAGGCACTTTGCCTGTCATAGGCAGGTTTACCTTAGTTGCACGCCTTTGAATTTGGTTTTAGAGTTTTTAGAGTTTAGCGGTTGAGGGTTAGGGTTTAGGGGTTTAGGGTTTAGGCTCTTGTATGAGAGTGAAGTGGCAATGCCCCAAAGTCCTTTCATCCATGTGGAAAAATGATAAGGAAATGAACATATTGTCTTGTTTCTTTCCACTTCCACTGCCATGAAATGCCCTCGATCCCTTATTAGTGAAGCAACTGTACCAAACATAAATTGTGCCTTGCCATTGTAGAATATGCAAGAGAAGCACATTGAGGAATCCATTCATTATTATAAATCAACATTGTAGTCTCTCTTAGATATAGTACATTTTTTTTAAATGGCTCATTGAAATTTATTGGCTTTGGATCTGAAGGGTTCTAAAGGATCTAAAGGTATTGCATGAGAGCACTCCAATCTTAGCGGATGTTTTGTACATAAGTAATATAAAGAGGTAAAATAAGAGGGAGCAAAAAAAGATTGTTTGCATCTATCAAGATGGTTTCATATGCATTTTTAACAACTAGAGTCCACAAAATCAATAGTTAATGAAAAGAGAATATTTGCAACTTCTCATGCAAGAAAAAAATTCAACATGGCTTATATAGGTTTGCTACTACTACTAAAGACCATAGATTCTTGTGTGAGAGTGAAGTGGCAATGCTCCAAAGTGCTTTCATTCATGTGGAGAAAAAAGAAGGAAATGAACATTTTGTCTTGTTTCTCTCCACTTCCATTCAAAATATCCTTACAATTGCTAATCCTTGATGAGTGAAATAACCATATCAAACATAAATTGTGTTTTTTCATATTGGAGTACACAATAGAAGCATGTTGATAAATCCATTTATTATTGTAAATCAACATTGTAATCATTTACAATTGTAATACATTTAAAAAAAAATTGCACATTGAAATGATTGACTTTGGATCCAAAGTGAGGAGGTTTTGCATTAGAGCATCTCCACTCCTATACAATCAAGGTCTCACATGCATTCAAAGTGGATGAGAAGTGCTACAAACTTCTCCAAATATTCACGGATATTCCACCTTATCATATCAAGAAGTGATACGCCAAATCTAAATTAGTCTATTTTTTCTCTTTTCTTCTTGTGATTGGTCAATTTACTATTTATAGGACATATTTGTTGCTTAAGGATAGGAGACAAGAGGTGAAAAGCTTGTCAAAAATAAAAATTTGAAAATCTAATGTATTTTTTGACATGTTGGGGTCACAATGCTGTGACTAAACTCAAGCAACCTTTTTTTAATTGATAATGTATAGATGCAAAATCTATTTAAAATAGAAAGTTGGAATCAAATTTTGTATTCCTATTGACCAAATATTAATCTAATAGTAACAGTCATCTAATTCACTATCCTTCATGTAGTTTCAACTTCAAAACAATATAATTGACTACCACACTTGCTATATTAAATAAATTACAAAGGAATTCATAAACTAAGAATATGAAGCCACTAATTGATGATTGTGGAAAGATTTTTGGAGGGCCTCAAGTGTTGAGTTGCATCCCTTTACAATCCATGCACTTGAAACCTATGTCCCGCAAGACATCATTGAAATCTAAATGGCAAGAAATTGTGTATGGAGCTAGAACTTAGAATCAATTAAGTGTTTAATGTACAATAAACCAAAACTACAAATTGAAAAAATCAAAATCCAACTTGGTCAGATGGATTTGGTGAGCTAGTAAAATCTATTGCAGACAATGAACAATAAGATTAAGAATGACAAACTGGGACTTTAGAGGTTCAAGTAGTGGGTTGTAGGGATTCATTTTCAACTACTATTCTTCTATTACTGCCCCTTTCTAGTTTCGAGAGGCTACATTGCGGTAGGCAAGGAATGCTCAAAAACCACAAGTTTTTTTTTTCTTTTTAAATATGGCTTTACTTAAGGTAGCCAAAAACGCCACTCTTTATGGCCTTCTACCATTTTCTAAGATCAAATTCCAATATTATTTTACATGTTTATTAATGACCTTAAGAAATTGATTCAACTAAAGTCATTTTGTAATTTTTTTGACACTTAGTTAATATTTTGTGGATTTTCTATTTATGCCACTAGACTCACCTTTAGACATACACCATCTTAAACAAAAAATACTTTTCAACTACCAATATTTACTCTTGAAAGATTGTAGTAGTTTTAGGGTAGGGATATAGGGTTGCTTTAGAATAGAAAAGTACACTGGATAAGAATTTTAGAGAAATAGAACAATGTGATTGGAGCAAATTTTATTCATAACTGGAATGGATTTACATTATGGCGAAGACTTGTCCCATGGAGAACTGCAAGCATAGATGTAAAAATGACATGGTTGCCTATGTGGCAGCATTATTTGTAAGGGGAGTCCTTTAGAGGTCAAGTTCTTTGGGTGGTCTCAACCCTCTGTACAAGAAACTTGGCCTTTGGAAAATCCCAACTTTACTAAAATAGTATTGCTTGTGAAAAAATAATGTGACTTCTTAAGACTTTTGTCAAATTTCAAGAAGTATAATTTTTTCATCTAGTGTCTAATTGCAATAAAGCTTGTTGGAAAATTTGCATTACATCTACTAATTTTTATGGTAAATTTTTCAAATGATTCCAAAATTTATTGAATTTATGGGAATCATTTTTGTGTAAGTAGCTTTGTTTTGATTCACCAACATCCATTTTTATGACTACAAGACCATGACTATATTTTCCAAAAAAAGTCTCAAAACTCAAACATGTACTAAAATCATTAGAGGAAATTTGGGGGGTCTAGAGGGCTCTGAGTTATCATGGTTGTGGGAACAAGAGAGTTGCACCACTGCTGCAGTCTGACGTGGCCGAACTTCGGCCACGTCACAAAAAAATAAAGTAAAATGAATGAATTTTTCAACTTCTTTTATAATTTAAAAAAAAAAAAAAAATTTAGAATTTTTTTTAATAGTGAGCTGTGCTTTCAGCAAGGGGAACGGGCCTAAAACGGCCCTCCAGACCCCCCCCCCCCAAACATCTATGGTAGAACTAACCATTATCAACCGGCCATCAATAACCAACCTATAGGTGCAGCTATTCCAACCAAGGTTGGCACAAATTTTGTAGGAGCACGGAAACTCAAAACCTATAGAAATAGATTAGAATAGGATTAGAATAGAGTAAAAAAAATTTGATTTTTTGATAAAGCATAGAGAATTCAGTTCAATTATGAATAACTTTAGAATAGTCAGTTTTCAGATTGCTAGAATTGTTACGGATGTTACGTCACCACAAAAAAAACGAATTCGGAATCCGGAAATGTCTCGGGTGGATAGAACCTATGGCCTAAAATTCTAGTCTAGGAAACTAGGGTACTGTTACGGGAACGGTTTCCTATTCGTTCTCTTCCGAGAACTGTCGACTGCTTGTCGGATACTTAAGCACGCTACCACTCTTTTTTCTCCTTCTCTGTTTTGCAGGACTCTACGCACGTGTAGTTGAGTGAAAGAGTAGTGAATTTAGCTTCGTGCCAGGGAGAGAAAAGTGAGGTCGGTGTCATTTGCGCCGGAATAGGATTCATGTCAGTATCCAATGGGGGAGGGCAGTGAATCAAAAGTCCGTAAGCATACGATTGCGGCCCAAATGGTCTGTCCTGCTATCCCTTCCGATCCGACCATCTGGAAGCAGTTAGAGGAGGATCTGATGCATATAAGGTGTGTTGGGCTAATACAGAGGCTGTGGAACCTCAAGAATGAAGAGATGATTCAGGAGCTCATCTTAAGAGTTCTGAATCAGTATGAGTTGATAGTGAGAGGTCGACCCGTAGCTTGGACTGAAGACGTTTGGGCGAAGGTGTATTCGTTCAAGAAAAGCAGATCCGGATTAGCTTCTCGAACGGATAAGTACGTGAGCAGAAAGTTCCAAAGTCCAGCCAATGCAAAGGAGGGATACGCCATTAGTGATTGTAGAAACGATAGGCATAGACGGGTGCTAGAATTTCTGATTCCGCTCTTGTATCTGGAAAAGCCTATCTGGGTTACGATCACGGTGGCTAACACCATCTTTGGTACTATGGAGGATAGATTTGTGCATTGGAGTAGAGTGCTCCCAGGTTTTAGTGTCCAAATTAACTGAGCATGTATCGAGGGATAAACACAATCCTATCAGCCTGTATTTGTTCCACCTCTACCACTATAAAGAGGTTCTGAGTGGTCATGAGATAGTGGCATATGACATTGGGGCCACAATCCTGTAATATGGCCTCACGGATGAAGTGGAGTCGGATCATCCGGAGTCCGAGGAGGAAGAACATCCGGAGGAGAAAGTGGAACCTATTGAGTGTCAGGATAAGTGGAGGAAATCAATTGATCCGGCTTTGCGAGGAAAATTGCCAGTACCGAAAGGAAGAGAACCCAGCCAGGCTTCGGAAAGAGAAGGAGTTTCGGAATTCTTTGATGCTGGAATCTAGTGGATGCGGCAGGCGCAGTAGTTACACGATAATATGGCGGATCTCCTCATCGAGATTATTGAGGAGGTGAAGGTGGAGCCGGATAAGATCGTGGCCAAAATCAAGCGACGACAGGGTCCTGAGGGGCTACGCGGAAAAGAGGAGCAGATCTGGAATTTGGAGAAGGAATGGGATGACCTCCAAACCCAAGTGAGTTGGACGGAAAGGGAGCTAATGGTAGCAAGGCAGAAGGAGGCAGAGGCTCTCCAACTTGTCCGGAACCTAATAGCGTTGGTTGTGCAGCTAGTGGAGCTCGTGGTCAGATCCAACCTCTTCTACGATCGACTGCTGAAGGAAGGCCAAGTAACCGGATTGAAGGTGGTGACGATTTAAGTCAATTTTCAAGCCTAGATGGAGACGATATTGAAGGAAATGGGCAAGATGGATCCAGAGAAAGCGATGGACTTCTCGCAATTTTCGGATGTCTCCAACTCCCTATTCATAGGGACTCCGATCAAGCCGACTTCCATTGCTCCGGCTCAGCCACAATCTGAGGGCTTAAGGTTTCTTCTGAGGTCACCTGCAGGTCCTTCTTCAAGTCAAGCACAGACGCTGCGGACTAGTGTAAATCCGATACCTAAACCTGAGAGGAAGCTGAATTCAAAATCCATTCCAATGTAGCTGAAAGTTTCCGCCCGACAAAGTGTTTCATCACCTCGACCGAGTGCGGTAGGGGTATTCATGATGTCCGATATGAAGATCTGTAGCAATCTCATTGATCAGATTGGGGTCTTGTCAAATCCGGCCCGGACCCATCTGGAAGACTTTTTTCACATGTAGCAACCTTTGCCTAGACGAGACAGTATGATGGTACTTCAAGAAAACGGACAAAAACGTGACTACGCAAATGACTGCAAAACAGTCGTATTGCAGTTGCATAACGGAAAAAACAAAAATCTGACTCCTAGCGCTGCAGCCACTTCAGACAAGTCATTTACAAGTCACAACTGCAAATTTATTATCACCTGATGAAGTGGGAACGGATGTAATTTTGGATGAAAAGAGGCTTCATAGAGTGAGATAAATAAAGACAGCCTTAGGAAATTTGGCTTTGACTTGCCATCTGGAAAATGCGGTTTTTTGGGTTGAGTTGGACTAGCAGGAGACCCCTCGAAAATATGACATAGACATTTCACACGTAGTCACATTCAAGTCATTTTCGAGTTGCGTCCGACCCCTTGTAAATTTGACGTGGACATCTAGAACGCAGTTGCAATGCAATCATTTTACAGTTGCAAGGTATCCCTTTATAATCTGACGTGGACATCTTGAACGTAGTCGCAGCGCAATCATTCTAGTTGCAGGGGACCCCTCTATAATTTGACTTGGACTTTCACATAGGCATCATTTTTAAGTGATGGATTTAGGGTTTGGGAGTTCCGGCGATGTGTGCAAAAAAGAATGTGTTGACAATTACATGGTTAGTAGTCATTCTACAATCACATATGAATACATTTTAAATATTACAAAAACACATCATACACCATATATAATACATCATACATCATTGTAAGCACAGTGAAATTTTTGGTTTTTGACTACTTGTCTTTAGTAGTGTAGAAAGGAATCATTTACTACTTGTCTTAGGAATTAAACGGAAAAGGAATGATGAATGAACAAGTAGATGAAGGATTTTAAAAGCTATGAATAGATTAGATTGGAAGAGTGATAAATTGTCTTTGCATCGGTTGATATTCAAGGTCTCACACCTTTCCAGTAGCTTAAGATGAACAAATTGTCAACTTCTTCTCTCTCACTCTCTCGGTTATTTTTCTTGCGTCTTAAGTGTCAAGCTATTCTTGTAAATTGTGAACTCCTTCAAATTCTATAATACAAATCGTCTTTTTGAACTAATTGTCCAGCACAGTAGTGCTGCAGTGAATCATTGTAATCCAATGATTGGATTATTTGTTGTGTGTGACAAATTGTATTTGAAATTGTAAAACAATCCAGTGATTGGATTATTGAATTCTGTGATTGATATTGTAACAAATTGACGAGTTAATTCCAAGTTCTTTCATTGTGTGTTATGTAATTGGTTGTGACAAATTGTGAATGTATAATTGAATGAGTTATCGCATTTGGTCAATTTAATTGGATGCCTTAGATTGTATTATGACTAATTGTCATATGAGTTGCATAATTAATTTTAATCCATTGAACTGCGAGTTTTCAATATGGTTTTTATTGTAAATTCTTGAATTTAATGAATGTTATTTGTGTAAAACAAATTGTCAATTGAGCGTTGTACTTGGATACTGGCTCTGGAACAATTTGTCAACTGCGAGTTGGAGCAGCTGGACAAAAGAATCATTTGAGGAAAGCAAGCTCAGTGCTGGATCGTGAAGGATTAGCCGAAACAATTTATCTGGTATGTAATTTGTAAGCAAATTGTTTGAATTACAATTAGCCTTATAATGCTATTGGACTAGTTGTCTTTGAATTGCAATTGGAATGCAAAATTATGAAATCATGTGAGGTCTGATTATAAATCAATTAATTAAAATATCCTGTTGAGAGGATTTGTGAGAGACAAATTGTCATTTGAATATGGTTAAATTATTTATCATGTTGTTGTAAGAACGACTATAATGTAGAACGTTTTAAATCAGTGAATGAGAAGTAGTGAGTGTAGACAAATTGTCATTGTAATTGATATGAATTGGATATGATAAAATCAGATTGAAATTATGATTGTGTAAGGAGTGAAATAATTAGTTCTATGGATTTTTGTAAATAAAAAACAAATCCATGTATGTGAAATTGTTAAGTGATAAAAACAATTTGAATTGTGTAATTCAAGGAATTATTATTTGTGATATATATTAAGACTAATTGTTATGCTTGATGTATGTATTAAGTTGTGGAATTGTTGAAGACAGAGAAGGACCAGCGGTGTCCAGACAAATTGTCATTATAAATTTAATTAAATCGTAAATTTGAATTATGTGTGTTTGTGATTGAGTGAATTTTGTGTGCAATTGATATGTGTGAGAATTAAATTGTGTGATCCTACAGTGAGTGATATCATTAATTAATTTTTGTTGAGTGTAATTAATAAGTTTGTCAAGAGATTTAAATTTCTCGATTGGAAATTTACAAATTGTCTCTTGATCCCTAAGTGTTAAGACTGAAGCAATTAGACAAATTATCAAAAATTGAGTTTGAAGAGTTGAGCTGAACTAGTGATTAGTTCAAATATGATTGTGAATTCAGTGAATAGAATAAGCCCTGTTTGGGTGAATGTTTAGTATGACTAATTGTCTTATCAGTAATTACCTGGTAGATATGAGTATAGTTTAAATGAAATAATTCTGTTCTTAGTCACGACAATTAGTCTGAGGATCAGCTTGAGTGGGTAAGACTAATAGTAAGTTCCTATGCTTTGGTTTATTTCCTGTATTCGAAATGAACTGTGTACTTTGACGAATTGTTGTAACTGTGCAAAGTATACTAACTTGGTGAATGCATTGCAATCATGCCCTTACATTTAGTTAGAGACAAATTGTTGTAGGATTGGGACTGGTTTCTACTCATCTAAATTTGTGATTAGGCTAGTAAATAGTGACTGGACAAATTGTCTTGGTAATGTAAATCACCAATAATTAAGGAACATGGATACAACTATATAAATATATTATTATATCTGCATTTGTCTAGTAAGTAGATCATGCGCATGACAAATTGTGGTCAAACCTGACAAATTGTTGGAACTCTCCCCTAGAACACTAGGCAGGACTGAGACGACATGCGTCCATAGCATTATTTAAAGGACTGGCAACTAAATTATACAAATGGGTATAAGAGTGAATGTATGTTTTCTTTGTGTTTATGGAATATCATAGTAAATCTCATTCCAATCTTGAATACAAGTGACCCTAGTCACAAAAACGTTAGACTATTTGACTATTCCCTAGATTTTGAACCCCTATACTAGTTCTATGGGTATTTGCAGAAGTAACAAAACTTAGACTACAATCATATACAATATACAGAATATTTGGCAAATATGCCACATAGCTCTCAAAGCCACTTAGTGTGTGAATATGAAGAGTTGAAATGACAAACCTTTTATACAGGAGGAGTGATAGGAGGCAAGACAAACCATATGGGACTTGAAAAACCCAAAAATTGTGTTATTAGTAATATTTTAGATCTCATTTAGGAATAGTAGATTAATTGTTTTCAAAAAACTTTAAGCTAATAAAATTTGAAAAATAAATTTCACTTTCATCTCCAAAAATTTGTTTTGGATTTTGAACCTCAAATCAAAAATTGTGGACAAATTTGAGAAGAAGATTGGAGAGGTTATTTTCTTAACATTTTTTTGATTCTAGTAGTGTAGAAGACGTAATGTAGTCATTTCCATGTCATTATCTGACTGCAATAATGTAACACGACTTCCAATTGACTAGGTGCAGTCACATGGAAGTCATAGGTGGCCCCTAGTGAATTAGAATCATAGAAGGTCACTGTCATTGTTAGTAATGTTTTTCTAATTTTTTTTGCAATGTGGTTCTTAGGGGTAGGCTTAACAATGGAATTGTATGCGTGCACATGGAGTTAAGGTTCAACAAATGTGCAAATCCATCCACTCTAGAGCCTATAGGGTTGATTGTTCCTCAAATATTGTCAATTTTGGTGGAATCGATAAATTTAGTGGGTGAAATTGAATTGTTTGTAAAAAAAAAACTGTTAGCACAAAAAAGTAGTTGGGTGAAGCCGCAAGATACACAAAGTAACCCTACTTATACCAGGGATGATACAGCTGACAAACCCAGATGGAAAGTGGTCTTACATAAAGAAGCCCGTCCCAAGCGAGAAGTAGTCGACCATATAGATACCTTCATCACCACTACTGGAGAGGCTGTAGGGCTCACTGCTCTCCAACGACTGCCAAGTAGAAGCTCCACCGCCAATCTAATTGGAGCCATCAAATTATTTGTGGAAGAGAACTTATTGCGCAAGAGACGTACTAGATACACACTTCTTGTCTAAACTGCGAAGCCCTGTCATGGTAACCATGTAGTTTGTCGCCTAGTGTTTGTATCGACAGAAGCATTTTTCATAAACCACAAGTGCATGCATCAGTGAGGCAGGTCAACAAATTGGAGGATGTTGGAATGGTAGTAGTACAACCCGAATCACTTTCCGAAGTGCAGTCATGTACTAGTCATTGTATAGTTACGTGACAGACAAACCGCAGTCATAGTGCAATCACATCGCCTGCAATTGCAACCTTAATGTCTTGTTTTCTGCCATCCTAAATGTCTTACTATTTACTGGGTAATCACAGGGCCATGTTCACTTCTTTTCATTCATGTTCTATTGAATTGCCACAAGTTATGGCCTCAACTACTTTAAACATTTCCCTACACTTTGTGTTCTAATGCAAACCTGAACCTAACAGCAGGTGTGGAAGCGCCTTAAACATTGATGACGCTATCCATAGCATGGTTTCCTCAAAATGAGTCCGTACAGCATGTGTCCAAGTCACGACAACCCAAAAGAATAAATGCGATTATTTCATTCTCCAACTAATGTTCAATCTCTAAAATATGTGCAGTAAGGCTTGCAGACCTTGCTCTTCTAAAATTAATTCATTTCAAGTACCCAAGTACTACATCTTAGCTGACTTGCATTGATTCAGACATTCCTAAACCCCAGTATTTCAAAAGATGCCCCTATTGCATGCCTCTCTATGTATTTTGTTAGAAAACCCATGCCAGTCATACTGTAGTGACATACCCGAAACTATCCTCACCCTATCTTTTATGTACCATGAGGACCCATCTTTTTCTTTATCCATTAGTAAAAGAAAACGCCGACTGAGTGAATCCTCCTAGCGTTGCAGTCATTTTGCAGTCACTTTGAAGTCACTTATAGTTGCAAAAATTGGAATACGACTCAACCGTGACTTTGCCTTCTGCAGTCGCGTTCCAGTTTGCCACGTCATTGCATCATCGCCCCTGTGAACAGAACGCTGTGAATGAAGTATACAACGCGTTCACTGTTCATCCGGCAGTCACAGTCACGACTGCAGAATGACTCCAACGCTCTGGATCTCAGCCCGCTGGTGCAATTACGGAAGTGAAGTGAAGCTAAAGTCGCAAAATTAGCGTAGTCATGTTTTGCAGTCACGTTTATGGCCGATTTCTTGTAGTGTGGTGGATCTAGCGGAAACTTTGCAAGAGAAGGAACTGAATGTGTAGTGGATCGAAGACTCCGAAGACGAGGAGTTTGAGACTGGATCCACGACCGAAATTGATGAGGAATTGCCTCCACCTACTACGCGTAAGATTCAAACCCGAGTAACAGTCAGATCGACTCCGGTGAAGACTACTACCAAGGCACTAGTGGGTTAGGGCAGTAGCGAGGGCGGTAGCAGTTCGCAGAGGGCGCATAAAGGGAAGTAGATAGGGTGTTTTTAGTTAGTTAGGATTTTCAATTTTAGTTCCGTAACAGGTTTTCTGTGTATAGGCCCCGTTTCCGGATTTCATGGGGCAATTGGCCTGTGATTTTCCGGTTATCTCGGAGGGTCATTGTGCAGTCGCCCATGATTTAGAGTGTCCTTTTTAGCTTTTTTTTTTTTTTTTTTAAGCGTGGGCAACACTGTTGCCTTCCCATTCCATCCGAGCGCATTTTCAAATGTTTATTTCATTCTTTTCTTTAATCTGAGCCACCAGGTGGACATTTTGACTTTATGCAAAAAGTTTGTTTGTTTGTTTATGTGAGTTCTGGGTTGTAAAAGGGGACAAATAAAGAGGAATCTGGATTTGTTGGTTTGTTTATGTGAGTTCTTGGTTGTAAAAAGGGACAGGTAAGGAGGAATTTGGATCTTAGGCAACTGGGACAGATTGAGAGGGTACGTTTGTAACAATGTCTAGGCTCGTGAATGAGGACTTGTGCGTGGTGCCTTTAAATCACCGGAACGGTAATCCGGCAAAATCCAGGAGTGGTGTGTATGTGGGTCCAAAATCAAGTATGGTTCCGTGCGGATACAAGCAACCGCCAGAGGAAAATCCCCATTCATCGGAAGGCCTGCCAACCACATGATCAGTCTAGCAACTAGAAAACAATCTTATGTTAGCTCTGGGTGTCTTTAATCTATCATTGCAGTGAAAGAAACTGGATGTGGCTCTGAGTGACCTGCTTTCCAGATAGGTCATCCACAAAGTTGTGAGGGTGCTAATTTCCCTTCTATATCACAACATATTGTTTGTTTGTTTGTTTGGTTGGTTGGTTGTTTAGTGAGAGTGGAGAATGTGAGGATGCTAAATGGTGAAGTCCCTACCCCTTTAAAAGACCAAAAGCGGACCTTCTGAGGGTAAAACAAAAGAATAAAAAACCAGTAATTTGGAGAGACGTAACCAAGATCCGGAAAGGGACAGATCGGGATTGAATTCCAGGTAGTATTCATAACCAAAAGAGAGTAAAAGATTGGACAGGTTGTTTGGATTTTTGGAACAATTAAGAAAATCCGGATACCTTAGTTTGTAATAACATACTAGAATCCCCTGGAACGATATTTCAAGTCATTTTACAATGTTTGGGTGTTGTAAGGATACTTACGCCTAGATCATGTGATCGACAGATTCCAACTATAGTTTGGAATATGATTTTTCCTCTTTTGCAAGGTTGACACTATAAAGTTATGATACATGACCTTATTTAATGAGTAAGAAAGTAGGAAGCAATGAGTGGGAAAGTAGCTATGGAATGGTCAAAACTGAAAGACTCTATATCTTGGGTATGGATTGAGGTCAACTTTTGGCTTCCAAAATTCATAATAAATTCAATTAAAGAAAAAAATCATGAAAACTTGGCAAATGCTCATAATTTCTATCTTCCTATAAGGTTGTAAATTCACATTGCCTTCTACTGCTCCTGAACATATGCGAAATTGCTTAAATGGTCGACTATAGGTGGTTCTACCATAATAAATTTTTTACCACAATACTAAGACTTTAGGGGAAATCTAAATCAATGGGCTTTTTTTATTGCAAACAAAAATTGGATGAAAGAGAAACAAGCCCCAAGTTGTAGCCATCAAAATGCACTTTGGTAAACTAAAATTGAACTCCACTAAATTGAAATGATTCCCAATAATTCAATACATATTAGATTGATCTTGAAATTTTACCAAACAAACTAATAAGTTTTATTGAATTTTGGCACCGGATGCAAAATTACATCTTCTCAAAGTTTACTACCATCCAAAAATGTACAAAACATGTTTATTGAGACCATTGGCCCCTAAAGCCCCGAGGGTGTTTTCTGCCAAAAACCACTCAAAACTAACACTTCTGTCATATTTACTTTAGGAAACCAATTTTTTTAATTTTTTTGGAATTTAACTCTGAAGCGTCGGGACTCATTGGAGAACTGGGCAACGAGCTGGAAAATTGATTATGTTTGAAGAGCGATGTAGGTTTATTGTTGTTCAGGATGCTTGAAGTAATCGTAGGATCTGGAAGATGAACATGTTAATTTTACGAATGGCGTTTGCAATCCATGGAAGCTGTAGTTGTTTTGAAGATCAAGACGTTTGACCACAAGGAAGTCGACGTTGACTTTCACGGGCAGGTAGTGACGAATGAAGATTTCTTGTCGAGAAGGTCACCGAAATGGTCGGAAAAAAATGGAAAAAATCACAGTGTGTAGAACATGATGGCGACAATGCGACGAGTAATGATCTACGGATCTTATTGCAAGGGTTTCTAGATAAGGACCTTGCAATGCAGCTTGGTTTCATAAGAGGTGTACAAGCAATGGTTTTCACAGAGCTGACCTAATTCTACGAGGTTGCCCAATGAAGAATATTCAAGGAATGAAATGCGTGCCCATTCTGCCACTAGTGTCAACATACTAATATAAAATGGAATACATGATGTCACTGTAGCCGTTGTAGTCGACATAAATGCGATTCATCCCTACATAGAAAATCGCACATTCTTTTGCTGAAAGTTGTCCACATTCCATTGCAAGAATTCCCAACATGTAGTCACTGAGGCAGCATGTGCTTTGCAATAGAAGCTCAGACAATAAAAATTCTATGAAGTACACAACTTGTATTGTAACATATTAGCTTTTGATGAGGGAAGTTTTACAATTTCAAAAAGGCATAGTCTTTGTGATGCCAATACCACTAGAAATGTACAGTGAGATAGAAAATGAAACGAGAAAACATGCAGCGCCTGTTCAACTGTGATTATGCTTTTCCAGCTATGAGAACTTCTTGTCATCGAGCATGTTCTCAATCTGTCGTGCAACAAGCTCAAAGGCAGATGCTATTACCCGCTTCCATTCCCTTGCCATTCATGACGGAGTGGCCTTCCCCACGTGTTGCTTGTCCAACGTAGCACTTCGACTCTAGCACCTGCAAGTCACAAGCGAGGAACAAAACTGAAAGTTTTCAAAGCCTGTACAGCATCGTGAGCCTTTAGGCAAAGTCACAACAACAGTGATTCCCCCCACGGAACAATGTCCCGCACATTCCTCGACATGATGTGACAACGGCTTACGAACAACACTATCACAAAGCAAATTGAAGACTGATGCTTCACGACAGTAGAGATGCTAACCTTGAAATGTCGGAGGAGCTTCACCTACCGGCGTTGAAAACACAGGTGCTCCGTCATTGTGGCTTGACCATGACGGTGTTGATCAAACCCAAAAAACCAGGAGGCACACCTCACCTTAAATTCACAAAACAAGTGACATACTTACAAGCAGTGTCCTTCTACAACAGCCTCGTCTGAGGATTTCAGCCTTAGTATGCAGACTCACCTACCAAACTTCTCTAGGAAAGCCTACTATCCTATACAGAAACTTCTAAAGGTAGTGTTGCTACTTCCCACCGTGTCCAAAAAATTCCATTCATTTAGGACGCTTTTGTGATGCACTTTGACAAACAACGACAAACTACAAACGGAACACCAGGCTCTACAGGTCGACGACAGATTGACTAATCGATTGAATGAGATTGACCTATAAGCTCATTTTTGATCACATACTAAAAGCCATGTAATCCTACTATATGTAATACTACTAGTTCAGGTACGTACCGGTACTACAATTCCAGTGATCGACTGTATGCAAGCTAAGCTAGCTAGAATTGAACTCAAAGAAACAACGCAAAAAATGTATGTATCGGATATTTCCGACTAGCCAGGTAGCAGAGTGAATGTCTGACCTCGTAGCTTACACCTGCGGTTCACTCCAACGACTCCAGTTACATTTGAAAACTTGGGACTTCAGGACCGACATGTGCGGGAATCATCTATGACTACTACCACCGCTCATATATAGCTGTGAAAGAGCAAAAAAGTCAGACCGTTTATAACTGCCATAACACTTCTATAGGTAAAACTTTTAGTAAAACCGAAAAGACTTCATCAACATCGATAGACTAGCTTCGTTGCCGCACTTCTTGCCACTTGATCACAGAGTGGAAAAGACATAAGCATGACCAAATTTCCCTCCCTCAAATTTCAAAGACAAGTAGCCCGCCCATGTTTAGTGATTCATCAAACTTGAATTCCACATCCTCCAATTTTTTCAAATCTCCTTGCACACTTTCGCACTCTTTGAAAAACCGTCCTCATTTCTTTTTGACAAGTGCACCTCTTCATCGCCGTAAAAGATAGTGAGTTCTGCGGAAGCACTCTCCCATGTGTAAGTAAATCCCACCACATGGCTCACACGACAAATTCGTTCGGGTGCTTGAAAAACAAAAACGGCACTTTCTTCTGAGATTTGTCCGCACAAGTGAATGAACTGCCGGTGTGGCAAGGTGGAACTGGGAGACGCATCCTCTGCTCAACATCCAGGGCTTGCAAAGGGACTCGGCCAACAACAACTGGAAATCGATCCGGTGTAATAAATCCTTACCTAACCGCTCACAAATGGATTTATACAGGATGTAACTATTAACTACCGAAGTATCAAGTAAGTAGAAAAACACCCTGTGCCACCATTTGTGGCTTCTCACTTGAGCAAAATATGCTCCTCTCATTTGATCGGCAACGTCTACCCCTCTCATGAAATCTGTGTAGCCTTTGTGAATAGGTGATGTTTCTATATTCCTCTCCTCTCCACTACCCATCGAGGGACGGTTGGCCACTCCTCACCTAGCCGTGGTAAAGGCGTGAAGAAAGAAGACAGAAGAAATACAGGTCTTCTATCAACCCAGACCACACATGAAATTTTGCAGTTGCTATGCATGCGCCAAGCCACGGTTCCACGAGGCTCTTCTGCAAAGTTTTTTTTCACAGCGAGGGCTTTCGGAAGTCCAAGACGGTTGCTCTTCACCGTCCCTGCACCAAAAGTGCCCAGAGCATGCAAATCCTCCAGAAGTTTCACTGAAGTGAAGAAATTGTCAGTCACGACAACGTGTCCTTTTCCATGCAACCCTTGCATAAGGAACATTACCACCTCATAGCCGGATTTTGCTCCACCTCCAGCTAAGCCATGCAATGCAGCTCGTTCGACAGAACCAGTGTATATGTCAAAATCATACACATATTTTTTTACGGCATCAGCCAAGCACCATATCTTAATCCCCCACTTTGTTGGTTTCAAAGGTAAGTATTGCCTAATAGGGCAGTACTTACCTTTGTAGCAAACCATTGATTCATCCACTGTAACTTGTTGATGCAGATTCCAATGTCGTTTGAAGTTGGCCTTCATTTCTGCAATCAACCAGTCGAGCTTGGCCAACTTGTGGCCACGACTACGTGATCTGTCCCCGTCTTCTGGCATGTCATTCGCCACATGCAAGCATCTACTGATGTCTTCATACCTTGATTTAGACATGGCGCTGGCAATGACCTGACAATACAGAAAAGGGAACGACTTGCTCCAATAGGCCCGATGGTTTGGAAGCCTTTTTATCCCCATCATCAATGACACCCCTACAAATGCTCGCAATTCGTTTGGAGTCAGAGCCCACCAGTATGATCCACCCAGTGGAAGACAGGTGTCAGGGTCCACTTCGCTTGCATAGCGGTTCGTCTCGTGACAAAGTTGTCTCACTCCAAAATCGGGAAAATAATACAAGCTTTGTCGGCATGCGCCGATGCGGAAACGCCGGACCACCATCAGGACCAGTGAATCGAACCGGATCATGCATGTAGTAGCATGTTCAGTTGTCCAGCTCTCCTCACAAGGCCTTATTCATTATAATTGGACAATCGACAGATTTTGAGACTTTTGCCCTAAAACAATTGTATGGATTTATCCTCGAGTCGAGGATAACTTGAGACTGCAACCTTTTGGCAATGAAAGGTTTTTAAACATAGTAATATTTTAAAGTCTCAAATTTCCAAATAGTCTCAAAATTGAATAGTTATGACTGTTTATCTTCGACTCGAGGATAAAATTGAGACTACCATTTGTCCAAATATAACGAATAAGGCCTTTCACGATATTTGAAGCTGAAATCTGCAGCTGCAGCTGCAGCAGTGCCAGGACGGTGGCGCATAGCACCTCGGGGAGCCCGCTGCCCGTTGCGGGCATTATGCATTCCGTCAGTGCCAGTGCCAATAGGTGTTGTTGATCCCGGCATTGAAAATGCGGGAATTTTGCTGGTAGAGAGTCCTTGTCCGATGGGCGTCGAAACTTCCAGTGAAGCTGCAGTTCCAGTTGAGACTGGCACTCCACCAACGCATTTCAAGGTAGCCCCTTGTTTGCTTTTGGTGTTCTTCTGTTTGGCGGGAGCAAGCGTAGAAAGCGGGACATGGATAGATGCTTCTGCCTTGCTTTGCCAGAGGTCGCTAATAAATTGCACGTTCGGATTGGTGGAGGTGTGTGGAGGAGCCGAGACGCTTGCTTGTGCAGAGAGTATACACCTCTGTGCATGATGTTCGATATTGGGCAGCTCTGTCACGTTTGGACATAACCTACTCTCAACAACAGGAACTCTCGAATGGATCATGGTGTTGTCATTGCGCCGCTTGTCCACCAATGACGGTAGCTGCGATCTAATCTTGCTAGGAGTACTTGATGAGCTGCCGCGCCGTCGTGCTTCTTTGCGGATGCAAGTAAGTCTTCTTGTGTCACCTAAATTGTCGACTACAACCTCATTGAAAAGAGAAGGGAAAGACGAACCTTTGTAGAGGGCTTTGTCTTTCTTGTGTATTGACAGCTCTAGGGATTTACGAGGTGCTTGTTCCTGTAGTGGATGTTGGCCGTTGGGCGGATCATGTTGTGTTCCTCTGTATAGAAATGACTTTGGCATAGGAGCCTGCAACGGAATGCTGTTTGCAGAGGATTCAAGTGGCAAAGGTCCTTGTTGGTGAAGAAAACCATCAGCATATAATGCACTGATCATGGCAGAGGTAGTGTCTGCGGAGGTGTGCCGAGTGCAATACACATCAGTGGACTGCGTTAGTGGAGTACTGTTGTCGGAGAAGTCATCAGATGTCTCCTCCATTTCCATTGACGATGGATGGTCACGTACCTCCTCACGTTCTGAGAAGCTGTCGGAGGATGTTTCTTGTACATTTGTTTGGTTCGGTTCCACAATAACTTGTTCCAATTCTCCGTATGGCAGGTGTAGCTCCGAGCCATCATCCAAGAGTACAACGTAGAAAAGTCCTCGTTGACCAGCTTGAATGTATGACTGGATTGCTAATCCGAGGACCCAGGTGCCTTCCGAGCTCCCTGATGCCCGATGCGGAAGACGTGATAGTGCGGTGGACGGGAATCTCATTGGGATGGGGTTGCTTATAGAATCGGGAAGCGCTTGAGGTACATATTGTTTGCCCTGCTATAGTAGTTTGTTGGATGTCGGAGTTGTTGTCGTTGGTTGGCGTCCATTGCTTCCGCTGCTGCCAGAAGTTGTAGCTGTTTGAAGACGTGTAAGTCCAATAGCTTTCTGATGTTTTGGACGTCGAGAATATGTGTGGAACAAGTCCGCCCGCAGTCGTTTTCGTGTACTGGCACGGACTTCCGTCTCTTGTTTCGAAGTGTTGGAGTTCTCACCAAGACCATTATCTCTATCGGTATGTCCTTGTTGCTTACTTCGATCATCTATGGCCTCCTCTGCAGTGTTCAGTGGTTGGAGAACCTCCTGCCACGGTACTGTGTGTAGGCTCTGTAGTCGCGGCAGGGAGAAGAAGTTGTCGTTCTGATCGTCCATATTGGAGATCAGGCCACAAGACGTTCCGCAAGGCGTAGTTAACGGCAGTACTGAAACCTCCAGGATCACCTTCTCGACGTCTGCTCTTCCAACCGAGGATTCTCGCAGCATGATAACGGAACAAAAAACGTAAGCCTCGTGGATCCTCTATCCGATGTAATCCTTTGGCAACAGGTAGTTGCAGCAGATAAGTCTTGTCTAGAAGTTTTAGAAGTCGTGTCGTCTGGTGGTAGGATGCGCCAACATCAGTTGCCCAATGTTGGACAATGCTTCGACAATGAACTAAAGAAGACGAGATTCCATGTGTGTAAGCCATGAAGCGACCACCATATTGGCCAGATTGTCAATTTGTATTACATATTGTGACTTTGCACACTACATGCTTGCATAGTATGGAAGGTGTTAGCATCATAGAAACATTCTCAGAGACTGTTGGAATTCGAAGAGACTTGAGAAGAGGGGCTCTAGGAGACTTACTGAATTCACCTTACTACTCAATGCATAGGAAGAAAGTAGAGGAATTGTCCTTTGAAGCACATTCACTATTCCTCTGTTGTCATGATTGTTACCACTAAAAGGGAATAGTATGAGTCTAAATCGATGATTTCACTCTCAATAGACATGCACTAAATTTCTGAACGTGTGAGCTGCTTTGATCTACTAACATTGTGGGTGGCAATCACAAGTCACTAGAGGTACAAGAGTTGCCTTCAACGCCGCAATTATACAGGCACTCTACAGAATTGACACTTCTACTTCCTGCTAGAGCGATGGTAACTGCCGAAATGCAAGTCAGTGTATCACAAAGAATGGATGCATGAGTCATCAACTGAAAAATGAATTTATGCTCTTTCACTGTAATTTTTTTATAACTTCTTTGTCAGCTAAGAATGTGTGCCATTTATGAAGAGCTCTAATTGCGCTCTTCAATTCCTACTCAATGTGGGTCACCTTCAGTTGCTAGATAGCGGAAGTGCCGATTATGGGAAGTAGTTGATCAAAGTACTGTCCACGCAACTTGGCAATAAGAACTAATTTTCCGTTGTCTTTCAAATGGTTGCCTTCAATTCTTTAGTGAAATTGTGTTCTAATTGGAGGTTGTAGTTGGTACATTACGGAATTGCTCCATAAATTCAACACTGCGCAGTGAATTCTGGACCCCCACTACCAACGAGGTTTTTTGAATTTTGCAATATCAGGGTGCAACGACGGCACCGCCAACTGAGCTTGAATGTATTAGAAAAAGACTTTTTCTTCTATTCGTGACACCTGGCACGTACTCGTTACTACATTCAATTTGTGACGCTGTACAAAATGTTCGACTCTGACAACAATTCTTTTTTATATGAGATCGATTCAATTCAATATGATAAAACATTGCCCAAAATATTTGCCCCATGCATGCTGCCCCAGTGAAATTTAGATGCCCAACAATGCTGTAACCACTCAAAAAAACACTCGGGCAATTCAAAATTTTCATCAAAATCTAACAAGTTGCACAACTTCCATTTTTCTAAGCGATTTGCTGTCACTAATACTCTCTTCAGCGTCAGCACTTTGTGTAGAACCCATGTCCCTACTCCCCAAAAAATTGATGAATGAAAATTCACTTTTTTCTGTTCGCAGTGAGCAGTCAACTCTGTTCGTCATCCATAAATTGGACGTCGGAGCGTTTAGGGGTTAACCATAGGATCTTGTACTTAACTTGTCTGAGATCATGTAGTAAAAATTTCATCAAATTTGACCGTACGGATTGGAAGATATTAGCATTCAAAGTTGAACAAAAAGTTCTTTTCAAGAAGATGCTTAAATTGTCCGAAAAATTAAGATTGTGCATAACTTTCTCATCCCTAGTCCAAATAGAATGAATCAAAGATTCATGTATAGGTAAAAACATAATATTTTAGGAAAAAAATTCAAAAAATATTATTTTGACTTTTTGTAATTTTTTTTGGGTTGCCCGCCAATCTCCATTTCTTGCTCATTGTGCCATACATTTTTCATCTGGCATCCGATTGAAACAAAAATTATATATCCACAAAGCTCTAGCAAAGCTAAACAACTTCAAATAATCTCAAAAAAATTCACTTCAAATTGAGAAAATAGGAATGTACCCGGACCCAAATTGTCCTCCGAGGGGACAAGCGGGGCTTTAGAGGTTAGGGGATACGTTTTTTTTATTGTGGCCAGCCAAAAATCTTCTCTTGTTGAAGTTGGTTGGTGGACTTCAATTCGTGAAGTTGTCCATAAAACTTCTATGATTAGTGTTTATACTACAATTAGTCAAGACTTCATAAAGCATTATTTTATTGTTTTTCCACAAAAACTTGAATGTACACCCAATACCATATTTTAGTCCATAATGGGCCTGCTCGCATTTGGTCTAGAATAGGATGGCGGTAAGATCCAAAAATGTTTTCAACTTTTGGAGAGCCAGGGTTCAAGCGTGGACCCCTCCAGCCCCCCAAATTACCAGTGGAAACGGGCTCTAACAGGTGTCGCACAACGAAAAGAAGTGCTTCAACCTTCATTGACCAATAATTAATACTGCCTTGTAATGCGGCGGGGCACGTGGAGGCCAGTGAGGAGCTCCAGCAGCTCCTTATCACCCGACCTCAGCGCTCCGGCCAGGCCTGCTTCAATTCCGTGCTCCCATTCGTACTTTACTCGTGCACCTAAGTTAGAATTTAGAAGGCAACTTATTGGGCCAGGGAGGATTGACCCCTGTATTGCCCCGTCAAAGGGTAAATGTAAAAATTGCCCCTTAATTTGTGCCGCTTAAATTTTTTATTTCATCATGCCTCCTAGCTAATTTAGGGCCTCTGATTTCAAATATGAATTCAGAATTTGAAAATTTTATAATATGCGGCAAATAAAAGATTTCATTGTTTTGTGCAGTGATAAAACACGGGACAATACAAGGGTCAATCCTCCCTGGCCAACTTATTGGCACTCTTCTTGGAGATATCATCAGTAGTAAATAAGATAAGGTAACCATGGTAGAACCACCCATAGTCGACTACTTAAGCGATTTTGCACATGTTCTGGATTAGTAGAAGGCAATGTAAATTTACTGTCCTACATAAAGATAGAAGTGACGGGCATTGCCAAATTTTTGTGATTTTTTTCTTAACCCCTAAAGGACCATGACTATGTTTTCACCAAACACGTTGCAAAACTGTCATTTCTAGTACAAACACCAAATTGAAAAATTGAAAAATTTCGACACATGTAACCATAGGATCTTGTAGTATGCTAGTTTGAGAAGAAGTGGAAAAAATTTCATAAATTTCCACTGAGTGGATTGTAAGATATTAGCATTTGAAATGATAAAATTCCTTTCAGGCTTTGCAAAAAACCAGGCAGCTGCACTTGATAAGATCACATTTGTATGAAAAAATGTCAAAAATGGTGGTGCTTCTTTGGGTTCAACCTTCAAGACAAGTTGGCTACTTGCTTGAAAATTTTCACATCATTTGAAATTGTACAACATATAGGAAAAAAATAGTAAGTAGAAAGAAGTAGGGAATGACTCAAAATACAAAATTGTTATGGAATTGGAAAATGCCAATCCCAATGGTTGTAATGTTGTTTTAATAAAAAAACACAGCCCTATAAAACTTCCTTTCGTGAAAAATTGTAAAAATCATGCTCAAAAATAAATCCCATAAGTTATTTTTTTAGAAAGATGCTTAGATTGCTCCCAATACAAGATAATTGTCCATTCTTTTTCATCACTAATTTAAACAGAATGAATCAAATCTTTCTATGTAGACAAAAATAATTTCTATGAGAAATAAAAATTTCGAAATTGTATTTTTATTTTTTATGAATTTATTTGTGCTGCCCACCAAATTTTGTTTTGGGCTTATTGTGGCATAATTTTTTTTCCAAGGCACTAATAAAAATAAAAATTATATGCATAAAAAGATAATAAATTTTTTTATATTTAAAAAAAATTCAAAAAATTAGAGCAAATTTATTTTATGCCCCTACTTAGCTACTACAACTTCACATATATCTTATGCAAATGTAAAAAATAAGTTGCGCATATATCTTGTTTGTCAATGAAAAAATGAATGAAAGTAGTATCCCAACAAACCCAATCAAGCCACTAGATTCTCAATGCAAGATGGTTGGTATAATTTTAAAATTGATTGAAATAAAGAGGTGTAAATTAGACGAAGTTCAAAATTTAGCTTATATATTTATGAATATTTTTTGCCCCATCTATAAATCCCCGATAATGGAATTTGTGTCTATTTTATTGAATTAAACTCAATCACTATGTAATTATCAAAGGTTAAAAATATTTTGTAATAATGTTGGTTGTTTGTCTTTATGATTGATTTAAAGTTCACAATCACTATCATTATTGTAGTAGAAACAAGTATTGGAAATGATAATTACATTAGTGTCAATGATTCTTCATAATAGAGCTTCTCTCACATGCTCCTTACTAGCATGACACTAGTTTATCTTTTGACATTAGTGAGGTCAAAGACAAGATATTGGACCTACTTCTTGAATTAACCCCTAGAGGACCAGACTTGTGTTTTGGCAACATAACTTTATTGGGCAAGTACATGTGAGCGGAGATTTGGTTTAGGCTGAAACTTTTTTACAAGATGTGGACAAGGAATATCTTCCATGAGTGCTAAATTTTATTTCATTTGAGTATACAATTGAAAAGCTATGATGCAAAATGTTGTTTGTTTATCAACTTGGGTAGTCCGGGCAAATTTTTTAAATCACATTTTTCAAAAATAAAAAACTGAAATTGATTTCCAAGAATTATGTATTTGTGGAAAGCTTTGAATCATTCCATTTTTTTTTTTATCAATGAGTCAAAAGTTATGAGTAGTTTTAGTTTGCGGGTAGATACAAAATCTCTACTCTAAAATAAATTTTGAAGTCCATCATTTTATTCAATTTTGAAAAAAAAAAAAAATTGTACAATTTAGATTATTTTTTTTAACATTACAACCATTGGGATTGGCATTTTTCAATTCCGTAACAAAATTCTTAACAATTTTATATGTGAATCCAAATAATCACCACCATTTTGGATATTTTTACATACAAGTGTGAGCTTGTGAAGTGCAGCTTCCCGGTTTTTTGTAGGGCCCCCAAACGATTTTTTGTCACTTCAAATGCTAATATCTTGCAATCTGCACGGTGGAAAAGTTTGAAATTTTTTCCACATCTTTTCAAATTAGCGTACTATAAGGTCCTATGCTTACATGTGTCCAAAATATTATTTTTCTAAATTTTTTTACTTATACTAGAAATGACAGTTTTGGGTGAAAATATAGTTAAGGAACTTTATGGGTTAAAAAATAAATATCTATTTATGCTACTATAAAATAATTTTGATTTCAAATAAAAAAAGATTTTAGGTGTTTTCAAGCTATGGTGGAGTTTTGGACCAATGCAATAATTGCTGTGATTGTAGTACCATACTTGGATAGTAGATTTGACACTTTGGTGCGAATTATTTAATTAAAGTCTAAAAATAAACTTTAGTACTTCAAAATGTAATTTTTAAAATTTGGCATTAAATCTTTTTAAATTAAATTTAAAAATATAAAAAAATATATAAATTTGGTAGCTAACATACAATATTTTCTTCCCACGCAAATGGATATTTTGGGATCCATTTAATAAACCATATTACTTTTACATAACCTACATTTTCTACCCTAATAAGGCTAATCATTTTCTACATGAGTCTCTTACAAGTCATTTAATGTGTATAAAGAGATGAAAAAACAAGTTGTTTATAAAAGTGGGGTGGTATAGTAGAAGGTAAAACAATCCATGTGGGATATGTAAATTAGGATTAGGAGGAACTCAACCATTTAGTCAAGTCAAAAATAGGAACTATGTTCAAAGTAGAATTTCAAACCTCATTAGGTAGTATAGAATAATTTATTTTAAAGAAAATTTGAGCCAATTTAATGAAGAAAATCAATATAACTTTCATCTCCAGAAATCTATTTGAGATTTCAACTTAGAGAGGGGTTGGAAGAGACATTCTCTTTGACATGTTCAAACATCCTCTTTCAATTTTGTCCATAATCCTTTTTAGATGTTCAAATTTACAAATAGATTTATGGAGATGAAATTCAACTTAATCTACCAACTTTTTTTAATTCAAATTTTTTTAGAAAAGTTATCCTACTACGCCAAAATGAGGTCTAGAATTCTACTTTCGACACAATTCCTACATTTTGACAATTAGTAAAGTTCTCATCTTTAAATAATCCTATATCCTTTGAGGATTTAAGATAGATATTAAATTTTATTATAAGAGAAACTTCTCTACCCTACAATTTCATTGATATCAATGAAGTAATTTCCTTCATTTTGCAATAAAAAAATATATTGATGGCAAATGGTCAAATGGGGGATGGATGTTTGATTGAATGGATTTTTTTAATTCTAAAGGACCAAATTGCGTCTTTTGGCAACATAGCAATTTTGAATTGCTCACTAAGAATTATTTTTTAATTTTTTTCATTGAAATTTCTACACAACATGCACCCAAATACCCAAGGAGTACTTTTAAGGCCCAACAATTTTCATAATTTTTGATTATATGGTTAAAAAGTTATTGTATGATATGTAATTTTCTTTGAACTACTGGCATGGCAACCTATGCAACTCAAAACCCCCCTTAAAAAATCATTTCATTAAGAAATACAAAATTTAGATTATTAATTTTTTAAATTAAGATTTATAGATTTATATATATATAGAAAGCTTTGAATCATTCTATTTTGCTTAATGAAATGAAAGTTTTGAGGAGTTTTAATTTGTGAATTTGTATGGATTATTTACTCTAAAATAGACTTTGAAATCTTTTATTTAACTCAATTTTTAATATTTAAAAATAAAATAAAATCATAGGAATGTATATTGTTTATTACAACATAACAACCATTGGGATTGATATTTTTCAAGTCTATAGCTGAATTCTTATCCAAATTTGATATTTTGAATCATTTTAAATTAGTATTTTGAATTTTGTCAATGCTATGATTGGCAAGTTTACTATAGCCAACTTGCCTTGAAGAATGAAACGAAAGAAGTACCATAGGACATACAAAAGATTTCACTAGTAGAAAACAAGCTATCAATGACTGTCCTAAATGACTGTAAATTCCACAATGACTGTAAATTTCCACCGTGTTGATAGCTTGTTTTTCTACTAGTGCTTCAAACGCTAATATCTTGAAATCAACATGGTGGAAATTTCTAAATTTTTCCCACATCTTCTCAAACCATCGTACTACAAGATCCTATAGTTACATACGTCCAAAAATGACTTTTTTCTATAATTTGGTACTTTTACTAGAAATGATAGTTTTTGAACATTTTTGGTGAATACATAGCCAAAAAAATTTAGGAATTAATAAATTCTTTGGATTTTTGACAAACCATCTTTACATTTATTTGTAGATTAGATTGTCTGGTCCTAGAGTTAGCCAAAAATTTGCACTTTAAAAAAAAATTAATCAAAGTTATGTCAAAATCAAATTGATTTGGAACTATATTAGTATCCACTCTTAATGTCTACTATTCTAATAGAAAAGATTGAGTGCACTATTAATTGTACTTAGTCTCAACACAACATTTTGGGTCATAGCTAATAGCTTGCACTTGGATTTCAAAATCTTGCTTATATGGGTATTATCAAAATCTTGTTCAAATGATAAATGATTGATGACTTTATTTTCTCCTCAAGGCTATGGACAAATTCAAAGCTAGTAATAAAAAATCCTTATTAACAAAAAATTTGACTAATGGAAGAATTAAACACTTTAATTATGTCTTGAAACACAAATCTTAATATGATAGAGACATCTCTTAGCAATGAAAGAATGATATTAAGAAGTTGATCTATAGTTGAGTATTAAAGATGCTATCATGAAGATTTTCTTGAAACTAAGTCCATTAGATTGGATCTGTTCTTTGGAGGTAAGTGCATTTAATTGCAATCTGTTCTTGAAGAACCCCCTACAAACTATTGCCTAAATGATACAACCTTTGTTCATAAGAGCTTAGAATTGATTATAGAGACACCTATTTTCAACAATTTTGAAATTCAAAGTTTAGTTTAGGGGGTCCAAAAAATGCATGCTAAGAGTGCTCCTACTTTTAAAGTGCATACAATCATAATCCACACTGCTCAAAATGCAATACATACGTTTGAACCAAAAATGATCACAAAAAATCGAGGTATTGATGACACAATATCTACACAATCAAAACATGATAGTCTATAAGGGTCAAGTGTTGATTTCAGGTATACCAAGTGAGAGTACGTACTTTGAAAACTCACAACTTATTCACACGGTGTCCAAATAATGCATGCCAAAGTGCCTTGGAATCCCCTTTCAGTTGCCAATAAGAACCAATATTTAGAAATAAATTTAGTAACAATTATAGGTGCTCATCTCTTACCACTATTACCAGTCGTGTAATTCTTCTTCTGCCAAATTAGTTGGGGCTAATTAAGTTAGTAGTGGCGTGCCTGATAGGATTGGATTAGATGTAACAAAATGTACTTCTGTAGTGCCTTTCACATAAGCACCGAATCTCACAGTTTTGCGGATGCGAAGGAGGATCCAGCCAGCCAGTTTTGTCTTCGAGATTCAGAGCATAACATAAAATAAGAGGTTCTCCACCTCCCTTGTGACTTGTTTTGGAAGATGACGCTTTCTCCACCCTTGCCAGCTCCACGGCTTCAGCACCAAACCTCAACTGTCTAGCTCTCCAGGCAGGGGCGCAGGGCAGGGCAGGGCAGGTCTCATCTTAAGCAGGTCGCACCTCACTACCTTAACTTAGCAAGTCTCATCGTGTCTCTTCCGCTCTTGGCATTTGCAGGTGTTTTCCTGTCGTGTCGGTGCACCATTCTGGTACAAAGTGAAGTGACTTCAAGCTCGCTTCTGCTGCGCTGGGGCTAGCTTTTGCACTTCACAGATATCATTCTTCAATTGGTACGACTGTAGCTGTTTGATGGGTTGTCTTTCTAGGACTGGTGGCACGATTGGGTTGTGAGCTAGTGCATGGCATGGGTGATCTCTCTGCAATCATGAACCTGCAATTGTGTACCTTTCACACCGGCCAACTCTCCTGTCACTGCGCGCGAGGCGGGACGCTTCTTCAAGGGTACGTTTCGCACTCCTGGAATTCCGGGTTCTAGCTTGCGGGGTAACCAAGCAACGATTCTATCGAGGATCCCAGATGATATGTTTGGTAGCTGGTAGACAGAGAGAAGACTGAGATAGACAGACAGATAATTAGTGATGCTGTTTGCTGAGTGTCGATCGATCTTTTTTTTCAGGAGCAGATGACCATGGAGTTACGTTGTTGGGGAGCTGCAATGGGATTGGTGGCTTGGGTTTGAAGTTCGTGGCATCAAAGTTAGGAGTACGAGAGAGGGTTTAACCTAACACGTGAAAGCATTGGGGTGGATCATTCTCGGAGTGATGTGATTATGAATTAATTGTTTATATTCGATTACATTGCTTTGAGACTGACTGAGGCAGTAACGTAGTACGTTGGTGTTCATTGGATAAATTGCTGACCTGTGTTACGGTAAACCCTCTCTCTATTCCTATCTTTGTCTTACACTCGTGGGCAGCACCTGCAACCGGATCGATAGATGCCAGCTTGAATTGAGTCGTCTGCGAAGAAGCTAGCTCATGGTGACTGTGGACATCATGCAATTCAAGGTATGCCATCAATTTCTGTTTCACTGGATGTACACGGTTGCATGCATGTCGATGGATAAGATATTTTTCTGGCAATCAATCTAATTAGAGACTGAGTAGTCATGATGTGCAACATGATTCATGCTTGCTTAAAGGTGGTGATCTTGCAATTGGTGATCGATCGATCCAGTGAATTCTTAATTCCTTTTTTGGTAATCACCACTCCTTGAGACACATAATTATTTGGCGCTGAGCTTGGTTTCTGTTATTAGAATGATCAGATTAGTAACATTCTTGTTAGCAAAGCAGAGTGGAGTGCAACGCAGTCTAGAATGTGTTATTTGGAGTTATACCTTAAGGTAAGAGTTCTAAGGTCTTCAAGTTTTATTGGTAAATGATCTAAAACTAACACTGGTTTTGATGTTGAGGTGGTGTACAAATTAATTTCAAAATCAATATCTAGTCCTTTGTGCAAGATTGTGAATTAGGTTTTGCAACTAGTTGACTGGTTACCTTTAAGTTACTTTGAATGGTTTGGAGGTGCAACTCGATCTGTTTGAAGTTGTATGATTGAGAATGGTATGTATTTTCTTCTTCTGGAGTTGAATTAATGTCTGAGATACGATGTAGCGATGGCTGGAATTGATTATTTGCTGCACTCCAGTCTCTGAATTGAAATTTTCTTTCAAATCATTGGATCAGACTTGACCTGAACTTCAGATTTGAGGAGGTCCTGCATGAGGTCCAGACCTCCTGTTAATTTATTCGTGTAGCATTTTGCAATATCATTTTTCGGTGATTCAAAATAGCTCATACTCAATCCTGTGTGAAAATCGAGTACAAATCTCTCTCCAAACTCTTACATCCATACATTCATAGGGAACTAAGGGAACTACACTTAAAATCGCACAAATAAGCAATTCAGTATGGTTCCCATTATTATGATTGGAAAACTTTTTGTGGGGTCTTGTTGGTAGTGAAGAGGGAATTTTAGTTTCTCTTAACCCCTAAAGGACCGAGGTTTTTTTTCACGGAGACATTGTCAAAAACTGCGGATTTTGGTATGTTATTCGAAAATGAAAATTGAAACTTTTTTTTGAAACTTCAACCGTACAAGAGTGAACTAGACTACTATGGAAATGTGTGGTAAAAATTTCAGCCCATTTGACTGCGCAGATTGAAAGATTATAACATTTGAAGTGAGAGAAAAAACTTTTTTTCATTCCTGCGAAACAAGGTCAGCAGACTTCGGGCCTTCTTGGAGTAAAATTTTTGCTCTACACAAAAGTGAGGATTTTGACCATTCTTAAGTATATGATGTTAGGTTCACTCTTGAAAATTTTCAGAACCAACTGAGATGTCTAGCTTACACTAAATCACCTTGCAATGCAAGGAGGTTAAGTGAATTGGCAATACACTAGTTATTTTTTGATGATTTCTTGTGCAATGAGAAATCTTTCTATCTGAAATCCAAACCGTGAAAAGCTAGAGACAAACATTTGGAATATGTAAAAAAAAATTCAAGAATTTGACTTCACAGATTGCAAGATTGGAGGACTTGAAGTTAGAAGAAAATGTTTTTTCTTCAAACCATCCCAATATAACTAACAAAGTTTGACTCCTCTTAAAATCTAATTTGAAGACTAAATTTTTTTTTTGTGACAATTGTTTGTCATATTTTATTAATTATATACATGCCAAATTTCAAAAGTTGATGAGCTTTTTTGCAAAAGATTCCCCAAAGATTCCTAAATGGCCTGAGCTGCCCAAAGAGTTCAGGGCAGCATAACTTTTGATTCGGGCACCTGATCGGAAAAAAAATTATTTTTTCACCAAGGAGGTACATGTTTACACATTGTGTCCAAATTTCATGAACATCTGACCAAAAATGACTTTGTAAGAACCTACCCAAGATTTCTTGTGTCCGTTGAACGGACACTTGGTTCTTTAGGGGTGAAATGGTCCTTGGTCCTTTTGGTCCTTGGTCCTAAAAGGCATTTCTTGGACACCATATGAATAAACTACAAATTTTCAAAGTGCTGAAAATAGGTGTTTCAAAAAGCAATCATAGATTATCATGAATAGTGGAAGTACATTTTAGCCAAAAATTTGAAGTATGCAATTTTAGGAAGCGTGCGCTTTTAGGTGTAGTTACCTTAGTGTGCCCTATGCCATTGCTAGAATCATTAGTAAGGTAACTACACCTAAAATGACATGAATAATGCTATGTGGCACACCAATATACTTTAGAAAATGAAGAACAATTTTTGCACATTATTAGTGAAGGACTATGAATCAAATGCAAGTGGTTTCATAATTTTTGAATGCATGGTGCATTAGTTACAAATTTTCAGAGATGCAAAATGTAGGTGCTAAAAATGTCATGTAGGTGATGCCAAAATACATTTGATTCACATGAAAAAATGACACTAGTAGAAGAACATGTGAAAACATGTCAAAAAGAAGAAGTTAAAACAACAAAATTGAGTGTTCCCTAAATTGACCACTTGTAAGGTTGCTACCTCCACAGTACTATGAATAAAGTTGCATACTAGTGAATAAAGTTGCATACTAACTCCACCTTACACTTGTCCTTGTGTTGCGCAACATTTTGGATATCTTCCCTATTCAGTATTCCTTCAAAAAAGGGATCAATTTTGAAGAGTGGTTCATTTTTAGGTGTAGTTATTGCATGTTACTTCAAATTCCCACAAAAGTGATGATCAAGTTACCAAGCCCTTCTTAGTTTCCTTTCATATCCATTATTTAATCCTTTAACTATGGCAAATCATCTGTAGCACTGATGTTTAATATCATGTCTTTTATGAATTTTTTTATTTAATTTTTTCTTTTTAAAAATGGTTTGGCATATATGAAGATAGAAGAAGTATTAGCAAACAAAGGTAAAAATATTGACTCCATGACATGGTGCCCAAAGTGTTTTATAAACCAATAGTTGTGGCGTAATGGCCCGATGGCTCCTTGCAACTAATTTTTAAATTTCAATCCACTTGTCTAATTTTGGGTGCTATAAAAACTTGGAAATTTAATATCTTTTGCCCTGTCAATCAAAATGTGACAAACCTGCATTGTGCCCTTCTAAGTGCTTCCTGACAACACCAAATGCACCCCAATAGTTGGATGGTTGAGGAAATCTCAATGTCATTACAAACATACAAACAAACACTTATTTTAATAGTATAAATACCAACAAATACAATTATACTCTTAAATTGAACAATGGTTGTATACAAATAAAATACGCTTGCTTCACTTTTGGAAGTAACATCCAGTAGAGGCCACTATTTTGACTCATTATTTGGATGTTTGCAAGTGGTGCCAACTTTAACCCATTAAGGACCGGTCGACCACTTTTGGGTTGAAATTGACGCTTTTTCGTTGGTAGCTAGAGTTTTACAATGAATTTGGATATGGACAAAAGAAGATAGGTGTAGGGAATTGCAAACCAAATGCAATGGGACAAGAATCATAACAATTTGTACTAGTATGCAATTTGGAGGTTAAAAAAACTAATGAAATATTGACTGAAAATACCAAAATCAATACCAAAATCAATTCAAAATTTGTCATTCTTTTACTGTAGAGTCCCAAGCATTCATTTAAAATCCATTGGCTAAGTCAAATCTCTAGAATGCATTGCGGTTTGGTATTTTTTTCATATTTAGCTTAAAACCAAAAAATGTCTTGCCCGCCCCATGAATCAACCACGGTCCTTAATAGGTTAATACTATTGATCTGTTGGAGTTATAGGCTACTGTAGCTTCTGTCAACCACAATAGAAGGATCGGTGGCAGTCATCCACGCTACTTATGGTAGTCTACTCAAATTCAAACTGCTCGGTAATTTTTGCCCGTATAGACAATCTGAGAATAGTGCTGAGGCGTTTCTAAATTGCCAGAAAGTATGTGCGCTCAACATATGTGATTCTCCCTATGCAATTTTGGAGCGTTATTAACATCATTTACGCTAATGGTGTCATTGCTTTAGGCTTAGACTTTAGAAGTGTGTTATTCATCGTACATTTGGGACCAGTGTGCCTTTTTTTCAAAACGGCGCAGTGCATTGAAGTATTGAACAACACCATCTGACAGGCATCCACGTTTTTCTCAAATTCTTCTTACAATACATGATGCACTTAATTTGGCAATTCATAGGCCCTTGCAGATTGACAAGCCATTGATTTAATTTAGAATTTGAAGTGGATGCTTTTAGCACTTCCATGCACAACAATGAAGTACGCATTCATGGCTTCTTGGACTCACTCACTCTGTTCATAGGCATCTTTGGCTTCATTACTGATGCAACCTACGTACATTTGTAGATACCTATGTCTCCGGATTTTATAAAATTTTCTTTAATTCATTTCACCTCAAAAAAATCTGATTTCAATTCCCACGGAATTACTTCTCATATGTGCTTGCATGAAAAACATATGAACAAAGTTCCTATCCTCCCATTTCTTCACAGACCTGTTGTTATCCTTACATGGATGCATTGAGAGCAGATTATCATACTCTAAAACTTCATTTTGGTATAGATGCATGATTGATTAAATTTGTGAATATTGTAATGATATATTGATAGCTTGGGAATTATCATGGCCTTCAGGCAAGATTTGGATTAGGTAATTGCAGAGGAGGCCAAGTGATTAAGAATAATTGACTGTGAGGACATACCGAGCCATGAGCGGCAAGGTTGGTATTGACTTATGATTATTCTTGATGATTTGACCTACTTTGCAATTACATAATGTCAATGTAGGAGATTGAACCATTTGACTTCTTTGATTGCTTAACTAATAAAAACATGCCACATTGGAGAAAGTCTTGTGCATTTATGTTAGGTGGATCCGCACTCACTAAATTAATACCCAACTAATTGGTAGTAAGTTAGTAGAGATTTCTCTTAGATTTCTCATTGCGAGACCAACAAAATTTCTAATTCATACCCACCTTGTTTGGAAATTTGCTCGAGCAGTAGAAGGCAATTTAAATTTACTACCCTATAGAAAAATAGAAATGACAAGCATTGCCAATTTTTCATGATTTTTTTTCTTAAATTCAAATTACTATAAATTTTGAAAGCCAAAAGTTGGCCTCAACCCATATATACTATATAGTCTTCCAATTCCGATCATTCTATAACTACTTTCTTGCTCACTACATCAGGACATGTGTCATGACTTTATAATACTAGCTTTGTATAGGAGAAAAAATCACATTCCAAACTTTGGGTAGGAAACATGTTCCAACCTTGGTTGGAAATAGCTGCACTCGGTACAAGGTGGATATGGATGCCCGGTTGGTAATGGGTGTTTCTACCATATCAGTCTTAATCTGCCTCTCCTTAACCAAATGAAACATGCCAAGACGGCGAAACTCTCCTGCATTGAGATTATGTTACAGAGACTGCCAAATTAAGTATTGAGTACAGTGAGAAGGGTGGGTGATCAATACTACTTTAAAAACGTCAGTGATGTATGGATGTAGGGTCAATTACCATTGTGAATATTTAATGCAATTGATACAATGCTATATCTAGATTGAGAATTGCCATTAGCCTACGATTCAGCCAAGAATTGAACATGTTACAGAAACGTACTCAGAGCCTGCACTACTAATTTCCTAAGGGAACTACATACGGCGACATCCAGTCTGCATCGAAGATGGCTTGCAGTTGGGAGACGATGCGAGGGTCGTACGTACCGAAGCTGACACCCGTCGTGACATAGAAGTAGTCCCACACCAGGTTACTCGTCCCGATGTGCGCCCTCACGTCGCTCACCGCGAATTTGGCATGGTTGACGCAGGTGAAGCCTGGGTACTTGTTGTCACTGGGTGCTCCGCCCACTATTCCAGGGCCAGTGGCATCCCATCCCGGAACCTCGTAGTTCTTGATCTCAATCTTCCCCTTGCATTTGCTCCTCGCTGACGACTTGCAGAGGGCGTTCGTGGAGTTCAAATACAACAGGTACTTTTCGGTTTCTTCCGCGGTTGTTTCCCAGTGCTCTGTTGGTTTCTGTAAGCTTGCTTAGAGAGCTGTAAAGCGGCCTGAAACAGGCTTAAGTACACTTAGAGAGCTAACCCTAAACCTAAGTGACTTGCTACGTAGTAACGCTAACTGTACAGATATACAACTACATATGTAGAACTACAATGTACAACTATTCTAACACCCCCCCGGAAACCCTAGAACAGCATTGTGTTGAAGCTGTCGGCGATGGCTGAATTTTGGACTAGGGATTTCGATGAGAGGGCAAGGAGCCGGGAAGAACGTTCATGGACCGTGATGGAGTTGATGCTGCTAGGATTGTGGTCGCTCCTTGCGCTCGTGAACAGAATAGTTAATGGCCTCGTGAGTGTCGTGGGTTCAACGCTGGGTGAGCGCTTGCAGCGTCGGGCTGAAGTGGGACGTCGGCAGTATCGGGATGATGAGAACGTTGTGAGGCGTCGATATGAGGGCGAGGCAATGTGCGGTGCGGTGAGTCTGGGTGGCCTAGCTAGTGAACCGGAGTTCGGGAGTGATGAATTTGGGCGCAGAGGTCGATGCTCCCCCCATCCGAGCAGTCTGCAGGGAGGTGATGAAGCTCGTCAGAAGAAGTTTTATGCTGTGCGACAAGGTGTTCAGCCCGGAGTGTACAATAGTTGGGAGGCATGTAGGCTGCAGGTGGACGGCTATAAGGGGCAAGAATTTAAGAGTTTTAGAACTCTTCGGGAGGCAGAGATGTATTTGTCCAGAATGTAGTGGATCAAGTGGAAAGAATGGAATGGCTTCCCGAGTGTGAGGCATCAAAGAGATTGAGTAGTTTCCTGCATTCTGCAAATTTGATCCGCCCAAGTGCCTTGGTCATAATATCGGCAGGTTGCTTATCGGTTGGAATATATAGTACTTCAATTTGTTGTTTGTTGACCATATCACGGACAAAGTGTAAATGTACTTCAAAATGCTTGGTTTTGGAATGGTAAATGGGATTTTTTGATATCTTGATAGCGCTTTGGTTGTCACAATATATTTTGATCGGTGTTTGGTTGCTAAAGCCAAGTTCTTTGTATAAGCCCCGCATCCAAATTGCTTCTTTGGTGATCTCAACCAAAGCTCAATACTCAGATTCCGTGGAGGATAAAGCAATGCATATTTGTTTCTTGCTGCACCAAGTAATCGGAGTATTGCCTGCTGTAAGAATAAAGGCGCCAATAGATTTGCGCTCATCTTGATCGCCCCCCCAATCGGCATCACTATAGCCTGTGAGGATTAAACTGCTGCCTCTTTTGTAGTGGAGGCCCAGAGACATGGTGCCTTTGATATAACGGATGATAGTTTTGACAGCATTTAGATGGGCTTGTTGGGGAGCCTGCATATAGCGAGATACAAGATTGATGGAGAAAGCAATGTCGGGCCGAGTGTTGGTAAGAAAGACCAGTTTTCCAACCATACGGCGATAAAGAGTAGAATCAATGAGTGGTGTATGTGTGTCCTTGGATAGTTTGAGGCCTGTCTGCATAGGAGTTTGGCAAGGGTTGCAATCAAGCATGCCAAATTCCTCAACTATGCTGTGGGCATAATCCGTTTGATGAAGAAGAAGACCATCAGATGTTCGTGTGAATTGGAGGCCCAAATAACGACTGATGAGACCGAGATCATTCATCTTGAAGCGAGTCATGAGTTGTTGCTTGAGCCATACAATTTTGGAGAGATCATTGCCTGTGACAAAAAGATCATCAACGTAGAGAACAATGATAACAATCTGATCATCAACCTTGGCATAATAGAGATTACCATCAGAGAATGACTGCCGTAGAAATAGCTTGCGAAGGAACTTGTCAATTTTCTTGAACCATTCATTTGGAGATTGTTTGAGGCCATATAAGGCCTTAAGTAGTAAACATACTTTGGATTCTTGGCCTGGAGTTTCATAACCTCGAGGTTGGCGCATATGGACTTTATGTTTGAGTTTACTATTGAGAAAAGCCATAAAGAAGTCCAAGTGATACATATCCCATCCTTGAAAAGCGGAGATGGCATTGAGTGCTTTGATAGTATTGTATTTTGCAACTGGGGCAAAAATTTCTTCATAGTCAATGCCTTCGCGTTGATCAAAACCACGAGCAACAAGGTGAGCTTTGTGGCGATCAGGTTGGCCAGGAGTTCCAGGTTTAATTTTGTATATCCATTTGCACGATATGGCACGTGCCCCTGGTGGTAGGTCAACTAATTCCCAGGTTTTGTTCTCGGAGATGCTTTGCATTTCTGCTTGCATAGCTTGTTGCCATTGTGGGTCATGCTTGACATCATCATATGTGAGGTCATGTACTTTGGATTCTAGACTGCCCAAGAACTGATAATAATCTAGAAGTTTTTGAAGGGATTTGGAGATCCGACTAGATTTGCGAATAACCGGGGCTGTTGGAGGGCGTCTGGTATACACTATTTGATAGGGTGATAATGTGCTAGAGCTATCCGTTGTTGGAAGGTTGTCTCGAGGAGACAAGAGCATAGGTGAAACCTGTGGCCTTGTAGATAAATCTACAGGAGGCATAGATAGGGGAGATAAGTTGGCCCTATGATCGGGTGTGTTGTCCATAGAGGATAACGGTGTAGAAGAAATATCTGGAATGGAGCGCATCCTTGTGTCGGAGAGAGGGATGGTGATACGGAATTGAACCGGAAAGGTAGAAAGTGTTTCTTGTCCTTCAACTGTCGCATGATTGAGAGTTTGAGTTTCATCAAAGGTGACATCCCGTGATATAATAATAGATTTGGCAGTGGGGTCGAAGCAGCGAAACCCTTTGGTGTAGTCATCAATTCCTACAAGTATGCAGGAAGTAACTTTGGACCCCATTTTGTCTCTTTTATGTTTGGGTATGTGAACATAGACTTTCGTGCCAAAAATACGAAGTGCAGAGAGGTCTTGCTGCCGGCCAGTATATTGAGTCTCTGGAGTAGTGTCAATGAGTGCCTTCGTAGGACGCCTGTTTAATAGGTAACAAGCATGTTTGATAGCTTCGGACCAAAGAGGGCCTGGAAGCTTGTGATGATGGACAAGGCAACGAGCAGTCTCTACAAGAGATCGATTCTTGCGTTCCGCAAGACCATTGCTTTGAGGGGTGAAAGGTTGACTAAATTCATGTCGGATCCCTGCAGTGTCGCAAAAATGGCGAAATGCATCAGAAGTATATTTTCCACCGTTGTCATTGCGAAGGGTACATAGTTCATAACCAGATGCTTTTTCTTCTCGAGTTTTGAACTTGATAAACTCGTGAAGTACCTGGTCCTTAGTTTTCAATAGGGCTACCCAGTTTTTTCGGAAAAAATCATCTACAAAGGTGACGAAATAGCGGGCCCTACTATAAGAAGGTTGGCTAAATGGGCCACATACATCGCTATGAATGAGCTGTAGAGGCTGAGAAGTAGAGGTGATACTTCGAGGAAATTTCTTTCGCGAATGCTTGCCTTTCTCACAGGTTTCACATACATATTGGATCCGAGGTAGTTTAGGAAGCCCAACAATAGTTTGTCACAGAGATAGCTTGTGTAGGGCATCGAAGTTGAAATGCCCTAATCGATAATGCCATAGGAGAGTGGTAGCAATCTCCTTGGTGTGTTCGACCGTGCATACCTCAACTGATGATAATGTTTCACCCGATAATATATAAAGCCCCCCTTTGCCCATGCGATGTCCTCGAAAGATAATATGCCTGGTAGTCATATCACGAATAATACATGTGCCTTTGACAAATTCGATAGAGCAGCCTTGATCAGAAAAACATCCAACTGAGAGTAAGTTTCTGTGTATGCCAGGGACATAGAGAATGTTATCGATGCTCTTTATTGATCCATCTGAAAGTTTGATCAAGAGTTTGCTTTTTGCTGACTACATGGTGAGGGTGACCTCCTGCAGTAAGCATGGTGGTGGAATTTGAACTGGGCTGAAAATCAGTGAGAATGTCTGCATTGCCTGTAACATGATGAGTAGCGCCTGAATCAAGCACCCATGCATGATTTTTAGGGATAGAGGGTTTGTCTAAGATGCCTAGACCCTCAAGCATGGCATTGCTCTCCAAGATTTGCTGACTGCCAATATTACCCGGCGTCTCCACCATATTGGGCCTCATAATGGCGATGGTCCCAACGGCCTGAGCGTTGGGATGCGGAGCCTTCAACGGTCTGGGAGGGTTCGGCAGGGTGTCCCGGTGGTCCCCAGTGCTCCTCTCCGATAGGGGCTCGCGGTGGACCCCAGGGCGGACGCTGTCGACCTGTTCTGAGCGCCACCAGTCGGCGTTGCTGATGGCGGAGTGTGCCCCCCCGGCCGATGGAGGCGGGGCTTTGGCCGCCCAGGTCTGGCTGCGGGGAGGGCCTCGCGGACGCTGCCCCAAGGCTGCGGGAAGGATCGCGATGGTCGCGATGGTTGCTGGATCGGTGATAGTTGCTGTCGGAGCAGGGCTCCTTGGCCCGTAGTCTCCGTATAAGTGATGGCAGTGGGAGGAGAGGGAGGAGAGTGTAGAACTTCGAAGGAGTGAAATTCGAGTAGGTTACCTTCTAGGACTTCACCTACTGATTCGCCGGAGGAGGAGTAGTCGATTATAGGTTGCTTCATCTTCTCCAGCGAGTAAGTCTGTGGCTGCGGGTGCTTCCCTCGTTTTAGCCGCTGCATCTTGACGTCAAGTGCTTTGATTTGAGTCACGATCTTCGATACTTCGCAGTTGTGCTCCCCGTGACCTAATTCGCCGCAACTGCTGCACCGTTCTTCTTGTCTTGTAGGTGCTCTTCTGTCGCGGGAGCGATCAGGTGGTCCTCGTTTGTATTTGCGTGGAGCATTGCGGTTATATGGCTGGCGTTGCTGAGGTTCTTCAGTTCAGCCGTCAGAGCGGTGCTGATGCGTGGGGTTGTAACCGCGAGACTGATCGCCTTTGCTGCGAGTTTGATCGCCTCTGCTTCTCTGGTACTGTCACTCACCCTTTTTGAAATACAGCGCCTCGCTAGTCTGTTCCTTCTCTACATCCATCTTGACTTGCATTTCTTCATCTAGCAGTTTGGATTCAAGTTCATCAAAGGAGGATAGTGTGTCTTTACCCGTCTGAGATCATGTGAAGTACTGGTATTCTTTGGGCAGCAAGTGTAGCATGAGAAAAACAATAAGGTCTTCGGGTATGTTGATCTGCATCACGTCGAGTTGATCGATCGTCTCCTTCATCGTTTTAAGGTAGGCTTCCATCGTGGTAGCTTCCTCCTTTCTCGAGGTCACCAGCTTCCGCAGTAGCATGAGGCGTCGCAATCCAGACCTAGGAGTATACTTGTTCTTCAGGTGTTCCCAGCAAAGGTAGGGGTCCCTGAAGCGTCCGACGGTGGTCACGAGAGCATCCTTCATTGACTCGATGATCGCTTGAAGTGCTGTGACCCGTTCGTCGATCTCCTCGTCGGCGATCATGTGTGGTGGTGATGCAGGGGTAGTGCAGTAGTTGAACAACCTGTAGCGTGACAAAATGTTGGACATGCAAAATGACCAGACTTGGTAGTTAGTTGGCCCTTCTAGTCTGCTGCTATCTGGAATAGAGATCTCCACTCCCTTAGGTATGGTCATGGCTGCCCTTAAGACTGCCCTATCTACTTCTGTAATGTTTGTCCCTGCAGAACCAGGAAGGTTTCTCCTCTCACGTGGTGAAACTTGGGCAGCACCACTAGATTCCTCTTGGTCTCCCATTTTTCAGGGAACACTTGAGCTAGCTTACTCAAAGGTTTGCTCAAAAAGCTGTACATGTTTTTGGAGCTTAGAACCAAAGCTCTGATACCATGTTGGTTTCTGTAAGCTTGCTTAGAGAGCTGTAAAGCGGCCTGAAACAGGCTTAAGTACACTTAGAGAGCTAACCCTAAACCTAAGTGACTTGCTACGTAGTAACGCTAACTGTACAGATATACAACTACATATGTAGAACTACAATGTACAACTATTCTAACATGCGCAACCAGCACTTTCACCGTGGCATGCTTGGAGAAGACAACCTGGTGGAGTTCAGAACCAAGGCCATACCATGATGAACAAGGGAGATCGATCGAGGATAGGCAAAGTCGCTATAAAGTAACCTGATGCGGTCTCCTGTTACCAACAGCAATTCATCTCTTCCAATACACTTGGTTGGACATAATAGCAAGTGGTGTTAAGCATGACTTAGTTAAACGTCTATGATCCCTCATCTTTGCATGGAAAACGGGGTTGCCTACTGTCACTTATTGTGGTCTACAACTGCCCACTTTGAAATGGCATAATAATTCATGCATAGTGATGAAAACACACTTCGCTCTTGTACCCAAAAATCTCTTCTGCAGCTCTATTGAGTGATCTACCAGAAATCACACTCCTATGTATGTTAAAAATGCTTGAATGACAACTATTAAGATCCTCTACCTGCTTGCTCCTGGGAAATTTGAGACCAGTGTTGAGCAACCAAATCCATGAATCTCCTATGAAAGTAACCACTTGTAGAAGGATTAGGGTAAAGGTTGGAAACCTTTGAAATCGCATCTGAGAAGACGGACCAGAAAACATCCATATTCAAGTACTGGGACTGTCCAAGCCAATCCATGGTATTGATTCGCACAATCCCATTCACGGGTACAGAAAGAATTGTGTCCAGCCATCCCTGCTCATCGATCTGGAATGAGTGGCCCGAAGCAATCTGACAGAACAAGCACCTCCCAATGCAGAATTGATCAATCTATGATAATGGTTTGCAGCTTCGTTGCTTCTGCTGCAATTCCATCAATTATAAGACGTAATAAGGTGGTCTACATCCTCCCACTAAGAAAATTGCACAAGCACCGCTCACCTCGGGGGGCGCCACAGAAATGTAAGCTGGCGAAGCGCCTTGTTCGCTCGCACTTTCCCAGCCGGGCGTGCCGAGGAGCAAGGGGAAGAAAGGCGGATCAGACAACGAGGGATAGCCCTGCACATGTGATGTTGCAGTGTATTTCGGGAACGGCGGTCTGGACATCGAGGATAGGGCTCAGAGACATCATCGCTTTGATCGAACCACATGCAGTAAAACGTTTCGGAAGAGGAAGAGAAACGTACTGGCAGCGTTCGTTTCTCTCGATAAAGTGAGACCAACATGGCACTGTGCGGTTGAGTTGCCACTGTTGATCCCAAACCAAGGAGGTGTGCTGGGAAGCATTCAACGAGGTGAGAGTCCAGAAATTGTTGAAGTATTTTTCAAGCAGCTTCACCACCGTACGACAGCTTTTGAAGTACAGTCCGACTTCCTTCACCTGCACAAGAACACGCGTCAGTTCGTGCTCCGCTACTTGGCTTAGGTTTCGTCGTCTTCATCGTCTGCAGAGGATTCCATGACTACGGAATGAAACGAGAAAGCCTTTGCTGATATCATCTAAAACCTGCACACTTCAATTGGTCGCTGTGATCTGCATAGAGAAATCGCAAGATCTTGGTAGAAGCGCATCATGCACCGTAGTCCAACAAGCTCACTTGCAAGATCGATAGAGACAAACATGAGTAATAAAACTCAAAACACAAACTGCTTGTTGGCTCTCTGCTGTCATATTCACCGCAGACCTTTGATTGGTTGTGATATCAATACTTCGAGTTAAGAGCACTCAACACTTCGACTCAGGAGTTGTATGATAGCTCCAACACTACCGGTATTTTCACTACTGTAACATTCCAACAAGATATCACTCACTACATTTGGTAAAGAAATCTCAATTTGAAATTTTCAGTGCACCCATTGATTAGTCGTGTAAGCTTCCATACCAGCCGCCCCTGTGTAAAAGAAACATGCGATTTAATTGAATCAGTATTTACCTGCGTGAGAGATTTCCAGTCATTGTTGGCAGATCCGAGATAGGCATCCTCCCTGTTGGCCATCCAAAGCTTGCTGTGGACGATGCCTGAGCCCCACCAATTGGTGAAGAGCAACGTTCGGTTTTGCACGTTAGGCCTCCCTGCTGCTATGGCCGCCGATTCGATATCAAAACTGGGAGAAAATCCTTCGTGCTGCAGAATTCTGCGACAATCGAACAAACTCTCAGCTTGCAATTCTATAACCAGACGATGCAGTCACACGCAACTCTAATGCAGTCACAGAACACAGATTGAACCAATTCGAGTATAGATTCAATGAATCCCTGCGTGCTGCAGAATTATGCGCACTCAAACCAACTCTCAGCTTGCAATTCGATGAACAAGACGGCGCAAGCACACGCAACCCTAATGAACTCAGATTGCAGCAACTCGAGCAATCAATCACCGGATGGGGACGCCTCGTTCCGCAGCTGCCAGCACCGACGCATACACAGCCTTACCCTCCGTCGCACCGAATTGCTCCATCTGCTTCTCCGAGAATCCATAGTCCCTTGACAGCGGATTGCCGGTATCGGTGAGAAGCTCCCAATACTGCGCCGTGAAGTCCAATCTCTTGGTGGCGTTCCCCGCCAACCATCGCAGCACGTCGCTCGTGCTCAACACGCCCGGCACTGGCCGAAGCTCCGGCATGTCCGTGGGAATCGACTGCACCAACCAGACCTTGCACTCCCTGTCCTCGTCCACCATCGACCAGGCTTGGCCTTGCTCGAGCGCTACCGGCAACACCAAGAGCAGCACTGTGACGGCCATGAACAGCCCCATCGCCTGCACCTGGCTATGCACCCGCTTCTCGGCTTCTGCACCATCAGCCCTTGCCGATACCATCCCCACTGCCATGCAGAATTCAGACTCAGAGCTTGCATGTCACGGGATCCAAGTTCTCGCGATAACTGCACCTAACGATTCACAAAATCATAAAACAGGATTGGAGTTAATCTCTCGCTTCACGTTATAAGTAGGACAGGTTTATTCTGCCCATTTCACGTTTTTGCCAGATTGCAGAATCTGCAACAAGTTACCGAGTCTGCAACGAGGTACCAATTCTGCCTGCCGGGCTCCACCTCCAGCAGTCTAGTACGTTGAAAGTAGGACAGAATCATCATATTATGCCCTTTTCGGGTTCTTGCCAAGACTGCAGAATCTGCAACGACGTCCCGATTCTGCCCTGCCGGGCTCGACCTGCAGCCGCTTGCGTGGCAGAACACACGGCTCCCTGCCCGCTCTCTAGTACACAACAAAATGAAAAACATGTCTCCACAATCAACATCCCCGCATTGGTGCTCATTCTGGTAATGAAGGCATTCATCCTTACGTGCCCGGATGATCCCTGAGTTCCAGTAAGCGATTGGGAGAATTATCTGCCACCAGTAGGTTTCGGACCTGCAAACCCACTAATGGCATCACCATTACCGTAATTGAAGACATAGCATTCATTCCACGAAGTCTGGAACCCCAATTGTTTCGACAACAACAGAACAGGGGTACTTCTCCCATGGAGCTCTCTCATGCATGGACGAGAAATCTTTATTGCATGGGCGGTCCTACGTTTGCAGAATTTCTTTCGAGGAGAAAATTTGTGTTTCCATGTGAAGTGCATTCGCGAGAATTCCAACGTATAGGAAGTTATGGAGCATTTCTTGTTGGTCTTCACGTACATCACGGTATCTGTTGTTCTGTATGTGTTCATATATCGTATGGAAGGGGTTGTCAGTCCGTTTTTTAGTGGAGGATTGGACATGACGGCGAGAGATTGTTAGGACCGCCATTGGAGATGTAATTGTTGCACGTTGCATTTCATGTCCAAGATTGAGCTCGCTATGGAGGCCGATCTATTCTAGGGTTTGAGGAATTGGCATAGAAAACATGGCGAGTGAGTACCGAAGTTCGTTGCGAGACTCCGTGGGATGGCTGATGAACAAGATGGAGTCGCGCTGGGTCGCCGTGGTTGCATCTTGTCGGCAAACGTGGGACGATTTGCAAAACGCGTTTTACACGCATTTGGCCCCCGGAGAGAGATTCGGACAGGACGCAGTCTACGTCTTTCTTGTTGGAACGATTCCGGCGTTTTTAGCTGGGAGTACATCTGCGGCGTTATTGTTTGGGTTTATTCCGGGATTCATTGGGGGTTTGGGATTGATCGTGGCATTCAGCCATGCCCAAGCCAGTCGGTCTCGGGAGCGTCGTGCCAAGGTTTGGACATCTACACTGACATCTGCACAGATATCTACACAGACATTTACAAACATTTTGTCCACAGTGTTGGAGCCTGTAATGCGTTGCAGAGGACTGTTCATCTTCTGTTGATGATTCTTCCCTGATGATTCTTGTAAATAGTGAGATTCTTCCATTGATGTGATCACTGACATGTGAACAGGCTGCCCTCATCTTCGCAATTTCGGAAATGAAGCAAGATGACTTCCGGTCCCTGTTTCCCAAATCTGTGCTTCCTCGGTGGATTCTTCAAAGCAATCTTGAGAAGGTTGCTTGCTTGTGCCATCACTGCAATCTGTTGAGAACTTGACTTGCATGTAATGAGAGCTAAATGGGATGGAGAGAGCGCTTTTGATGTTGCTTTTGATGATACTTGATTAACCCTAATTTTGTAATTTATAATTCCGGTTTCTCGACATCATTGTAACATCGTTATTCTATTAATCTTTGTGGAGTCTTGTGGTGACTTGATTAACAGTCTTGCGGTGGCTGAAATGCTTCTTAGCTAACGCAATTGATTGGCGATTTGCCAGATCGATTGGCTTAATGTTATGCTGAAAAAGGTGTGGCCCTTCTTCAACCAGGTACAAGCTTCTCAATGAGAACCCAGTTTTATGGTAGCAGTATGCATGTTGAGTTCCTGTATATTTTAGTTTTAATTTTTGTTAGCACTGCCTCTGTAGCAACACGCGATATCTCAAGGGCTGATTTTTTCCAACAAGAATTTTTCAGTAAAATTAGACTTGTCAGTAAATTTTGGACATCAGTCATGGGGAGATGAAGGTCAAATTGGGAAGGTTGCGATCTGAATGGTTTGGATAGTGTCACAAGCAATTTGCAAGTAGATACAAGCAGGTGATTATAGAGAGGCCTCCTAATGAATCATTTGGAAGTCTTCGTGTGAATTGCATTGTGCTTATCTTGCCTCCCCATGATCAATCTCTCTATGATATTGTCTAGAATCTCTTGATACAATTCTAATTTTACTGAAAACCATGTTCAATTGCGTTGATGGATATTGTATCATGCTCGTTTCTGTGATCTGAATGAAGTTTTATGTCACAATATAAAATTTCTCAATTGCTTTACCTAGAGTAAAGGACTTGTAAAATTATGAAGGCTTTTATGATGATGGTGGTTACGAGTGTATGCAGAGTGAGTTTTGAACTGCTCAAATGTTTTTCACTGGACTTGGCTACAACTCTTCCATGCGGTGTTTAGCTCGTATCAGAAGGTCATTTGACGCTTCTGTGGAAGTGATGAGGCAGGCTTACTCGAAGATGTTAATGGAGCAGTGGCAGCCCTACCTTGATAATTACAAGCCTTCCTTTGCCAATTCTGTCTGTTTCCAAGAGCTTACGCTTGGCTCAGTTGCCCCCATGTCCGAAGGTCTGGCTTCAACTTTGCATCATCATGTCAGGCTTGACCCAAGCTACTGCTGCAAATCCGGACATGTGCAATTTCTTTTCATCTGCTTCGGTTCCCTAGATTTGTATTCGTTGGTCTTCGACTGCAGGCCGGGTTGCTTAGGTCTCGCTAGCTGCTTTTAAATACATGTCTCTCATGCCAGACATTGAGGAAATTCCCCCAAGTTCTTAGGATTGAAAATTTCCCGATTATTCAGATATTCCTTAGGCTTATTAGAACGGAAACCAAGCTGTTGGTGGTTTGAATCATTTAATTATTATTCTCTTTGCTTATCTCTTTGCTTATCTCTTTGCAATATTATTTGGAAGTCTTCAGGATGTTCCAAGTCAAACGTCACATGTTGGTGAATGTCAGGAGTTCGAATGCTGGATTTGGAGCCTAATGAGATTTCCATAGATATGGACTTACACTGGATTGGGAACGCAAGCTGCATATTGGGAGTGTCATCTATAGTGGGTGTCTATTTCCCTGTTCAGGTATCGTCCTCTCCCTTATTGGACTCGGTGAACGTTCAGTTAGATTGTTCTGATTGGCTTGGCTCGGTATTCCTATATTAAATGCATGACAGAATTGATCAGTGTACTGGTTTTCCTTTAAGTTATCCCGACAAACACATAGAGATCTTTCCATCGAGGAGTTTCAATCACAGCGATTGCGGAAGTTCATCTGATAGCTTGTAAATACCCCCAAACGCTGAGTCACTGATACTCACTGTATTGGCTTTCATTGTAGGTGAAAAACATACACTTGAAGTTTGTCTTACGGTTCATTTTCAAGCCTTTGGTGGACGAGCTGCCTGGTTTTGGAGCTGTCACCTTCTCAATCAGGACACAGGTATGTGAAATTCAAAATAGCTCCTCTGAGCTTGCTTATGCCAAAATTGTTCTGCTTACTAATTCTGAAAACTTTGACTTTTATTTAGTCTGTCTTTATTGTTGCCATCCATTGACTTTATCTGAACGCTCTTTCCGATAAAGCTGATGGCACAATTTTCGGTCTATCCTTATGTAGGTGCAGAGGTTGAGGTGTTCTCCTTTTTATTCATTTAACTCGTTTTTTCTATTTTACTAGCGAAACAAGAATGTCATGCGGTATGGCCTGTAGAATTATAGTCGTTCTCAAACATCAATAACTAGGGGGCATTATAGGAGCTTATTTTGAACAGGAATCCATTTTTGTCCCAGTTCGACTGATATCTCTTCATGCTTGGACCAGAAAAAATTTGACTTCATCGTGAAAGTGGTCGGAGAAAATATCACAAGCATTCCTGGTGTGACCGAGAAGCTCCACGTAAGATCTGACTGCGAGTACTGCGAGTTTTTTCTCCATCGACGCTTATTTTGTCTGAAAAGCGCTTTGAAATGAGGCTACAGTAGCCATTAGTGGAAATCACAAATATGCATCAAGTAGTAGTAGAAACTCTTGACTTTTTAGGATCACGTTGGAAAATCGAAGAATTCAGCAAAGTTTACCGTGCCGTTGTAGACTCGCTGTGTACCATGTCCGGATCAGTGCATGTCTTGTGAAAAAGCTTCTTGTGTCTTACTTGACGCAATGGTTAATTATCTATGTTTGACAGGAAATGATACACTCTGCGGTATTAGAATCCTTGAGCTGGCCTATGCGAATCTGTATTCCAGTAATTCCAGTACCTGCAGGTGGAGACACTACGAGGTAAAGTCGTTCTTTGTAAATTCTCCTGCTTGATGCACTCTAAAGAGTCCGATGCGTTGGATACCAAAGTATGCAGGGACCAATAACAATAGGTCAGCCTTGCCAGTGACAGCAAACTTCCCATTCATTCACTAACCGCACTCTAACCGCATAGAATAGTTGCTTCCCCTCCTGTGACCTTAAGTTACAGTTATTGATTCCAGAAATGCAATCTAGAAATGTTATTGTACGACCAACTTCTACTTTTCTGACAAGTGAAAATTACTCTGTGCTTTGAACGGGAAGTACTAATGAAATTTCGTACGTTCATCACTGAATGAATCAAAAATCACATATTTCTTGAACCATTTGTCTTGTGAAGGTTCAATCATTCGTAGTTGTAAGAAGCTTCAAATCATTTGATACAATTGAGTTTGCTAAGTCAGAGGCATGTTTTCTAGAGGCATTGTGTGAATGTGAATTTCTGTTTCCTTTATGCAGATTTCGGCGCCACATGTGCCCACGACGAAATGCGGCTATCTTTGCAACACCGGGTGCGGGTGGAAAACCACCTGCTGGAATCTTGGACATAAGGTTGGTGCAGGGAAGAGACTTGTGGGACATAGGGAGGCCCCCAGATGCCTTTGCAGTGTTGTACATCCATGCTACTCCGGGGCATATGAGGAGGAGCACGACCATAGTAAGGAACATGTAACGCCCTAACCCTGTGACCTTTGAAAACTTTAAGACATTTCGAGCTTACATTCTATTTCCCATGATGGTTTCAGAGCTCTAAGACTGATGAAAAAAGACATAAAATAGACTGGGCTTTGAAACTGGTGATGTCGTCATCTTTCTCTCTTGCTCCAGAGACAAGAGAAGAATCCCATCTGGAATGAGCTCTTTGAGCTTGAGTTTACTGATTTGGAGGAAGAAAAAATAATGATTGTTTTTTTCGATGAAGCGGCTCCTCAAGAGTTTCAGGTGTTGGGATACTGCCAATTGTACTTGCAAGTGAGGATTTCACTATGCCCATTCCATCGCATTGATTTTCAATTGTAACAAAATAGTACTGCATATTCTAGGGTCATTGTAATCGCGTGGCGGATTTCAGGCACTTGAGGAGGGACGGATCACTGAGCGGTGGCTTAAAGTTTACAAGGATATACAGGGTCTGGAAAGCTTGCGGGAAACCAAGTACAGAGGAAAGGTGAAGTAACCATTATCGTCCACTTCTTTCCAGATCAGTCGGGGTTGATTCTCAAGGATGTGAGACCAATCATAGCATTTCAGCTTTTAGTATGCCGCCCTCTCAACTTAATGTACCTCACTGTGTGAAAATTCAGCCGTGAGCTGGTGACCAGTTTCAACTTATTGTTTTTCCTGGCAGAAGTCTAGGAACATCGAACATAATTCGGATAGCTCTCTTGTGACTTGATTCTCATTTCTAGGTAAATGTTGAGCTGGTGCATCGATGCTATGACGAGGAAGAACTTGAGGAGTTTCAAGATATTTCAATGAATCGTCTCTCTGCTGCGGCTGTGGGGGGTTGGCGCAGAAGAAGAAGCACTTGCTTGAGTGACAGGTACATACTCTTAAACCTTTGTTGAGACCATTATCACCTCCTGTCAGAAACTCAGAAACCATTTTACCGTGAAGGCAGGTCCACACAAGGCTGGAAAATTGACTGACAGATCATTTTTGCAAAAGGGGGTAACTGTGAATAATTTAGGTTCAATATTAATTTGATCATATTCTGACTTTCCGTTTCCATTCAGCCAAACAGTTTCTAACCGGATAATCATGTCAAAAACAAACTAGAACCTTGCAAACAGTGTTGAAACAATGCATCTAACTACCAAAATCAGATTTCATTGACTTCGTCTCTAAAGCGTATTTCGCCCCGGCATGGGAGTTTTGTCATCACTAAGTGACAGTGATGTTTCCATTTTGCAAATTTATATTTGTGCAGATAAGGCTGTATCTATATTGGATTTGCAGGGTACACGTTATCACTAACTTGAAGGTTCGTCTTTGAAGGTTTTCTCGAAAGGGAATAATGTGGGAGTTGATTCGCGGGATATTGTCGGTCACAGTGGTGCGAGCTGAAAATCTACTCCCCATCGATTTTCAAGGCAAGAGTGACCCGTATGTGGTCCTCTGTATGATGAAGCAGAAACGGTTGAAGAAGAAAACCTCGGTATCATAAATTTCTCTCAAATCCTGACTTGAAACAAGTATAAATTGTTAATGATATAGGTCACCATATATTCACAGTATTGCAGCCTTCACTATTGGTAGCAATAGGGCATGGAGTTCATAACATTCTAGAGTAGGGTTAATATATAGCCCAACTTTTCCTCTGCACATGCACTACAGTTGGAAGTAACTACGCTTGCCTATAAAAGTTGGTTGAATACTAATGCTTTGACCCTTTAAACTCAAGATGTTAGGATTTGTACTGGAGGATGTTAGAGAATTAAGACATCTTGGATACCTTGATTCTTCATTGAATTAGCAATTAGTCCAAGGTAGGTTGATCAACTTTAATGCCTTGCAACATTTTGGAATTGCAGGTTATGCACAACACCCTGAATCCAATCTGGGACGAAACCATTGGTTTCCTTGTACAAGATGCCCGGCAAGATATGCTTCTTGTACATGTTTGGAACGATGAAACCTTTGGCAAGGTTGGTCAATATCTTGAAGCCACCAATTACTATTGAGTAGGCCTTATCAACTAATCTATTCCATATTCGAATGTGAATTTACCAATTGATTTTTAGACAACCCAAAATTTAGAATTTGGGCCTCGAAATCAATCCATCGAAGTAATTTTTTTTACCCTGAAAGGAACACATCATAGCATCAACTTGATATTCTTGAACGATGTTACAGGGGTCCTTCCAACTTGAAGAATATAGTCCAAAACATCCTCCTTACTCGTGACCAAGTAAACTTGCAGCTGTGCTATTGGTTCTTCACCTTCCATTTGTCATTAAACTTTCATAAAAGACATCCCAATAGTAATGGAAGAATCCTCAAGAGACCTTGCAGCGCTGTTCAAAATGTTATGTGAAACAGAAAAAAGGCCAGAGCCATTAAGTAAAAGCAACACAAAAATGAAAACTTGCACACGAAACAACAGATTTAAAACTTGAAATGATTTTACAGCTAAATAGAACAAAAGTTCATGGTAATCAACAGCAAGTCCACTTACTAAATTTTGGGGGATCTTACTGCAGGAATATCTAGGGTCAACATTCACCACGTTAACGCGAGTGTTGCAAGAATCTCCGTTTGAAGACATGTTCGGACTTGTAGGAGTCCCTCGTGGAAGATTGCTTTTGCGGCTTGAATGGAAATCCGGTATTGGAAAATCTATCCTTGTTGACAGACCTGCACTCCCTGGAAGTGAATACATTCCATCTTCACAAAGTTGTCTCCAACTGTACCATGTCGAGTGAAGATGTTCACCCAAACTACCCCGCAAGCGAAGCATGGCATCTTTACAAGATCAATTTTGACGAGCTCTGTCAAACCAAGGAAAAACACTCCATGATTTAGAAAAGAACCTCCTAAAAAAACTTGAAGGGAAGTTCAAATTCATACAAGTAGTATGCCAGCAAACAAGATACATTTTCCAGTGTTAAATCTAAAAACATACAAGTGAGAAGATTTAAAATTGTGGTACTACTGGATATTCACATGATAAATTGAAATGAATTTCTTGTGAACTGTCATTACACAGTGAAGAGAGACTTTTCGAAAGAAGCCCACCACATGCAAAGGTAGGAACCCGATTCCATCTCCTCTGAATATGAAACTTTCATATCTTGATATTGGTCATCTCTACATAATTCAAAGTGAATGAAACTAGGGAAAAAAATAATTATAGGTTTTACTTTAGCTCAAAGGCATTTAAAATCAATACCTTTATCTTTAGGAAAACTGATTGCTTGAAACCCAAATGACCGAGAGTTCACGTTTGAAGTGACGCAAATAGAATCCTTAAACACACCCTTCACTAACATCCTTGCTGATAGTGAGACCCAAATTGTAGCCGATTACTTCAAAAATAGACCAAGGGTGAGAGGGGAACCTGACAGAATCAAGAAATCAGTGAGCAGTTATTTGATGAAGGGCATCCCCGATGGAACTTTGCTGGCGTACTCCACATAATCTTGTCCAAAAAAGCGGCGTAAAAAATACTCCTCATATCTTTGCCAACTATTAAGTAAAAACAGACAGGATTGAATAAGAGGACTCACAATACCAATGCAACATCTAAGCTAATGCTACCAGTTGTGTATGGATACGGTATGCGGTGGTCGAAAAAACGCCAAGTGACGATGGTGTAGCCCACTATACAAACTGGATTGACAAGTAACACTTGGGTGCCAATCGACCAAATAAAGAACCCCAAATAACTGGGGTGACGAAAAAAGCTGCAAAAAAACCACCATAGAATTCAACCGTTAACGACTCACGAACAATGAGGCGGTGTTCACAACTCAAAGAGTGCCTGACAAGAGAGGCAGGATCTTCAAATCCACTAGCAGAGACCCCACCTAAACTTTAAACCCTAGAGATGTTCTAGAAAACATACCCGCATTACAATTGGCAGGGTTTACATTAGACTCTACCTTGAATGGCACTACAATTGGCAGGGCTCAACGAAGCTAGGTTTTCGAGGAGGGGGTTTCTTGTACATGTTGGGCTACATTATTCATGAAACCTAAGCTGTAGAGATGAGAAAACAAAAGGAAGGGGAACCCAAAACCCGGAAGGGTTTGCATAAAAATTGCATAAATGATGAAGGTTGGCTGATAATGAAGTAGTTCAACGGATCCACCTATCAAGTTGAGACACTTCATAATTCGAAGCTGGACCACGAACTCAATCATGGCAAGCTCAAAACATAAATGCAAAAAGGCAAACAGAGAAATACTGAGGGAAAACACACACGACCAAAGAGGGTGGGGACTACCTGTAAATACCATGAGTGACAAGCTTGTGCTCTTGCCGTTTGTCCACTTTGATATCATGTGTGAAGCTCTTGTTGGCGGTGATCACAGCCAATTTGCGAAGAGCTTCACCCACCACGACCATGGCCAACCCCGTGTAACTCACTAACGCTTGCTCCTTCAGCCACGGCGCATACCGGCATTCCAACGCATGCTCCACCATCGAGAGTGCAAGCGCCACCAAGTACGGACCACTAACGAGAGTAGCTGAAGGAAGATTTCAACAGCCTGATCAGCACAACACAAATTCCTTCCACTAATGGTAACCCTAGAAAATCCATTCAATGGGTCACTTTTGGCATTCACAACATCCTCAACACAAGCTCTCTTTAGGGTGCTCTATTGAAACCTATTGTTTGCAATACCACATGAATTGCCAGATATTTCGTTTCATCAGGAGATGAGAGGCGGAGACAGGCTCATGTCACAAAAAACCTAAAGGAAGATACTCTGAAATTATGATGAACTTATGAGAGTAGCTGAAGAAATTTCAGTAGCCTGATCAGTCCAAGAAACAGTCACAGAACAAGCGCATTTCTCTGAATGGTAACCCTAGAAAATCTATCCGACAGTATCGAGTGCTACAACATCCTGAACGTGAGCTCTCTTTCGGGTATACTTCTGAACCCTTTGTTCGCAATAAGACATACATAATTCACATCAGCAGAAGATGAGCTGCGGAGTCGTGGTAATGTCAGAAAATACTACAGGAAAGAGGAACGATTGCAAGACATAAGTCTACAGGAGCTCAGAGCGTCGTGAAACCCTGATTCGGCACTTACAGGCAGCATTGACACGATGACGACCATGATGCGCGAGCGCCAGCAAAAACTCCGAAGTGTGGAAAAATACCACCGCTCCCAGCATACACCACAGCTGCTCCCAAGGCCCCATGCTGCTTACTGCCTTCTTGCCACCCGCCACAACCACCGCCCCGACTTCCGCCAATTTCACATGCCGCAGATCCCCTAGTCTCGCCCGCCAACACTTCAGCTGATGCCGCCCAAGCGCAAGATACGACACTTTCATGAGAAGGCTTAGGCCATCGCAAGGGTGACGAACAGCTCGCAAAACGCAGGGATGCAGACAGGGCGAAACAAGTCCAAAGGGATGATGAGCACTTCCACTGCGACCACTTCACCGACGTTCTGGGCTCGAAGAGCCGGTTTCGAGCAACCCTAATTGGGAAAAGACCAACTGTGAATATTGGGAATACTACCGACAGAATGATTCGAGAGTTCTGACGTCAGTGTTTGGCTGTTTCATACATCGGTATGAAGAGGAAACCCTAAATCAACACGTCGGAAAATCACTGGAGAGAACGTTGACAAACTTCCGGAGTTCAAAGAACGTCGTTTCCCCTCGACATGAAAAGTGAGGATCGTTGAAATTGAAATTGATTTGAGAAAAGATTGCAAACAGATTCAGAGTGCACTTCGGTGTACGATACCAATGGCAGGGCGTGGCAGAACAAAACGGAGGAAGTCATAGAAACTCATTCAAGACAATTGCTTGGTGCTCCCCCAAAAGGCTAGATGCTACCGAGAACAACAGTATGTCATGTTCAGTTCAAAGTTTTAAGATGAGTAAGCATGGGCTCGCACACGTTTTACAGATGAATAACTCAGATCGTCAGGACACAGGAACTCAAAGATTCTCTAAACCTTAACAGCGAACACTATTGTACACATTCTTCTGACTACGCTCTAGTTCACACGCCAAGAAGGCACTATGCATTTGTATTAGCTCAGTTGACATCGTCCTTGGCTGCATCATCTTAGTCTCATTCTAGCATGATTTCTCTACAGAAGGTTTTATGAACTCCGTCACTGGAGATAGGCCCTAGACTCATTGTGGAAAAAATCAAATATCTGTGTACGAGCTCTGAAAAAGGGCAGCTTTGAATGGAGGACGATGAAACCCTTGTAGCTCGGTCCAGAAATGAAGAACAACCTGCACCACCATCTTCAGCCATCACCGCGTGCAGTGGACAGGAGATATCAACGCTATTAAAACAGGCTTCAGCATCATGAACTTCTCAGTCAAGAGTTTCGAGGCCATTAGGAGCCACAGACGAGCCACTTCTGATGTAGCTTGGCGTTTGAGTGACTGAAACATCCACATCTGATGGAGCTTGGCCTGTGAGAGAAAGAACCACCTCATCTGCTGGCCGAAAGTTTGCATCCTCCCGTAACTCCCGCACACACATTTTGTACGTGCTTTCCGCGAGATCAATATGGTCCTGCAGAAGTTTGATGTACTCCTCCACGTTTTCCACCTGAATCAAGGTCCACAACGAAATTTTCAGACGGGGACTGATAGTTTGGCCTCGTTCAAACCTCGATGACATTCTACACAGCTTAAATCCTTTCCAGTCAAGCACAAAAAAAATTGGAGCAATGTTTTTTTTTGAAGAACTAGCCCATTTTTTAATCAATTTCTTTCATTGCCAGACATGCAATCAATGACAAATGATTCCACATACGAAAATGCCAATTGAGAACTGGACGAAAATAGATAAAATTGTAACATGAACCACCCGCTCCTTTGCACACATGACATGAGCCCAAGATTGGGCACAAAGAGAATCTAGACTCCTTTTCTTGGCTCACGGTATATTGATCCGACCGGTGTTCAGTCAGACCCTCAAGAATGTTATGCAGACCTTGAACCATGCCTTTCAAAACAGAAGTTTAACACTTCCGACTCGTCCATGTTCCATCTACTCTCGACAACATAATATTTGTTCCTTGGCTACGTGTACCTGGAAATTTAATAGACTTGTAAGTTCCAAATGTCGTACCTCAATCTTCAGTTCCTTCAAATACTCTTCCTGGGGATCATGCTCTGGAGGTGACGGGTCAGAGTTCGAGGGAGGCTTATCCAGAACCGGTGGTGTGGCAGCGGCATCTAATTTCTCCCACGCCTCCAACTCAGCTTCATAGCTGCAGCAGCATCCATGTTCGAAATCATTTACACATCAGAACAAATGCCAAGCATAATTTCTACATGCATCTGAAAAGAAAAATATACTTCACCAGCATATCCACCCCACAATCCAGACCGATATAGAAGTAATCGACCCACAGAGGTGACACAGTATGACAACCCAAATTGCTTGAGAATACATAATTTCAAAAGCAATCAAAACCTATCGAGATCAAAAAGAAGAAATCCAAGAAGGAGGCCCCCCAAAGTACAAACAACATGAAGTAGGGACGCTCTTCTTACATAGCTTTGAGTGTCAGCAACCTCTTTCTTTTCTTCTCGTCCTCAAAAGATTGGTCTTCGACGACAGGTTTCGAATCCTCCTCATGAGCCTCCTCTCCCTGTAAAGCCACCTGAGACTCCTGAGCTGCTGCTATCTCATTTAAACGACTCTTGCGAATCTTGAACACAAACCCGCCCTCATCGATGGTCTCGAATTCTGCACATTAGCACGACAATTGTCATTCCTGCAACAAGGCCCCCTCGCTGTGCCTTCCTTCATTTCTCAGGTCCTGAAAATTTCTGTTCAGGATGAACTTTTGCTCCATCCGAGTTCGGTGTAAAGGGAAAAGATTTTCACATACCTGCTGCCGCCATGGAAGATAATGAAATGGAAATGCTTATCCCAGCTTCCACTCTCTCACTCACTCCTCCTGCTTCAACAGAAGGAACATTCTCGCTTCGGGCAGACGAGCTCCTAACGAAAAGTCCCCGTGGCAACCACAGAACCCCAAACCCATCGCAGCAAAGACGGCTCAAACTCTCATTACAATGATTCTACAAACCCAGAATTTTTTCTCACAAACTCTTAAGTGAGATCGATGTAACTACACTTTAAAAATGCGGTGAACTACCGGAATCCTGGCAATGGCATCTCCACGTTGATCATCACTATCGACCTATACAAACCCAACAAAACATTTGAATCGCTCTGCATAGAAAAAAACAAAATTCCGCACAAAGAAGAAACCAGGTTTGGGAAGTGCAGTTCGGAAAGCGACCGGGACTGCACAGCAGTTGAGCCGCAGACAGGACCTCTCTCACGAACGTCTTTTTTGTCCGGGGCGAGCATTGGTTGGAGTCGGAAGCTTGGTCACGGTTCGTGAACGAGGAGATGAATGGCTTGCCGGATTCTGTCAAGAAGCGTCGGGGGGGGGCCTGCTCCTGCAGTTTCCGTCTTCTTAACCCTAGAAGGACGGGCTGGTCACCTTGGAAACAGGGCTTTTGGGGGGCATTATAGTGCCAGATTGCACTAGAAAAAAATAATTTGGCAAAAAAATGGCAACAAATCATGAAGTTTTTCGCCACAAAACTACACATTAAAAAAAAATCTTGGACGAAATCATCAAATTGTGAATGAAAACAGAATTATGCACATGTGATATAAACTAATGTGATATTTTCCATCCAATATGTGGATGAATGTTGAAATTTGAAGTACCATTATCCATTCATTAAGAGTTAGGTTGTTTGTTTTGTTTTGTTTTATTTGATACAATGAGATCTCCTAGATTGTACGCCCCCTAGTGGCATTCTTGGTACCATTGGAAAGCCCCTAGCAAAGAGGGGTGCACGGACTTTGTTTCATGGTGTTTGGACCTATGATGTGAAAGTTATGGGTATTTTAAATTTTTACAAATTAAAAAATAATTGTACTTTTATTTTGGATATGGCAACAACACAAGGCACACTTGTAACATTTTATATTGCCACTTTGGCTCTTCATTAAATAAATGAAAAAAAATACTACTTGGAAATCATCCTTTTGGGTACCATGTGAATCATTTGCTAACTACTAAATGCCTAAGCCTTCCAAAGTGTGTTTTTCCTATGAAAAAAGAGCATGGATTTATAGTTATTCCTGACAAAGAAAATTGTGTTTTCTTCAAAATCTAATTGTATAGATGTTTAGAAAGCTTACTTATTAGTATTCATATCAATATTGAATGTGAAATTGCATAGGAATTGTGAGATTATAACAAATAAATGTATGTTTCCTATTTTTATTATGTTGCCCTTATTACAACAGTTGAAAAATTTGCATATAAGAACTTGGGGGGATTAGAGGTGACATAAACAACTAGATTTTGTGTTAGCCCACTGAAATGCACTTCTAAAAACCTTGAGCTCAAATGAAGAGCTACCAAACTCATTACAGAATCCACCTTGCAATTGTTGACATGAATTTCTTTTTACATATAGAAATCACATAGAACTCCAAATCAATACTTACATGTTTTAATTTTCACCAATAAAAATCACTATAACACTTTACTCTTTCCATTGGGACCATTTTCAAGCAATGGATAAGTATAATATTTTTTTATTACAAAATCAAGTGAAATTGGCAAGCTTTATTCTTCCACTAATGGTACATATATGCCTTTGAGGATCTCCCAAAAATCAAATATTTACCTTTCCTAAAAATAAAAGCTTCCAATAGTTAACCTTCAATATTGCCTACAAGAAATTTTAAAACAATCAAAAGAATTTAACTACCTACACCAAAATGAGCCCAAAATTTTGGATCAACCATATATGGTTGGTTAGGCAATTAGAAGTTTAAAAAATCTAAAAGCACTCATTGGAAGTCAAACTACTATAGAAGACCTCTTCTTTTCACGCACAATTCCAAGGATGATCATTTGTACTACTATCCTACATAGAAGGATTCTTTGTCATCCATTGGACATTTAGTATCATTAGGATCTTTTTGAGATTAAAAGGATGACAATTATTCACTTAGCAAAAAAGGGAAGTCTAAAACAAAATCTTGAATAATTAAAAAATTTTATACAAAATCCAAAACAACAAAATTAAACTCATTTTTTGATATCAAATTCAACATCATCATATGGAATCTCATCTTCTTCTCTTGTTGAAACCTATAAAAATGGATACATTAAGTATGTACTTTTACATCCATTATTGTATCATATGAAATTATATATTTATTTTCAGAATAAAAAATTCAATAACTATGAAAATGTTTTTTGAACCACCTTCTTGAGGCTTACAAATCCAATGCTTTTTTAGTATTAAAGATAAATGTAGTAAAATTTTAAAATTTTAAAATAAATAATCATAATTCTTCTACAATATCTATTGACTTTGTAGAATATCATTTTTTTTTCCATGCTAATATAACAAGATTTTTTCGAAGCTTGTTCAATGAATATAAAATAAAACAAAGTACACTTTTCAAAACAAGCATCATCCACCTAGTCGAGTAGTAGGCATCTAGGAGTTAAATCCCAACATTACTTTTGAAGTGTAATGTTATAATCACATGTATTCTCCGCACCTACGCTGTGACATTAAAGAGGTGACTGGGAATGAAAATAGTTTAACGAACAGAAAATCAGGTCCGGGGGACTCATCCATCCGTTGGTCATGTCAGTTCCCGCCATCGTTGTAGTTTGTGCTTCAAGCTCCCGAGTACCGCCATAGCTAAGTTATTGAGATTTGCATTCAAATCCCTGTTCGAAATTCGCGGAACTGATGAAAGGTATTCGATACTCTGTACTAGTTTTTAAGGGCAGGGTTTCGTTGAGGGAATTTCTTTTAGTAGAAGTTCATCGAAACATTTTGAAATAACCTAATTCGCAAGAGATTGGAAGTTGTTTACCTGGTCTGTGTCGCTGGAAACTATATTAGTGATTGCTCTTAATGCGGCAGGAGCGGCGCTTCTGCGTATTGGTGAAATTGCTATCTCTTTTTTCCTGGCGAAAGCTCATTGGAGGCATCTTTTCGTGTGGTGTTAGATTGACATGCACGGTGATTGTGAGTTCAAAGAAGTTTGGATTCCAGTCAGGATGCGGGAAGTGTTTAACTAGCGGTCAGCATGTTGAAATTGGCAGCTGATGAGTGGAATTTGGCTTGCGTCGAGGTCGAATTTATTGCAGCATCAGGTGAGGAGTCCTTCACTTTTGTCGATGGAAGTACGTCGGAAGGTGATGCTGTTTTGAAGAGTGATGGATGTTCTTGCTCTCGCAGAGGCAGGCACGTTTAGGGAGCTCAATTATAGTAGAAGTAGTTGAATCTTCATGAGTAGCTGCTACTACGAGAAAATGGACAGAATTGTTCTGAATTGGTGAATTTCCCGGATCTGTCGCATTGGTGATTTGATTAAGGTAGGAAGGAGAAATTATTGCATTGGTCCGATTTTGTACGTGCGGTTGTTCCAGAATGAGAGCAATTCAACGTACACCAATCTGGTCCCTTCCATGAGGCTTGAGAGCCGTTAACCAATGGGAAAGCAGAAAGATTCACTTCTCAGCCATCCGGAAGCTGCGGCTTTGCCCGATGTTGAGTACGTTAGGGCTTTCCAGTTGTTCCTTGAAAACTACCATGGGGAGTCTATAGAAGCTCTTCTGTTCGCGGAAGATGGGAATCTTCATTATTCCCTCGTTGTGCAGTAAGTGACACATTTTTAAACGCTTTTTGTGTTATCCATTTTTATTCATTCAGCTGTCACTGAGATGCTTGACCTGAACATGGAAGGTTTATGTCCAACGTTCTAATGTAGCTCCAACGCCTTCAAAGAGATTATGAGCGCAATTATAGAGCTTGCTTCAATGCCTTTCATGGGAAACTCTTAAAGGCGGATCAATGAGTGCTTGGAAATTTTTATGGTTGTTGCAGGTATGCTGAATTTCTGGACGCGAGCCCTTCACTAGCTAATCTGTTGTATTTCCAGCCAGACAAATTACTCCCCCTCTTTGATGATGGAGTTCGTGAGGCACAGGTAAGATTACTTTCTCAGATTTTAATTCTCATGAACGTTCGTGGCTTTGTATACATCTGGTAATGGACATTATTCAATAATTTGGTCTACGCTTGCAGGTAGCTGCATTTGAGGCTCACAAGCAGAGACGGAGCATAACGGTGAAGGAAAACGTGCATATACGATTGAATGTGCATGGCTCAGCCTTTGAGTGCCCTGGTAAATATTCAATTAAGTTTCAAACGATGAATTTCGATATTGCAGCAGACGTTGTGGGGCAAGAATGTCACATTCAGACCGTAGGAGAGGTCAACAAGCGAAATACTGTGATTGACTCTTCCAAATTTGAACTTGTTAGCAGCTGGTACTCATTTCCCTTCTACTATTGATGCTGTGTCACAGAGACTAGACCAAATATTGGACGCGTACGAGTTAGGGATGTTGGACGCCTTCTCACACTGAAAGGGACAATTATTCGATCAGGTGCAGTAAAGATACTAGAAGGAGCCGTAGAGTATGAGTGCACCAAATGCAAATTCAGGTGACGATACTGTCTGTACCTACTACGTGCCTCATTTTCAAGCACGATAGATGCAATGACTGTGCTTTTAAAATGGGAGTCCATCAAGATGCAGGACAAACTCAGGCAGTACTTGACGTATTTGGCTTAGTTTATTGGCCATTCTATTCTTTCGACCTTCATTCCGCTTTATCACAATGTCTGACAACGGAACCACCTTAAGGTGAAGGCTTGAAGCTGGTGGGTTAAGCTTCAGATGTACAACATCTTTCTGGCCTCTTGGATAGTTCCTCTTGTTTGATATCACAGCGTAAAAGGATGTGTTGATTCAGTTTGCTAGTGTTGCATGGCTTTGTCATTTGCAGGTTCAAGGTTGAACCCGAACTAGAGATGGGCAACACTATTCAACTACCACCGATATGCCCGTCGGAGGTCAGGATATATATTCTTTACAAGGACACACCTAGTATTATTTTGGAAACGCTTTATACAATAAATCGAGAAATATCACCATGTAAGCGTTTAGAACATTATTTGATAAACGTTTCTGGCTTTTACACATCCATGGAAGCTGTGCTTGTTTTGTGCAGAAGCATAAGCCATGTGCTGGGACAAAGTTCAAACCTGTTGAGGGTGCTATGCCAGTGTGCCATGATTATCAAGAAATCAAGATTCAAGAAAGCATGCAAACTCTTGGAATGGGTTCAATACCACGTTCAATAGTTGTTGTTCTTGAAGATGATCTGGTGGATACTGTGAAGGCTGGCGGTAAGTGTTGGGTACAGTTGGATTGCAGATAGTCTGAAGTAGGAAGTATAGACCTGTACTGGTATCTCAAAATAATGTGATGAACCAATGGACATTGTTCACTAAATACTAATTTCTGTGACACAGATGAGGTTATGGTGACTGGTTCGCTTTTCGCGAAATGGCGTACGCCTGCCACTGATGCGCGCTGTGACTTGGAGCTAATGTTCTTAGCTAATCATATCAGGTAATATTCAAGTGATACCCTTCTCTCAAGTGGTGCCCTTCTTGTTGCTTATTACAAACTGCAATGTGACGAGAGGTGGACAGCTGGATTGTATGACGCACAGTCCTGAATCTGGTGTCAATTAATGCAATGTGAATATAACGAAATAACCGGCCACTTCTGCATTGGCGATAATCAGAAAAGCCAACGAGCTGAAGACAGCCGTGGAAGTGTCTCCGCACATGGTTCAACAATTTAAGGACTTTTGGCAACGTTTTTCAGACACCCCTTTCAAAGGTGCGCACGATTGACTGGATATTTCAAGAATTTTTTTGCGCCTACTGAGGTCATTGAGTGCCTTGAGCAGGCAAATAATCAAGATTGGCTCTTTCTGATTCCTACTGTATATTGAGTAATATCAAATTGTGAAATCTATTTTTTGTCTGCAGGTCGCAACACAATTTTGCAGAACATTTGTCCTCAAGTTTATGGGCTCTTCACTGTCAAGCTTGCGGGTAAGTTTGGTAAATCCGTAATTATTCTTTCTGTTGAAGATTTATATCCTGTCGAAGATCTAACTCCTGTTGAAGATTTCTTAACTTGAATTGATTGTACGCAGTTGCTTTGACCCTCATAGGGGGTGTTCAGCATGTTGATGCTTCTGGTACTAGAGTACGAGGAGAATCACATCTGCTCCTTGTGGGTGACCCAGGTTTGTAAAAGAACTCGTTGAATTTATTCAACATATTGAACTATTTCTTCTTCTCTTATATCTTCAAAACGATCTTCTCAAATTCAGTGTTTTGAGTGCAACATTGCTGATAAGTAACCACAAATTTTCAGACGCACCTTTAAAATTTTTCTCAATCAGTCGAAGTCGTTGTAATGTATTAATTAAATGTGCGTCTTCCCAAGTGGCAAAGGTTTTGGCCGGGGCTTCCAACCGAAGGTAAATGAATTATAATCACGCGAGCCTCTGAAGCAAATGCGACGCCGGATATAATTATCACGTGCCTCATCCTATTTCTTGCAGGAACAGGCAAATCGCAATTTCTTAAGTATGCTGCAAAGCTGAGCCATAGATCAATAATGACTACAGGCTTGGGCAGCACCAGCGCTGGGCTTACAGTGACGGCTGTTAAAGATGGAGGTAATTTTCCATGAGAATCGCAAACTATATATGCAGGTATTGCATGCCACTTCCAGGCTTTGCGATCATTTTTGTAATCTCATTCTTTGCATCGAGCAGGAGATTGGATGCTGGAAGCGGGAGCTCTTGTACTAGCCGATGGAGGTCTTTGTTGTATAGATGAATTTGACAGGTATTCTTGTTTACTTGAAGAATAGAAAGTGCGGCTTTTATTTATAAACGCTAAACGGTTTATACAATTTTATCATTAGTGAATGCATCTGGAATGAATGACATGCTTTTTTTATTAAATTTATAAATTTATATGGCCCTTCGCTATCCTGATTGCCTGGTGTCTCTCATCTTCCAACAGTTTTATCTTCTGAAGCACTTTCTCAGCTGCTGTAATTCTCTGGTATTGGTTGTTCACTGATATTAATTCTTCTGCAGTATTCGAGAGGCTGACAGAGCTACTATTCATGAAGCTATGGAACAGCAGACATTGAGTGTTGCCAAGGTATGACTTATAACTTCCGACTAGATACTTTGAATGGTTTTCACACCTAATTTGTATAAGCCGTTCGGTGATGTGCTTGTTTTTCATGCACGAGCAAGGATCTGGCTTCTAGTGACTATTTGTTCGGTTGTGAGTGAGGAGTGAAAGATATAAAAAAGCTCTAACTCAGAGTGAGGAAGTATCAATTTAGGATGGTTGCAGAAATACGTTATGTGGTTGATCCGTTCCAAAGATTTTTAACTGCTTTGATTCCTTTGAATTACAGGCAGGACTCGTGACAACACTCAACACACGAACAACAGTTTTTGGTGTCACCAATCCAAAAGGGCACTACGATCCAGCACAACGTATCCTCTTTGTGTGGTCCTAGGATTCGAATGAATGTAGCTGGTGGTCATTTTCTTGTCACTTGCATTCATTGGACATTTCTTTAATGAAATTAGCTTTGACTGTGAATACAACTCTGTCTGGGCCGCTTCTGAGTCGTTTTGATGTTGTACTCGTTCTTTTGGATACTAAAAATGCTGAATGGGACAAGATCGTGTCGTCTCACATACTCTCAGAGGTAACTTTCATGACTGACCATTTTCTACTTTCGCTGATGGACGTGCTTAATACAAGTCCTCACTGCTATTCGATTAGATTTATTGCTAAAATCATTGGCTAAATGAGCACGTCATATTTCAAGATCGTTGTGTGTGCGAATTTGAATTTGGCGCTCAGTTATATTTCAAGTACGGCTGCCTATTCACATTGGCTTCCTCATAATGAAATCGTATATTTTGTTTGACCAGCACTCAAACGTGGCTGAATCAGACTGCAGCAGTGATAGTTCTGACATCTGGAATATGGCCATGTTACGAAGGTATGACCTGCTTATTCTAATGTTGTATTCATTGTGTTGATGTGTGATGCACCTGTCATCCAGTCGTGGATTAATCGGCATTGATGTTAGCCATATAGGAAAATTTTGTGATTGTATAAAAGAACTGTTGCACCAACGAATTGTTGACTGGTAGTGGCCATTCATTATTCAAAGGTTTTGAATAATGTGATGCATCAAATCATGTAATCCGAATCCCTCTATAAACAACGATTATTTTAACAGAAATTATTTGGCTTGTAACTTTTCTACAGCTATATCCGATACGTGCGAGACCAGTTCAAACCATCCTTAACTCCCGAAGCAAGTAAAGTTATAAGCAGCTATTACCAGCTGCAGCGTCGTTCTGCTTCTCTCAATGCGGGTACATTTGGCTGAACCTGCTCATCCTTTTTGTCAGGTCTTGTAACTAAGTAAAAGTGGCAGAATGCTCTTTGCACCTTACGACATCACGATGTTCAATGTTTTGAAACTGTTTTTATTAACTATCACATGGAGTGGTTGCAGCCAGGACAACTATTCGAATGCTGGAAAGTTTGATCAGACTAGCACAAGGTACAGACTTACTCTGAAAACTCCCCCACACCTCAAAAGTAATTCGGCATTCAGAATTTAGTTGTAACCCTCTAGTTACACGAAATTATTGTGTCCTTGTCAACGTGTCTTGTCCTTGTCAACGTGTCTTTGGAGGTGTCTCGGTTCATATGGACTCGTGCATACTTGAACATGTCTTTTGAACTGTGTTTGATTCCATGGCTTACTGTGACTTCTGCTAATTTGTCTCGTTGTTCGTGTTTTGCAAGAATAGCACATGCAAGGCTTATGTTCAGGGGAGAGGTTATTCGAGCGGATGCAATAGCAGCTGTTGTGTGCGTGGAATCTTCAATGACGACATCCGCCATCCTGGATGGAATGGGCAACGCCCTACACTCCAGTTTTCCAGACAACCCTGACGAGGAATGTATCCTTAGTCTTAAATTCTCCACTTCTTTCTTCTTCAGAACTATTCTCACACTCACAGACTCAACATTCTTCTTTTTGGCGCTACACGCTATTAATTCTATCAACTGCACTTTCTATATAATCAGACAGATTCAAAGCAGGAGAAGGAAGTTTTGTCAAAGCTCGACTTGTCTTCAGGTGCTCCAATCAACAGGCCTCCTGGGGACAACGTGGGAGACCAGCCTCCTGGGAACACTGTCCAAGCACCGGAAAAACGGGCGCAAGTACGGAGTTATTACGACGTAGGGGGAAACACTCTTGATAACGACAATCTCATCACCACCCAGCAGCGACAACCGTACGTTAGTGCTCTAAATTCGAGCGGTGTCGTCCTGAGTCGCCTCCGAAAAGTTCCGCCTACAGAGAATGTATCAGGTGCTTCTTCTGACTTGACGTGATATGCTGATCTCCCACGTTTCACCAATATTTATTGTTCACTTTTAAAGTTCTGGACTCATCTTTGTTTACTGTGCTCATTTTGGTTAAGATTCGCAAGCCAAACGGCTGAAGGAAACTCAAGCCCCTGTGCTTAGCAGTGAAATTGGAGGATTGCAGTCTTGGTCGCTTCTGAATAAGCTGCGAAATCCCCTTGACCACAGTCAGCCCGCCGGACGACGGGGTGGACTAGATGAAAGAGGTAACTTCCTTGTGATGACTTGATAAGAATGACGTAGTTTTTACGACATATATTTGTTGGACATAGAATGTTAGTGTTGAATCACATCTAGAAATATCATGTTTTACAAGTTACTGCCAAGTATTCACAGTATGTCCAGACAATGACTACCTTTATTATTTTACTCATCCTCCCAAAGTGGAAAACTTTTCTTTCGTCACAGATTGCATGTGAGACTCTTTTAATTTCCGGACCTTCTCGATTTTATTCTTATGCTAATCTTATTCTGCTAATCTTTTCTTGCTGCTACTTATCTTGCTATAATTTGGTTCGTCAATTCATCCACTCATTATGTTGTGTGCAGGCAATGGTCCACAATCTTCAGCGATTGCTCCTACTGAAACAGAAGAGGGTTTGCTTCTTGGCACACAACGCCAGGCCGAAGAGTCTCGCTAAAGCTTTCTGGCAAGTTTGTGGGTAGAAACATTAGCGAGATTTCCACTTGAAAATAGTGTGGTGAGCGGCCGCCTTTTGTGCATTCGTCACTACATTTTGGACTCCTCGATTCTGAGGTCTGAAAGTCGGCGTGCCATAGTGAAAATAGTCTTCGAAAGTGCATCACAATGTTTCTACATTTGACGGTACCGATAACTTCATGTGTGTTGGTTTCTGATGTGTAGATATGTAACACGTACACATGGAAATGAGATTCTCTTGAATCTTTGCTACAGAATGTATAACGTTCATTGTAAGATCCCTCAGAGCCCGGAGCACTACATTGTGAATTGCCCACACATTCTGAGATATGCACTCCCGATATGGTCTCGAGAGGTTTCGCTATTTCGAGACCAATGCAGGTTTACTCTTGGTTTACGTCATACAGGAGCAATAATTTGTTATAGTTAGTTTCATTGCAGCATACTGCAAATCTTGGGTCTATTTGCGTGACTGCGTCACGTTAATATGATAGTTCGAACACTATTTTCGCGGAACTGCCAAGAGGTATAAATATGAAGGTGAAACGTGAAAGTATAAAATTAAATGAGGGCTTTCACAATGTCCATGAAATACAATAATAGCTACATCCCAGTAAAATGGTGATCTTACTGTTCGCTCTCATTGAACTACAATCAGAGGAACATCGTTTGTTGCACAACTTTCCATTCGATCAACTTACTGGCCGCTTTTGGCACTATAGATCTATGTACAAGCAATCAGTACACGACGATAAGGTACAATACGTCTACAAACCATTACCCAACGCCACTAGAATAACCCCAAGTTATGATTTGCCATCTGTGATCCTCCAAATATCACGAACACCAACGCCTACAAAAAAAGAGCAATAGTTATTCCCCCACTCAACTGACTACAAAATGTCCACTTTAATTCTTTTAGTAAAAGTTAATCCAGATGACGCAATAAAAGGTAAACCAGATGAGTGAAAAATATCGCAGGTACTGCTGCAAAATAAATAAATAAAAAGTTCCACGTGCTACTGAAATATGAGACTCAAGGTCTTGTAGGGGTTAGAGAGGTCTGAGTGTATAAAACAGTAAGAAAATTACCGCAATGGCGCAAGCCGTCAAGCCCGTTGTCTCCCTGTGGTCATAGCTGAGACAGAAGAAAATGAACGCTCCAACGTACCATGGTACGGAAGCAATGAAGAAACCCAGAATAAATCTGCCCCCCAAATTCCATCAACCGATGACATGAGAACACAATCACCACAATTCCCATCACAATACAAAAATACGACAAAATGTTTTTTTGGCCAAAATGAAATTAGGAGTCACAACACTTACAAGAACCACCCAAAGCCCAGACCACAGAAGGGCAAAGGATCCGAATCGTATGTTCGTCTGTGAGGATTATCTTCTATGGGATATCCTGAAAAGCACACAAAGAATGAGATCGAAACAAGAGACCAGCACATGCAGCCAACGTAGACCCCGAGTTGCTCATAACTCCCACTTTGTACATGGTATATATATTGAGTACCGTCACTATTCCTAAAACAATACAAAATTACGCACACGTATTACTGTACTCCGATTCTCGAACCTACAACTTGTTGTTCAGTCTAACGAAGAATCTCTCATAGGATTAGTGAACACAAAAAAAACAAAAAAAAAGGTACATACTCACAAAGAGAGACCCTGGATTCTCTAGGAGTTAAACCAAATCCTCTGAACCGACCATGAAAAGAACCTAAAAAATCTAAGCCCACTCTAGACCTTCTCTATGATCAAGCATATGCCCGTAAATATACTAGCAAAAAAGACAGTAGTCGAGAACTCGCAGCTCCACGGAAACCTGACGACCTGACCAAAGACTTAACGAACACGCCACCACAACTGGAATTACACGAAAGAACCGAAAGAAGGAGAAGGTAAGATCAACTTCGATGCGATCCAAGGGGCAGTTGCATCAGGCACCTGTGACAGATGGGCTGTAGCCGCCCTGATTGTAGTTAGGAGCTTGGCTCGGGGGCACAGGCTGCGGCATCCCCTGATTGCCCTGAAACGTGCCATAGTAACCCTCCTTCCCTTGCTGCGCCATCGCTGCCACACTGGTTACAATTCCACTTCGCCCCCAAACAAACGAAAGCCTGACTACTCAGAATCTTTGTGACAAAATGATGGAGACCCCAGACGTCGAGAAAGTGAGAGATCCGTGTTTCGCAATGGCGGAGGAAAGCTGAAAGCCAGCGGCGCGGCGGAGTCAGACTTAGAATCTCTGCTTCATGTAGACTCTAGAGGGAAGTGGGAATTGGAGTTCGGGAAAAGAGCGGTCCTATCTGGATCTACAACAGTCGGAGATGTTAGGCGGAATAACCAGAGCGGTGCCAGCTGGGTGCTTCCGCATGGATGAATGTCTAGGATGAACATATAAGGATGAATGTGTAAGGCAATTTTCAGTTGATGTGCCGGGCAATATTCAGTAATAAAAGAAATTACCTCATTGGCTCGTTTTCAAAAAGTGTGAAGCTCGGCCGGTGGACAGGTGGATCGGATGCCCACTTGGCAAAGTCCGAAGTGGCATGGCCGCGTGGCCCACATACAGTACCCTTAGTCGATCACTCTGGGCGGCATTCTTCCAACAGATTCACTCTGTTTCTCTTGAATCTTCTCGAGCTTTCTGGTCCGTTCCGGGCTCTTCTGCTCCATTCCAGGCCCTTCTCCACTCTGAATGCATTCGTCCTCACTCCGCCATAGCTCTGTCTGCTTATATCAAGAACTCCTCGGGTTTCCCCAGGGCAACAGAAACTCGTGAACCGATTTGGGTACAGTCTTGTCAATTTTCGTTTCTTAATTTAGCGGACTTAGGATTTCAATCTCTGTCGATCTGAGCTCTACATTCAGGTGGAGAGCTTTTGGGAGGAGTAATTCATATTTTAGTTTAGAGTTTGCGCCTGGCTCGATTGTTGTGGAGTCTGCGGAAGGTTTTTAGAACTCGGTTGAGAATTTTTTTGCGTGGTATGCGATCTCCGCTCTTGAAGTTGGAGAGCTTTTAGAAGAGAGCTTCTTATCGAGGATATTGTAGTTGTGCAGTTTGCGGCTGCTTCGATTATTTGTAGTTTTAAGAAAATTTTAAGTCTATTGGAGATTTTTGAAGTGCGCTGCGATAGAGAGTCGACTGAAGTCATTTTCATCGGCACAGTATGAATCCGGAGAAGTTCACGCACAAGACGAACGAAGCTCTCGCAGCTGGCCAAGAGCTAGCGACCGAGGCGGGCCATGCGCAGTATACGCCTGCACATTTGGTTCTTGCGCTTCTCGATGACAGCGAAGGTCTGCTAAGGCAAGCCGTTACTTCGGCTACCGGCAGTGAAGGGACGATTGCCTCTGTGGAGCGAGTCTTGAAGAGCACTTTGAAGAAAATCCCGTCACAGAGTCCAGCTCCGGAGGCCTCTCCTCCTAATCCTGCACTTATCAAGTGTATCCGGAAGGCACAGAGTTTGCAGAAATCTAGAGGAGACTCGCACTTGGCAGTCGATCAACTCATTATTGCTTTGCTTGACGATGGACAAATCTCTGACTGTTTCAAGGAGGCTGGCATCAGCTCTGCCAGGTAAGCATTTGTCGAAATTAGTGTTTGATATGTTGCTGTGTTTGCCTTTCCTGTCTTGAACGTGCTGGAGTATTTGGGTTCAATTAGCTTAGGCTACTGTTTTCATAATTACAAGCTCAGTCGCGGTGTATCGATTGATTTTTTCCGCGAGAGCAAAATTCGTGCGAGATGAATGACCTTCTAAGAATCTGGATGTCTCAAGTCTTGTTTGTCTGCCTTTCGATTCACAATTGCAGCCGTAGCCAGATTCTTCCTTAGATTAGTCCCTTCCGGCCTCTGCTATTGCAATCTGCCTATTCTTCGCTGTCTTTAATGTAGAATGTGCCTTTTTAGAGGTTTTCGAGTGCACTGTATGTGAAGGAGAGAATAGCATTGCTTCATATGTTCTGGCAACCAATTTTTTTATGTTAAGATTTTCCGTAACGGTTTACTTGTTCCGAGTACTAGAATGCTGCAATGCCAGACGTTAATTGAGGTTGAAAATGTCCCAGTTTCTCTTTGAATTGAGAGAAAACAGTATGGTGGTTTGAACAATTAATGTGACATGCTGCTGATGGACATGTTGATGATGACTGAAGTGTGGCTTTGGATTCTCTCTTTCTGACAGGGTAAAGAAGGAGCTTGAAACTGTGAGAGGAACAGCTAAAAAAGTGGAGAATGCTACTGGTGACACCAATTTCCAAGCGCTGAAGAAATACGGAAGAGATTTGGTTGAGCAAGCTGCGAAGTTGGACCCTGTCATTGGGAGAGACGATGAGATTCGGAGAGTGGTGAGAATTCTCTCACGAAGAACGAAGAACAACCCTGTGTTGATCGGAGAACCCGGTGTTGGGAAAACGGCTGTTGCGGAGGGACTTGCTCAAAGAATCGTGAGAGGAGATGTGCCGAGCAATTTGATGGATGTTCGGCTGGTTGCTCTTGATATGGGAGCTTTGGTCGCGGGTGCCAAATACAGAGGAGAGTTTGAAGAGCGCCTCAAATCTGTGCTCAAAGAGGTTGAGGAAGCCGAGGGCAAAGTCATTTTATTCATTGATGAGATACACCTTGTTCTGGGTGCTGGACGTACAGAAGGGTCTATGGATGCTGCCAACCTTTTGAAACCAATGCTTGCACGTGGCCAGCTGCGTTGCATCGGTGCTACGACGCTTGAGGAATATAGGAAATATGTTGAGAAGGATGCAGCGTTTGAGCGCCGATTTCAACAGGTTCTTGTAGCGGAGCCCAGTGTGCAGGATACTATCAGTATTTTGCGGGGTTTGAAAGAGAGATATGAGGGACACCATGGTGTTCATCTCTTGGATAGGGCTCTTGTTGTGGCCGCCCAACTCTCAAGCCGCTACATTACAGGCAGGTTTCTACCTGACAAAGCCATCGACTTGATAGACGAAGCGTGTGCTAATGTGCGTGTTCAACTCGATAGCCAGCCTGAAGAAATCGATGCGATGGAAAGGAGGAGGATCCAACTGGAGGTGGAGCTTCATGCTTTGGAAAAGGACAAGGACAAAGCTAGCAAGGCGCGCTCACTAGAAGTACGACAAGAACTGAATAATATCCAAGACCAGTTGAGGCCCTTGAAGATGAAGTACCAGAGAGAGAAAGAGAGGGTCGATGAGCTTCGAAGATTAAAGCAAAAACGTGAAGAGCTCCAAGTCAACCTAGTTGAAGCAGAACGGAGATATGACTTGGCGAGAGCTGCCGATCTGAAGTATGGAGCCCTTCAAGAGCTGGAAAAGGCCATAAATAAGTTTGAATCTGAACTCGGAGAGAATAGCATGCTCACAGAGACTGTGGGCCCCGATCAGGTTGCGGAGGTATGTGATCGTTACCTTCTTCTACCAAATCTATAGCTAGTATGTTTGCACTATCTCGCACTGGGTTTTGAACATGACATCATGCATGTTCCTGTGTAACAAAGTATTCAACCATCAATGCCTACGTTTTACTTTTTTGTCATCCTGCATGCTTTACACTGATGATTGTAATTGGACTGTGTTTTTCAGGTGGTGAGTCGTTGGACTGGCATCCCAGTTACAAGGCTAGGCCAGAATGAGAAAGCGCGACTTCTGGGTTTAGCAGAGCGATTACACCAGCGTGTTGTTGGTCAGAATGAGGCTGTGCAGGCTGTAGCTGAGGCAGTGTTAAGATCTCGAGCTGGTTTAGGGCGACAACAGCAACCCACTGGATCATTCCTCTTCCTTGGCCCAACCGGAGTTGGAAAAACAGAGTTGGCTAAGGCTTTGGCAGAGCAACTGTTTGACAAAGAGAATCAGCTGGTTCGCCTGGATATGTCGGAGTATATGGAACAGCATTCCGTTGCACGTCTCATCGGTGCTCCACCAGGGTAAGTCTTTCATTCTGTCATTTCCTAAGGTTTATGTGGTTTATGGCTTTTTCGTGTCTTTCAGGTGAAATATAGGAATCGATGACTGTTGATAATAGTGAATCGCCTGTGGTTTCTCTACTGAATTTAATGTTTAATCTGGTTGCTGAAATTTTGGGACTACAATTTTTATGCAGGTATGTTGGACATGAAGAAGGTGGTCAGCTCACTGAAGCGGTACGGAGGCGTCCGTACAGTATTGTTTTGTTCGATGAAATTGAGAAGGCTCATCCCTCGATTTTCAACACCCTCTTGCAGTTGTTGGATGATGGTCGTTTAACCGATGGTCAAGGCCGCACTGTGGACTTCACCAACACAGTTGTTATCATGACATCCAATTTGGGAGCAGAGCACTTACTCTCTGGCTTGACTGGCATCATGTCCATGGAGGTTGCCAAGAAAAAGGTGATGGAGGAGGTGCGAATGCATTTCCGGCCAGAGCTTCTCAACCGTCTGGATGAAATCGTGATATTTGAGCCACTTGCGCATGAACAACTGCTTAAGGTGGCTCGCATGCAGATGAGAGATGTTGCACTTCGACTTGCAGAGCGGGGCATCGCCTTGGCCGTCACAGACTCTGCTCTTAACCTTGTTCTGGAGGAGTCTTATGATCCTGTAAGTTACCATTCAAACCTCCTTCTATTCGTCTCTACAAATCTGTGTTGCTGAGAATAATATACCTATTACGGATTATCATATTATTCATGACTAATATTTTTTTCCCCTGTAATATGCTGTCTCTGAGCAAATGAATATGATGGAGCACGATGATTGTGTGTCATGGTGATTACTTGAAGCTCCCAGTCTCTGACTTTCCATTTGTTCTGATACATATTTTTATTTGATGCCTATCAGGTTTTTGGTGCTCGCCCGTTGAGGAGATGGTTGGAGCGCAAAGTAGTCACTGAGTTATCTAAAATGCTGATCAATGATGAGGTGGACGATAATTCGACTGTGTATATAGACGCTAAGCCAGGAGCTCACACCCTTTCGTACAAAGTTGATCGCGATGGCGGGTTCGTTAATAGTGCCACTGGCAAGAAGTCGGACATTCTCATTGAAGTCCCTAAGACGCCGCACCACGATGACAAGAGGATGAAGATTGAAGAACTAGCCACTGATGATGCCGATATGGAGGAAGATTTGTAGAGACCCTTTTGTGGATCGGTGGCAATGGCAGGGCTTTGCTAAGCTACTAAATTGCATACACAAGTGGATTGCTTTGTTTCTCTCCAAAGATATGTTCGACAATCATGTGTGAACCTCGGCTGGTTTGGGACGCACATGTCATTGTAGAGAATAGATCAGGTCTTGTAGAGGATGGACGTTTGTATTCCCGCATGGTGAGGTACATATGCTTATCGAAAGCTACTGTATTTTTTTAATGTAGCTCACTGTTTCCTATAATCAAAATGAGCAATGTGTGACTCGCTGATGATGCACATCTGAGCTTCGTTTTTAATTAAATTCTGCATTTCAAAGTAGACAACTTAGTCACAGTATGTCGCGGAATCTCAATGTGCAGAGAAATTGCTGGCAGCCTGAATTCGATGGATTTGTTTATATTTACATTCTGTCCAATGACTTCGTCATTTTCAAATTCCAGTTGTTTCGTTTCCTCCCCGGAATGAGGAAGTTTACAGCACCATCATTCGTGACGAGCTCAATTCCAGTGGCTCTCGCATTAAACTAAATTGGGCCCCAAACATTAGGACCCTGGAAGAAAGGAAACAGCTTGTTTTACAACGTTAGGTAAAGACTGTTTATCTCAAAAACCTCCACTCTTTATCACATTGATGTACGTAATGGCATCACTTTGCACCTTTGACTACATTAGGATGCAAAGAAACACCATCAAAACATTCAAATAGGTATTCCAACTTAATCACTTGGTGTTCAATCATCTATGTCAAATCTAATCCTAACACCTACAATTATTTCTTTCAATAGGGTGCTTCTTTCTCCCATTGCAAACATCCAATAGCCCAAAACAATCAAGAGTAATAAATGAACAAACTTTGAATAGCTAGGAAGCTCAAGAAGGTTATAGGACATAATGCTAAGTTGTACACTTGAATCAAGAACCTCCAAGAGTGCATTTTACAAATCACTGAAGAACTCACATCCAACACAACAATGTGGGTTACAATGTGGGTTTTAGGGTTTAGGGTTACCCTCCCTCTCTCAACAAAACAAAACTGGACACATCACTATTGATTGGTCAACTTAGCGTTACGTCGCGAGGCAATCCGTTGTCTTCTTCCTTTCAACCATGAATTCATTTGCTGATAAATTACAAGAGACATGGGTTTTTTTACAGTAACTACAAGGGACATTAAAAAAATTCGCTTACCTACTTGCAACCCATCTGAAGAAACTTCTTCAATTTGATTCTCCTACTAAATAAATTAGGTCAGCACCACAATTGGATCCTCCCACCTTCTTCAAACCTTAACTTAAAGCCCAATGGCGTCCAGAAGTTTGGAATGGTCGGTGACAGAGGCCAGGGTGTTAGCCGTGACGAGCCCACTGGCGGCCACTGCTGGAATGCCAATGCCTGGAAAGATGGAATCGCCGCAGCACAAGAGGCCTGGGATGGGAGTGGACGGCATTGGGAACAGGCCCTGGCCAGCGCGGATGGCCGGGCCGTAGCTGCCGCGCTTGCGGCGCAGGTAACGTTCATGTGTTAGTGGTGTGCCCACCAGTCTCACTTCGCAGCTTTCTCGGGAGAAGCTTGGCCCCAGCGCTCTTTCCACAGCCTTCCACAGCACCTGCAACAACATTCTTTTCAACATTTTTTTGCACTCCTAATGTTTTCAAGTCCCAAGGATTCATGGTTTGGAAAGGAACAATGCAATTCATCATATTGGGGGAAAATCGAATTCAGATGCGTATGTATTATATGACACCAGAGCCAACGAAGTACTCCGTACATTGCAAGTGTGGGTCAAGACATTAATGAAATGGAACCAAAGAAAGTCCCCATATGATATGATAAACTCAAAACTGCTAAACAGCATGAGGCCCAACTTCAATCTCTTGGTCGATGTACTCAAACTACTAAAATTGGACCTTATGCTTCTTCTTTTCAGCAGTTTGGAGTAGGTCATCTGTGGACTTCTTGTGGTGCAATATTATTTATTTCTTAACCAGTACATACAATGTTCTTCGTTGATTCTGGTGACATAAAAAAAATGGTCTCATCAAAATTCTATCAATTTCACAATGAAATTAGTTGAATAAGTCATAATCAAACCATGAATCCTTGGTCCATTAAGGTTCAATACTAAGTATAGAAACGTGATTTAAGCAGTGACTAACAGCCTAAATCTGCTTTTGAATGTTTGCATACTTTTGCTTACATATCTGCATAAATATGTTTTTCACCTCAATTCCATCAAATTGATCATGGAAGAGAGGTTGATTATTAAAGATTCAAAAAATACTTTTGGATCCACAAGCAAGTTACTTAGACGAAACATCACCCTTAGAACACTCTGTTCATCACCCAGAATATGGACCGACTTTGGAGTGCTTCATCTGATTTCACTTCCTAGCAATGGATTGCCGAACTTCATTTATTGTTTTGCAAAAATTGGACAATCCGAAGGAGACGAGTAGCACGAGAAGATAATTCACCTCAGCTCGTTCGGCTTTCAGCTGCCGATAAGCCGCACTATTTCGATTCAGGCCTTCCCAGAGGGCGTAGGGCTCCGTGCCCGGAGTGTAAGCGTGCAACACATGCTTGCCCGGGGGAGCCAGCGACGGGTCCAGGACGCTGGGAATGGAGATGAGGACCACGTTCTGGGCAGCGTCCACTCCGGACGCCCACTCGTTCACTACGATGTAGTGAATCTGCAGGTCGCTTGGGAGGTTCTGCAGGGAAACAGAGAAACAACATTATTATGCGCATAATAACACTATTCAATCAGCAACAGGGTGTCATTAGGGCTCATCAGGAGAAAAGGTATCTTATTCACAAACATGAAGAAAATCATTGATGAAGAAGAACCATTCGTAGTTCTTGTCAAACTCTTCTTCACTGAAAATACTTGAATGACATGCTCCTGGACTACATGATGGCTTCTCCAATTCTATCTGTTTGTTAAACTGTCTGACAATCGGAAAATATTCTACCTTTGCAAGGATAGACGCTCAGTCAATGGTGTAGAGTTAACGAAGTAGTCTTCTAATAATGAAACTCAAAGTAGTAGAGACTCGGAACAAAGCGAATGACTTGCAACTGGAGTCAGTACAAATATAAATAAGAAACATTAGACCTAAGCCTGTTGTAATTCAACACCACCAAAAAGGTTTCATTAAATTGCAAGGCTTCATTGATAAAATGTTGGGATGCCATTAGAATTTAGAAAGAACGAATGAATTAAAACGTTTGCAGATGAAAACGAGACATAGTTTGCATTTAGTATAGGAAACATAATAAACCAGACAAGACATCACATTCTTTTGTGACTGCAGAACTCACTTTGGCATCAATTCCCAGATGGAGATGCATGAAAGAGTCACACTGGGTTGTGGAATCAGCTCGAGTGCGAAGCTCCGCTGGGAGGTCGCTGGTGGGAATCATGGGGACCGTATCCCATGTGGAGGCATTGCTGATCACAGCTTTGCGCGCACGGACAACCTGCATTACAGCAAAGCAGCCCAAGGGTTAATACCTGAACTTCTTAATTAAGATTTGATTAATAATGTGCTTTTTCTTTTTTCAGCTAATTGAGTTGATACATATAAACCTAAGGAATATGGATTTGATTGACGTACAGAACCTCTTTCTTTTATTAAAGATTATGCTAATTTGTATTCTTTATCTAATAATCGTAAATCAAATTCATGATCTGCGTCTTTAACTTTAGGAAAATAACTTGGTGCACACTGGTCGAGAGCGGGGAGGCTTGAGACGGTTATTGGACATAACCCTTTCCTCCAAGCTAGCTTTTACTTGGGAATTACAGATCTACAACTCTTTAAGAGCATGGGAGGATGGAGCTTATGAAGGTGACTCGATTTTGGAGGAGAGTTACAGGCTACTGTAAATATCTACATTGTCACTCTGTGACTCGATGTGCACTGTGTCCTGTAACTGTCCTCCAGAGCAAATGTTATAGAAACGAAGGTAGAGATAATGGGTTATAGCTTGCTTGTTCATAGAAAATCAAAAAGTGCCATCTCGAGTGTCATCTGTACAGAAAAATATGAATTGGACCCTGCTGCCATAATCTGTTGATATTTCCTCAGGACTTTCCAAATGTTTGGACTGCACACTGAGCACTCCACACGCATTTATCACTACAAGAAAATGCACCTAGTTTTTAACATATTTTTGTTGATTCAGACCACTTGATTCCGACTATTCCAGAAAATTTATGTCAAAAACTCCGAATGGAGTGATCCAAAAAAACTAAAAATATGATAAAAACAAGATACATTTCTTGTAGTAACTTTTAGCTAGTTCCTAAAACTTAGACTAGTGGTGAACAGGTTTGCAAGGTGCCCACCTGCCCATTCCTGAGCTTCACGCCTACAGCACGCCCCCCTTCAATCAAAATAGTGTCAACGTGTGAACTGAGCGATAGCCGGCCTTTGTGTTTCTTCAAGCCTCGCACAAGAGCCTCAATTATGGCCCCAGTGCCACCTACTGGGTACTCTAACATGCACCCCGGTTTGTACCACTCTCCAAACATGTAGACCTGGCAATTACAAGCAACAAAAATGTGAGCAATAGCAAAACCAACGGTTTAGAGTTCAAGCTTGCAACATTGTAAGATGTTCAGGTAGAGAATCCATTTGCACGGGGGTTGAAAAGTCACCCATTTACAATGTAAGTGTCATTCAAGCTTGTAACTTAAAGAAATGAGATGAACTTCTAAGATGATTATGTAACAGTCAAAAGATGCTTCCATCAGATACAATCAACTCATGATGCAAGAGTAATCCAGGCTTGTACATAATTTATGACAATTTATAACTTACTCATGAGTTATCCAAATAGTACATAGTACATTATAGTGTGTTGGAATTCTCTCAACAACAGGGACAAGATTGGAAAACGAATTTGAGAAAGAGTAGCTAAGCAAAGAAATGGAAATGGAAATCTCACCACTTCGGCAGCAAGCGTTCCGTCAGCTTTTAAACCAGACAGGAGGAATGACAGCAAATCCACCCAGTTGCGCACGAACTCATTATGAATCTCCAGCGAGTCCACAAGCTCTGAAAAAGGCCCAAGCAGCTTCCCGGCTCCCATGAAGCCTTGTGGCCCCAATTGCAGAAACGTTTTGAGCAATGATGGCCCGTAGCGCCATAGTGTAGTGACTAGAGCACCCCAGTCAGTGCGTATCGCTGCTGGGGGTAAGGCCATGGCTGCTGCTGATAGAGGAAGAATCGCTTCCTGTAGCGAGCAGCACAATCCGGGTTCAGGCAATCACACCCGATTGTGTCACTTTAAGCGCTCAGCACAGTATCCACCAAAGTCACATTTTTAAATATTCTTGTTAGCCAATCAAAGGGAATTCCAGCGCACCAAAGAAGTCTTTATTTGGATTCCCTATGCAAATGTTATAAAGATTCAAAGTTGATCAAAAACCAACACGAGTTCTCAGATTGAGGAGGCGTACATCGTCACAATCAGTATATACTCATGGTGCAAGATTTTGAAGTGTCACATTTAAGTAGGTGTCACAATTAGGTTTGGTTACCGTATCCACCGAGAAACCCCCATTGTTATAAAGAGCAATTCCTAACAAGGCACTCACCAAAAAAGATTTTCCAAAACACATGTCAGACTTTGCATTCACTGCGATTGTGACCCAGACATTCAAAAAGGTTTCTGATCCTACCTGGAGCTTGCGCCAATCTGTCACTGCATCTGGTCCAGCAACTTGCTGTAAATCCTGCAAGACATACACACACTCCGAATGTAATTCAAAGCTCAAATGCAGATCACTTAAATGCTAATCAATGGCCGTTAAAATACTTCGTCACAAGTAAATCATGCATTTCACAATTCTGCAAAACAATAGCAAGCACAGAAGGAGGAAGGCACGGATAAACCTTGTAAAACTCCGATGGACCAATCCGTGAAAGAAACTGCCCTTCAGGAACGTGAACCATCCATGAGTTGTAGCGCACACATTCAACAGGCTCCCCAAGAGCATCCAAGACCTAAAATTGCAAAATCCATTTCATTGCCAGTCAGCTTGTCTGCAATACATCCAGCTTCACTGCACAACCAATTATCTACAAGCACAACCAATTCAATTGATCATAATGTGCAAAATCAGTAATTCAGACGGGCCAAATCATTGCATACGTTGGTCAAAACATAAACGAAATTGCAGAAAAGAAAAATCCCCATATGACCTACTCAGAATTGCACAATCGAGACCCCTGGGTTTAACTAGAGTAGGGACTCAGAATTAGGGTTTGGCAAACCTGGGCTAAAGGATTGGCCTGCGGCCCTCGAGACGACAGTCCGGAGAAGAGCGATGGCCCGGAATCGAAGTGATATCCCTTGATTTCAAAAGAATGCGCTGCCCCGCCAGGGATGTCATGGCTCTCCAGCACAAGCACGTCCTGTCCGTAACGAGCCAGGAGCCCACCGCAGCAAAGGCCTCCCACACCGCTGCCAATAATCACCACATCCGCTTCCACCTTCTCTGCCAAACCAAGAATTATACAGTGCATATCCGAATCACAATAGACATGGCATTGACCTCAAACCTCAAGTTGCAAATAGCTTACCACATTCAAAATTGTGAGTGAAATAACTTTCTACAACTATCAATGATTGAGTGTTAAAATTTCCACAATAAAAAAGTTCAAGAATCACGTATAGTGTGTGATTTATGATGCATAATCAATTTGATCTTACAAGAGAGTAACACTTGCGCTTACAAGAAAATCGTTCTCGGAATTCTACAATAAATGATGATGTGAGTAGAGTCCAAAAGATGGGCACCACCTTCCTTACAATGCAAAGAAAATATTCTTCCAACGACAATTTGCACGATTGGTGCACACGTGATTACTGCGCGGCAAACGGGAAGTGTGAAGTCAACCCATACCAACACGATGTGGCCGAAGTGATTGCGTCGTAAATTCACTGACCCAGATTGAGAAAAAAAAAGGTCTGAAAAGCGGGAATTGCAAAGCATACCCCGTTCGGCAGAGTCGGGTACAGCTGCACTAGGCGCCTTCTCCCCAAGCACAGCGCTCACCACATTCCTTAAACCCTGCTTGCCATTCCTTTCGAAGCATCGTTCCGACGATGCAGGGCCTGCAGCAAGAAATTGGGCTTTCCTGAAGCTGGACAGGGTCACCATCGGAGCAAATGCAACGGCTCCGACGACCGCCATAGCCATGGCGAAAGACTGACTAGAATCTTGAGCATGGACGCAAAGACTACAATTTGCTGCTCATTCCCCTACTTGGAAACACTTCTGCTACAACCATCAACGGGTACCATACGCTAACGTCGTAGCTACGAAATTCCAGTCGAATTCACGAGGCGAGAGTGCGTCTGCGGTTGATGAATGGAATGTCGGCGATACAGGCTTGACACATTCTTCTTCCCCGCATTGAGAAACGAACTGCCAATTGTCTGCAATTGAAGGAACTGTGCTGGAATACTGGAATTCGAACAGAGAAGTGATCTCCCTGTAAAAGTGTTGCAAGGAAGGAGCTCCACGTACGTTTGTTCTGCACCTCATGAGTTCATTCATTCATAAAATCGCCTATTAAAAAGTATCCAAATATTGGCAAGTCTGTTTATTTTTTTTAACCCCTAACTGCCCGAGGCACCAGATTCTGGTGTTTCAAAAACTTTGAAGTTAAGTAAAACCCAACCAAATGCTATTTTTAATAGTTCATATTCTTGGAGAACTCTTTTGGAAGTCTAGTTTTTAGGATCAAAAAGCCGATCTTAAAAATGAAGAATTATGATTTTTCTATTCATGATTTTGTGCACGGATACCCATTGCAATCTTGACTTCCCGTAGTGTTGAGGGCTCTTGGAAATGAGCCTCAAATACACTAGATCTTGGAGAAAAAATCTTATTAGAAATTCATTTTAAAAAGTTGTAGAATAGATTTTCTTAAACCGTAAATTGATTGGGGTTGTGCATACTAGGCCCTATAACCTCATATTTTTTTAGTGACCAACTTTGTAGAGTTGACATGCAAAAAGAGAATTGAAAAATTTTCATAGTTTTAACACCCTCATAATCAAATATTATAATCTTTCAATATATAAGTGATATTGTTATGTTTTCTTTTCCTATGTGATCTCTAGCATGTCTAGTTTGAATTTGTATGGTTACAATTCTAAAGAAATTGGTATAGCTTATGAAAATGTTCATTTTTTGTTCAATTTAGAGCAAATTTCAAGAAGCTCCAAATAGGCCTTGGACATTTAGGGGTTAAGAAAATTGGTAATTTCATCCATCATTGTACCCATTCTTTTTTGGTGCTAACAAACCCTATTGCAAAATTTCAAAATGCCATAACTTTCTCAATTCTTCCCTATCCTTATCCCCATTTGGATTATAGGGGAAGCAGATACATGGATGGGGAATGCTCTTCTCTACTACCGTTGCTCAATAAATTACTACCATATTACTATCACTGGTATTAGTGGTTGGCTTGAACATATCATTGGTATATAGAAAGGTGATTTTGAGTTCTATACATATGCTCCCTTATATTGAATTAGGCCTTACCTCTCCAAAAAACTTAGAGGGACAAGACCCTTGGTAGGCGTTTTTTCCCTATTTAGATGAAGTACATTTGGATAGGAATAGGGAGCATTCTTGGTAGAGACGCTTTAAGGTAACTAGTATGAAAATGTGGCATTTATTGCCACCAATGTTTGATCCTTGGACCTCACGGTTGAGGCCCAAGAACCCTTACCAATGCATCACATACAAATTGACATGACTACTCTTGATGTAAAATTTTATTTCTATAGTTTTTTCATTTTTTTTTCATTAGTTTTGAAAACCAGCAGACTTTAGAGGCGATTTTGGCCTAGTAAATGAACTTTTCTTAAAAAACTGTGAACTAAAAAAAGTTGTACAATCAAGCCAAATTTCACCTCCAAAAATCCGTTTGATATTCAAGCCTTCCATAAAAAGTTATGGACAAAAATCAGAGAGTATGTTTGATAATGTCACAGAAATGTCCATTTCCACCTCTTTCTGATTTTTGTCCGTAACTTTTGATTGAAGGCTTGAAATCTCAAACGGATTTTTGGAGGTGAAAGTTGACTTTATTGTACAACTTTACTTAAGTGAAATTATTTTGAAAAATGTTCATTTACTAGGAAAAAATCGTCTTTAAAGTTTTTAAAGTTCAATTCAACCCCTCTTTGAAATTAATTCATAACTTTTTATTGGAGACTTGAAATTTCAAACGGATTTTTGGAGATGAAAGATAATTTGATTAAAAAACTTTTCTTAGCTCAAAATCTTTAAGAAAAAATATTTTTTATTTCTAAATGGCCTCTGAAGTCTGCTGACTTTGAAAAATACCGAATTATGAATGATTTAGTTGTAAAAAAAAGTTCAATTCAACCCCTCTCTGAAATTTATTCATAACTTTTTATTGGAGATTTGAAATTTCAAGCGGATTTTTGGAGATGAAAGATAAGTTAGATAACCTGATTAAAAAACTTTTCTTAGTTCAAAATCTTTAAGAAAAAGTTGTTTTTCTATTTCTAAATGGCCTCTGAAGTTTGCTGACTTTGAAAAAGATCTAATTGTGAATGATTTAGTTAGTTTTTTTAAATCACATTATTTATAGAATACTAACCATGGTGATTTAAAAAAATTTCAAATCAAAAAATTACTTGAGATTTTTGGAAGTCAAAATTAACAAAAAAGTGTTGATTTTTTTGTTGATTTAGAGTTGCAGTATCCAAATCAATAAAAAAATTTGTTGATTTTGACAGTTTTTACCAAAATCAACAAAAAATTGTTCAAATGGACAATACAATATCAAAATCAACACTTCTGTGTTGATGTTTTGTTGATTTGGTCATTGTTTTTCTACTAGTGTACGTGCAAAATTGAAGATTTTTTATTTGAACTAATCTTATACAAATGAAATCTAATATTCTTTAGAAGCTTTAGATTTCTACTCGGGGAGGTCACTTAGCTCTACTACAACAAACCACGTGCGAACAAGTGGTTTCTAATAAACTATAATTTCAACCTAAAATTTTGAGCATTGTTTAATAATGACTATAGGTTTCTATTGCCAAATTTTCCAACTCAAATAAAATATGAAATGATTTCTAGAAGAGGTTGAAAATGGGCTAAAATGGCATGTTTTTCAACTCAAATAATTATAGAGAACACATTTAGATGACCATTGAATCAATATTCAACTCAAAACGAGCTTCAATAGAGAGTTATTTTTCAGAATTTTTTGTTTATTTTTTAGACAATTTTTTCTTATATAATATAGGGGTGTGAAAGTTATTTTTCAGTTCTACAGTGTATCTTTTTACTTCAAAAATTTGTAACTAATTATCATTAACAAATAAAAATATCAATAATTCAAAACATAAACTTTCAAAGTAGGAAAATCTATTCATATTTTTTAATTTTGTTTTATTTAAAATTCAAAAAGTAAATAGGGGGTCCAAAGTTTTGATCGCACGTGGCTTCTAATGGACACTCTAAGTGACCTCCCCGAGGATTTCCACTTGCCTTTCTATCTTGTTCTCTTAAGAGTGAAGTGAAAAATGGACTAATATTATTGATTCCATATCTATAGAAGTTAAATCATTCAAATTAAAGGTTTCAAAGAGAGTGGCAAAATTTACCAATTTAAGGAATAAACAATTACCTATATTTTTGGAAGTTATCATAATTGGATATGAGCTTTTAGAGTGAATTTTGTATTTGATTTAGGCACTTAGAGGTGATTATAAGAAAGATCTCCCATATCTTGTCACAACAGTCTAAAGACTATTTTTTTGTCATATATATATTTTATATTACACCATTATGTAAGATTGAGGGCTTTTGGAGGCTTCTTTGATTTTATTAATGTATGATAGCAATTGAACAATAAGATGAAGAGATGTATTGTGGACTCAAATGGAGACAAGCTCATTGTAAAACTGTAACAATGAACTTACAAACATTGTATATTACAGAACTTGAAATAAACAACACCAATACAATTGTGTCTACAACAAGCATGCTTTCATTTGTGTCCACAATGGGCACATTTACCATAGTAAGCATTGTAGTCATCCTAAAAAAATCTTTGTTTTTGATAGAAAATGAGTTATAAATTTCTAAAATAAGGATTACATTGTATTGTCCAAGACAATATGATTCCTTCTAAGGTAATACTGAAAAAATTCAATTCAATTTTACTGTTACCAATAATATATGTAAAAATGAATGTCAAACAAATTTCCTATGTAATGTCAATTTCGTTAAAATGGCATATGAATTTCGCCACTTTGTCTAAACATCTAGGACATAGGACAGATATAGATGTAAACCCTCCAAAGTTCTGGAATGCCGCCATTTTAACCCCTAAACGTCTAGATTCATCTCCCAAATTGACAATTTGGGAAAAACCATTATAAAGTACAATTTGGAAGAATATTTTGGAATTGGTATACAAATGAAAGTTGTAGATTTTTTTTAAATTCTATCCATACGGTTAGATTCACTAATGCTATCACCAAGATTTTTCTATAAATTTTGAAACAAAAATTTCAAATTCCTTCTAAATTCAATTACAAGCAAAATATTATCATTTTTTGAGTAAAACTTCTTGGGATGGATTTGAAATGAGGTTCTCTTGATATGGTGATTTTCTGAAATTTTTGTGACCTTTGTATCTTTGATCTTATTATATTTGATCTAGTTTTGAACTAGAGTCAATGCAAGTTGACCACTTGACATACTTCCACATTTGTAATTTAAAAAATATATGTATTCTAATTACACCAAATCCAATCAATGGATAGGACAACAACTTGATAAAGTATCACCAAAAATTAGGATGACTTTCATCCAAGCAAGAATGAGACAGAAACAAGGGGCTGAATCTGTTCATCGTCCAGAAAATGGACGTCGAAGCGTTTAGGGGTTAATGAAATTCACTATATGTTAAAAAATCTAGTATATGCTTAATCCGCAAATCATCCTTCTAGTGTATTTTGGCCATTAAAATGATAATTTTTTAATATGAATCCAAATGTTGAATTTTTTTTATCAAGTGCAATTTTTACTGAAATTGAAAATTCTGAAAAATTAGTAAATTTCAATATTCTATAGCAACATGAATTTTGGACAAATAATCCCTAGTTTGTTGATTTTCTAATTTTGGAGTGGCATGGTAACTTTGGTTTATACCATGATGTTATTTACTAAAATATACATCTATGATAAAAATAAATAAATAAATCAGATTTTTCTAGTATGTTTTATACTTAATATGAATTTTCTTCATTTTTTCTTTAAAAATTTACAATAATTTAAAAAAATTCCCAAATTTTTTGGAAATTCTATGAATTGTAGCAGGCATATGACTTTATCTCTGAAAAATAAATATAAATTTTTTCATTCATATCTGGTTGTGAAATGCCAGCAAAGAGAGTGATGGACAAGTGAGGCTTGAAATCAGCGGTCATGGGTCCGTCCTTCCAGAGTGAAAAGTCCGACTTGTGACAGCAGAGCCCCTTAGAGCAGGAGGACGCCGCCGACGCCGCCTAGCGCGCGCTAGCTTACCTTTTGGAGGTTCTGTGAATGATGCTCGCACGTTGTAGACAGGCATCTCACTCGGTCTGCATAGAATTCTTTGGATTCATCTCGTCCTTCAGGTTTCACCGAATCTTGTGACGAGCAACACACAACAAGCATCATGGCGCGGCACGTTGTGTTGTGTGCTTTCGTTTTCATTCAGCTGCTCTGTGGTGGTCAGTGTTCCCGAGAGGTCCGCAACATCCTTCGAGATCCAATCCAGGAGCTACAAACACCTACCGATCTCTCTAATGCTGCAGAAAGGGTAAGGATTGTAGCGCTCACCATCAATCGTATTCATTTCGGAATTCATTTGTTTTAATTTGGAGATTAATTTCTGCTGAATTGAAAAACGACGTAGCACGTCACAACTAGCTGCATGACACAGGCGGCCGGCGAGGGGACTCGAGTAAGGGCAGAATTGCAACTGAGTCAATTTGCAAGCTAAGCATGAATAGATCCAGTTGATTGAGGATCCCTGTACTCACAGTCAGATTAGACATGGATTACGGACACCAAGGGTTGAATGCCTTGTTTACGAAGATATATGGTCAGATGTACGTATATCCATGCCAGATTCGAGCTAGTCTTTGTGGCCTCGATTTTTGCGAACCCGTTTTGTGCTTTTGCGTTTTTTCTGCACTTTTCCAATAGTAACATCCTGAGTATGCTCTATAGCTAGCTGTAACCTCTCTGATGAAAAGAGTTGGGAAAAGTTTCAAACTGACGCTGATATAGAAATTCTCAAACGCCTTTCTTCGCAATTGCAACAATTAAATTTAAAGGTTATGATTCGTTTTTTAGAAGGATGTCCTGATCGATCAATGCGACGTACGTCTTGCTTTGTTTGTTGTCAGATATTTCGGTCCTCCATGGTGCGCAAGGACAGTCTAGGCGCAAAATCTACGAGTGAAAGATTCCTGGAAGCAGTGCAGCACAGTCACAGACGCATGAGCTTGCGACAGAGAAAAGTGCGATTGGCAGTGGACTTTGGAGGGGAGGCGGTAACAGTCCCGGTGTCCTTCGGTTCGGCAGTGTTTGTGATGTCGGTATCGTTGGGCACACCTCCTCAGCGATTCACTGTGGAAGTCGACACCGGCAGTCAGCTCTGTTGGGTTCAGTGCGCCCCTTGCAAGAGCTGCTTTGAGCAGCCGCACGCGTTCTTTAATCCCATGGCCTCGAGTTCCTACTCCGAAGCTGCGTGCGACGACCCGCTGTGCCAGGAGGTACGGTTAATACCCATCAAACTCCACAGTCAATCAGACACCTTCTCTTGCTAGAAGAAGTTCAGAAATTTAGGTACTTGGCTGAATTAAAGATTGGATGCGTGGTTGGAAATAATGAGATTTAATTTCCATGTGAAAGGCAAGAAAAGTAGTCCTTTATGAAATAGTGGTGAAATTCCAAGTCTCCGTCTGGTGTATCAAGTGTCCAAAATCAAGTCTTAGAGTATACATGAAGTGTTCTTAAAGCATAACAACGAAACTGCTTTAATCAAATGAATGTCCACAAAATGAAATTCATCTTAGCATGAAAATTTACTTTTTTCATCGGTTTAAGGTTGCAACAAATTAAGATAGATTACTTACAATCGTGACTTAGATCGTCAGTTTCGTTGTATAGGGAGACATTCCGACATTATTGGCCCCTTCAGAGGCAGCCAGCTAACTTGCAACCAAACTCTATACACTCAGGACGACTGTCCTGACCTTTAAAAGCTTGATCTTGCATTTTCCTCATTAAGTTGCTACACTGAATTCGTGACTCTAACTTTTATTATTCCGCAGGTTCTCGATCCCACTTGCAGCCCCTCCCACACCTGCCACTACTTCTACGACTACTTAGACTCCTCTAGCACCCGTGGCGTCCTGTCCTCCGAAACGCTCACCCTCCCTGACTCCTCCACTCCTCACTTCCGCTTCGGCTGCGGTCACACCAACAACGGCAACTTCGAAGCCGAAGACGGATTGTTTGGGTTATCCCAAGGCGCTCTCTCCCTCCCGTCGCAGCTGGGCGTGGCGAAAGTATTTTCCTACTGCTTGGTCACGCAATTCTCTGGCGAAGTACGTTCCAGTGCTCTCACGTTCGGAGACGCGGAGGAAAATGCGCACGTGGCTTATTCCCCCATGGTGCCTAATCCATATGGAGATTATCGCATTGATGTAATTGGTGTCACAGTTGGTGGAGAATCGCTGCAAATTCCTGTGTCGGTGTTTGAGTTTCGTGAGGGGGTTGGGGGGGTGATTCTGGATTCAGGCACCACTCTGAGCTACTGGATCCAAGATGCTTTCGACGCCATTGTTGCGGTGGGTTGCAATACTTTTTTCCCTACTTCCGCTTTCTACTGATTTGTATGAAGTTTTTGGTTTTAATTTTAGAATGATTCTACTCGTCGATCAAGCTTGTCCATCTTCGTGACATGTGAAGTGTAGTGTTCAGGGCAACCGTGTCAATGTCTTAGTGTCTTAATGTCATTGTCCAGATTGTCATAAGAGGATTACAACCCGGAACTTTCTCTTTAGCCTTTCATTATTTTATGGTGGAAAAGAGGAGGATTGAGAGTCATAACTTCTGCCAATCCTTACGCTCTCAGAGAGGGTTAGATCTAGAGATTAGATCACGGTAATTTAATTTGATTTAGTTTGGAGGATCTGAAGACTATGTCTAATAATTCTCTCCAGGTTTCAATCATTGATCATGTAACTATCTAGTACATGGTGTCATTGTTGTTCACCTGATTCTAAACCCTTTGGTCAACGAAAAATTGGAGAATTCGGAGGGTGCTCTCAAGTAGTTGAATGGGACACTTGGACATTTTGTCCAATTCTAGCGCTCTTGGGCATGTTGGAGTTTCTCATTGGGTACGAAAGAGCCACATATACTTTTAACCTTGATAGGGATAAAATAATCCCAACTGGTACACAAATGAGGATTGAGATTTGAGGGGAGTATAGTAAGGATTTTATATATGCCCCTCAGTCTCAAAGATGAATGTGTTAACCCTTCCTGTGAATGTACCCTCAGAAGGTGATGATCGAGATGATAGTACGTAACTACGTGTGTACGTATCATCCCTGTTGTCGATCTAATGCCAACTTCTTGGACGCGCGCGCAGGCCTTTCGCCAACAGATTGCATTTTCTGAGGTCGATGCTCATCCGTACGATTTGAATCTTTGCTACGACGTCTCCGGCATTGAAGCTCCACCTTTCCCAGACCTGGTGGTGCATCTGGCAGATGCGGTCGATCTTGAGATTCCTGCAGTAAGCTTGTTTACAGATGTAACGGACGATGCCAGCGTCAGGTGCTTGAGCATGGTACCGGCTGCAGATGACGACGCCTCGACCATCGGCAACATCGCCCAGGAAAATCAGCTCGTTGTGTACGACATTGTGAACCAGCGCATTGGTGTCCAGAAAATGCAATGTTGACAGGAATTATAATGCTGCTGCTGCAGGTGCAGGAGCTAGACTAGGTCTCGATCAGCAGTTCAAGACATTGAATAAGAATGATTACCTGATCGATGCAACCTGCCGGAGTCAACTTGGATCAGACGTCCTTGAGGATCACGTGCGAGGGAGGTACTGTATTGCGGTTACGTTCATGTTTTCTCAATTTCTCCTAAGGTAGGAGGTCCATAAAGTGCTCAATTTTAAGAGTTGGGGGAGGTGAAACTTCTTCAAATATTTTTCAGTAAATTTTCCTTGAAAGAAAAAATAGAATTAACATCTAACCCAAGTTGTTTCATATTTTTTGGAGCTTCGTAGAATTAGTTATGAATTTTTGAAGTTGAATCATAGTGGTAAATGAAAGCGCCCACTTCTTGAAATGTACACTATTTTTAGATTGCTTGTGCAGTGAGAAAGCACAATATACCTTTGTGTTAGCGAACGCTTCTAAAACCCCCAACACTTTATGAACCTACTACATTATTGTATTGTATTCACTAAATAGCATAACATTATTCAACATTGGATGTCATTTCTATCCTTACAATAGCAAATCATTTAAGGCTCAATCACACTATATTCCTTCTTGTTTTATAACATGACCCTCTTTCACTAAATATCCCTCTCTCTTAAAATCATTGTTAGAATGTTAGTTTCCCTTTAATTGTCTTAGTTATACCCTAAAAATTAATAACTATGTTTCACAAAAAACTCTAAAACTCTAAAACTACCATTTTCAATGCAAAGAGTTTAAATGGAAAAAATTTAAATTAAATTATATATATATTGCATATCCAACCATAGGATCTTGCATATGACTTATATTGCATATGACTTATATGAAGATGTGTGGAGAATTTTTGAAAACTTTGACCGTTTAGATTGTAAAATATTAGTATAATTGAAAGTCATAAAATAATAATTTAACCTAGCAATCCTAAATTTTCAGACTTTGAATCTTCTTTTAATTTTTTTTCACAATGCTATCTTAAGGTTTATTCTTTACAATGGAGAATTGAGTTAGGAAATTAATTTAAAAACTCAAAAATAAAAATTGATTTTTATCCTTTAAATAATTGTTAAGAAAAAATAAATATAAGATGGAAGTGAAAATTTTATTGCTAGTAGTTCTGTAATAGAATTAAAACATGTCAATACCAATGGTAAGGTTGTTGTAGCAAATAATCTACACGCAATGGTACTTTTTGTTTAGAAAAATTGTAAAAATCATATACAATATTCTTTTCCAAGAAGAGGCCTTTATTGCCGACAAAATAAGATTCATTATGACTTTCACATGACTAAGGCTCAAATTTAATGAATCACCTATATGAATATCATTTTGTGAGAAAAAACTAAAAACTAAAATTTTGAATTTTTGAATGTGTTTTTGTGCAGCTCAAAATCAAGCGTTTTAAGCTTAGGAGCATAACTTTTTTCCATGGGAAGTGATTGAAATTGAAATTATAATCCCTAAAATCAAGTGCATTCTCTTACCTCCAACAAAAGTTTCAAAAAATTATTGTAGAATTTGACACCATAGGAACTTGCCCAAAATTCTTGAAAACTTATTTCAAGACTTTGAACCTTCAGAAGTTATGTCAAAATTATTGAATTTGGCACTATAGGAACATGTCCAAAATTCTTAAAACAAATTCCAAGACTTTGAAGTTTGAAACTTTAAGGGTCATATTAATTTTTCAATGCCAATTGAATTTTCACCAGCTAAAAAAGACATTATTATTTTTATGTTGAAACAGAATAATGGAAACATCCAAAGCTACTTAAGAACTAATTATGTATTAGCTTCACTAAAGGCAATTTCAATTAAATTGGTCAATTTCCTAATGCCAAAAATGATTTTCTAAAGCAATCTTTCCTTTGATAATTAAGACGGCTATAATTTAAGTTTAGTACAATTTTACCAAAATTTGTCATTGTAAGTGAAAATTGTCAATGAAATGGAAATTTCCTTGAAGGCAGTTCTCATTGGTATAAGACTTACAGTTTGAATGTTTTTGGAATGACAAAAAGACGTGGTTGCTTCTAATCTAATGAATCACATCAAGTTCTCTTCATAAAAAGAGGTTTAGGTCTCACCTTTGTAAAATGAGGGGAATAGATTCAAATTTGCACCATCACTACAAGAGAAAGGGGTGTTTTAAGTGTGTTTTTAAGTATAGTCCTAGAGATAGGTGATATTAAGTAATGACCTTTATGGAGATTTTCAGTAAAAATTTACTAGAAACACATGTATTTCTAGTAAATTTTTACTGAAAATCTCCATAAAGGTCATTACTTAATATCTTATTTGGCTATCCTTTGCTACAACTTTTGAATTATGAACCCAATGCCCAAAACAAAAAAACTTGCTTCTAATCATTTTGATTGTAATTGTATTCTTTATTTTTTAGAAATTTGAAAAATCATTTTATATTTAAAAATCAATTTTGCCAATATGTCACACTTTTGGGTTTAGGGATTTTGAATACTATTGAGTGGTTTAAATTAATGATTTTTAGTTGAAAATTTTGTGGTGTATTCCTATAGTGAGCGGACATGTTCTAATTAAAGGACATCTAAAAAAATATTATTTGATGTCCTCCACATTTGTGCACAAAGGCCTCCCTTGTGCGCTCACTTCTAAATACTAAAAATGGTTTTGACTTCATTTTTTTGGTCAAATCTCATGACCATGAAGTCCTTCCAAATGAAAAAAAAATCATTATTTTTATTTCACTACAAGTGATTTATTATAAATAAAAACCTCAACATATTTCTTTTCTACCTACACTTTTGTATCCAAGAATATGTCCTAGAAAATACATAATTGGACATTTTAATTTGTAAAAGCTAGGAGAAATAAATTTCAAAGAAACAAAAAACATTCCATTTGGTAATGAGATTTGACCAAAAAAATGAAGTCAAAACCATTTCTAGTATTTAGAAGTAAGCGCACAAGGGAGGCCTTTGTGCACAAATGTGGAGGACATCAATTAATGTTTTTTTAGATGTCCTTTAATTAGAACATGTCCGCTCACTATAGGAATACACCACAAAATTTTCAACTAAAAATCATTAATTTAAACCACTCAATAGTATTCAAAATCCCTAAACCCAAAAGTGTGACATATTGGCAAAATTAATTTTTAAATATAAAATGATTTTTCAAATTTCTAAAAAATAAAGAATACAATTACAATCAAAATGATTAGAAGCAAGTTTTTTGTTTTGGGCATTGGGTTCATAATTCAAAAGTTGTAGCAGAAGATAGCCGCAATTTTGCAAAATATTTCTAAAAATGATTAATGTTTTTTGCAATGATCTTGAATACGGATACCAAATTGTTTTTACCTCACCATAGTTGAAAGCTCAAGCTAAATTGGTTGTTTATACAATGAATATGGTTCATAATTCCCATGAAATTAGTAGAACCTAATGCAAATTGGTTTTAAAATCATTAGACTGAATTTGTAGTCATGTGAAGTCATCTTACCAAAGGAGTAATTTGTGTCTTGATCCCCTATTTTTGCAAGGTGGGACATAAACCTCAATTTTGGGAAGTGACAACTCAATGTGATTAGATTGCATGCAACCATTCCTTATTGTCATTCCAATTAAAAGAATCTCAGTGAAGTAAGCTATATTTTTTTGTCATTTCTAAAATAATCCAAGTAGAGTAAGAGTACAAATGCATTCTTTAATGAGTACAAAAAGAGTTATTACATACACAAAGACTTTACATAATACTATTATTTATAAATTGATTTATTTTTTATTATTGGAGTTTGGTAACTATGTAAAATTTAAAACAAGCTCAATGCAACATGAAAGCATGACATAGCCTACAAACAAAATCCTTTCAAAATAATGGATGAAAAACATCCATTTATATTGTAAACCACTATTGCATCATTCAAAAGCCAAAAAATGACCCTTCTATAACAAACACTTAGGAAATGATCCATTAAAGTCTTACATCAATCTATGACAGACTTTTCTAATAAATGAGATTAGGACTTCATTAGATTGGTTGGTGGCCACAATCAATACCTTGGGTGATGTTGATGGAGTTATTAGTGATTGCTTTAGAAACTTCTATCTTTTCAGTCTAAATTCATTATAAAAAAATGATTTTTTTATTCCTTCATGTTGAGGCCAAGTTAGGAAATGTTATAGCCACGATAAGAAATATTGTGACTGCTTTAGGTTGTAGGATGTCCATCATGCATACATTTATGTTGATTGGGGTAGTCTACATATTCTTTTGGACCAATTGGGCAACACACTTCAAAAATTCATAATAAATTCATATTTTGTTAAAAAAATAAAAAGAACAATTGCTCTATTCATTTCATACAGTTGTCTTTGTATGGGAAAAAAATCAGAATTTTGTTGCCAATTGTCACAAGGCAAAACACTCATTGTACTTGTCATAGGCAATTTCACCTTAAGGTAGGAGGCTCAAACTCCGACCGGGCATTTTAAACCGCCCACCTTTTAAAATGTACATGTTGTTTTTTCATAGCCTTCACAAATGTACGAGCTGTGTACATATAGGGGGTGCACGTTTTTGGAGCCTTATGCCAATTCAACTTCAAAATTTCATAACTAATTCCAGAAAGCTCCAAAATATATGAAATGACTTGGGTTAGATGCCCATTCCACTTCTCTTCCAAGGAAAATTTACTGAAGAATATTTCAAGAAGTTTCACCTCCCCAAAATTCAATTCCATCCCTTAGGTGGTCGATTTATGGACCTACTACCTTAGTGGTTGGAGTCATTTCTCTCTCTTAACTTGACAATTTGACTCATTCTTTATTTAGATGCTCCTAATCCATAATTCCATACCCGCCTGAGAGAACCGTGAAGACCCGCGAGGGTATCATCTTCGAGACATGCAAGGGACTTGCAAGGGAACAAGTGTCCGACCGTCCACATGTCTGCTTACCTTCACAGCTTGTCTGTCCACCCCCATGCGAGCTCTCAATCGACTTCGCGATATAGACTTTGTAAGTACTCTTCTCTGAATGAAGTCTTAAAGTTTCTAACCTTCCCTTCCAACCCAATTCTGCTTTGGAGCACCGTCTTCACCGTTTACGCCATCGTTGTCAGGTGGGTGAACCTCGATCGAGCTCTGCAATTCTCTGCTTTCCTGATGGTGCTGATGCTGCGCTGATTATGCGTTTTGTGAATACACGAATGGAGGTTCATGTGCTGTGCGAGATGGAGCGAATTGGGTCCCCATTGTCTGTTCTTGTTTTAGAGGGAAAATTTTGAGGATTTGAGGTCGAGTCGATGGAGTTCGGTAGTGGCGAAGAGCAGGAACGGTCGCGGTTAGAGGAGTTAGCGGAGGAAGTCATGACGAAAGAGCAAATAGCACGCAAGAAGGAATTAGAAGACATTGAGAAGTCCGGATATAATTTCGAAGGAACGCGGTTGGAACTTGTAGCTGATGAGGTTATTATAATAATCGATCCTTTCCTAATGGATCGACAGTTCTTGAGAATAGTTTTATAATCACATTATTCAATCGGAAAGTTTTTCGGGAATTGACCTCAATACCTAATTTCACTGATTCCGATTTATGAACTCACGAGAGACGAGAGAGAGAATGTCGACATTTCTTGAAAAAACAGAACAATGTCTCTCTGCTTTTTAGTGTCCGAGTTTAGATATCAGGGCACGAGCGTAGATCACGAGGAGAATCATCACGGTAGACTTGGAATTTGCCTGGAATTTGCCGTCGTTAACAGGCTCTGCTTGATTTTGATCAATTCCTCGTCAATTTTTGTGTTGATTTGATTCTCTTCTCGTTGGCTAATTGGCATCAAAAGGCAAATCTTTCTTAATAGGCCAAGCTGGGCTTCATGTTCTATGTTATAGTTTTGAGTAAGTTACATGGGGACTTTCTTTCGTCCAATTTCTTTTATTTACTGGCCAACACATGCAATGTTCTTTGCTGATTTCCGGTAATGTAGAAATTGGCCGCGTCTGGATTCATTGTTTCAGAATACACGACGCCTTTGTTGGAATTATCGTGGTGACTAATGATGCTCTTCTGACTGTATTTTTGGAAGTGCTATCGTTTTGAAACCAAGAATCCTCGGTCTTCGGGGGTTAGACATAGTTCTCGTCCACACTTTGAGAAAAATAAAAATTAGGTCAAACCTGGTGAAGTGGGAATGCAACAATTGCTGAGTTTTTGAGGGGGAAATGATGCTGTGATGATTCTGTATTTTCTGTATTGCATTTTCGGAATTGCTATCGTTCTGAGACCATGAATCCTTGGTCTTTGGGGGGTTATAGCTAACACAATAGGCATGATTCTCTTCCACACTATGAGACAAGCAAAGTTAGGTCAAACTGGTGGATTGAGAATGACTCCTTCGCTGGATTTCGAGGAGACAATGATGCTGTAATGATTTTATATTTTCTGAATTGTAGCGTTGGTTGCTTTCACAGCGAGAGAATGCAGAGTGGATGCTCACTGCTACTGCGCACGCGTTGCTTAACGGCGTCTCAAGACTACGTCACTCAACTCTGTTGTCATCCTCCGCAGCTGCTGAGGTCGCTGCCAGGGCGGATCCGATCCCCAAAGGGAGCCCGGGCTCGACGGTATTCAGATTCCTCATCGTCACTCTCGTCCTCTTCGCCTTCCTCCTCGGGTAGCTTCACGCCTGTCAACCGTTCCCCAGAGCGAAGGAGTCTGCACGCAACCATGAACACTGCCACTCCTAATGTTGTACCTGATGAGCTCCAGAAAATATTACCCGCCTTGCAACGAGTCGTTCCTGTACTTGCCCCTGGCCGACACAAAGGCCAAGCTGGTAAGTCTTGTATTCCTTGCTCTTCTATTCATTCTCAGGACTAGAAATCTGAGCGGTTTCATGGTTGAGCAGTTTTGAGTAGGCCATTCGGTGACTGCCTTTTGTACAATTTAATTTAATTTTTGAGCATCGCATGCATTCGTTGGCTCAGATTTTATGGTTGAGAAGTTCCATGGTTGAGCGGTTTCATGGTTGAGCATCACATGCATTCTTGAACCCTGCCTGAATTATTGATAGTTCACAATGTGATCAATCAAACTTGATCCTTTCGGGGTTAATCCTTTAAAGGCCAAAGATTTATGGTTTTATAATGACCATTTTGATCTATCATATTGTGGAAGGTGTAATTTAAATGGGGACAAATTATATCTCACCTGATTCAGTCTACAACATCGCATGTGTTGGTTGGTATATAATATTTCCGGAACAAATTGGAATCCCTGTATGATATCCAGAAAAGTGCTGAAAAGAACATGAGGCCAAATAAGGGACATAGTTCACAGCAGTATTAGTTATTTCAGTTTTCCTGGTACGGCTTATTAGGTTGGAGGGATACATTGAAGTTGTTAAGCACTCTTTATTTGTTGATTCAAGTTTATTCAAAGTCTAATTCTTGAGCTAAGCGACAGCACAATTTCCCATCTTGGTGAGAAACTTCGTCATGGGGCATTTTCGCCCGATCCTCTCAATGACCTTTCAAACATGCTGATGTCATGGCACCTTCGTCAAGAAACTGAACTCTGGAAGCTCTTGATATGTTGCAAGTTGATGTGCAGGGAAAATTGCTGTCATCGGAGGCTGCAGGGAGTACACAGGGGCTCCATATTTCGCAGCCATATCCGCTCTCAAAATGGTCAGTTATGAACGTATTTTGATTTGTTCTTTTATTTGTTTTTTGATGTACGAAAGTGCATATGCTTTCCGCTGTGAATGTCACGCATCCATGACTGCTCTTTTATGCTACATGTATTATCATTTTTTGTATTATTCCCAGGTTTATTCAGATTCTTTATGATCATGGATAATGGTCCAGGGGGCAGATATAGCACATGTGTTCTGCACGGAGGGGGCTGCGACTGTTATAAAGAGTTACAGTCCTGAGTTGATTGTGCATCCCATTCTTCATGAATCTTATGACCTAGGGTAACCTCTCTTGCTTTCTTCCAATTCAAGGTTTTCATGGCATGAGTCTTTGATGTGCCAGGATTCATGAATGGTATCATTTTTCGATAAAAAATTTCGATAAAATTAGACGTATATACAATACTTTAATTCCTCTGGCGTGATTGTAATAGTAAAACCTAAAATAAATCTTTCGATGTTACAATGCAGGGAAATTGGGGAGAAAGAGATAGGGGAATTGAAAGAAAAAGTACTTGCAGAAGTGGGAAAGTGGCTAGAGCGGTTTAGTTGCATTGTAATTGGCCCAGGCCTTGGTCGTGACCCTATACTCCTGGTACGCTCAAATGCCAACTTCAGCGCTTATATTGTTTGTACTTTTTTTCTGGAGAGAAAGCTTACTTCTAGTCAGACAAAGGAGACAGATCATATTGCAACTGATGTATCATCAGCGTTGTTGTACATCCATGTTGCATGGTCACTGAGCCTTGACTCTTTGTTAGTTTCTACCTTGGACATGCTCACCCACTGCTTTGTATGCGACCTTGAAGTCATTCAATACATGAAGCATGTATTGTGGGTGAATGGACACAGGAATGTGTTGCTGGTATCATTGAGGAAGCGAAGTCCAAGAATATTCCTCTTGTGCTAGATGGGGTAAAATTTCACGCCGTCTCACTTCAAGTGTTTCAAATGCTTTGCCATTGCTTCATGTTTGTGAGACATGAATCGCAAAGCATGGTATTCCTGTGATCTTAATTCTAGTTCATATGAAAATCTTACAAACGAACTCTTGCATGCAGGATGGATTGTTTTTGGTGACAAACCAACCCGAATTGATTGTTGGTTATCCTCTTGCCGTTTTGACTCCCAATGTCGTGGAGCACAAGCGACTTGCTGCGAAGTTAAATCCCAAGGAAGTATCCGACGAAGATCTTCCCGGCCAGTTGCAAGAACTTGCTAAAAAGTACTCTTTCTTAAAATGCTAGAATTTCACTGTCATTCTTTGTTCGTCGAGGCATGGTCTTCCAGTATGTCTTTTGGGGAGATTGTTGTGTAAAGGACTAAAATAAATTCTTTGGCTATAAATTATTTTCTTGTTAAGAAAGATTTCAAGGTGCAAAAATTGTTTACGAAGAAAACGAGGAAGACCCTGAAAATCCCGAGGAAAAAACTGATGAAGACCCTGAAAATGCCAAGGAAAAATCTGATGAAGACGATCTTCCTGGCCAGTTGCAAAATCTTGCTAATAAGTACTCAACCTCAAAATGATTGAACTTAGCTATTTCATTCCTTGTTCATTATTGCTCGTCTTCCAGTGCGTCCTGTTATAGTGGTGGTTGTGGAGAGACTAAATTTTTTTGTCGGATTCAAAATTTCTCCTGTTAAGGAAGATTTCAAAGTGCAAAGATTGCTGGAGAGGATAACCAGGAGGCTCCTAGAAGTCTTAAGGAAATACCCGAGGAAGAGCTTCCTGGCCAGTTGCAAGAACTTGCTATAAAGTACTCGATTTTAGATGTAATTTTATGAATGAAATGTTTAAAGATGTGTTTGTATTAAATTTTCTGTTACTCAGAATTGTACTTGAATGGATTTATCATGCAGTGATTTGGTCGATTCACACTATTGCTGTTTCCTTCGTCGCATGTTGATAGTACTGACTACAGTCCTCGTTGCATGTCAGGATGGAAGGTGTCACTATTGTACAGAAAGGAAAGACAGACTATATCAGTGATGGTAAATCAGGTGGGCGCCTCCTACACTTTCATAAAACTAGTCTGTTCTCAGTTCTAGGAACCAGAAATTCATACAAGCTCTATAGTGTCTGTGAAAAGAGCATAACTGCTTTAGTCATTTTCATCTCTGCTCTAACTGTTCAGAGTGTCTTGTTTCTGCTGTGTTCCTACAGTGATTTATTCCAATGTGGAAGTGTTGTGTTGCAGTGTTAAGCTCGGATTATTATGGCTCTCCCCGGCGCTGTGGTGGCCAAGGTGATATCCTTTCTGGCAGGTAACAGTCAGTGCACATAACATTCTATAAAACGGAGATCTTCCTTAAGCCTTCTGTGACACCTCACTAGGGATTTTAGTTTAAGTGGTCTATGATACATCTCTATTTTCATTAGAGACAAAGGATCCTGCTAGGATTGGTTAATTATGTTACGTATGAACAATATTGTTTTACGGTACATTTCGCGTGCTCACACTTTGAATTGAGGGATCATCCACGACTTATGTTTTTTAACATTATTGAACTAAATCTGACGCACTTAGAGCAAACTCGGATACAGCACTGCAGTCTTTGTGTCGTGGGCGAAAGCGGTTTTCAGCAATGAGAGTGCCGATGGCAAGAAGGACGTGCAGGAAAGGTGAGACCAAGCCATGTTGTTGTCGATATGATTCTGTCGATCCGAACTTTTGCTGTATTGAGAAGTTTTGCTGCCCCGTGAAGGTTTTAAACCTCAATGTTTAGAATCAATTAAAATGGTGGAAATAACCAATAAGGTAAGGTAGAGGATTCTATTTGCGTCACTTTAAGCATCTTACAAATGTAGGAGTGATTTTTGGGAGAAACGCTAAACAGCTGTGGAGAGATCACTTTGGAACCAAGCACCAAATCTATTGAGATCATATTTATCACAGTGTGAATTTCTTCTGCAATTTCAAAGTGGGCCTTTGAGTAACGCTTTGATGACACGGAACAGGATCTCTGATAACCCAACAATGGTTGGCGCACTAGCTGGATCTCTGCTATGCCGGAAGGCTGCTGCCAACGCATTTGCGCAGCATAAGAGGAGCACTGTTACAACTAACATCATCGAGTGTCTTGGTCAGAGGTATACACTGCAAACTGCTTATTTTGCCTCTTCAATCAAGTCCATGTGCATCTTCATTCAAATTTCTCCTTACTTCTGCTTTTTTTGAGTACAGGATAAGTTATAATCTGTCCTCTTGATCGTTTTTGTCGGGTTTGACCCGTTGAAATCGCAAAAAAGTTCAACTACACTTCTGGTTTTTGTAGAATAGTTTATTAGTTTCTTATTATGAATGAAATAATATGATTCTAGTATAGAAATTTTCAAATTTCTTTGGTATGAAATGAATTAATAAGTAGTTAAGGTTCTGTTTTTCGCCTTTTCTTTTAATTTTAGTTTTAAATCCTGTGTTTAAGGATCACGTTTCTTCATTACCTCTCATACTGAATTGCAAGCTGTAGGTGATGATTTTTTGTCATGTGATTATGATGACAGTATGGACGAGCTTTTCCCCATGTGACTAGCACTGCAATCACGGTTGGATTACAATGCGAAGCTTTAATTTTTGGAGGACAATGCTGTTGATTCTTGCTCTCGAAGATGTGAAGGAGTTTGGCTCTCATCAGGCTGAATCTTCGCCTGAGTTTTGGATGAAAAACTTGTAGGTTGATATAAACTTTCTCCTGAATGTTTTATCTTTATTATAATTATCATGCTAAATACAAAATCTTATTATGATTGTGCATGAGGAAGCAAAGTTGTAGTGCTTGTCTGTAAATTTTGAGAATGATATTCTTCCCATGAAACATGGACTCCTAAACAGATAATGCTTACAGATGGCTCTATGTTGCAAGAAACACTTGAGAAATCAGTTGTATTGTCAAACTGCTACTCCCGGGGGAAGAATCTTTAAATTTGCTCACAACTCTATCCCTATGAGGACACGTAGGAAGAAGGTGTTTAATGAATGACTTTCACTGTTAATATAGAAATGACAAATGTTTGTATTCATGTGGTCAAATGGATAATTGCATAATGGATAACCATGGTGACAGGACTATAGTGTATAAAATTTATTGTTTGTGAAACGTTTAGAAAGTGAAGGTTTGAATGATGAGTGTCTTGTCCTTCTTACCCTTCATATATGATTGGAATTGTGACAAGCGTAAGGCAATTTAGTGCCTTAATAAGTTCTTTTAAACATGTCCTCACTATTTGGGTGACCAAATTTCACCTAAATAAATGCCTCTTAACTATTTTACTTTACCTCACTAGTTGAAAGGTGGCCTTGGAACCACTATCAAATATGAAATATGATATTAGATATTTAAAGAATGTCTATTGGTTATTGGAAACAAGTTCACATTATCAAATCTACTTCCAAAGAAGGGCATTGATGTCAGTATCTTTTTTTGCATCTAAAATAAGTGTACCTACAATCAACACTTGTAGTAATTGAATATGCTTATTATTGTCAAACACAAATCCTTTTTATTGAATCTTATTGGCAAGTGATAGAAGAGTTTAATGCATGCATTAGAAGAATAAAAAAAATAATTTTAAAGTATTATCTGTAGATGTATCAAAAATCAATTTTTGGCTATCTAAGTCTTATACTTTGATTGTAAGCATCTTGTGTTGTGGATGTATCAAAAATCAGTTTTCGGCTATCTAAGTCTTACACTTTGATTGTAAGCATCTTGTGTTATAAAATATCAGATTAGTGATGCTTTTTGGATCAAATATAGATGTCACGTTTTGGGCAATGATGATTATAGGTGCACATAGCTTATTATTTCATCCAAAGGCTTTTCCTTCGCATTAGTCTTACGAACAAAGTTAGGGTTGTTTTACACTATGGTGAAGCATGGTATCAATTGGTCGAGAAGTTTTGGCTAAGACATGGTTATTTGAGGCAACCGGTGAGATGTTGGAGAAGATGAAAAAATAACAGCATAATGCTATAAGAAGTCTCGACCATTTGTAGTGTAAGCACCAAGCAGAGAAGTCTTCTAGACAGTTTCACAAATTGAAGTCTATTAAACAACTTCACCAAGAAGCCAGGGTTTACCACCAAGAAGCCAAGTTTTATGTCCATAGGATTAAGACCACCCAAGAGACTTAACCTCCAAAGAACTCCCTTTACAAAAAGTACTGCCACGAAGGTAATTATGTCATTTTTTCATCCGTACTTAAAGTTTTCCACCAGACAAGTTGTGACTATAGTGTAAACCTAATTTAGTGAAGAATGAAATTTCCTTCAATCATATTGCTCCATTTCCCTACAATTCTTGACCAATACACTTCGCCACCATAGTGTAAAGCGTCTCTTATTCATCTTTTGTGCACAAAGCATTGGACGTGAGTGAAAAGGGTAAGATTCACACTATGCAAATGTTAATTTAATGTTCACCCTCAAACAAGGTTGTGTGTTGACTACTTTGGAGAGTGATGATCAGTGCAAAAGAGGGAGTGATTTTACACTTTAGAGATGTTCCAGAGGTTGAGTTCTGGACTTGTGGGGTGATCTCATCTAGTTATGACGTGGCTCACTTGTTGGTTTCGTTAGGAAACGTGTCGTTTGTCCATGCCTCCTCCTGATTCGTGCGCAGAGACACTGTAAAGGAATGTTTAAGAAATAAGCATCTGGGCCTCCCTAACAAAACGAAGTTGCTCTGCACAAGTTCTGTGACTTCTGTCTCTTTCAAGGCAAGACATCTGCCCATGCATCTGTCGCAAATTCATCAAGTAGTGGGAGAATCATTGTACCAGCATCAGCAATCGACATCATGTTGCCGATTGCACTGGGGATGGAGAATCTTCATGAACAACATATCTTCTACCTCGCTCTGACATACTTGAACATCCTGGTCGCTCCCTGGCAGATGAAAAACCAATGGCACTGATACGGTAATGGGTTAAGTGTAAGCCCTAATATAAGACGTCATTACTGGTAGCGGTAGCGGTATTATGCTTCGTTTTCGTTCAGAAAAGTAGAACAAGCATGATCAGCAAACATACCTGAGATTTACGACTCAAAGAACTGTATAATCCAAAAACCTGCAATCTTAAATAGTGTGTTACAAGATGATGAAAGCTTTTGTCACAACTAATACTGTTTTCGACTCTATTGATTATTCAAAAAGGTAGTTCTCGCAGTGTGTATGCACCTTAGATTCAACTTCATCTTCGTATCCCTAACTTCAGCAAACTCAAAATCCTGTCTGAATCGTGTGAACCAGTATAAATAGTGGACGTATAGCTATTCACAACCCACCAAACACGGATTTGATGCTGAATCCTACCCTGAGGCACTACACGCTAAACAATTAGCAGATTAGATATGCCACTGAGTTTCAACATTTTATTCTTTTTACCGAATAATTAACAATTAAGATTATTGTACAAGCCTCTGACGTAGGATTTCTCAGACTGCAAAGATTGTCAGAAAAGGCATGGACCACACTCACCACAGACTGTACAGACTTTTTATCCTCTAGTGCACAGAAGTAGGACCGCAGATGATGAAATATTAAAACGACAGAACAGTAGACGACTGCTGCGCAGAAAGTCAAGTAATACCTATGGTTCTGTGCCTCGGATGACAAGAAGTTGTATGTGATACGCAATGTGAAGAGTCATGAGAACTCACTTAAAGATCTCCATGAAGCCTCCGGTATCGGTCATGAACTTTCCACTGATAATGGACAATCGTCTCGCTAAAATCGGAGCACTAGACACTAAAGAGTTCCAAGCCGTGCCAAGGTTATCGAATTTTCCATTAAAAATCTCAAACAGGAAACTGCTGAAAAAGACATGGTCACCCAACTTACATGTGGGGACCTAACGTGCAGAAAAGCTATTCGGATTGAGAAAGTTATCCAACCCAGATAAGCTTAAAGAAAGCTCCTCAACTGCACATGCCACGATCGTCAAAAAAATACTGAAAAGACCCGATAGCCAGGTTTGAATATCCCCAAGCAGAAAAGTGTTCGTACAATTCGTTTTCCAAACAACAATCGTCCGCCTGAAGTCTCACGAACTGTCAAATATTGGAGGGAAATCAAGATGACGCGAAAAAACGGCTGAACATTTACCAAGACGGCAACTCAAAAGTCACTCATACGATTTCGCGTAACTCCAAAGCAAGTAGGCAAGAAAGTCAAGACCTCTGAGTCGAAGTGCAGCCCATAGAGAATGCAACACAGCGCACTTCCAAGAAGCATCGATAACTGGATAATAAGCTCTCGATCAAAGCAAGACTGAACTAACACGAAATGCTAAACAGCTGCTCCTGGCCAGAACAGCTTGCGGGAAAATCTATCTTGCTCATATGAAAATAAAGCACAGTGCAGGAACAGAGCAGACTCCTGCTACAAGTGTCCATCTCCGTGTAAACGAGACCTGAGCCCAAACAAAGAGGAACGCAACGCCGATCAAAACAGAGCCAATTAGTCATGAATACGACACAACCATCCATGTGCGAGAGTACTCTTTCCCATCGCCCAGGTTCCATGAATGACGTCCCACATCACAGTCCGCATCCTCAATAAATTACCATCACTGAACTCCTTATCTCACTCCTGTACCACGAATCATAACTGCTATACTTGCATGCCAGGGGGTCAGAGTCCTCAAGCAACAAACCCCGACCCTAATCGAATCTCTCCGCCACATTCCTCGTCACTAAGCTTATTAACGGGAGTTATATTATCCCCAAACCACTTGTATAACTTTCCTGAATCCACGAGCGACAATAAATTTTCACTCAAGCGCAACCCTGGTACCTGCACGGCGCAGATCGGAACCTCTGGGGCCAAGGCAGAACGAAACAGACCTAAACTGTGAACTGTCCCTCCCATAAGTTCCACCTCGTAATATCATGCCCTTTACAATAGCCGGTGATGAATGAGCCCTCTGAAAAAAGAGGTCCAGAAACATGTGAAACCGAACTGAATAGGCACTGTCAGGCAGGCAGTAATGGCTCTACCCCTGAACAAGGCGACATGGAAGAGCAGGCGCATTAAAAATAACACCCAAGTGTACAGTCGACGGACTTGTCCGGCTCGTCACCATCATGCCTGGCAGGAAACAGAAGTCATGACTCTCCCAAACTGTGTGACTCACTCACTCACGCCCTGTAACTTACATCCCTCGTGGCACGAAGCTTCACTGGGCCTCGCCAAAAGCTTCACGAACCCTAGCTATGGCGTCACCCTCCTCTGCATTGCTGCAAATATCCACGCCACCTCCCAAAAACACTTAAAAAAAACACGCACTGTAAACAATTCATATCCAGAAATTAAGCTTTCCATAAAAATCCCTGGGAAATCTCAAAATCTTGAGTACGTCTAGATATACGAAGATACGTACCCCAAGACGGACACAGACCACCCGAGTCGGGTAGAAACTGAAATCTCCGTATTTGAGAATACTGAAATCTAAAAGACGATAGACATCTTCAAAAAGTACTCCGTCGAAGAAATTGGAAGACGAGTGTACACGTCAAGTAGACATACCTTCTCTTATCTACGAAAAAGGGGATGCTCGTATTTGAATTTGAAATGGAGGGCAACTGTACGGCGCCGTTGATGCCACGTCAACCCTGTGAGTGGACGAAGAGTAGCTCGTGCTGAAAAGGAAATCTACGACTATGTTAATATTTTCCGGTAGATCAGTGAAGTAGAAAATCTACCCACTTGCTAAAGGCAAAAGGGCTTTGAAAATCAGGGGGCGAAAGATTCAAAGGGCTGGTAAATACCATTCAAAGTCTTTTTGGCTGTAAGCAAGAGGGTAGACGCTGCGAAGCTTCCATTAGATCCAGGTGTTGCGTTGTGATTGGGTGTCACTGCCTCCCATCATACAGTTTGAAAAGCCGGTATGATCAGTGGAGGAAACCCTAAAGTGGAATTCATTGTGACTGGACAGTACATCCCCTTGGAGGGCGAGAAAGTGGGCCAGGGCGAACTGACCCCTCTATTACCCCGGCCAGGGGTAATTGTAGAAAAAAAGCCCCCTATTTTTTGCCGTGATTTTTTGTATTTCTACACCTCCCCTAGCTAATTTGGGGCCGCTGATTCCAAATCTGAATTCAGAATTTAAAATTTTTATCATCTGATTGCAAATAAAAAATCCCACAGTGTTTTCCCCAGGAATAAAACAGGGCAATAGAGTGGTCAGTTCGCCCTGGCCAAGAAAGTGGATCATACGCGAAGTGGGACAGGGTGAATTTTTGACAAACCCCCCTCATTGCCCCAATTTACCTCGGGGGAAAACATTTAAATTTTTTGAGTTTTATGAGCTATTTTCCTTCAATTCCCAAAATTTAAACCAATTTTTATGTAAGGAGTCAAATTTATCTTCTCTATTTTCTGCTCAAGATTAAAAGTTTATAGGTTTTTTCACCAATTTTTTGCCAATGTTTTCAAATTGCAAACGGGTTTCTCCCAATTCCACCCATCAAACTTTGAACTAGCCACCGTATTTTCTTGTAGATTGTAGCAATCTTTATTTAAGATCTGAAAATTTTGAATTCAATTTTGCACTCAAAGGCCTCCAACTAGGAGGAGATGTATGAACTCAAATTTTTTAAATCTTAGCATGTGTAGCAAAGTGCAAAATTCATTTGTTTTTCGTAGGGATAAATTCACCCTACATGGCTTACTTGGTATGACCATTTTAACGTCCTGCCATTCCTTTATTTTATCCCTAAACGTCTCTTCTAAATTCCACCATGTTACACTATTTATTTATCCTAAGAGCCTCAATTGAAGAGAGTGGAGATAGTTGTATACTTAACTAATGACTTCTAGTGTTCTGGAAGTTTTCAGAGTTGCCCTGATAATTTTCTTCTTCTTTGTAAAAGGAGCTTGAGATTTTTCGAGAACATTAATTGCATCCTCACATTATCAAATCTCCTAATTCATTTCTTCTAATAACAAATTTTCAATAGCCACTTTCTTTCAACTTCATATTTGCAAAGGCTACAATCCTCCTCTTTCAAAAACATGACGGTTATTACACTCAACTTCAATAAAAAATGAACTAACCAATAGGTCTCTCTTCTAAAAAGTCACAATGCTTATTAATTGAAACATCTCCAAGATATTTATATCCTTACATTTAGAGCATTCATTATTTTTTGTTTGATACATATTGCACAATTTTCTATTGAAGCTTTGTCAATGAATATTTTGTGAATGATGTGCACTTTCAAAACATTCATCATTCAAAACATTCATCATCCTCCCTCTAGAAAGTTGAGCATCTAAGGATCATCCTATTAGTTATGGCACAAAATTAATGCTGCTTGAAAAAATGGTATGATTTTTTTTTAATTGAAGAAACTAATAAAATGTAGTAATATTTTGAGTTGTACAAATTTAAAATAGTGTCTATTTTAAAAACTAAACGATATGAAGAAAGAGGATAAATCAATGCATCTTACCAATTTGAAAAAAGTAAATATTATATTTTTATATTTCTAAGATTTTCGAGATTTATTTTAAGAACATTATCCCCTAAAAGGACCAACATGGATTTTGTGTCAGTATAGAAATTTTGGGCTGGTACCTAAGACTACAGATTTGCATATATTTGGCTGAAATTTTAATAGAAGTTGTGCGCAAGGAATATCTTTCATATGCACTAAATTTCATGACATTTGGAAATAAGAGTAAAAAACTATGGCATGATCTATTATTTTTTTCTCTGGTCGAGCAATCGGAGCAGATCAAGAAAAAAAACATTTTTCAAAATAAAAGTTTGAAATCGGTTTTCTAGAGTTATAAATATGTGGAAAGCTTTTAATCATTTCATTTTGACCAATGAGTCAAAAGTTATTAGGAATTTTAGTTTGCGAGTAGTTATGGATTTTCTACTCTAAAACAAACTTTGAAGTCCTTTATCATACTCAATTTTCAATATTTTAGGAAAAAAATAAAATCATAGGATATAGATTTTTAATAACAACATTTCAACCATTAGGAATGGCATTTTTCAATTCCATAACCACATTCTTAAGAATTTTGAGTTTTAAATCATTCTATATTTCTTTCTACTTACTATTTCTTTCTTATATGCTGTGAAGTTTTTTAAGCATGTAGCTAACTTGTCTAGGAAAAGAATCCAAAGAAGCACCACCATTTTGGACATTTTTTCATAGAAAAATGAGCTTGTGAAGTGCAGATGCCTTATTTTTCAGAGGGCCACAAAAATGATTTCAATGAATTTGAATGCTTATATCTTGCAATCCACATAGTGGAAATTTCTGAAATTTTTACCACATATTTTCAAGTCAGTATACTACAAGATCCTACGGTTACATGTGTCCAAAAGTGATACTTTTCAAAATTTTGGTACTTGTCCTAAGAATGGCAATTCTTGAGTGTTTTCAGTGAAAACATAGTCATGGAACTTTAAGGGTTGAAATTTGGGTGGATATTTTTAGAATCTTCAATTTTCCTTACAATCAAACACTTTTTTTTTTGAAATTTGCTTGATTATTTTATCTTAAATGTTTTAAATATTTGAAAATTCTTATTTGAATTTGATTTGGTATTAGAGTAATAGAGCTTACAACAAAAAAAATTAAGTCAAAATTTTTAATAGCATTTGTCATCCAATAATCTACATTGACGTCATTTATTACAAATATTAATTAAAATTTTGATAGGAGCCTTATATATCAATATGTACTTCATTGACCCCAATTAAAAGGGGATGTCAAATTCGAAATTAGACAAGAAGTTTTGAATTGAACTATGTGTAAAGTATTTTAGTATAAGTGGAAGGCAAGATTGGCACATCTTTTCTAAAAATTTAGTTCATTTCTTAAAGTTCAATTTAATTGATGCTAAAATTATGAAGATTCTATAAAATTTTGTTCATACAAAATAAACTTTAAAATCATATCTTAAAATTTTGGCATCAATCTTTTTAATTGTTTTCAATCAAATTTATCCAACAACTATAATAATGTAGGTTTTTTTCCCTTCTTTTACATATTTATCCAAAATCTTAGTATTCGTTTTCTAAAATTCAATTCATATGAATCTATCTTCAAATATGAAGAATTGGTCCTTAGCTATTGGCGATTTCTATTACCTCATGTATTTTTGACATCTTGATTATTTATCTTTAGTTCTATCAGATCGAATCAATAAATACTTAAATCATTTTTAATAATTTCAATGGATTTTTGTCTACATCTATATACATATTGAAACAAGACCTATTGCAATGCATTAAAAACAAAAAGGTTTCATCAAACTACAAGGTTTCACTAAGAAGATATTAGGAATTAGCACAAATGAATGAAAACATAATGGATGAAACAATTTGTATTTTATAAAAATAGAAACATAAATTATCTCAATTTCATTAAATTGATCACAGAGAATATTGACTTTTGAATTTGAGGTATTAAGGGATTTATAAACCACTTTGGTTTTATTGGTACTATTTCAAAATTATAGTTGTTCAAATTGTTCAAGGTTTTAAAAAATTTACATAAATTTCATTATCCAATCTATAAAACATGTTTTACTTGTGACATTCTTATCCAATGATTTACAATAAGTAACAGGTGGCATTTAAAAAGGTCTTTATGATTTCAATGTAAAAAAATAATAATAATAATAATTTATTTATTTATTTAAAGTTAGATATTTTATTCTATATTTATTCCTTAGGATATAATGATTTTTTTCTAGAAATTTGTGTTAATATGGTTCTTTTGCCCTTGAAGTCCATGACTTTTTGGAAAACAAGACAACTCAAGCTATATCCTATTTGAGCCACATAATTGTCCTGCTATATAACTGTAAAGTTATATAATAAGTGAATATTATTATTGGCCAGGTACATAATTATGGAGTCCCAAATAATGAAACCACAATCATTCCAAATACCAGCTATCCTTTCAGTTGTCACAGTTTTGAAGTAATATAATTGTTTTGAATTCTCCTTATCGTTTTGAGTGTCCTTTCATCTATTATGCATTAACTTAATGACTGTTTGAACTTCATTTTTGTCATCAACTAATGGTTAAGGCCGTTAATATACATTCATTTCCCACAACTTCTTTTAAGAGTACATCTTAAATACCACAATTTGAATAAGAACATTTTAAATTTCAACATTGCCAAGTTAATGAAAACAAAGTTTGCCATCAATAGTAGCACAAAGGAAAGCATAGCTTTTATTAGCAATTAAAAACTTTAAACAAACTAATACTTTTCAAAAAAATAGTTTTTTATAACCCTTTTAGTCTTAAAATAAACATGTAGAAAATGATGATGATTTTTGCCTTTTGTTGTTCAAGATAACTTTCCATGCCTCATGCATTATTCAATCCAACCACTTTTTTTTGGTAGTCCATGATTTGATACCTTTGCCTCAAATTTAAGGAGGATTGACAAACAAATTAATCCCCAAAGAATTGCGGTATTTCAAAATATTCTTACCTAGAGCAAGGCTAAATTCTGATCTATGTGTAAATGTAAATTAAATGAATGGTGATCAAGTTTAAACTAAATAAATAGAATTTGAACTTTTTTTTCATAAGCTACCAAAGGCAAGCAATTGAAGATTTTGGAACCTTGAAATGTTGAAATTTCAATATTTTTAATTCTAAAAGCCATTAATACATTCATTTTTAATTTTTAAAATTTTAATCTACTAGATTATAAGTTTATGAGTTTGTTGTCTATACATTTATAAAGTTATAAAACTAAATTTATTGACTTTTTATATTAATTTAATTGAATTGTTATGTTTTGATGTTTTTATTAATAGCTCTAAATTTGATTGAAATGTATCAAACTCAATATTGAGATTGTTCTATCAATGAAAGTTAATCCTAACAACTTTTTCTTTTTGGAATAATCTGAAAATTGAGCTCTTAAATGAATTCAATACATTATATTAATAAAAAGAAGCTCAAATTATCACAAAACAAGATGCTCCATAACTTTCTTGTTAGTTATCCAAATGGAACAATCCAAATCTTTCTATATTAAAAAATATAGGTAGTTTACAAAAATTAATTAATTTTTAATTCAAATTTGTGTATTTCTTTGATTGATGCTTGCTTTTGGCTATTTTTAGATTTTGGGTGGCATAGTTTTGTTCTTGTGGACCATTTGAAATAAAATTATATTTCTAAAGTGTTTATCTATTTTCTAATAATAAAATGAAGTTTTAAGATGCCAAAAATTGACATCATAAGAACTTGTCCAAATTGTAAAGTGTCCTCCAAGCAAGGGAATTTTTGGGGCTTTAAAGGTTAAATAAGTTTTAAAATACTGTAATGGTAGGACATTGTTGACAAAAAATAATTCTAAAAGTAGATGATAATATTTTATTGGAATTAGTTTTTTTTTTAATTTTATGGTGAATAAATAAATTTTTAATAAAAATTTAGCTCCAAATGACTTCAAAATGGAGATCTTCAAGTAGCACAAATAAAATTAGAAAAAATCAAAATAAAGGTTAAAAAAATTTAGCCATAGCAAATGTTGTTGCTTGAATAGAAAGCTTTGATTTATTTCATTTGGACTAATGATGAGAAATTACAAATAATATTGTTTAGGGGCAATCAGACCTTTTTTACAAAATAGCTTATAGGATCCATTTATGAATTCAACTTTCACAATTTTTTAGAAAAAATCCCATACAATATGTTTTTTTTGTTAGACCAATCTCAACTTCTGAATTTGTGTGTTTCAATTCCATCTTAGCAATCAACAATTTAGTCTTTCTTTTGATCACATATCTGCTTCTATTTAATAATGTTTTCAAAAACAAAAAGCAATTTTTTTTTAGTCAACTTTTTCTCCACAGGACTCTACACTCAGTTTTTCAATATATAAATTTTTTTCACTCAAAATCTATTTTGCAAAATTTTCAAGTTAAAAATATTCAAAGTTTTATAATCTAAATAAAGTGCATATGGAAAAAAAAAATCTTTACTTTCATTGCAAATATCTTGCAATATATGCATTGGAAGTTTTTGAAATTTCTTCCACACAATTTCATACCAGTTAAGTGCAAGTTCCCACAGTTAGATATGCAAAAAAACTTGACCTTTGCAGTTTAAAATAGAGATGACAATTTCAAGTGTTTCTTGACCAAAAAAGAGTTTTGCCTTTACGTGTTAATTTTGGAATTTGTATAATATTAAAATGTAATTAATTAAATTTTTAATGAAATTATTGGAAAAACTTATAGTTTTAGAGTTATAGATTTCATAAAGGACTAAAGCCTTTTTGGTAAATTTCTTTTTTTTTTCCTTGGAATTGGTCTACAAATCTAACAAATTTGGATTGCATGCTTCCAATTTTGCTTAATCCCTCATTCCTCAAGGGACCTCATATACATACTTCCAAGTCCAATTGTAAGTCTTGTAACTTTTGCATCCAATATCCGAGTTAAATGAAATTTATTGGAAAATTAATGCTCTCTCTTTTAGTTTGTCTGGTAAAATTTCAGATCAATTCAAGATATAAGGTAAGATTTCCATAAAGAGCTTGGGCTTTAAAATTGTCCACATCCTCAAATATACACCATTTGTACATGTTGCTTATTTGTTGCACCGATAATGTACAAATAGTGTACTTTCAAGGATGTCAATGATTTTAGAGCCCATTGCATTTGAACTTCAAAAATTCATAACTAATTCTACAGAGCTCCCAAAAATATGAAATGACTTGGATTAGATGCCAATTCCATTTGTTTTTCAATGAAATTTTACTAAAAAATATTTCAAAAAGTTTCATTTTTCCAAAATCCGGTTTTAGCTCTTAAAGGGCGCTTTATGAACCTCCAATTTTACAGAATTTTTAAAAGCTTATCAAAGTTTAGAGGTTCAATTTGTGTTCACCCAACTACATTTGATGGCTACAACTACGAGAGCTTGTATGTCTATTATCTAAAGTTCGTCGTCAATAAAATTTGTTCTTGTTGCAATCTAGTTATTTTAGTAACATTTTCGTGTCGATCCAAGTTGCTTTGAATGTATAGAAGCAATTCAAAGTTCATAATCAAACATTATTGGATTACAATGAACTTCAGTCACTTGTTTCTTCTTCATACAACATCCAATAAATGTTTTTGAGAAAATTGCGTTTGTATGGCTAAATATTAAAACCAATCCAAGAAAATTATAAGTGATTAAGAATCATTTTAGTAGGAGGAGGTTGAACCAGGGATGTATTTTTTGCGACTTTTTCTTGCGATTTTTTGGCATTTTAAAGCCATTTTGCAGACAAGACAATTCAAATGGAATGCTATTTTCTTTCACCAATGTATTTGTATTTGTATGTTGGTTTCAAACCACTTTAATGTTCAAAGTTTTTTCATTTGAGTAGGTTTAGAAATCACTTTTTTACCTTTAAATGTGTTGCTAGGAAAAATTTAGCATCCTTTTTCAACACTAAAACATTCTAAATTCACAACCTCTATGGCCAAATGACTCCAAATATGATTCATGTCATCTACAACACATACATACACTACAAGATTGTACGGTTGAGATTTCTATACCTCAGTGACATTTAGATCTGTAACACTTCAATAGCATCAACGTTTTTGAAGCCAGAAAGAGCCTTGGGCTTTTTTTTTTAGGGTTAAGGGTTAATTCTTTTACGAAACTGACCCTAACGAAGGGTAACGGGATGATATCCCCAAATAATTACTGCACGCTACAAGAGATGAGTAGTACCGGCCCCGACAGTACCTGCCTGCTGTCCCCCTGTACCCGGAAGCTTCCTGGCATCTCAGGCTCAGTATGCCAAACAAAGCCGCGAACGTGGAATAGTCCAAATTGGCGAGGAGCGCCCACTGGACTTTCCTTCCTTTTTTCCACCACTGACAGCAGTCACAGCGCAATGCAAATCCTGGATTGAGCCTAACTTAAGTAAAGGGCCTCCCAACACCAACCAACCGATGAGCATGCCGTGGGGCACGGCTCGGCAGGGTGTCAATATGGGGCGCCTCCCCTCCAATCACAGCTCCATTCCCGGAATCCTAGATATCAGTAGCCCTCCCTCTCCCAGTGGTAGATTTCAGTGCCTTTAGGGGCACGTTTCGTCCCCAATTAGCCATTTCCGAAACACAGGAAGAAACAACTATTTCAATATTCCATACCCCAATTAAACGGACCTCAATATTGACCTCAAGGTGGGCCCTTGTCTTAATGGCACCCTCTCAATTTTCTGGCCCTCTCATTTCAGGGGTCCGGAAGCTTATTAAAAATTTGGCAAATTTGGGCCTGCGGCCCGAAATTACTCTACGAGGTCTCCTTTTCACACAAAATAAACCCTAAAACCCAAAATAAAAATAAGGCAGGTTCTACCTCACCCCCCCTCCTACATTAGCTCGTGCAACCAAAATATTGAGATCCCAATTAAACTTAGTCCCTCTTCCCTCCCTCCCTCCCTCCCCTTCGTGTAACTTTTGGCTAGACTTTGTAAATTCGAAAAGTTCTATGGGGGGTAATTTAGTGGGTAGATTCTAGAATAAGCGCGTGACTGTTCTCGTGGAAGCTGTGGGATTGATCAATAACTTACTGTGGGGCAAAAAAATATATAAATTGGTGGTGGAGACAAAAGCAAGGGGGGGGTCCCGGGACTGGGAATAGAATCCCATGAGGGGCGTTCAGAAAAGGGTGGGCCCCGCCGTTCCCCATGTAAGACAAGGAAGGGGGCACGGTTTGTGAGGCAAATGGAGGGGGAAGCCCGGCGAGAATCGAGGAAAGGGCATATCAGGGGATTATTTGGAGCATTTCCAATTCAAAAAGTCGTCTGCCTTTAGTAATGACGGGGGACCCACTTACTTTTTCATATTTTGAAGTGATCTCCGTCGGGGTCTGATATATACGGCTCCCGGTATTTTTAGTCGGGGGGGCTAGTCATCACTGACTGGCTGGGGGCTCTGCATTGGACCCGGTCCTGGGGTAAGGGCGGGGCCACCATATAACATTTCATCCGGTTCGGGTTGGGATGAATGAGGTTTTGTTGACGGACGGACGGACGGACCAACGGACCGAAGGACCGGATATTTTTTAGTGGAAACCGCGTTCTGTCCATCCGTGGTGGCTTGTGATGAGCGGCGGGGTCCAGCTTGAAGCAGGTTTTTATTTGTGGTTTTTGTGTTTTTTTTCATTTGTTTCAAGCAAGGCAGAAAGCGATCTTCACCGGAGTGATGAAGCTACTTACCTTTTATGGGAATGGATGAAACCTGTAATATATGGATGACATATTTTTTATTCATCTCCAAAGTGTAAATTCATTCAAAATAGAGTAATACCATAGAGTAAATAGATTTGGTAGCATCGCGTGATTTCCACCTATTGAAAAAAAGGATAATATCTTACTAAATATTCCCTATAAAAAACTTTGCATAGTTTTTTTAGCAAAAAAATTGTTGAAGAAAGATCTTGCTTGAAAGGCTTTCATTTCATGGGGGGCTTGGGTGGAATAGGCTTTCGTTTGGTTAATTTGATGCAAATTGAGTGAAATCAAAATGAATTTGATAGGATAATCTCAAATATAATTTGTGTACTCTTTTACCTTTTCAATGGAAAATTTCCATGTATTTCAAAAAAATAAAAAACAAACCAACATTACTTAAAAGCTTCAAAATTTAAACCCTGAAAGACTAAGTGACCGTTCAATATATGCAAGAGATTTTGAATAGTCATGCACAAAGTCAATTTGGGTCAAATGTTCACAAAATTTTGACACAAGGTGCAAACAAATCACCTTTTAGTTGAAGTATGATTTTCTTTTGCGTTGGGTGCTTAGATTAAAAGTTATGTTGCCAAAGATAGTTACTTGTATTCCTTTATTTTAAATGGACCATAACATATAGGTCTTCAAGTAAATCATAGGGAAGATTATTGCAATGATATGATTTTAGCAAAAGTTATAAATTATAATTCATAGATTCTAATCATATAATTTAGTCTACTACTTTATTAATCAATATGTACCTAAAAATTGAGAAAAATATTGGTAAAAGTCCTTCAAAAATTGGATGTTGATTTAATATTGATGATTATTATAAGGTAAGAAGGTTTGAGAATCTTTGAAAAAAAATTTAATTTTAAAATTGAAAAAATAGGAAAGTAATACACAAAAATTGAAAATTTGAAGATGAAACAAGTGATTCATTGAACATATAGAACATGCATGAATTCATTCAAATTTGTGTTGGTTAGGAACTCTATTGGGAGTTATAGAATTTACACAAATATAAGTAGTTTTAATTGTATTCAATATTAACTAATAATTGGGCATTTATAACAATTTCATTACTTTGTTTTATGATGAATTAACTTTTTTCCTTTTTGTATACTCATTGTCATTGTAGCTCATTTTCACAATGTCTTCATTGAATATGAATGTTTCTTCAAGTGGATACCAACTCCAAATATAAAAATTTAGAGAAAGTGGTTAAACTAACATACAAATGTCTAAATGAATCATGTATCTGTTTTTATGTTTAATGAATTCTTTAGTTTATAAAAAGACGATATTTCTTTCCAAAATCATTTGTAAACAAATGAATTGATGAGCTAATCATTGATATATATAGAAGATTTGTTATTTCAATGGTTAAAATTTTAATATATAATAATATTATACACAATTGATAATATTGCAATTGTGTTAATAATGATAAATTAGTGAAGAAATCCATTATCTAATTAAATTGGTGGATTTTTTCTAAAAATATTCAATGCATGAACAAGAAAAAACTCATAGATAAATAGTAATGTGATATTAATTTGTAATCCAAATGAAATGGTTTTCATCGTTATTTTTTATTTATTTTAAAAAATTTTAAGATGTAAGAAATACGTAACAAACAAAAGACATAATCACTAAACTTTAATATGAAGTTAAATTTTATATAATGCACATTTAGACATATAATTTTTAAAATACCCTCTAATTTGTTTGATGTTTTTATTCTACAAAAATCTTCTAACACTATATAAATATATAAGTAAATAATTTTTTTTTTCTAAATTTTTTATTTTTGAACTTACATGCATCCAAATTTTATAACTTTGGTGATGATAAATTTTCAAAGGTGTGCATTAAGATTCAAAAAAACTAATGAAATGATAGCTGAAAGAAATATGTTTTTAATTTTTGTGTGAGTGATTCTAAGATGTTATAAGGGAGTTGTAAACTTAGAAATCCTAAAACCATTCAAAATCCATTGCTTTAGAACTGATTTTGCCCCCACATTATTGACTTTTAATTAGGGCCAATTTCTACTAAGGCTAGACCAAGAAACCTCTTGAATCCTCAAAATAATGATTGGTGAAGAGGTTAGGAGTGGTCCAAGTTGAGTTTATGCTTTGGCCAAGTCCCATGCCAATTTTAAGGAGTTTTTTTTTGTCCACCTCTTTGAGAAGGCCTAGTAGTATTTAAAGGTAACATGATAGGCTAAAATCTCACCATAGATTTTGTCTATTTAATTGATTTTGCAATTCACGAGGTCAAATTTAATAATAATAAGATATGTCATGAATATTTTTTTCTTGGATTTATACCAAGACCATGCAAAGTGTCATTATTATTTCCCTCCTCCTTTTGTTCTTGCCTCCCAAGGTCAAATCTAAAAAGTGGAATTCCTTTGAGTGCTACAGTCTCTACTATAGATCTGACACTGGTATAAATTCACCTTCATTTATACAACAAACTCTGTGTATACAACTTTTGACTTTTACTCACTCAAGTATACAATCCACCATTTTGATTGAAAACCATTTTCAAACATTTTTAGGGATGCTTTACACCTTAGAGGACATGCCATTCTCCTTGATAGTCCGATTGCACAAATTTCAACTTTTTGTCCAACTACAAGTGAAGATTTCGAGCCTCATACACAACAAATTTGCATGACCTTTAAATAGGTGTAAAGCATCCCTCTGTTTATGAAGTGACAATTAAAGTCAAATATTTCTCATTTGTCCGTATCACTAGTTCATCATATTTTCCAATTGCTTGATGGAACACAAAAGAGTGTCTTAGATTGTGGTTGCATGAAAAGCTACATGCTGTGGCAGGCTGACATTCATCCCTTCCGCTTCAAATTATAGACTAAGGAACCCACCAATGATGATGTTAACAGAATAATTCCCCTCCTTACCCCACCCCACCTCCAAACAATTGTTTTAAAAAAATTGACCACATCCTTAATCAGTCCCTCAGCATCTATTTTGTACCCCCCAATTCATTGTGTGCTGTGGTCCCCCTGAGACAATCAGTTTGAGGCCCCCCTCCCACCCCTTACTCCAAGTCAATTTCAGTCAATTTCCCTGGTGAGGGTAAAGTTTGGAAATCAAATCAATAGATCAAGGAGTGCCATTTGAATTGACTAGGGGTACCTTCCCTTACCACAAGGATTAAGTTATTGGTTGATTGGAGTGGATCGGTGTGGTGGTGGCATGATGTGCAGGCAGGCAGGACCGGACGGCCCCGGACCCGACTGATCAGTTAAACCAAGGGGCCCCCAGCCCGCCCGCCCGCCCCTGGTTCTTTGTGGGTCAATCATGTCACATTCAGACTTGTTGGGAACTGTGCTCCTGCTTGGAACTTGCCATGATTGATGGGGGAACATTTGAACGGAGGCAAGGTTCAAAATCATGCCCTTTCCATCTCCATCTCCATCTGGAGGTCACTTAAAAAAAGTTCCCCTCCTCTTTGGCGTTCAGGGATTTTATGCATGGGGTTGTCGCCACCGGGCGGAGAACGGGGGAACCCTTTTCCTGTGGATGAGAACGGACGGATGGCCATGAATGAAACTAGGGTAGGGCCGGTGAATACTCAGTCAAGACCTTTTCCGTATGCCTTTTGCAAGTTCTGTATGAGTATTGCCATGTAGGCCCCTTGCCATGGCCATAGTCATCATCATGGCCGCAACCACAACGTCAATCTGAGTGGAAAAAAAAGGAGGGAAAGGGGTACATAAAAAGGTAATTGGGGCGGACTGATATGTTACACCAAGGGGGGCCCCCCACCCACCCACCCACCCGCCCCCTATTGGTGGTAGTTACTCCGTGGCTTCATCTTACAATCATTTTATGGGAACTTTTTTTTTCCTACTCCTTGAGTGAGGAAATCTGCTATGATTAATAAACCCCTGTATAGCAACGAAACATAGTACAGTATATTACCCGGTTGTATACGACTACAGAAACGAATGATCCATTAATTTTCAAAATGTAGATTTAGTGGACCCCACGAGGATCAACTCCTTCTGATCTGAACGGAAAGAAGTTCACTGGAAACTGCTAAACCATCTAGTTAGCGACACCCAATGTCTTATTATATAATTATACTGTAGGTTTGAAATTATTGGGCAAGAAAAAGATCAATATTTTCCAGGGCAATGATAATTTGGCCGGGGAGGATTGACCCCCCTTGTTGCCCCGTGTTTTACCCATGGAAAGAACCTTGGAATTTCTTATTAGCCACCCATGATAAAATTTGCGAATTTTGAATGAGAGGCTTCAAGGTAATTGGAAGTGATGAAGGAATCCAAAATTTTCACAGCACAAAATAGGGGGCAATGTTTACATTTATCTTTGGCTGGATTAATAAGTGGTCAATTGACCTTGGCTTGATAATTTTGATCGGGGTGAATTGACCCCCTCGCTCGGGCTTACCAGGGGTGCATGTATAAAAAAAGCCCCCTATTTTGGACCATTTTAGGGGATATTCTTGACTTCATAAAAATAATTGGGGGTCTTTGATCGCAAATATGAATTCAAAATTTGCAAAAAAAATCATGTGCAAAAAACAGGGTTTGCCAGCAGGGCCGAGCGAGGGGGTCAATCCACCCCGGCCATAATTTGGGGGTATAAAGTACAAATAGCTAAGAGCTCAGAGAGAAAGAGAACCAATCAAGTGATTATCGAAAAAGTAATAGAAGGTAAGAAAATCGAGGGTGAAACCAGTTGGGAGACTGAAAAATGGATGAGGAGCTGGAAAAGAGGGTCAAGAAGCTACAGGGAATCAGGGATCGACGGAGCATTATTATTCAGCAAAAGGGAGTCCCGTAACGAGAATAGGGCGGGGGTGCCGCACTCCACGGCAACCAGCCCGCAAAGCCAATGGAACCTTCGTTTCATTCATCCGCCCTACGGGACTAAATGTTCAGTTGTCCAGGCGCAGACGAAACCGCGTGGGTTTGTTTGACGAACGCGGAGATTTGGATGAACGTATCTCGTCCCTTCCCGCCTCCCCGTTCACTCCCACCCGCCGTAACTGCGCGGTAACAAAGCGGGGAACCGCGCGGTTCTAGCGGCGCTCCGGGAATCAAAGCGTCCCGGTCCCGCCTTGCTGTCGCAAACCGTGCGGTTGCGCGCTGCAGCGGACGCGTGGTAGGGCGCGCGGTTGGCCCCTCCGTTGAATCGAGCCCGCCATTCTTTGCTTTCCACAGTGGTGAGAGAATGGCTTCATCCTCTTCAATTTCTGCTTTCACCATTTTCCTGAGTTAGGGATACTTCAATCATCGTCACCATGAAGAGGAAACCCTCGCCATAGCCACTGGTTGCACATCTTGACAGAGTGAGGACGATGAACGCTGTTGCGACAGCCTGGAAGCTTCAGTCGTGACGTTGCTCAAGGCGCGTTTGCCGCAGTTCGGATAGCGCAAAGAGAGAGAAAGAGAGAGAGAGAGAGTGACGACCACGTTGCAGGACGGAGCGGTGACACTGCTGTTTCCTTCTTCGTGGTCCGCTTCTCAAGGAGAGTGATGATGTGGTGCGGGGTAGGGTAGAGTTTACGGGCCAGTGGGATGATTTGGTGAGATGACGATGTTTTCAGAAGCGGAAGATGGCGAGGAGAAGGGTGGAGTGTACGTGGAGGTTTAGTGGACCGGAGTAGGAAGGGCGGGCGGAGGATGAAGTTGTTAGTTGGAAGGGCTGATGATATGCCGATGCCAGGGCTGATGCCTCGTGCCTGGAGGAGGATGTGTGTGGGGTGTGTGAGGGTGCAGAGTGCTCCGTGATGCAGGATATGGACAGGATGTGAATGGAGGCGACTGGGGCGAGGTCGTAGAGGTTTTGTGACTCGTAGCGTTAGAACAGTGGTGGGTGGAGTAGGAGGATGTGGCTTGGTGGTTGGACGCTCCAACTTGATGGTTTGCAACGGGAGAAGCGGAGGGCTTCCTTTGTTCTCACAGGTGAGGCTTACACGTCCTTGTCGTCACTCTCGTCGACGCCATTTGAGAGTCGCGAGACATATGTTTACAGTGGCAGTGCTTCCTGGACGATCTATTAGTGGCTCTGCGAGACGTGTTATCCGGAGAGGGTATGACTTTACTGGTTTGAAGTGGGTGACGTTAGCCTAAGGGCTTCTCTGTAGTCCATGTCCTTGTCACCCGTCGTCTCTCGCCGAGGGCGATGGTGTTGCTCCTCATTTTCAGAACTTCGGTGTCGTGGCAGAGCAGTTATCGGTGTCTTCTGGTGTTGTCCCGTATATTTTCGCTGCATGTGAGCGTGCAGTTCGTACTCAGGATACCGACCTCATTTGATCGTTGGCGTTATCACGGCCACTGCTTTATCGTCTTTCTTCGGGGGTGTCGGGCTGGAGTGGAAAATAGTAAATGTAACAGTTCTTCATTTGTGGAGGTCTCGGGCGCGTAACTGATGTTGATGCTTGCAGGAAAGGAGGGGACGCCAGTGCGGAAAAAGAACGCGAGGGGACTATCGGTCCATATTTGGTGACGAGGTTTGGAAACCGCAGTTTCATTTGTCTCCAGGCCAGATTGATAACATCTTACTTTCAAAGCATCGATAGCATTGAAGGGCGAGGCAAGGGCAGATGTATAGTCCTGGCAGGGGTGATGCCCGTGCAACCGCGCCGCCTAATGCTCGCGACTCATCGACTTCCATGCCTATCGATCATGCATCTGCGTGGCAGAGAGAGTCTTACAACAGGGACATGAGGTTAGATAGAGGTGACAGGGACAGAATTATTGGAGGAAAAAGAGAGTGGAATTCTGATCGGCCTTCGTCAGGAGCACCGTACCATAGAGCGTTCGGCGGATTGCACCCTGTGAATGGAAGTCTTGGACCCCAGATCAAACGTCGGGTTAACGGTGAGTGAAGTATTCTGCTATGTGTCTGACTTGCATAAGGTCGCTTCTTCTCATCTGCTTTCAATAGGTCCGCCGAGATCTTTTCACAAGCATGCGCTCTTTTCTTCTGGAATTGAGGTTGTCTCATTTTGTACTCTACGCCTCTATCTGTTTTGATATGGTGATAATCTTGGAAGAACAATCACTCGTGGAAGCACTTCCGTCATCCCATTTTTTTCTCCAACTCTCCTTAGTGAAGCCTCCTTTCCCGGACTATTTTTTAAGGTCTTTTTCTTTAGGGGAAGTTGGATTGTCGTCGACCGATGTCCGGTGTACTAATTTGTCTACGCCTGCAGGACGACACAGTGGCTTTCATATCGAAAATGGACGTTACGGCTCTGCTGGGCATCGAGGAGAGCCTTCGCCATTCGGTTCTATTCCTCCCCTTGAGAACGGGCTAGCAAGAAAATTTGATAGAGATTTTTATCCAGGTTCTGGATGTCCTGTTACTAATACGGGATTTAGTAACGGTCCTGGTCTTGATCACCGTTCTAAAGACCTGGATGAGAGGCACAAGAGAGAGTCTTTTATCGTTTCCGGAGATAGTAGGGATGGTGGTAGCTCCGTTTCGAACGATCAGTCTGGGCGACCATATCACTCTCAGGTGCTGTCTGAAGTGGAGAACACTTCTTGGGAGAGAGACAGATCGAAGGGACTGATTAGTAGTGGTAGTTGGGACTCCTCTCAGAGATCCGAGAGGGACCACCGTGAGAGGTTGTCCGGCAAGCCGGACTCTTACAGTAGAAGGGAGGGGAAGTTCTCTCAATATGACTCTGGAAGGGACTGGTCGCAAGGGGAGAAAGATTTAGATGGAAGTCGACTCGATCGATATGGAAGCAGCAGCCGTGACGGTTTTTCTGGCGATACTCTGGGTGGAACTAAGGACTCTCTTCTTGGCTTCGACTGGAGACGCAAGGAAAGGTCCTCTTCTGTCAGTGCGTCGCGATCTACAGCTTATATTCCAAGCAACGGGGGCTCCAAGGAGTCTGTGGTTAGGCCTCAAGGGTTGGATGTATCTGTTAGCTTACCCTCTCCACCACACTCACCGCACTCGACCCCGTCCTCCACAGTGCACGAGCCCCCTCGTGATGACGGAAACCATCCCTCTCCTCCCAAGCGGCCTCGTTTGGGTTGGGGTCAAGGACTTGCTAAATATGAGAAAAAGAAGGTTGTGGAAACAGACGAGACTTTTACTCCGTCGTCAGGAGGCACGGCGTCGGAAAATGGACGATCAGTTGTTACTACTGTTGTTTCTAGCACGACGACCGAAGTGCTCCAGACCCATGAGTTGCACGCAGCAGAGGAAAGTCCCGTTTCTGTTGTGTCCAATCCTACCGCCTTGTGTGTGTCGACGCCAACTCCTTCACCTGTACAGCAGGCCCTGGAAAGTACGCTTTATTCCTCTCCACCCTCTGTGCCTTCTCTGTTGGGCAGTAGACAGTCGATACTCTTTTTTTTTCTGTTTGATAATTTGTTGAGTTGGAGGCTCTTCATCTTGGCTTTTCCTCTGGCAATATCTGACATCGTTACTGATTTTTTGCAGGTGTGTCGAAATCAACCGTGGATTCTCAATCAATTGAGCAAGAAGCAGTAGTGAATTTGAGTGAGAAAATAGTAGATGAAGCCGAGAGACCAGTTGCATGTTTTAACTCCCCTTGTGAGGCGGCTGAGATCGTGATGAAGGGATCTGATACTTGTGCAGCTATTGAATGTATCTGGGGAGCCAGCGTGCGGCAGCCTGATTCTTCTGAGTCTGTTGATAAACCTACTCCTTTCAAGGAGCCCAGTATTTGTCAAGTTTCACCATTATCACCCTCTTTGATTGAGCAAAGCTCTGCTGTGGACATCTCTCAGGAAGTTTCTTCGAATGGAGACGCTGTAGTCTGGACGAAAGAGGATATATTGCTAAGAGTTGAGAAAGTTGAGTCTGAGATTGAGCTGGTGGAGAGAGAATTATTAAGACTGGAAAAAGTTGAGAATCGGAAGATTGCTGCGGATAGAGAACCTGCAGAGGATATGGTGGTGGAGGATAAATCAGAACAATGTGATGATGGTCCTCAGGCTATGGACGAAGATGAAGTGGAGACATCTGCTATTCAGAATAGCAGAGAAAGTTCTCAGTTGGATCATGTGGCGTCTCCAATTCGAAATTTCTCCAGTATGACCGAGTGTACCTCTGAAATTCGTGGAGAAGGAGTAGTTGTGGACGTGCTCCATGATCCAGGAATCAAATCTGTAGAAGGCGACGATGGAATAAAGTTGGATCCAGTAGCTGTTCTGGAGGAAGGAGAATTGCACGAGGAGAAGTTAGAAGAGGTCGGGATGATTCGGTTATTTCATGATTTTGAAAGTGACGCGAGTCTGATGTCCAGTCCTAGTACGGAGGCTGACTTGACTCACGGCGAGCATGTGAATCATCTACTTTGTTTGCCGAAGTCAGAGGTCGAAGACAAGGAAGAATCAAACAAAAGGATGATCATGCAAGATTTTCAAGCGGTGGTTAGCACTTTGATGGAGGAAAATAAAAGGCAATCGCAGCAAGCATCTCAACCCTTGATACACCTCTTCTCTCAGGATCTCTTTCAAGAAGGGAGGCTCTACAGTTGTCCTACTGAATCGCCTGTTTGGAATGATAATGTCGAAAGTCATGAACGGAGTCAGGAGATGATGTTGGAGAAGATATCAGAGCAACAACATTCTTTGAAGTTTACTAAGAGAATTTTAACAATGAGGTTTCGAGCACTGAAAGACGCTTGGAGGCAGGAACAATTTGGGGTCACTCAACTACAGAGAGGTACAAAGCCTGTTCGCCGGTGGGAGCTGGAAAAGCGAAATGGTGCTACACCTCCCTGTCATCGGTCCTCTCTGCGTTTGAGGACCGTTCAACCAGGTAAGCCTTCTCTTGTTAGCCTCTTCATGATCTTTATGTTTGTTGTAAGGGTGTCTGTCTCTTGCTGCTTGCAGAGGTTTCCGTTTGCATGTGCGACGCTGGCATTGAACTGCCAGTTTAGTTGGGCACATCTCATGTTTTTTGTTTTTTCTTGAAGGTATGGGAAAATTGGAGGCTGTATCTGAGGAGCATATGAAGAAACTGATTGCGGAACCAGTTGTGGGGCAACTGAGACCAGCATTGAAAATGCCGGCTATGATTCTGGGCGAACGGGAGCGGTTGGCAAGAAGATTCGCGAGTAAGAATGCACTTGTGGAGGATCCAGTGAGGGTGGAGCTGGAACGAAAATGCATGAATCCTTGGTCGGCCGAAGAGAAAAAGATGTTTCTGGAAAAATTTGCTCTTTACAACAAGAACTTTAGTAAGATTTCTTCACATTTAGAGTACAAAACAACAGCTGACTGTGTGGAGTTTTACTACCGTAACCAGAAGTCAGAGGATTTTGAAAAGATCAGACGAAGACAGCAGCTGAAGAAGAGGAGGGATTATTCTCGAGTGCGTGGATCATACCTTGCAACTGGTTTGCCAACTAGTAGCCGGCAAAGAGAAGCAAATGCCCATGCACGTGTGGAAGCTTTGAATGAACAGGCTGCACCAGCTGCTTTGACGATATCTCACATCTCAGTGGGTGCAAAGGCTGTGAGGAGCAGCATACATCACAAGCCTTTTGATCGCATGCGTACGAGTTCTTCATTGGATCCTGCCTGTCTGCCTATGACTATTGAACTTGGGAAATCACTTGGTGGTAAAGAAAGCAAGTCCTCTGGGACACCACCTGTTGCAGCTTGTGCAGCCGGTTTTGCTGCCGTTGTTGGGACGATATCTTCAGCAGTCACCGTTTCTTGTAGTTTAAGCTCTGCCACACAACCTCATGTGAAGATTAGTCGAGAAAGAAGCTCGGTCAAGACAATGTCAAACGGAGTTCAAGTAACAAGGAGTGGGCCAATGGAGCAGCACACATCTGGTCCAAAGGGTGCTCGGAGCATGCATATTCGACGAGATCTGGTGAAATCTGCTGGTGAAGAGGTCAGTGCAAGTCTTTTACGTTAGTTCGGTTATAGTTTTCGACCATTCCTGAGTTTGTAGAGTTGTCGTTTTGATTCATCGACGTCATCTCTTGGTTTTGTCATTGAATATTTATGACTATTTCCAATTTCGAGGCCATCTTAATTGATGATGTTGTCGTTTAGAATTGGAGGTATTTGTGCTTTAGTGTTTGAATATGAAAGCTGTTTTGTGTGCTTCTGTTCGTCCAGGCTGATGCTCAATGGACCGACAGGGAGAGGGAGCTTTTTACGGAGGCTGTTGCTATGTTTGGGAAGAATTTTCAAAGTATCGCACTCCATGTTGGATCAACGAAGAGCTTGAGCCAATGCAAGTTATTTTTTAGTAAGACCCGCAAGCGTTTGGGTCTTGATCAGCTTGTTGAGAAGTACCAGGCCACATTAAGATCTAGTGCTGAAGCTGCAGTGGTGAAGAATTTAGAGTGCATTGACGTACAGATGGAGGAAGCTTTACCAGAACCCTTGCCGGAAGTGTTGCCAGCAGTTTCCGAAGATGGACAGGTCACAAGCTTGAAGAAAGATAATGTTTCCAATCCCTTGGAAGAGGAAAATCAGGACAACAAATCTTCTGAAGATGATGAACTGGAGGAGGAGATCGCAAATGCTTTGGAATTACCAGACCCAAGAATAATCGAGGAGGAAACGATTGAGGAAGCCCCGGAGGAGGAAGCCATAGAGGAGGAAACTCCTGAGCCAGCTGCTACTGCTATTCTCACAAAGGAGGAAGCAGTTGAAACCTCTGTTTGTTTGACAGAGAGTGTGGCGAATGTAGAGTGTGGCGTTTCTGCTGCAGTTCTTACAATGGTTGAATGTCGTCCAGAGGAGCCTGAAGAATCAACTCCTGCGTTTATCAAGACTGAATCTGAACATGTGGAAGAACAGTTACTTCCGCAGGTGCCCAAAGTTGAGAAAACTGAGGAGATGCCTGTAGGGAGCGAGTCAACAAGTGTGGCAGCTAGTGTATTTCTTGAGGAGGAGGATGTACTTGAAGCTCCTAACGTCGCTGAGAATGTTTTTGAATCTTTGAAGTGTGAGTTAGAAGCAGGTACCGACAACGACGTTGCTATGGATGTCAAGATTTCCAATCCAATAGTAGATCATCAGGAACCAAAGTCTACTCCAACTGTTGCTGTTAAGCCTGAGCCGGGGTCTCCTCAAGTGGCCTTGTCAGCGAGTACTGATTCAGCTTCTTTTCCATCTGTTACTGCTGCTCTGTCTCATTGTGCTGGGGCTATATTTTCTACAACCTCGTCTATTCAAAACGCTCAACCAGTGAGAGAAAGGGTTGGGAGGGTCGGTCCTGGTGAAACAAAGCCCAGGAGAGAGCCCACGTCTTGGACTCAGGAGGAGAAAGAGAAATTTGCTGATATCATTAGGAACCATGGGAAGGATTGGACAAGACTACAAGATTGTTTGCCTGCAAAATCTTTAACGCAGATCAAGACTTATTTTCAGAACTCGAAGGCAAAGCTAGGTCTTTTGAACCCGGAAGGTCTGAATATCTCTGTTGGAAGGGGAGCTGGAAGTCGCAAACGGAAAGCGGACGACTCTGACACTAGTAGCAACAACGTGGGTTCTTTGACGACAACAAATGAGTTGAAGTCTAGTTCTATTCTTCCGACTGATGTAGATGTCGTTTCTCAGAAGGTGAATTCAGCCATGGCTGCCCTTCCGAGCATGGCTGCAACAATGAGTGTGGGAACCGGCCCAGTCGGAGTAGACAACCTTCCATACTCACTTTTTAATCCGCGGATGGAAGATCCGATGACTGTGCAGAAGTTCATTCGGCAGATGTGTAATGCTAATGGGTTTGCTCAAAACTCTCAGGGCCTCTATCCGTTTCTTCAACCTGGTCTGCCTCTGTTCCCCAACCCAGGACTTCAAAGGACAACTCATTCAAATTTACAGCAACAACTTGCAGCGTCCCTTTCTCAGAAGTCGTCACAGTCAGTTGGCCTACAGCAGCCTTTGCAATCTGCTGGAGTTCAGCATAATTCTCAACCAAATCTTCACCAGCAAGCTGCACATCAATTGCAAACTGCCCAGGTTTGTACATCTTGGTTTTGCACTTGTTTGTAACCTGCTACTTGTTTTGAGCAGTGTGAACTATACTGTGACTAATGTCTTAAGAGCAGGGTTTTTTGTTCGTAAGTTTTGTTAGATTTTGTTATACTGAATAATTGCCTCGAAGCTGTCAGAAAATTTCATCAGTTCGCATCTGAATACTTATTAATTGTTTCATCTGCAGGTTGCCCGAAGCCAGCAGCAGCTTTTGCAGAGCATGATGCAACAGCAAGCGGCACATCTCCAGCAACAGCAACAACATCAGACCAGCAAGGGTGTGCTTCACCCTCTGCAGCAGCAGGTACGAACTTTATTGCTCATCTGTACCCTTGATTCAATCTTAAGCACATGCTTTGGTCCAGCAGACTTCTTAAAAGTATGTAGCTGAACTGTTTCGTTTGACAGGTTGTGGTCCTACAACAGGGCCAACAGCAGCAGCAGCAGCAGCAGCAGCATCTCCTAAACCAGCAGGTAGTTCATCACCCTCAAGCTCAGCAAGCTTCCAGTCAACAACAGCAAGTCTCAGTCCAGCAAATGGGGAATCAAAGCCTACCGGTTGGTAATCCGCCACAAGTGACAAATCAGTTCAAGCACTTACATCAACAGCAGCAGCAAGTGCTATTTCAGCAGCAGCAGCATGTAATTCAACTGCCTGTATTATCTTTACTATTAGTTTATTTAAACACCTTCTGAAATTCTAGTCATGAGCTTTTATTGCCGCTGACGGTATTCTTAACGTGTGCTCTCTTTCCATCTTTTCAGCAATTTCAACAAGCTGTCAAACAATTGCAGCAGCAGCAGCTTCAACTTCAGCAAGAACAGGCCCAAGCGCAGGCTCAAGCCCAAGCCCAAGCCCAAGCACATGCCCATATTCATCAACACCAAAGTTCACATTCTCCTCTACTGCAGCCGCTGGGATCCACGAAACCGAAAGGGATAGTGCCATTGCCTCAGCAGCTCAGCAAAACCCTATCCGCTCCTGTCTTGCAGCAAGGAGTTATGCTTCACCGGAATGACCAAGTGCACCATGGACCAGCACAAACGTTACTGAGAGGGAACGTTCAAAATGCTGTATCAAGTAATTCTGGCGAAACTTCAAACCACCTGGAGGAGATGGGAGAACTTCGGGGAAGCAACAGCAATGGTACATTTTCTATCCTTCACTGAAACAATGAATAGTTGCTGATTAATCAGTTCTCTTCCCTGAAAAATAATTTTATTGAAAATCCAGATTTCTGTGTTGTGAAACATAGTCCTGGTCCATTTTCACGGTTCTCCCTTTTTTTCTCTTCTACAGATGCACTGACCAGTGTCTTGCGATTGTTATCAGGAGGAGCATCCAAGCGACGAGAATTTTCGCGAGCATCAATTGAGCAAAAATTGAGTGCTGCTGTTCAGAGAGTCAATCCTCCTCCGCAACAAGCGCTTCCCCAAAGGCCAACGCAAACGTCACCAACAGAGTCGCAGCAAACTCGACCTGGTGATGTGAAACTATTTGGCCAGTCTCTTTTGTGCCAGCCGATTTCAACTCCGGCAACCCAAACTGCTGCACGTCATCCAGTTCCTTGTGCTGACAGAGTTTCTTTGCAGCAGCCACCTGTTTATACCCCATCTTCCTCATCTGTGACGAGCATGTCAGTTCCAGCTGCCACTGGATCAAAAATGTATGGCAAAGAGTCTGCTTTCAGAGGTGTTCCTTTCATTCCTGATGGGCGCCAGGCTGCATGGTCCCCACTTGCTAATCAAGGGAGCATGGGAAAATGGAACCTCATGAATGGTATGCATTCACAGGTGAGTCCAGTGTCCAAGTGTAATGATGGAGAGCTGGAGCTTCACAGCATGCAGGAAACCCGCCTATCTCGAGAATTACGAGATGGAGAATTGGAACAGGCTATGCCCTCATTCACTCACAAGATCCAGCATCTTGAGCAGTCCCGTAGTGTTCAAGAGCATTCTCGAATTGAGGGTTTGTCTACTATGGTTCATGGTTTGGATAAACCCAGGGCGTCTCTGAATGACCAAGGTGGAGGTGTCGCCCCTCTACTGTCGTCAGCAGATATGTCCAGACCTGAATCGGACAGAAGAAATGATACTATCACCCATGCTTCAAGTGGTAGTGAACGAGGCTCCATGACGGCCAATCGAACTAGCCGAGGCCAGTCGGAGTCTTTTGGAACGCCGACTGCTGGGTCACCGGCCAACACTCAACAAGTGCCTCGCACTGTGATTAATGCGTTGATGGCCATTGCTGATTGGCATCAAAGTCGCAGTTTACAATCTCACTCAACCATCGGCCAGCCACGGCTTGACGACCACCAGTTGGCAGACCTTGTTAGGCAGGGTTTAGCTGCTGCTAACGGTGCTGCTGTCGATGCTTTGAAAGCCAATCCCGCTTTGGGTCTAGCTGCCTCTTTACCTGCTCCGCAACCCCACTTGAGTGGGAACGACCTGTTGCAGCAGTGTGCAAGGGACGGTGGCATGTATTTTACTCATCACTATCCAAATCTTGCCGGTCATACTGGTGTCAGCTCCAGTGCTTGGAATAGTGGAGCTGGCCCTTCTGATGTGCAGCGCATGCTTGTAAATCCTGCTCTTACCTCCTTTCTTCCAGGTGCATTGTCTAGAGCTCCAACGGCAACTGAGGAGCACTTGGGATCTACTGAGTCGAGGGATCCCGACAGTGGCGGAGGTGGAGTTGGTTAGGCGCCAGTCAGTGTAGAGCTTTTGATACACAGAGAAAGTAGTTTTTTTTCCCCATTTCAACCTTTGTGTAAGTCAGGACAGGGCACCGGGCACATGCCCTTTGTAACATTACCCCCCACGATTCCTTTTTCTTATTTTGCCCTTTGTTGCAAAAATGTTCAGTAAAGAGTCCACACTTCTCCATACATGTGTGCAGTTCGCCATTGTGATGCTCTACATGGAAAGTGGTTCTCTCATTTCAGGATCTGCTCTTTTGTTTCCTCTATCCCTCTTGCTTTGGACTTGGAGAGTAAATGGTTTCTTTGAGGTTTTTGGACACTGCGTTGGAGAGCCAGAATATGAAGCTGATGATAATCTTTTTGAGTGTTCCCGCCTTTTGATACCAACAAATACTGTGAACTGTAGGGCTTCCTTATTTGATTCTTGAACTTCATTCTGAGACTACTTCTAGGACTGTTGTCCATTGTAGTTTCTCATGCCTGAGCATCAGGGACTTTTTTTCCATTTTTAATGAAGTGCCAAAGTGTCGACATAAAATGTTTTAGATAGAAAATATCACATTAGCACATAGCATGCATCCATATTCATAATTATATTTTCATCCACAATATGGAGATTTCATCCAAGTATTTTTTTATAATTTGAAGTTTTTTTGGCAAAAAACTTCACGTCATTTTAAGCCAAATTATTTTTCTGGTGCAATCTGGTACTAGAAAGTAAAAAGAAATGCCCTCCTGAGCATATCCATTTGGCCCTTTGAGTGCAGACAGATTTGGTTGGGTTTGGAGGAGCATTTTGTTGTGAAGTAAGATATGGTAAGACCTCCTATACCTAATCACTTAAGCTCCTGTGGCGCAGATGGTGAGCAATTGAATGCAATGGAGTTTTTTCCCGTGTAGGAAGATAGAAAATACTAAGATTGTGAAATTTTCAGAATTTTTTTTGGGAGCCAAAAAGTGTTCTGAACCAATTCCTAATCACTAGAGTCTTCCAATTCCGATCACTCGAGAACTAGCTTCCTACGATCTATTTTCCTATTATTTTTTGCATACTTTAGGACATATGTCATGATCTTACTAGTTCCAAAGTTAAAAAAGAATAAAAAACACATTACAAGCCTTGATTGGAAATAGGTGCACTACCGGTTGGGAATTGGTCCCTGGTTAGAAATGGGTGGTCTTACTATAGGTACACCCAAGTCACTAGCTCCCACTGAAACTAGGTTGTGCAGGCGCTAACCAGTGGTGAGGATGTGTGCTAACTTGGATGGAAGGTATTGATGCCACCCTGGTTGGGTCCACTACTGGCTGCTAGATGGATGAAATGCGCAGTGCTCTACTCCCACCACCGGTTAGCGCCCACACAGCTTGGTTTTGGTGGGAGCTAGTGATTGGGGGTAGGTACACCCAAATGTGCCACTGACCTCAAACCGCCATCTTTACTCTGTACATCTCCAAAATCAATTATGTACCTATGTGGAAGAAACCATTTTAGAACCAAACTTTGTCTCTTAATAACTTTTGCATACCGTATCCAAATGCCATGTTCTTTGGTGCACTAGAACCTCCTTTCACTTGCCAACAAAAACTTATGAATTTTTGTCCAGTCTAATAATAGTAACTAGGCTCATTAGCAAAAAGTGGCGGTTTTGGGTTGATCCACCTTAGATGTATGGTGTTTTTCCCTGGAATGACCCAATATGAAGCTCAATCACATGAGTACTCGTATATATGCCTTTAATCTAATGTTGTGGTAGTGAAGTACTCAGGTTTGACATAAATGTTGACGGAAGGGAAAGAATCTTCCCCAAAATTAATTCAAATTAGATAATAGAGATGATCAACCATGAAAAGAATTTCATTTTTGAAGTTTCTAGTTTACTGCTTGTACATGTATTGTGTTCTAAGTTCAAAGGTCAACGGTACTATTCTGTGAGCGTGCAAGCGCAAGCCTGTGAGTGATGAGCAGTGTTTATGTGAGCGGCAAGCTTACGAATTTGTAAAAAGCATTAGAAAATTGAATAATATTTCTAAAAAAACATTTTATCTATTTTGTAGGGTTTGTAGGGGCCTAAAGTTAATGTGTTTTTTGGGGGCAAAATTTCACACAAAATAATATTCTATAGATGGTTGAAAAGAATAATATAGAAAATTTAATTGAAAAAAGAAAGAAAATCTTTAGGAACAAGCATCCCAAAGTTGCATATTGCTTGCCAATAAGGACATCATGGTAGCACATTGCCTATGCAAGCAATAGGCAAGCTTAGCACTTGTTGTTTTTTTGTTGTCCGGAACAATGAATAGCATTGCATTCAAAAAGTTTTTGATTTTCTTGGCTCCTTCATTTTGGGGGTTTGAATTGAAGGAGGTCAATTTTGAGTATGCAATTTTTGTATGTGCTAGCTTTGTACAACAAATGAAATGAGGTTTTGGAAACACTGTAGCAGTGGTGTACAAGCCATAATTATAGTTTGGCATTTTTAAACACCTTATTCTTTTTTTCTATAAGCTTGAAGCTGCCCATTTTTTGAGGCAATTGGACATCAAATTGCCTAAAAAACACACCGGGCAAGTTGGCATTAGTGATGCCAAGCAAGACTTTTAATGAACCAACCATTGAAAGTCATATTGTGGTTTAGGGGTTCGTGTGCCTAACATGCTTCAAAATTAATTGCCTCACATTTGAAATCTGCTAGTTTTTTCAAAGATTGTTCATTTGGTGACATTGCTTCATTTAGGGAAGGAAGGATTATCCATTCTACACCCAAGTATAGTGCATTAGTCCCCCATTATTCTTCATTTCATTCATTTCTAAGCTCCATGACTTGGAATAAGTTTTGTTACAAAATTGCTTCAATGTTGTTGTACTCTTGTGGACTAGTAACCATCCTGACTTTCATTGTTCTTTAATCTTAAGTATATTTTGCTTCTTAGGCAACTTGATAGTGATGGTGCAATGGAGGCACACTTGATAGAAACAAAGCAAGCAATGGCAAGACGACCTATTTTTTCATTTGGCTCCATTGATATCAAGAACAATGGCTATCAAGTAACATATTCTTCGTCATGTTCTCTTTCATTTGCAATCTGGGCACTTATCTGCATTTTAAAGAGCCTAATCTATCTTGCAAACTTTTGAATCCCAACAACTTAGGTGCAATTGTGGGGTGGATTGAGTTTTTAAAACAAAATTTTGTAGTTATGTAGACCCAAGTTTAGTTCTTGTCGTATAGCCAATTCTACCTACTCATCATGTACACTACTTTTTTATTTAGGATTTGTGTGCATTATGGGAGACCTTGATAGGCCTCACAATGGCATCCAAGCTACCAAAAAAGGTTTATACATTTAGACAACAAGCAGTCATGATTTCAAATTGAAAATCTCCATGTAAGCTTTGGAAAATGTTGAGAATGCAAGGCATGGGCTTGCAAGATCTCCCGTGCTAGTGCTTTGATCTCTTCCAAGCGGCCCTCTATACATTTGTTGTAGTGATCCATTGATGCACGCACAACTCCAAGTACAAGCACTATAAAGACTTTGACAAACACATTGGACCTCACTCCAAATTCATTGACTACAGGCGATGGAGGCATAGCGGAGGTATAAGTACAAAAAACAATTTGCAAGTAAGACACTAAACCTTGCGTCAAGTGCTTCCCTTCAACCTTATCTCTTTTGGTTGATTTGGCATTGCAAATTTTTTAATTTGGTCATTTTTTAATTTTTTACTCTTTCATACACTTATTGGTTTGGCTTTGCAATTTTCAAATTCTTTCTATTTTTATTTACTTGTGGACTTAAAATTGTAATTATAAAATTCAATTATGTTTTCATATACAATACTTGTTGTTTGACATAATTAAAAACATTTTTTTAATCTCAATTATTGGTTCTATAGTTGTTAGGAGTTTTTGGATTCATAGAAGTATTTTTGAAGTTAAATTATTGTTGTGCTTTTTCATTTGAAATTACTAGACTATACTCAAAGCTAGTTAAATTATTTTGCCTTAGTCCTCATGAATTGCTATGTTTTCAATGGTAGCAATTTTGGGATTCTAATTTAAAGTATTTGTGTCCTCATTGTCTGTCATTGTTGCTCTCATTGCATTTTAAATCCAAATCTAGCGGTAAATCAAATTTTAGGTTGGAAATCCTAAATCCTATAATTATTGACTCTTATAGTCATTGGAGATTGATTTGGATTTAGATTTCATATTATGCAGTGGCTATAACAAAGACCATGATGGAGTTATCCAATTGCTTTTCATTGCGCCATATAATGGATGCTCTATACATCGTATATCTGCAATTTTGGCTCATAGATGTGGGTGATTGCAAAAAAGATCAATATTATTTTGCGTCACATTCAAAGTGACAAAATTGTCATTTGCTATAACTTTTGAATCATGAACCCAATGAACTTGATATTTTAATTAAAAATGACTAATTTGATTTTAATCATATCCCTAAGAAAAATTTAATTAAAAATAATAATTTTATATTTAAAAGACAATTTTTCTAATTTCTCACATTTTGAGGTTTAGAGGGGGTTATACTTGGGAGTACCCAAAATTAATGAATTAGAATAGAAATTTCTATAATCTATTTCTATTGTAGGTGGGCATATGTCTACCAAGGGACATCTACAAATACATTATTTTATGTTCTCCATGTTATTTTGTGCAAATAGGGCTCCTGGGCACGTGCACTTCTGAATATGGTAGATGGTTTTGACTTCATTCTTTCAATGAAATCTAGTCACCATCAAGTCCTTACAAATTTCGATGTTTAGTTTTTTATGTTCATAATTTTTTTTTTTATTAATTTATATCCTGTTGTATCTATCTTCTATGAAAAAATATCTTTTTTCTATATATTATTGTTTCAATACTTGCAAGTTGTTCATATTACTTGCAATAATACTTTTAGCTGTTGATATTTCCTCTCAACAACTGAGATTGTTCTACTACAGAGTACTTATAGCACTTAATGTGTGATGACAAAATTGTGGTGCAATTTGAACATGTCTCTAATGATACCTAAATTTGTTCAAGAATTTATTAAACTTGCTGAAATAGCTACAATCATTGTGCAAATCTACAATATTCTACCTCTTATTCCAATTATGATTTTATTTAAATTTTGGTTGTATATCATTCATAATTTTATTTAGTTTGGATTTTGCTTCAGCAACACTTTTGCCTTCAGTTCGGATTATATTGAGTTTTGGAATTACATTGCAATATTGTGTATATAGCAAGGTTGGTATGTGACTAACTTTTATTATATTTGAATATGCCTTTTTACATTGTCAATTTCAGTATGTATGGATAGATTTCTGATCATTCTAGACTTTGAATTCTCATTTTTTTTAAAGAACCTAACGTGTTGCCTTATTGTTTGGTGATGCATGTTTGTGTGTAGGTCCTAGGAAGTGTGGAAGATGAGCAAATGTTCAACAATGTTTAGTTTTTGAATGGCTTAACAAACCACTTAGCTTTGTGTGCAACTATGTTTGCCTAAAAACACTTCACAATTTAGACCATGGCATATAAGGAAGCAATTGAAGATTGGAGACTTACGAAGTTTAAATGGAATAGATACCAAAAAGAGCTTTGAATGTCGTGGAGCAGGTAGTCATCAACAACCATTGACTATGTCGCTCTATGTAGGTAAACTTGCTTTGGTTTGGGATTATTGGTTCTTTTGGTTGCTCTAGTCACATGAATGACTATTTGAATAAAGTTAGTTGTATTTGGGTTTTGTGACACAAATATTGAACACTCAACAGGTTTTGTAATCCTACTGCTACATTGTTTCATAGACACTTGAAGACAATTTGCGTTTACAATTTTGAATTTTCTCTTTGTGTGACTTGGTGTGTATTGGTTGAATGTTTGACTTTTGTAATTCTAACGTTATCTTTGCAAAAATGGAGAGCATCATCTTTGCCAAATTTTGTACATTTAATTGTAGGTTTTATTTTCATTCTTTAAGTTGGTTATTGCACGTTTGCATGTTCAAAATTTGATGGGTTTGCTTCTCTATGGGTTTAAAACATCAGTGGATCACTATTTAACAAGCTTAAATCTATCTTGGATAAAAAAATTGAGTTGGCTATTAAACTTTTCAATTACAAAAGGAATAAAAGAAAGTGTGAATAGTATTGAAAGCTAACATATAGAGTAAGCCTGCCAATCACTAATTCATTGTCCAGACAAAATTCAAATCCTTCTCTACAAAAATATAGAGATTTTCATGTTAAGAATTTTCTTTTGTGATTATTAAATGTCATATTAAGATTCACCTTCAAAAAACGCAATGTAAATTTAAAGGTAATGAAGCTGAAATTTAATTAAAAATTACTTGCAATCTTTTGCTACAAAAGTGCAATCATTGGACAGTAATACAAAATTTTATTCCCATCGCAATTTAATTGGTAGTTGAATTGTGTGGTTACTGTTTGGTAAATGGCAACAATTGTTGTCTAGTTTTTGGGTTGGGGTGAACCGACCCCTTCACTGATCACCCTCAAAGTCATTCCAAGGTTGCATGTAAAATAAAAGACCTCCTATTTTGTGCTTGATTAATCCTTAAAGTCCCAAGGCCTCTTTTCTATTAAAAAAACACTCAAAACTGCCATTTCTATAGCAAAGAGCTAAACAATAATTTAATTTAATTTTTTTTCCATATATAATTGTAGGATCTTGTGCTAGACTAGTATAAAAACGTGTCTTAGAAATTTCACAAACTTTGACTATGTAGATTGCAAGATGTTTGCATTTAAAGTGAAGGAAACAAGTTTTTTTGCTCCTTGCTCAACTACATTTTGGGGCTTTGACCCTTCATAACTTATAATTTTTGCTCTAATGACTTTGAACTTCTAATTTTATATGATAAAAAATTGAGTTGAGAGTCTAGGGAATAAAATTCAAAAAACACACACTTAGTTTTCACTCATTAAAAAATTGTTAAGTTAACAATGGTGCTAGTATGTGAGCCAAAGAATGCAAGCTTGTGAGCATTGAGTCTACAATATAGATACCTATAATATAGATACCATACACTATAGAAGGTGTATATATCATAAACATCTATAATATAGTATTTGTAACATATATACCCTATAATTATAGACGGGTTCTATAATATATACACCTATAACATAGGTGTGTAGTATTCTAGGCTCATAGGCTTACACTCCTATGGTCACATAATAGCAACCCTTGTAGAAGTAGGTTCAAGATTGAAGGAAAATCTAAATTGTTAATAGCTCTAAGATGGAATTGAAATACACTAATTTCAATGGTGAGATTGTTTCTAGCAAGAGATCTTAACCTTGTGAAACTTTTATTTTCAAAAATTGAAAAATAAATTGATTTCAGAAATTAATCCTACGAGTTATTTTTTTCAAGAAGTTGCTTTGATTACCTGAAAATTAAGATTGTCTATAACTTTCACATAACAAATCCGAGTCAAATAAATCAAACATTTCCATATACATAAACATATAATATCTATAAAATTAAAAAATTTAATATTTTACTTAAATTTTTTTGAAGGTTTTTTCCTACCTGCAAAACTAAAAAAAAGGACTTTTATGCCATATTTTTTTCTCCCAGGCTCTAATTGAAATATAATTTAGTTTTTGAAAAAGCTAATGTATTTTTAAATTTTCAAAAAATAATTCAAAAAATCACAACAAATATTGAGACCATAGGAACTTGCCCAAAATCCATTTTATCCCCCGAGGAGACAATGGGACTTTAGGAGTTAGCACATTGGCTCTGTCTTGTGGACAAAGACTATAGCATCAACTCCACATGAAATTTGTTTTGTGAAAGTCCAATCCTATCTACCACATTCACACTACAAAACGCACAAAGTATTTGGAGATGTCGGGTTTGATTAGTTGGGCCCAAGCGTGTGTGATCAATGCATAATTTTGTATTTCATTCATTCTAAATTATGTGCTCTTATTGCCCTACACTAGATTTCATTTATCATGCTCAATTATAGAAGCATTGAATAGTCTCTCTCGCAAACCCCTTAGTGATTGCTTTCACGTTCGAAGCAGCCATTGAGATTTTGAAGGTGCCGGACAAGTTGTGGGCAAGTTGCTTGCAAAATAGCATGGCAAAAAAATATTAGCTAATTCGATACTCCATCAAATTTTTTTTTTTTTTTTTGTTAAATTAGGGTTATTGTTTGGTGGAGGATTTTATTGATGTTTTTGGTGGGACGTAGTAATGTTTTTTAATTTGTCTATCAAGTGCACAAATACTGTTTAATTCAAGAATTTTGTTTTAATCCTCTGCAATGTAAGATTTTTGACATTGAATATATCAAAATTGCAGTTTCAATTTGGTCCAAAAAATGGAGTATTGCAAGCGTTTTATTTACCTTGTTCTACTTGGGTGATCATTTATATTTTCAAAACCTCAATGTTGAAGAACTTGGTTTCAGGAATTGAGTTCCTAAGGCAAAGGACTGTTTTACTGTCTTTTTTTTCCCTTAGAATATTCTTTATTATGCACTTTTTGTGTTGCCAACCTAGGAAATTGATGCAATTATAATGTGTTTAATAAAAAGTTATGCTGCTAGACTGACGTTTCATTATCTCTTGTGAATGCCAAAAGTGTTGAGCAGTGTTCATGATGATCTTTTTAATTGATGCAATTTTAGTACTCTCTACTCTCTAGCTCTCAAGAGACAATTATGTAAGCAATTGCTTTTCCTTGACCACATAATAGTGTATAGAGCTTTGCCAATAATTTTTTAATCTATGATGAATCTTCTCTTTTAGTAATTCTCTTCTAATTAACCCCTAAAGGACCAAACACCGTTTTTTGACAACATAGCGATATTGGGCAGCTCACTATGACCGGAATTTTTCTTTTTTTTCTTTGAAATTTTCACATAAGATGTGCCCAAGGAGTAGCTTTAAGGTCCAACATTTTTCGTAACTTTTGACTACATGGTTAAAAAGTTATTGCATGATATGTCATTTCATTGTTCGGCGGGCAGCCGGGGCAGCAAAAAAAAATTCTTTAAAAATCACTTTTAAAAAAAACTAAAATTTGAAATTGGTTCTTTAGATTTTTATGTACGTGGGAGGCTTTGAATCATTCCATTCCAATCAATGAGTCAAAAGTTATGAGGATTCTTAGTTTGAGGGTAGTTATGGAATCTATACTCTAAAATAAACTTTGAAGTCCTTTATTTAACTCGATTTTCAATATTTTTGAAAAAAAACAAAAACATTGGGTGTACATTGTTTATTACAACATTACAATCGTTGGGATTGGCATTTTTCAATTTCATAAATAAATTCTTGACAATTTAGTGCTTTGAATCATTCTCTACCTCTTCCTACTTACTATTTTTTTCCTATATGTTGTACAATTCCAAATGATCTGAAATTTTTCAAGCTTGTAGACAACTTGCCTTGAAGAATAAATCCAAAGAGTAACCACCATTTTGGACATTTTTTCATACAAATGTGACCTTGTGGAGGGCAGCTGCCCGTTTTTTCGCAGGGACAAAAAAAGGATTTTTGTCAATTCAAACGCTATTATCTTGCAATCCACTTGGTGGAAAATTCTGAAATTTTTTCCACATCTTCTTAAACAAGTTTACTACAAGATCCTACGGCTACAAGTGTCCAAAAATATTTTTTTTCTAAAATTTGGCACTAGTATTAGAAATGGCAGTTTTGGAGCGGTTTTGGTGAAAACATAGTTAAAAACCTTTAGGGGTTAATACTTTGGAAATTGAACTGAACTAGTAGATGTTTAGTTTGGTGAATAAGGATTTGTCCACCGGCAACCTCAAAGTTCAATTCCGTCTCTCAACTTTGTGTTGAAAGGGAACATTGTCTAACAACGAACAATTTGGTTCAATCAAAATTGTAGAGTCTAAATTTGGTTAGACCATGCCCATTTTGCCTACTTGACTTTCTTCCTTCTTGCACATAATTAATGTAGCTGAGACTTGTTGTTCATTCAACCTTTAGGATTCTTGGTAGAATGATTGCCTTTGAGGTGAAATTATTTAGATGAGCTTTTTGTTCTTATGAACTTGAATATTGTATAGATCAATACTATATAAAGTTAAAAAAAGTACATACTATAATTTGTGTCATTATTTTTTAGTTCAAGAGATTTTATTTACTTGATATGTACGTATGATATGTATCATCTTCTTTTTTTTTGACCTAATCTGCAGATTTCTACAGTTGACAAGAAATTCGGAAGCTAATGAAATGTGTTGATTTTTAATAGGTATCAATGAGTTTAAATTTTTTTGAGTTTGGGATTCTTCAAGGCGAAGGTCATTGCTTAATCCCTCAAATTTGTGCTTTGAAAATGAATCTGAATGAGTGATGGACTAAATGGCATCTTCTAATAATGGTGGAATTTTATTAAGGTGTTTTTTTGCATTCAAAGCATAACTCTTTTTTGTCTAACATCCAGCTTCTTGTGATTGTTTTCCAGTGCCATATATGTGAGGAAAGGGCATGGAGCAAGGCTATCTATGGTGGTTTATAGATATTGTGAATTTTGGATTTACAAACTTTGTGGATTATGTTTATAGATAATTAATTGTATTCTAATGTTAATTTTATTAATGATGATAAAAAATATAATATAAATAAATAAATAATTTATATATGATTTTATTTATTTCAATTTATACCAAATAAGAGTGATGTGACCATGAGACTTTGTCCTAGGTAATCAACAATATATTAATTGCATTGCAGTGACACAACTTTATTTGGTTGTAGATTCTTGGTCAAAAAAGACAATTCTTTGAAATTTTTATAGCTATCATGTTGTTTGGGATAGTTGGAGTATTCATTTATTTTGCAATTATCTCAGCAAGTATGAAGGCTAACTTTTTGAAGAAATTGGTCATTTTAGAGGTATGGACGAGGGTATGGACCCTCCTATTTACATTTTGTCTTTTGCATCAAGGTTCTATGTTCATGGGAAAAGATAAAATCATCTTAGAATTGATTCTTGATCGAGATGATTTTTTGTTGCTCCATCAATTGCAAGAATTTAGGAGTTATTCTACTGTAAGTTAGGACTTAACAACTTATCTGTACAAGACATTCTTAGTGCAAATTCAACATTTGCCTAAAACCATTTTCATATGTTTTGTATCAATTGTAAATCATTTATCTTATATTGTATTGACTTTATTCTGTGTATATCTTATTTGTTGTTCTTTCCAACTTTGTTGTGTTTTTTCTATAATTTTGTAATCTCATTGAGTTGTTGCCTAATTGTTTATTTTTGTTTGGGCATTCTCTAAAAATTTAGATTAAATTTTGTCTCTTTGTTCCACTTAAAAAATCTAATGAAGATGTTAGTTCATCCAAATAACATTCTTGTCAAAGTGTGAAGTAGAAGTTGAGTGATATATTTGATAAAAAAAACAAGTGATTGTATTTGGTTTATAGTTGAATTTTAATTTTATAATTTATTTTTAAAAACTAACATTTTCATATTGTTTTGTAGGTATATTTGTACACTTGTACTTTTAGCAACTTGTATAGGTTTGTACAATTCATGGAAAATTTTGTATTCGATATTTTTAATTAATTATTTTTAAAATTATGTGAACATACATACACACATATTATGACAAAATTAGATGAGAAATTTAATGTTATAATCACCGACACAATATAAATTACAATATAATATAGAAGACTATTTATTTGATTTTGTTGCATACAATATATTCTACCATCAACAAATTTATGAATAAATGTAATGTGTCATATAAAACAATGTTTGTCAATGAACATTTCTAAAGCATGCAAAATTTGATCAATGAATTTAAATGAATATTTTGTGGATGATTTTTATAATGAAGTAGTTTGAAATAATCAATACATAAAAAAAATGTCAATAAGCACAATTGTTGATAAATTGGAGTGATTTTTTTAATAATTAAGTGGATATCTAATTGTTTGAGAAAACAAATTAGTTATTGGAATTTTTAGAAATGAATAGTATTTAATACTTTAGATAGGAAACTTAATAATGAAACGATGCATATAGCTTCTGGAAGTAGTTATTTTATCCAATTGAAGTTTGAGATGGTCTTACATATCAATTGAAACAATGTAAAATAATGTTAAAGGTTTGAATTCACAATATAAAGACAACAATTATAAAATATTCAATAAAAGAACAAATGCAAACTCAATGGAATCCAAAAAAAACCCGATATACATACCAAATTCAATTGTCTAAAACAATTTACAAATTAATCAATGTAGACTTCATATTCAATTTGACAATCTTATTGAAATCAATCATTGTTAAAATATAAACAATAAAACAAAAATGTCTAAAAGGTCAACAAAAATGCTAGAAAAAATAACAAACTTAATGAAAATTATATATCTTCTAAAGAAATTGATATAAATATTATTCACACTTTTATTAAAAATAATAAAAATGATTTTGCAAATCATGGTGTCTAAAGTCATATGCAATATAGAAATTGATTTTATAGAAATTGGAAATAATGCAATTGTTGTTCTAGAGGAATTTAAAATGATTTGTAGAATATAGTTTTGGAAATTCAAATAAACAAAATTTGAATTTTTTTTTAATAGTAAACTAACATATAATAAATTTTAAAAATGTCTAAAGAATATAAAATACAAACAAAAAATTGAAATAGAAAATATTATGAAATCCAAAGGTATAAACACATCTTTCATTGCACATATTGTTATAGAAAATCAAATAGAAACAAAATTAGCCAAAAAAATTAGACTTCAAATTATTTTAAAGACATCAAATTTTTAAAATTTTAAGTGTAAACAAGATAGTCAAAATCACTCGAATTTTGAAACATTTAAAATCAGCATATAAGAGTGTAAAGAAAACTTGTAATTTTACTAATAAAGCATTTAATAAATCAAAAAAAGATTTTTTTTTCTAATCACTATCTACAATTTTAAAAATATTTTATTCATTTTAATGAAGAAATACATGATGTACATATGTTGAAGATTTAAAAAAATAAATTGTAGTATATTCTTACTTATATTGCAATAAACAATCAAATTTTTATTACAATAACATTTAAATTAATTATAAAATGATTCACTGAATGTTTGCAATCAATGTTCAAATCTATTAAGGGAAAAGAGATAGTCAAATTGGAAAAATTGTGAAGATGTATTTAAAATGCAATTTAGAATAAATTTTTAATGATGATTTTTCAAATAATAGCTGTAAAATATGATATGTAAATCATATCTATATAATTAGATTAAATAATACACAAATTAATATTTTTCAATATATTTTGAAGCCAAAAATTAAAAATTCCTTCTAAAATCGATTGTAGATTGAATTTTTTGAAATTTTCACAAGAAAGCTTTTCCTTAAAGTTCAAAATTTTAAATTCTAATTATAGTAATTTTTGAAGAATTTCATTTTATTTTTTTATTCAAATTGTTTTAAAAAGGTAATGTTTTGAACTAAAAGGATATTTTTTTAGGCCAAATCTATCAATATCTGTGGAATAATAAAATATATTTAAAGCAAAAAGGCTATATTCATTATATTGAGATTTTTTGCAGATTTTGAAAGAAAATGCTAGTTATTGAAAAATTCATTTAAAAAAATAGTAATTGAAACAAAAAATAAATAATGCTACAATAGTGATTCTATAATGAAATTCTAAAAGTTGGTGTTGTTACCTATTTATAAAAAAATATTAGTAAAGAAATGAAGTGATTTATCCTTGAGTCAAATATAAAAATGAGACTGTGAAAAGTCTCAATACAATGAATATGACCTTCAAAGTCTTTAAAATCTATGCCTTATAATTGTAAAGAAACAACAAACAATTTTTGAAAAAAATGAAGGATAAACATTACTATGTGCATTACTACAAACATTACTAGTCTCATTACGAAAAAAGCATTTCTATGTGCTTGAGATTTGTTTGCGTTCATGCATTGTTCAAAATTTGAACGCTTAGTCCTTTAGGAATTAAATGTGATTAAATAAAATAAAATTCTATCATATTTTGTACATGCCAATACACATAATAATTTTTTTTGTAACATTTTGTAAAACAATTTATTGTTGTAGAAGGAAAATTGATTTTGCCATGGCAAGGGTTTGCTCAAACTAATAAGTTCTATAGTTATGGTCAATATAAAATGCATGGCAATGTTATAAATGTTTCAGCAAATATTGATAAAAAAAACTATAACATAGAATCCATGTTGTGTTGCCATTCAAATTTATTTTTTATGGAATATTTATTTTTTGCCGTACATCTTGCAAACAAAAATTGAAAATGATATTTTTGAAGATGATCTTGCAAACCAATATAGTTTTGAAGAAAAAACAAAAAATATTTTTATCAAGACAATAGTGAATAATATTTTAGATTATGAAATTGGACAAGATTATGATAAAATATCATCGGTTGCACCTAGTGAAAATGATTTATTTGTTGTACCTAGTGAAGAATACCATCCTAAAGGTATCTTAAAAGACAAACTTAGTGAAGAACTTAAGTTTCCAACATCGTTGATTAGTTATCCTTGAAATGAAAAAAATGTTTAATAATTTTTCTTATCAATAAAATTAAAAATATATAATTTATTACATAAAATCTAAAAAATAGAGTTTATTATATAAAATTTAAAAATATATAATTTATTACATAACATTCATGATTGTGTTATAAATATTCAATTTTTTTTTTGCAAAGCGACATAAAATTTTGCAATCTTATATTTCCTAATTTTTTTCACTTATTTCTTACCAACAACTTACAACAAACGAATTGTTAATAGTTGCAATACTTGCCATTTAAAATGAAATCATCTTTATTAATTTAATCACTATTTATTTTTGTTTCATTATCCTTCTATCCACTATGAATAAACTAGTATTTATTGCTTATGTAGGACAGAACCTCATGGTCACACTATTCTTGTTTTTTGCACCTCTCCCAGCTAATTTAGGGCCTCTGATTGCAAATATGAATTCAAAATTTGCAAATTTTTATTATGCATGACCAATAAAAAATTTCAGCGTTTGTCCTTTGGGATGACCCATAACATTATTAACCTTCAGTGGGGGGGCCCCTTTTGCTCCCCCTATATCATGACCCCCCCCCCATTTGTCGATATGGTCTTGTCAGAGCTACAGGGATTTCCAAACCAATTGGATGTACTCAATTATAACTAAAATTTCCCCCCAAGCATCCAGGGGGGGATTATACCTCATGTCAGAGGGAGTGCAGTCGCGCGGTTAACAATGTTATGCCAAGGGGGTCAATTCACCCCGGTTGGTTTTAGATGTGTGAGGTAAATGGCAGGTTTACTCTGCTGTAAAATCTAAGAAAATCGAGAGTTCAAATCTAAGAAAATGGAGAGTTCAGATCTAAGAAAATCGAATTTGGCGAGCCCTAAAAAATGCCCTGTAAATGCCTGACAACGGACGGACGATGTTCCCGAAGGCCCGGATCCGTGCGTCCGTTTGTACACCCGACGGAACCGCTTGCAACGAATTTTTCGTTCGTCCGAGTACGAATGCCTGCATGACCAAGATGCCGCTCACTACAGCGGCGTGGTTTTGATGCTCGAGCCGCAGCTCTTGCAACTTTTCTTTAGCAAATGTGGGTGTTGCGGGTTTTGCTGAGCGTCTGGAATCGGTGTACGTTTGAAATGTATGTATAGCATTGGGTTTCGCGTAAATCGAGAACTCTTTTGCGAGCATTTTGGGTGCTGCTGTGAAGTTAGGGTTGGAGCTCTGTGGAAGTTGTTAGGTGAGAGAAATGGGTTTTGTTCGGAGAGGGTGTTAGTAGAACTGGTTTGTTGATGGAAAGTGCGTGGGTTTCCTGTACACCGCTTTAGCTGTTCCTCTGTGTGTGTGTGTGTGTGTGTGTGTGTTTCTTCGTGCTCGTTTCTTTCGTGTGTCAAATAAGGGTTCAGCTGTTTCTTGTACCGAACCGGTGCTATAGTGGGGGTGGCACTCGTCACGATTTCAGGTGCGCTACTCTGTCGTTTGTTTTCAAATCCGACCCTGTGTGATTTTGAGTACCAGTGTCTTGTCTGATCGTTCTAAGACTCTTTCAAATTATATTATCTTACATGCCTTCCATTCTTGGACCACAAGTCTTGGGCTCTGACAAGCCCTGTTGGGGCTAGTGATCGGTGAGGCCGGGAGGGTATTAGTGTGTAGTTCCGTTGGAGGTTCACCATGGCGTCTATGTCGTATGAGGCGGCTCGCAATGAGCGGCTGGAAGAGAACAAGAGGAGGATGGAGGAGCTCGGCTTGATGGACTTGGCGAAGGAATTGAAGAAGCCGAAGACTCCCAGGAAACCGGCGGTGAAGCGCAAGGTGGAATTGCCGCAGGAAGCGCGTCGATCTTCGCGAGTGGCAGCGAAGCCCGTAGTGATTTACAGAGAGGAGCCGCGGAAGGTGTCCCGAGGAGCGAAGAACAGCCAGGAGGCCCGCGAGCGGCGAGAGAGGCAGGGCTTGCGACGCCGGTACCTGACGGAAGCGGCGCGCAAGGTCGCCATGGAGGCCGCGGAGGAAGTGTTCAAGGGCATGAAGAATCCTGCGTTTGTGAAGCCTGTGCAGCATTCTCGTATGTCCACTGTCTACTGGATAGCACTCCCAGAAGATTTTTGCAAGGAGCATATGCCAGGGACAGATGAGAAGTTTGTGCTGGAGGATGAGAAGGAGAAAGAGTGGGAGTGTCTGTATATTGCAACGAAAACGGGTATGAGCAGTGGTTGGCGTGGTTTCGTAATCGACCACGACTTAATGGACGGCGATTGTTGTATTTTTGAGCTCGTTAAGCCTCTTCGATTTAAAGTGCATATTGTAAGGTTTGTTGATGAGGAGGAAGAGTCAGCGGAGTCAGACGAGTCAGAGGATGAGGATGAGTCAGATGAGGGAGATACGAGGAAATCTAGATCGAGGAAGTCCAGGCGATCCTCTTCTGCGAAGAAAAGAAGTGATTCTGCGGAAGATGGAGAGGATGAAGAGGATGAAGACGAAGAGGAAGAAGAGGAGGACGAGGAGGAAGAGGAATTTGATAGTGATGTTTGTGACGATCACGTAAGCGATGAAGAACCTGAGGAGGAGGATAGTGAAGATGATTATTCTCCGAGGTTATCTGAGAAAGAGGTCGATACTCTTGTGGCAGCTCCATCACGAGCGTCACGAGGATTGAAGCGGAAGATTGCAAATGAGGACGATGATGATATTGAATTAGGTCACGGAGAGACTTCAAACGAAAGTCAACAGGCAGAAGTGGAAGATGACGAAGATGCGAGACAGTCTGGTGTCGTGGCCTCGAGGAATTGAGCAGGTTAAGGAGGCGAGATTCTCCTTAGCAAGGCCCTTACCTTTGCTTATGGCATGATATTTGTAGAAGTGGAAACTGAGGCAAATACTAGAAGTTAAAAAGCTGTGAAGTGGCATGGCTATCTGTGGTGCCTTGGAATCCTTCTCTTACTTGGTGTTCTTGTAGCCTTAGCTAGAAGTGTGTAAAGTGTGTAAAGAACGCTCTTCTGAAACATAGTCCCCACATCTTCTAAAGGATAAAATCTGAAGATGTGAGAATCGACAGCTCGGCACATGTACAGAAGGAGCCAAAGCGAGCGGGCTGACTGTGGAGACATTCGGCGCAAACCACATATCGAAAATGGACGTTACGGCTCTGCTGGGCATCGAGGAGAGCCTTCGCCATTCGGTTCTATTCCTCCCCTTGAGAACGGGCTAGCAAGAAAATTTGATAGAGATTTTTATCCAGGTTCTGGATGTCCTGATACTAATACGGGATTTAGTAACGGTCCTGGTCTTGATCACCGTTCTAAAGACCTGGATGAGAGGCACAAGAGAGAGTCTTTTATCGTTTCCGGAGATAGTAGGGATGGTGGTAGCTCCGTTTCGAACGATCAGTCTGGGCGACCATATCACTCTCAGGTGCTGTCTGAAGCGGAGAACACTTCTTGGTAGTTGGGACTCCTCTCAGAGACCCGAGAGGGACCACCGTGAGAGGTTGTCCGGCAAGCCGGACTCTTACAGTAGAAGGGAGGGGAAGTTCTCTCAATATGACTCTGGAAGGGACTGGTCGCAAGGGGAGAAAGATTTAGATGGAAGCCGACTCGATCGATATGGAAGCAGCAGCCGTGACGTTTTTTCTGGCGATACTCTGGGTGGAACCAAGGACTCTCTTCTTGGCTTCGACTGGAGACGCAAGGAAAGGTCCTCTTCTGTCAGTGCGTCGCGATCTACAGCTTATATTCCAAGCAACGGGGGCTCCAAGGAGTCTGTGGTTAGGCCTCAAGGGTTTGATGTATCTGTTAGCTTACCCTCTCCACCACACTCACCGCACTCGACCCCGTCCTCCACAGTGCACGAGCCCCCTCGTGATGACGGAAACCATCCCTCTCCTCCCAAGCGGCCTCGTTTGGGTTGGGGTCAAGGACTTGCTAAATATGAGAAAAAGAAGGTTGTGGAAACAGACGAGACTTTTACTCCGTCGTCAGGAGGCACGGCGTCGGAAAATGGACGATCAGTTGTTACTACTGTTGTTTCTAGCACGACGACCGAAGTGCTCCAGACCCATGAGTTGCACGCAGCAGAGGAAAGTCCCGTTTCTGTTGTGTCCAATCCTACCGCCTTGTGTGTGTCGACGCCAACTCCTTCACCTGTACAGCAGGCCCTGGAAAGTACGCTTTATTCCTCTCCACCCTCTGTGCCTTCTCTGTTGGGCAGTAGACAGTCGATACTTCTTTTTTTTCTGTTTGATAATTTGTTGAGTTGGAAGCTCTTCGTCTTGGCTTTTCCTCTGTGGCAATATCTGACATCGTTACTGATTTTTTGCAGGTGTGTCGAAATCAACCGTGGATTCTCAATCAATTGAGCAAGAAGCAGTAGTGAATTTGAGTGAAAGTCTAGTTCTGTTCTTCCGACTGATGTAGATGTCGTTTCTCAGAAAGGTGAATTCAGCCATGGCTGCCCTTCCGAGCATGGCTGCAACAGTGAGTATGGGAACCGGCCCAGTCGGAGTAGACAACCTTCTGTACTTACTTTTTAATCCGCGGATGGAAGGTCTAATACTGTGCAGAAGTTCATTCGGCAGATGTGTAATGCTAATGGGTTTGCTCAAAACTCTCAGGGCCTCTCTATCCCTTTCAACATGGTCTGCCTCTGTTCCCCAACCCAGGACTTCGAAGGACACCTCATTTAAATTTACAGCAATAGCTTGCAGCGTCTGTCTCAGAAGTCGTCACAGACAGTTGACCTACAGCAGCCTTTACAATCTGCTAGAGTTCAGCATAATTCTCAACAAAACTTTCACAGCGAGCTGCACATCAATTGCATTGGGACCATGAATGTGTACAGATTTGGTTAGGTTTTGGAGGAGGATTTCGTTGCGAAGTAGATGAGAGGTGTTTTCCCCTGCAATGGCCGATGTGAAGCTCGATCACATGTTGTGGGACTACAGGTTTGACTTGAATGTTGAAGTGAAGAATCCTCCCCCAATTTAATTCAAATTAGTTAATAGAGATGATCAATCATGCAAAGAATTACTCCGTACATGTTTGAAGTTTCTCTTCACAGCTTTCAATGAAATAATGCCAGATTGACTACCATAGAATCTAGCCTTAAAGCTGCTTGCTCTAGCTTTTGCAAGCTATCATTTTGGATACACCTGTTTCTAACACGATGAAATTCATGGTACCAGAAGCAGGAGTGACCCTTGTTCGTCAATAAATACTTACTGAACAAAAAATTTCAAAATATACAAAATCCTGCAATGTTGAGGGTGCCATTTTGGAAAATCAGAACTCCAGACTTTGAACAACAAACTAAATACGTTGCCATTATATTTTTTCACACGTTGTCGTGAAACTACTTATTTTGAATGCATTTTTCAGCAAAATTCTTAGAAAATATCATATTGGCTCAACAAAAAGTTTTTATGCAACAAACAATCCTTTCATCACCAACTTCATTGCTATGGTATCCCAAAAATGCATGCTAAGAGAATTTAGAACTCCTTTATAACTCCTCATGAGACCAAACAAAAACTTCTTTAGTATAACAATAAAAACCATGGTCAAATGGCTTATTTGGATGATCTAAGATATAGATACATCTCTTTGATGATAAGTACAATAGACAAGTGGATGTCAACTACATTTACATTCATGTACAATTTTGATCCACATAAAAGCATAGGGAACCACATTTATGTACAGTTTTGATCCACATCAAAACATAAGCAACCTACACGTGCAGAAAAGGTATAAATCACTCTAAACATTGGGTTCAGGAAATGGATCTGAATAAGATAAAATCTACATAAGCTATCCAAAATGCGGTGGTGCGTCCCTGTAAAACTCACCCCAATCTCTAGACAGACGATGACGAGACGCGAGTGACTTGAGCAATGTGGCTACGATCCGCATGAGCTCGGAAGAAAGCAATCATGCTGTCATACAAATCCTCTTTCGCTTGAATGCTGAGCACGAAATCGATATGACCATAATCCGGCAAGACCACCACCTCCGGTATGCTCTTGATTTCCCTCATGGTGTGCACAACGTCCACAGGATCAGCCAAAGCGTCGTTACCTCCAGACGCCATCCACAAAGGTAACGACTTCGGAATGAGACCCAGATCATACGCGGGAGGTGACAGGCGCAAGTAGTGTTGCAGGTTGCCGAGGTAGCCATAATCGTACTTGGCGAATGTCCCACGCCGGATCATCTGCGCCAGATGTGCCAGATTCTTCAGCGACGTGGAGTGCGGCTCGTATTGCAGGTAGTGAGGGATGCGTGTGGCGTTGAAGCAGCAGTTGGGTCCCGTGATGGATGCCAAAAGGTCCCCGCAATCCACGTCGCCGCGCTCACACACGTAGTCCATGAGCTTCACGCCCACCTCGTTCCGGAGGTTGAACTCGCGGAGGCCCATGGTTTTGACCATTCGGTCAATGTAATGGTGCGCGGCGCTGTTGATAAAGGACGAGGAGATGTGGTCGAGGTAGGAAATCGGACTCAGTAAGGCGGCAGCGGCCAACATGTCTGGCACCACGGGTTGCGAGAACGAGGCTAAGCCCATTATCGTCCCCTGAAAGCAGAAACGCCATAGCCAACCACGGTCTTATCAAAGCCTCCCCAAAAGTGTTGGGCAGAAAGGACAGAGGAAACAAGTCATTAACTGCCAGGTTCCCCTTCCACACAACAATGATTGCAAGAAGATTTTATTCGCATCGGTAGTTGTAGGAAGTTTCAAGTCGAATCTGAATTTGCTTAGCATTTGAAACTAGGATGTGCAGCAATGGCATATGCTTCGTACCTGGGAATGTCCGACGTAGAACACCTTCAACCCAGTGGTGGTCATGACGAACTGCAACAATGCCGGTAAGTCGAATTCCGCGAGCTCATCCCACGTCCAGTCCCAATAGATCCTGTCGTGCTTCGCATACTTCTTGTGGCCATGGCTCCATCTCGTCCCGCGTCCATTGGCAATCCACACGTCGAAGCCTTCGTCGGCGAGAATGAAAGCCAGCGACTGACCGGGCAGATTGAGCACCCAGCTGTCGCCCCCTTGGAGCAATCCATGCTGTAACAGCACGGGAAGCCGTTTCGTCCCATCCCTTCCATGCGAGATTCGTTGCAACCCTAACAAGAAGCCATCGTAAGTCTCCACGGTGTACTCTTGGCAAGGGTACCCCATTCCGTTCACGACCGTCGCGCACATGCCTTTCTCCTCGGCACCACGCGCGCCAATGGCCAAGAGTGCCAGAACAAATACCGCAAATTGGATATGGCTTCTCGCCATGGTTTTGCACAACGCCAGCCAAAGTTTGAGCGAAATCAATAGACAGATGCTCTTCAAAAATCTATCGTTAGAATTCCAGGTGCAAAACTGGAGATCGCATTCACACCTCCGTCACCTCTGCACTGTACAGCTGAATCTGCGCTTACAAATGAGACCGCCGCGATTGCCAGAACAAGAGTCACAAATTGGAAAGCCAAAAAAAGTTGGTTACAGACCTCCAGCAAGTGGGTGCAAGAAATTAACAGACAAATGGGTTTCCGAAATCTATCAATAGGCATCCATGCACCAAACCGGAGCTCCGAGTACCACTTCCATCACCTCTGAAGCGGAATATGCGCTCACAAACGAGACTGCCAATGCTTGGAAAGCTCATCCTCACAGGCAAAACCACATCACAAGCTGTGAAGAAGCTCTGCAAAGCTCATCCTCAGGAAATCTTCATGCCAATCTCAGACAAACCTCAGCTCGTTTTATGTTACTTCCAAACCACAGCCACCGCAAGCGTAATTCAAAGAACCCCGAAGCTTTCTGCACCGCGGGGAAATTCATAATCACGCAAACAGATGGAGCAGATGACGATGATTGCAATTCCCCTTCCTGCGCCGGCAGACAAGGCTTTTGCAGGGGCCCAGGCCGACGAGCGGAACCTCAACGGACGAACGATGATCCCAATGGCCCGGATCCGTGCGTCCGTCTGTTCCGCAGCGAAGGAAGCGCTTGTAACGAATTTTTCGTTCGTCCAAGTACCTGCAAGATCATGATGCCCCTCCGTACTGCAGTGTGGTGGTTTGCATGTTAGAGACGCAGTTCTTGCAACTTTACGCTTAGCTACTTGTGGGTGTTGCGGATTTTGATGAGCGTCTGGAATCGGTATTCATGTGAAACGTATGCATAGCATAGGGTTTCGCGTAAATCGAGAACTCTTTTGCGAGCACTTTGGGTGTTGCTTTGAAGTTCAGATTGGAGCGCTGCGAAAGATGTCAGGTGAGAGAGCAAGCGCGTGGGTTTCCTGTGCGCTGCCTTAGCTGTTCCTCTGTGTGTGTGTGTGTGTGTGTGTTTCTTCGTGCTCTTTTCTTTCGTCTGTCAAACAAGGGTTCGGCTGTTTCTTTTCCCGAACCGAACAGGTGTCACTCGTCACGATTTCAGGTGCGCAACTTTGTCGTTTGTTTTAAATTCCGTCCCTGTGTGATTTTGAGTCCCAGTGTCTTGTCTGAACGTACGAACATAAGACTCTTTCAAACCGTATTGCACTCTTCCGCTCTTGAGATGTTGTTCCCTTGAGAAGTCATCGGCGGCATGTCGACAGGACTACGAGAGGAGGTTCAAGGACGAGGGGCTGGCTGCTTCAAAGTTGACCGATTTGGGGGGAGAGGACCGGTGGACAGGAAAGACCAAGGTTGCTGTTATTTATTATAAGGTAGGTACACCCAAATGTGCCACTGACCTTAAACGGGCATCTATACTATGTGTACATCTCCAAATCAGTTCTGTGCCTATAAGGAAGAAACGCTTTTAGAACCAAACTTTGTTCCTTAATAACTTTTGCATACAGGATCCAAATGCCATGGTGCGTTGGAACCTTCTTTCACTTGCCTACAAGAACATATGAAAATTTGACCAATCTAATAATAGTAACCAGGCTCAGTAGCAAAAAGTGGCGGTTTTGGGTGAACCCACATTATACTTCGGTGCATGTAGATCATTTCTTTCTTGCACGGAATTTCTAATTTCTAGAACCTGAGTCCCAACTTGTGGAATTGCGCGGTTGCAGTTCTGTTGCTGCAGGTCGCCCTGTCCAAGGAGGGCATGCTAGCACTCAATCCGAAGGCTTGCCATAGCCCTTTATGATTCGGACAGATCATTGATGGGAGGTAGGTGAACGACTCAACGACGCTGAAATTCTATCTCAGCAATCAGCATATCGAGATACAGGGTCTCATGTCAGAGAATCATCCGTCTTCCAGGACACACATGTGGCTCTTCAGCAGGAACCAGCCGTTGCTGCACAGCAGGAAATGCAAAGTCTGGCTTCGTCGCTGCCAGGTGTGTCTGGATTTATTGAGATGCAATCGTAATACGTCTGTCTGGTTCTGCCAGTCACATGTGTTGCGGTTGACCACTATGATCTTGCTAAGTCCTTCTTGCAAGTCGTCATTTCGTTAGGGTGTCAGAGTTCAAGACTTGTGTTCCGAGAATGCAGGTGATTTTGGCAACGTGGTTGGAAGTAATCTACTGGGGACCTGGTACTTTGAGACAAAATTTGGGAGGCTCAGATCACGTAGGGTTTTATCATATGAAAACAAATGACAGATCCATGTGGCTGAAATCGGGGACTGTAAAACCCATATTGGAGTCTTGTCAGGGAGTCTTGTTAGAGGTCATGGCTTCAAGTGCAAAATTCTCTTCCTTACCATGAGCCCTCCGCGATTTCAATATTGAGCCCCAAATTTGTGTCAAACAACAGTAGCCCTCACTTAGAGTTTTCAAGTCTCGTTTCAGAATCGCCTTTAATTGTAGAACGCCAGTCGAGCACTTTGACACCCCCTATTCTCATATCACATCCAAAATTGCTACTTTTAGCACTGAGCATAGTTTCTTGTATGACACTGGACAAGTTTTACATTTTAGCTGATGAAAGAGAGGATCCCGATGCACCAAAGAATGCGTAATTTGGACGCTGCACACAAGATGTGAAGTCTTATTTTTATTCATAGATGATTAGCAATTGACGCTTGAACTGTTGTGTAGGTTGTCTGCATCCTCTTGACATGTAACTATTGTTTAAGATTTTAGTGTAGCAAGTTTGTTTGGCCGTGACATTGGGTGTCCCTGCTCAGTATCCTTCCCAGATTGTGCTTCACTTGAAATCCTCTGACGAGGTATCCGCCTCGTTATTGCTTCAATATTGTTTATTCAGATTCTTCGCTAACTGGAACTGTTTTTGATAAGGTGTACAATCAGAGAAGCATGCCCACGTCTGATCTTTAATGAAGAAGTTTGCAAAACCGGAAATGCAACTGCAATCTGCTGAAAATATCAGACAGGATTGGAAGAATGAGCAGTTGAAATATCAATAAATTGATCTGAATTTATGAGGTTTTCCAACATTTCATCCTACTGATCCTGTCTGATTCTTGCCCAAGCTGATAGTCAGAAGCTGCATTCACAAGGTCTGAGATGCCCGAGGTGGACCACAACTCAGGAATTCCAATGAGCTTATGGAGATATATTACCGAACGGCGTTGTACGTGGAGAGATGGACTGCATTCAATGAAGCCATGTGTTTATAGGCCGTGATCCTGCATTGAGTTTCTGACTCCACTGCCATTTGTGTATGTGGTGGGATAGTAAAGTAGTCGGTCCAACATCCATCGATATCATCATGGGTTCACAATTTGACACATGAAAGTTTCGAAATATGTCACTTTGCTGGTCAGTTGTTGAATGTAACTCAGTCGTTTTCGCATTAGCGGTTTTTAATCCTGCTTCTCTGTTGACTTGCCTCAGAACTGCTTTTGAGTTAGATTTCTCTTCTCTGTTGAGCAGCTGGAGCAGAGGCAGGCCTTGGGAAAAGAATCTGGTTGCGAATTGGAGTTCTGGTGTGCTCTCAGGTACTGGTGCATATTTGCTTAATGTTCAAAATGATGGTGATTTCATCTGGTGCCTAGAAAAGACACCTAATTTTCAGGAACTTGCCTTCTTTTGCAGCTGTTTTGCATTTCCAATTGGAACCGTAGTATATCTTCAGTTATCCTAGCTTAACTCTTGTAGCTCTCATTTGCAAAAGAACGGCCCTCAATTCCGTGCATTTTGACGTCATCCTCTGCTGTACAATGTTCACATCCAACTGCTTTGCTTCGTATAGTAAAAATTGCACTACTAATGAGTTATCATATTGTTTTGTATGGATGAATTAAACAAATACTTCACAGGGCATGGCATGGTGGTTCACTCTGTCCCTTGGATACCAAGCTGGTTTGTAAGTAGGGTGACTCCACTAATTGAAGTTATCTTCTGAATGCAAGCTGGAGACATTTGTTTGATTCTCTTTGTTCAATTTGGCTACATTGCAATAGTTTCCATCTTAAATTATTTTAAAGACTTGTAGGTAGACCAAAACATTGTCTTAATTTGGCATTATTTAGCCAAAAATTAATGACCTGTTTGAAAGGAGGAAAAATCTGGTGGAAAAAAAGAACTACATTTCTCTTGCAAAATGTGGAGATTTATTTTTGAAATGGTACAATTTGATCCCTCCGTGCCCAAGAAGAAATTTATAATTGAGGACAAGAATATGATAACTACACTGAATAGTGAAATTAGGTTGCCCCTCACTAATTTCTCGACATTCCACACTATTTAAATATTTACTGTTTCTATACAAGAAAATACTACTTTTGAATTAGTTTTTTAATGTAGTTGGAACTCATGAACCTCCATGTATATAAATGGAAGTACTTGAAGAGATATTTTTGACTGTGATGGCTTACACAATAACTTTTGGGGGATAAGGCAACCTAATTGTAAAGGCAACCTAATTTCACTATTTAGTGTAGACAACATTTTCTCCTCACATTCTGAATAGAGCCCAGGAGCATCCGCACTCAGCAATGGTATGTTGCCGTTGTTCAACACAAACGTGGTCCCAATGCCGTCATTATTGCACTCGTCACCTTTGCGGGCTTTATAAAATTAACCCCTAAATGATTTGGACTCTGTTTTCACCAAAAACGCTCCAAATCTGCCATTTCTATGAAATTTTTGAAAAATATCATTTTTGGACACATGTAACCGTAGGATCTTGCAGTATGCTAGACTGAGAAGATGTGGAAAAAATTTCAAAAAATTTCACCATGTAAGGTAGTCGACCTCATTCCGACCATTTAACCCTGGAACACCGTAGGCGCCATTCCATGACGTTTGGATGACAACACGGTGATGCAGATGAGAAAATAATCGGATTTTTCGTCCTCTTTTTCCCGTGAGCAACTGGGTAGCTGATTTATGAAGATTAGAGATTCGATACTGCGGTCATTCAGCAGTTTGTCTGAAGCTAATTTCAATTAGTGCCCAAAAAAAACGGTATGTAAAGGTGCAAAACTGCTGGGCAAACAATCTAACTGAATTCACCATGCTATTGGACCACAAGAAATTGTCAACAGAGAGGAAGCTGCACGATACCCCAAATGTTTGCAGATGTTGTTTAGTTTTGGTTCTCCTCGTTTGCAAATGAAATGCAAGCTCTTTGTTGTTGAGATTCTGATGCAACTAGTCCATCTTGTCCCACGTGCTGATTGCACTGCTGTTGGAATTTCTAAATCTATGGTAAGACCACCTATACCTAATCACTTAAGCTCCTGTGGCGCAGATGGTGAGCAATTGAATGCAATGGAGTTTTTTCCCGTGTAGGAAGATAGAAAATATTAAGATTGTGAAATTTTCAGAATTTTTTTTGCAAAACTGAAATTTCTGTGAATTTTGGGAGCCTAAAAGTGTTCTGAACCAATTCCCAATCACTAGAGTCTTCCAATTCCGATCACTCAAGAACTAGCTTCCTACGATCTATTTTCCTGTTATTTTTTGCATACTTTAGGACATATGTCACGATCTTACTAGTTCCAAAGTTAAAAAAGAATAAAAAACACATTACAAGCCTTGATTGGAAATAGGTGCACTACCGGTTGGGAATTGGTCCCTGGTTAGAAATGGGTGGTCTTACTATATCTTCCGAAATTCCGTACCAATCCATGAGCAGTTTTTTTGGCTACTCTTATGCAGCTGCCCTTCTTTGAAAAAGCAGAAACCTTCTCATCAATCGCGCCACCAATTCATGAGCTTCGTTGTTTTTGCTGATTTGTGATGCTTTCTGGGATCCTAGGAGACGTAATCTCTGAACCCAACATTGCATGTGTCTTACTGCTGTGAACATGAGTCCAGGATTTTGACTAAACATTACTCCAAATATATAGGTCCGCTTGCCACTTTCCCTCCGTAGTGACCAGTTCGGCAGTTCAAGGTTAAGCAATTATGCATATTTGGAGCACAAATTTCTTGAGTGGAGAAATTTTCCTTGGTACAGAAATAGAGTTTAGAAGGAGTCCATATTTTTTTCAAAATTTTATTTCTCAAAACATAATTACTATGAATTTTTTTAGTTGAGGTTTCTGTTCAACCTATTCTTGTCACATAGGTCTTCCCATTTCCAACACCAGGTTGGTTGCAAAATCAACCAAGACTGCAGCCAATTGTAATGTGCTACGATTGCATTGGGAATTGTACCATAATTAACCACTACTTTTCTCCTCCTAATTGGAAAGAGAGTAACCTATATAACAAAAATAAGACCTTGGTTGGAATGAGGTTGGCTACCTTAGATTGCAAGATAATAGTGTTTGAAGTGACAAAAATCCTTTTTTTGTCCCTGTAGAAAATCGGGCAGTTGCACTTCATAAGATCACATTTGCATGAAAAAATGACCCAAATGGTGGTTACTCTTTGGATTCATTCTTCAAGGCAAGTTGGCTACATGCTTAACAATTTTAGCCAACTTAAGGTAAAACATCCCATTATGGACCTTTTACCGATTACGGACTCCTAAGAATGATCCCATTATGGTTTTCTTTTGATGAATCATGGTTTTCTTCCGGTGATTAAATTTGTGCCACAACCAATGGGTTAGGTATCCGGAATGGAGTAATTAGTAACCACAATAGGAACTTTCAGCTTTTTAGTGTTAATTCATTGTAGGAAGTGATTTTTTCAGGCCTTCTATTTTAGAAAATATTGTGACCGCAATGGGTGAGTTAGATGAGTGTTATGGATACAAATTTTGTTGGTTTTGGGGTAGTCTACAGGCTCTTTTAGCCATGATGGGCAGAACGCTTCAGAAATTTATAACAAATTCAAACTTTATCGAAAAAATATAATTTCAATTGCTCTCACCATTCCTATCACTTGTCTTTGTATGAGAAAAAAATTAAAAAAATTCAGTAATGACATGAGGGCAAACCCCCCATTTGGTCCGTAATGGGCTATTTTATCTTAGAGTAACCACCATTTTAGCCAATTTTAGCCAACTTACAACATTAAAACCAATGTTACCAATTTATTTATGGAATTGAAAAATGCCAATCCCAATGGTTTTAATGTTGTAATATAAAATTTATACCTAATATTTATTTTTTTTCCAAAAAGTAATGAAAATTGAGTTAAATAAAGGACTTTAAAGTTTGTGTTAGAGTAAAAATTCCATAACTACATGCAAACTAAAACTCCTCGTAACTTTCATCTCATCAATCAAAATGGAATGATTAAAAGCTTTCCACATACATATAGATCTAAAGAACTAATTTCAAATTTTTATTTCTTTAAAAAGTGATTTTTAAAGAAATTTTTTGAACTGCCTAGGTTGCTTGCAATTTAAATAAAATTATATATCATACAATAACTTTTTAATCATCTAGCCCAAAGTTATGAAAATTATTTGACCTTAAAGCTACTTGTTGAGCACATGTTGTGCGAAAATTTCAAAGGAAAACAATTAAAAACTCCATTTGAAGTGAGCTACTCAAAATCGCTATATTGCCAAAAAAAAACAGTTTAGGCATTTAGGAATTAAACTCTGGGACGGCAAATTCATGCTTTCTGATGTGCCATTGACCCTTCTTTGCACTTTTAGCAATCAACGCAATCATGGTGACAACTAATCTTAGTTTCCACGTTCCAGTTCTTTTTTTTAGGAGTAACCAACAAATCATGAACATGCAACTCATCTCAAATAGTTCAATTCCTACACACACATAAGCCGAATTGTTTCACCTAATCATCTGAAGTAGAATTTGCAACGGTGTCCACGAGTTGAGGCGCAACAAACTGCAACCTTGTCATTCACATTGAGCCCTTTTGAATTGACATGGAATATAGTGATACAACATCAAGTAATATGGTCTGGACTGAGGTTGCTCCAAGTTGTAGATAGATAGATAGATAAGAACTCCGGTCTTCAAAGAAGGCCGGCGTGAATAAAGTGTCTGTCCGTAATGACAATGAGCCGTTGTCCAATGGATCAAAGGCCATTGATCCAAGTTGTAGATTGAATAGAGCTCCTCAATGCCTCCATTTTCTTAGTGAACCGTTATAACTGAATCATTCAATCCTCGAAAGAGTTTGAAATTAAGCTTCATGTACGGTATACTCTGCACCTCGTAATTTTATAGATCTCAAGGTACACGCCCCTATTTCCACTCCTTACCCAATTTTGAATTAATGTACCAAGGGAGTACATTCTAGAAGAAAAAGAATGTGCACCACTAGTATAGACGGAGGAGACCTTGAAAGGACAAGAATGGGTGCGTCTACCTTGAGTCTTAGTTGGTACAATAATGAATTTGTTAAATTTTGAGGTCAACACACATTTGCAGTTTTGAAGTCTTTCAATTCTTCTCTATTGCATTATGAGTTACCATGTAGTGATGATGTAACCCAACATCCAACTTTCATCCAATTCTCATTTAAAAAATTTGTTTAAAATTATCATTGTAATTAGATGATGTGTATCAAATATTCATCCAAAATAGTGTAAGCGGTCTTCTTCTATTCAAACCCCTTTCAGTAATGGAATTAACTATTGTAGTGATTTTACAAACTTTTGAGGTTTTAAACATTTCTATAGTAGAAAATGTGGTTGAGAGTAAGGAATTTTAAAAATAATTTTAAAAACTTGATTTTCATTCTTTAAAAATTTGTTAAATAGAAGTAGGTACTAGATTGTAGTAAATCTAAACTTTTAATGACTCTTAAATGGAATTGAAATATGTTAATCTTAAGAGTAAGATTTTTCTAGCAAACAAATTAAACATTGTAAGTCTCATTTTTGGAGAATTGTGAAAATTGAGTTTCTTCATAACTTTCACATCAATCTTCTTCAGGTCATTTCATGAAGACCAAAAAATATCTCATGAGAAATTCAATTTTTTTTTTATATTTTGAGTTTTGATGACTTTATTTTGCTTTTTGGACTCATCTATCTTTACTTTGGGTGGCATAACTTTTGCTCCCAAGCATCAACTGAAATTTAAAAAATTCATATCTCCATGAAGATAATTTATTCTCACAGCTTAAAAAAATGTTTCAAATAATCTTATAAAAAATTGAAACCATCGATACATGCTCAAACTTTCATTTGTCATCCCAAAAGACAATGATGCTTTAGAGGGTAATATTCATATTAGACATAATGATGAACAATATTTAAATTAAATTAAATAATAACAATTTTTTTGGCAAATTAGTATACATAATATTGTAGATGGCCCTCTATTTAGAAACTCTTATGTCAAGATGTGAAATTCTTTAGTCATTCTTCATGCCAAATCCTTCACAAGCCTTAATAAAAACAAAGACTACACATTGCCCTTCCACCTTCTCCTTTAATATTGCTAGTGACACGTTTAGATCAACCATTCTTTGGTGACTTTGGTTTGCCCGTAACAAGTTGATATTGGAAAGAGAAGAGTTCTAACCCTCTTAGATTTACACTCCATCACAAAGTTTAGTGCATGCCAATATGGTGCCAGTATGATGCATTGAAACGCTATCAAACTAATTTGATACCAACCTCCATGCCAAGTTTGATACTGAGTTTGTATGGAGGTTGGCACCAAATTAGCTTGATAGCGTTTCAGTGCACCATATTGGCACTGTAATGGCATGTCCTGACTTTCTTGATGTCTAGCTTGGAAGGATACTATTATGGCGCGCATGGCCTACAAGAACCACACTCTCTCCTTCTTTCATTGATGCAATGAAGATAGACAAGAAACTATTGGATATGAGTTTCTGAACACTTGGTGCAAAAACGAGTATTTTTTGCTCAAGTAGTCTCTAACATCTTAGATGGCACTTATCTCTCAACCTTCCCCTTTGGATGAATCATTTGTGTGAACTGGACTAGTTGTATTCTTTCTTCTATTTTTATTGCTCATTGTCCCCTCCCTTCTCCCCCTCCAATAAATAAATTAAAAAAAATAAAAATAAAAATAAAAAATAAAAAAATAAAAAAATAAAAAAATAAAAATATATATATATATATATATGATATTGCCACATTTGGATGAGTACTTGTTTTTTTTATGCATAATCTACATATTTATGAATGTAGATATTGCTTCATCACTAATAGGCAAGATTGCAAGCCTATTGTGGACTAAATTATGTTAGAGGTGTACAATACATTTCAAAACTTGAATGCCCACCACTAACATAATTTAGTCCACAACAAACTTGCTTCCACTTGATTTGGAATGGGGTAGTTTACCTTACATGGCATTGATTTTTTCTAATAGTGAGAGTGCAAAATCATTTTTTTGTTTTTGTGAAAATAGATACAATACAATAATATTTCAACCTACACTAATTTAAAAATAGTGTGAATTTGATAACTTAGTGTCACGTGCACTTGCGGGACAAATTAGTGTACCTCGGATGATTGAAAATAATACCTTGGATCCCTGTCTTATGACAAGCACTCACACTAATAAAAATGGTATAAAATTTGCACAATGTAAGATGCACAGAACTGATCATGCGAATGCACTGGTCAGATTGTCCTTCACGATGGTTTATTGTCCTCTCACGTATCTCAGTTACAAACATTGATTTCATGTAAATTATGGGTACTGGTTGATAAAAACATTCATTCACTTGTACCATGATCCTCTTTTTCAATGGAGGTAAGTAATAAGTGTTTGTGGCCAACATGATGACCTCCGCTCGCAACTGACCCTAAACCCTCGCTTGTCCCCGAGGGGAAACCCTGAAATTTTTTATTTGCCACACATTATAAAATTTTCAAATTTTGAATTCATATTTGCACAAATACGGGGGCTTTTTTTTTACATGCACCCCTGGAGTGACTTAGGTGGGACGAGCGAGGGGGGCAGTTCACCCTGACCCTTGCGAGAGGTGATAAGGAAGGTGCAGCAGTTAACTCCTACAGTTTCTTGACTATGTTTTCACCAAAAACGTTCCAAAACTGCCATTTTTAGTATAAGTATCAAATTTTTGAAAAAATAGCATTTCTGGACACATGTAACCAAATGATCTTGTAGCATGCTAATTTGAGAAGATGTGGAAAAAATTTCAGAAATTTTCATTGTGTAGATTGCAAGATATTAGCATTTCAAGTGACAAAAATCCTATTTTGGGGCCTTGCAAAAAAAACGGGCAGTTGGACTTCACAAGGTTACATTTGTATGAATAAATGTCCAAAATGGTGGTGCTTCTTTGGATTCATTCTTGAAAGGAAGTAAGATAAATTCTTGAAAATTTTCAAATCATTTGGAATTGTACAACATATAGGAAAAAATAGGAAGTAGGAGGAAGTAGAGAATGAAAATGCCAATCCTAATGGTTGTAATGTTGTACTACATAAATCTACATCCTATGATTCTATTTCTTTTCAAAAAATATTGAATATTGAGCTAAATAAAGGACTTCAAAGTTTATTTTAGAATAGAGAATCCATAACCGTCCACAAACTAAAACTCTTCGTTAATACTTTCATCTCATTAATCAAAATGGAATGATTAAAAGCTTTTCACAAATACATAAATCTAGAGAACCAATTTCAAAGTTTAATTTTTTTTTTAAAGTGATTTTTAAAGAATTTTTTTGAATTGCTTAGATTGCCCGCAATTTAAAGAAACTTATATATCATACAATAAATTTTTTATCATCTAGTCAAAAGTTATGAAAATTGTTTGGCCTTGAAACTACTTGTTGAGCACATGTTGTGTGAAAATTTCAAAAAATAAAAATAAAAATTCCATTTCTACCAAGGTGCCCAAAATTGCTGCTCAAAATTGTTACCTTTAAACTTCAGTTGGTCCATTAGGAATTAATCCAAATTTAACATTTTTCAGAAACAAAAAAATAAAAAATTCATTGGAATATTATTTTCATCTAGAAAAATGTTGTTTCAAAGTAAGTGGGATTAAGAGGAAAAAAAAATATGATGTATTTTAAAGTAAGCCTGGGGTTAACCCCTTAAAAACATTGCCCTCCAAAAAAGTTGGCGTGTATTGTCCATATATTGAGTTTATTTGACCATATATTAAATTTATCTAACTTTGGTAAAGGGTCAAGGGTTAGGTTTCTAGTATCCCACTGCCTCCCTAAGTGCAATAATGTAATATGTAGTCCGTAGTTTCTAACTTTGGTGAAGGGTTGGAGATTAAGGATTAGGGTTAGGTTTTTTGTATCCCATTGCCTCTCTAAACTCAAGTTCCTAAAACTTTCATACACAAGTATACAACCAAACCAAAAAATAAAAATTGACAAAAAGAATGCTTCTAATAAAAGAAGTTATCTAACAAAACTAAAGCAAAAAATACTTAATAATTAAAGATGAAAAAAATGGAAATTCAATGAGTGTAGCTAATTCATTCTAAATAATTGTCTATTCAAAAACAACAAACCTCAAAGTTGCATTGACAATCATAGTCCTTTATTTGATATTGTTCCGCACTAGTGCCTCATGACAATCAATGCACTACAAAAGCGTCGAAGAGGTCTACATCTAAATTGATAGTATAATCTAACATCTATGTGAACAATGCTTTTGAATAGTACAAGTCTTAATGTAATAGAAGTTACCTACCACATGGTGCTACCTAGGAAAATTCAAATTGTATGAAAAACAATGAATGATAGTGCTTTAAAATAGAAAATCCTTGAGAAATACCTTAAGACAATCCAAAGGTAACCTAAGGTAAAAGACAATGTAGTATGCAAAGTTGTTATCAATGTAAAAAAAAATAGGATTGTTAATATAAAAGCAAATGTGAAATGTAAAAGACACAAATAAAAAGTAAAAGTTGCCACCTGCCCTGTCCATATATTAGAGATGGCTTTGGGTTTCAATTCACAATTCTCACTTGCCTCTTTTTTCCCTTCATTCTCTCAAAACCCTCATTTCTTTTATATACATCTTTCTCTTTCTTATATCTTTCTTCCCCAAACCTTACAGGTGTTTACAATGGCATTCCAAAACTTTCCCAAAATCTTTTTGGTTCTTGCATTGATCATTTATTTTCCATTTACTTCAACAATGGCATTAGAAAGCAGCAAACCACAAAGTAATGTTGCTTGGGCTCCATTGAACTCCCGAAAAATTGGCCTTGTTGAACCCCATTTACGTGTATTTCCTTATTTTCCTACTCCAATTCCAATTCAAAGAATTCATCCGCCAATGAGCAGCTTGGCTCCAACCCAACTACAAGATGATGTTGCTACAACCCCACTTGACTTGGACCAAGATGGACCTATTGAACCCCATGTACGTGTGTTTCCTTATTTTCCTACTCCAATTCCAATTCAAAGAATTCATCCGCCAATGAGTAGCTTGGATGCAACTCAACCACAAGACGATGTTGTTGCAATTCCACTTGACTTGGACAAACATGGTCCTTTTCATCATCCATTTCCAATCCCGGATTGTGATCCATCAAGTGATTCCGATTGTCCTTGCCCACCTTGGCTAAATTGTTAGATCGTAAATCCATAGTTGTGGATGGCAACAAGAATCTAGCATCAATGAATTAGTTTGATTTGTTTGTTTGAAAAAACGCTATATTGTAGATTTATCTTTTTTAATTTTGTACTTTTGCTTGTGAGAAAATTCATTTCTCAAATTCATAGTTGCTTAATTAGTAACTAGATGAATGTCTATGTAGCCTTTTGGGGCCACATGATTTCTCTTATACTAATGGCATAATCTAGGGGAGGTCACTCTCACTACATTTGGGGTACGCATGTGTGGCGGAGTGATTTTTTGCCCCCCTATTTACTTTTGAATAAACTATAATTTCATCCTAAAATTTTGAGCTTTATTTAACAATGACTAAAGGTTTCTATTGACAAAACTTTCAATTCCAAATAACATAAGATATATTTATAGAAAGGGTTGAAAAATGAACTAAAATGGCATGTTCTCCAACTAAAATATTTATAGAGCTCACATGAAGATGAGTATTGCATCAATATTCAACCAAAACAAACTTTTAATAGAAAGCTATTCTATAGAGGGTTTTTTTCATTTTTTTCATTTTTTTTTACATAATATAGAAGTGTGAAAGTTATTTTCAGCTTTACGATGTATCTTTTTTCTTAAAAAATTTATAACTAATTACTATTATCATAAAAAAATACCAATAATTCAAAACATAAACTTTTAAAGTAGTAAAATCTATACATAATTTTTTGTTTGGAAAAAAAAATTAAATTTTTAGATGTATTACATGTATTACTTTTTCCGCCGCACATGGGTTGCTAAAACGCGGGGAGTGTCCTTACCGGGGGCATAATTGCCTACATTATTGAGTTTATGTATATCATCATACTTTAATGTGAAAATAAATTATAATATTTGTTTATATGTTAGTGTAAAATCAAGATTTTGTATGGTGTATATACTTACAATCTCCAAGGGACCATTAGGAATTGAGATAGTGCAACGCAATTTAGTCATGTGGTAGTATTGGGGAATTTTAATCCTTAAAGTCTTGGGAAGCACTTGAAAGCACTTGAATGTTTAGGCAAGTTCTATATTTTCACTTTTTGACTTGATATTTTTTGAACCTTGGGAGCAAAAGCTATTTCATAAATTGCTTTATGTAGGGTACTGAGAAAATAACTAACTTGCAATATGAAAAATTTTAAACTTTTTTTTATCATGAATTACATTTTTATCTACGTTGAAAGTTCCAATTCATTCCGTTTGAACAAGTAATGTGAAAGTTATGGAGCTTCTTTTTTCATTGGCAATTTTAGCATCTTCTTGTAAAAACAACACATTGATTTTTGTTCTTGGAAAAATCAATTTGTTAAAAATATCTTGCAATCTACTTGGTCAAAGTTTTTGAAATTTCTTTTACAGATTGTAATACTAGTCTTGTGGAAGATCCTATGGTTGGAAATGCAATTAGATTAATTTAAAATTTTTTTCACTATTTGCAATAGATATGGTAGTGTTAAGTGTTTTTGATGAAAAAATGACCTTAAAACTTTCAATGGTCATTTTGAATTGCTTAGTTATTGATGGATTGAGAAGCCAATAGAATAATTTGTTTGCAAGAAATTCGAAAATATTAGTATGTACATCAAAATTTTAGTATTTTAAAAATTTCAAAAATTTCTCATTTTACCATTAGTATGTCTTTGACTTGGTTTGAAACTTATAGCTTGAATGGAATTTATGAGCGTATCAAAAACAACAACACTTTCAAGGGACTCTATTCCTACCCGCAAATTAAAATTCCTCAAAACTTTCATCTCATTAATCAAAATGGAATGGTTCAAAGTTTTTTGTACGAAAATAAATCCTTAGAACCAATTTCAAATTTTTATTTAAAAAAAAGTGATTTTAACCCCTAAAGTCCCAAGGCCATTTTTCCATCAAAAAACACTCAAAACTGCCATTTCTAAAGCAAAGAGCAAAAAAACAAATTCCATGTTTTTTGCATATTTAACTGTAGGATCTTATACTAGACTAGTGTAAGAATGTGTGGAAGAAATCTCAGAAATTTTGACCATGTAGATTGCAAGATATTTGCATTTACAGTGGAGGAATCTAGTTTTTTTTACCTTGCTCAACTACATTTTTTGGCTTTGAACCTTCTTAACTTAAATTTTTTGCTCTAATGATTTTGAATTGCTCTAATTTTTTATAATAAAGAATTGAGTTGAGAATCTAGAAAAAAAATTTAAGAAGAAACACTTAGTTTTCACTCATTAAAAAATTGTTAAGTAGAAGTAGGTTCAAGATTGAAGGAAAAATTTAATCATTAATAGCTCTAAGATAGAATTAAAATATACTAATCTCAACGGTGAAATTTTTCTAGCAAGAAATCTTGACCTTGTGAAACTTTTTTTTTTTTAAATTGTTAAAATTGAGTTTAGAAGTGAGTCCTGCAAGTTATTTTTTCAGAAAGATGCTCTAACTACCCGAAAAATAAGATTGACCATAACTTTTGCATAACAAATCCAAATGGAATGAATAAAAGCTTCCCATGTAAATAAAAATAAAATCTATATGAAACAATTTTTAATTTTTTTAAATTTAAAGTGTTTTTGAGGATTTTTTTCTGCCCGCCGAACTAAAATTTGGGGTTTTGTGCCATAACTTTTGCTCCTAGGCACTGATTGAAATAAAAATTACATTTTCGGAAAGCTAATGTGATTCTCTATCTTCACAAAAAAAATTCAGAAAATCACAAAAATATTGAGACCGTAGGAGCCTGTCCGAAATCCATTTTGTCCCCCAAGGGGACAATTGGGACAGTTTAGGGGTTAAAGAAGTTTTTTGAGCTACTTGGATTGCCTACCGAGTAACAAAAACTACATATCATACAATACCTTTTTAACCATGTAGTCGAAAGTTATGAAAATTGCTGGGTCTTAACATGTGGTGTGAAATTTCCAAAATAAATAAAAATAAAACTCCATTTGTAGTGAGCTACCCAAAATTGCTATGTTCCCTCCAAATGGTATTTGGTGCTTTAAGGGTTAAAGTCAATGAAAGCACCTGTTTTTTTTAATCGATAGGTGTGATTTGCATTATATTGTTATTTAAGCTTGTTTCAAATATTATTATAAACTTTATAAAATATCTAAACAATTGGATTAAATGTTTTTTTTTTAATTGATGATTAATTTTTATTTTATTTTTCTGAAGCCCACATTCATTTTTTACATTGTCGTTCTTGACAAAAGGTTAATTCCATTGTGTGAAGTATAGAAGATGAATCCTTCTTGCGAGGCTCATAACTAATCTGACGGTGTTTTCTTTTGCTTCCAAAGAAAGGAGAATCCCAAACACTTTGCAGTGATCTCACATGAGGGGAGGGGATCGCCACAGATGGGCCAGCCAACGAAAATATTGACAACTCGGTCTAACCAACCCATGATTTGCTCGAAACTATAACTTAATTATCCCCAAAGTATATACGGGGGATTATACCTCCACCTAGAAGGCACCCAACCTGGTGGTTTAACAATGTTATGCAACTTGTGGCTAGCACACTTGTAATTTCCCCCCTTGCAATGAAACTCCATTTCATTCGTGCCCAAAATAAAAAAATAAAAAAACTAGCAAGTGAAATTCTCTTCATTAGCATTTCAAATAGTCCAGATTGTAAGTTTTTTTGTTTATGCCAGTGACTATGTCATGTCATGTCATGTCACCGACCCCTCCTCGTAAGGCTCCGTCGTCCCCCCCAACCCCCTTGGGAAACCTGAATCCCCATCATCCTGCGTCGTAACAAAGTCCTGCGTTGTGACACAGGTGCCAGTCAGAAGGAATGCCCCGGCCACTTCCTTCGTGTCCTGCAAAAGCCGTCCCGGTCGCAGAATCCCTGGAACCAGATTTACTCACATGCTCTGCGACAAAAATCAATCGCTTCCCCTGTCACCACGACAGTCACTGGCTGGGTGCGCACCAACAACGAATCAGCTCCATAACTCAAAATCCACATGGGTCCGATGACGGAAAAAAATCCCTTCCTTCCTTCCTCCGGGAAAACCCTGAATTTTTTTAAATTTTCCATGCATGAATTTTTTTTCAAATTTTGAATTCATATTTGCAATCAGAGGTCCCAAATTAGCTAAGTTTTTTTCTTAGAAAATAGGTTTTACATGGCACAAAATATGGGGCTTTTCATTATATGCACCCTTGGATGGACTTTGTCAGGACGAGCGAGGGGGGCCAGTTCACCCCGGCCCTCCCTCTCTTCCACTTCAGTTCCGTTTTGACGAGATTACGCCTAAATTTTACAGTACTAACGTAAGTCCGTCATGGATGAAACTGCGTCTGCCAATCCACACGTACAGTACTTGGCTTCTGCCGAAGAAGCGACCCTCGGCTGACTGGCGCTCCCCGCTCCCGGCTCTGCGTCCCCCAACGACGATAATTCCAGTCTTTTGTTTATTTCCTGTGGGTGATGGCTGTCGTTTGTTGGTTGGACTTTGGACTTGGTGGGTGGAATTTGAGTTTGGAGTTTGAGGTGTCATGGGGCTCCGTTTTCTGGATGAATGGGTGGAAGCCACTTACCTCATTGCTGGTGCTGTTGAGTGCAACTGTGGGCAAACCCCACTTTTCCACTTTGGGAGATGGTCCACATACCAAATATCAGTCATGTTGGGTTCAGTAAGATCACCTTTTTTCTTTTAAAAAAAACTGAAAATTAAAACATGCAGTACCCTTCATGCACCCATGTCGAGCCTCCACTTGTCAGCCACTTAGTTACTGATGAAGTCTAGTGGGGTGTGGAATGTTCCATCCCCCATCTATTGGAGAGCCAAGGCCGTGCATGCTGCTATTGAATGTTTGGTTTAGTTCACGTGAAATAATAAGGTCGGAGGCTCTAAAATTGCACGGGCATTAAAGAATTTGTCACTGTAAATAGCTCTGAAATGGACATGAGGTGGTTCTTAACCCCTAAAGGACCAAACACTGCTTTTTGACAACATAGCGATTTTGGGCAGCTCACTATGACCGGAATTTTTCTTTCTTTTCTTTGAAATTTTCACATAAGATGTGCCCGAGGAGTAGCTTTAAGGTCCAACAATTTTCGTAACTTTTGACTACGTGGTTAAAAAGTTATTGCATGATATGTCATTTTCATTGTTCAGCGGGCAGCCGGGGCAGAAAAAAATACTTCTTTAAAAATCACTTTTAAGAAAAACTAAAATTTGAAATTGGTTCTTTAGATTTATATGCACGTGGGAGGCTTTGAATCATTCCATTCCGATCAATGAGTCAAAAGTTATGAGGATTCTTAGTTTGAGGGTAGTTATGGAATCTCTACTCTAAAATAAACTTTGAAGTCCTTTATTTAACTCGATTTTCAATATTTTTGAAAAAAAATAAAAACATTGGGTGTAGATTGTTTATTACAACATTACAATCGTTGGGATTGGCATTTTTCAATTTCATAAATAAATTCTTGACAATTTAGTGCTTTGAATCATTCTCTACCTCTTCCTACTTACTATTTTTTTCCTATATGTTGTACAATTCCAAATGATCTGAAATTTTTCAAGCATGTAGCCAAGTTGCCTTGAAGAATAAATCCAAAGAGTAACCATCATTTTGGACATTTTTTCATACAAATGTGACCTTGTGGAGGGCAGCTGCCCGTTTTTTCGCAGGGACAAAAAATGGATTTTTGTCAATTCAATCGCTATTATCTTGCAATCCACTAGGTGGAAAATTCTGAAATTTTTTCCACATTTTCTTAAACAAGTTTACTACAAGATCCTACGGCTACAAGTGTCCAAAAATTTATTTTTTCTAAAATTTGGCATTAGTATTAGAAATGGCAGTTCTGGAGCGGTTTTGGTGAAATATAGTCAAAAACCTTTAGGGGTTAACCCCTAAAGGACCAAGTGTCCGTTGAATGGATGCAAGAAATCTCGGGTAGGTTCCTACAAAGTCATTTTTGGTCGGATGTTCATGAAATTTGGACACAACGTCTAAGCATGTACATCCTTCGTGAAGAACTAATTTTTTTTACCAATCGGGTGCCCGGATCAAAAGTTATGTTGCCCTGAACTTTTCGGGCAACTTAGGCAATATGAGAATCTTTGGAGAATCTTCTGCAAAAAAGATCATGAAGTTTTGAAATTTGGCATGTATGTAACTAATAAAATATGGCATACAATTGTCCAAAAAATAAATAAATTTTAGTTGTCGAATCACATTCTAAGAGGAGTCAAACTTTGTTAGCTATGTTGGAGTAGTTTCAAGAAAAAAACATTTTCTTCTAACTCCAAGTCCTATTATCTTGCAATAAGTGGAGTCAAAATTCTTGAAATTTTTTCCACATATTCCAAATGTTTTTTTTCTAATTTCTCATTGTTTGGATTTCAAATAAAATATTTCCTCATTGCACAAAAAAATGACTAGTGTATTGCCAATTCACTTAACCTCTTTGCGTTTCAGGGTGATTTAGAATAAATCAGACTCCATATTTTTTTTTAAGTTTTTTTGTGAATGAACCTAATATTATATACTTATGAATCGTCAAAAATCTCATGTTTGCGTAGAATAAAAATTTTACTCCAAATGAGCCCGAAGTCTGCTGCCCCTGTTTCGCAGGAATGAAAAAAGGGTTTTTTCTCACTTCAAATGCTATAATCTTTCAATCCGCGCGGTGAAAACGGCTGAAATTTTTTCCACACTTTGGCAAAATAATTTACTTCAATTTTGTATGGTTGAAGTTCCAAAAAAAACTGAGCTTTTTTTTTAATAACATACCAAAAAATCGCAGTTTTCGGAATGTCTCCCTGCCCCCCACCCCACCCCCCTTGGTCTTTAGGGGTTAAATTGACCGCTATAGTCATTTGAATGAATTGAGAAAAAAAAGATTATTAATTGTAAGAGTCAATCATTGACTTTGCTTTCTCCATCTTTCTATAGAAGTTGCATGTGAACGGTTTATGGAAGACCTAGGATCATAAATATGGGCCTATGACACAAATCATTTGAAAATTCATAAGTGATTCAAAAATGCTCCAAAAAATATGAAACCACTAGTATTAGATTCCTCATCTATTTTTTTTTGTCTAAAAAATGAGCTTAAAATATTTCCGTACAAGGAAATATATGAAAAAAGAAAACCAACCTTTAGATGAGCGATTTTTGAGCCTCCTACCTAAACATTAATTTGTTCCGAAATGATCTAAAACTACCCCGCACGATGGCTAAGTGATATTAACTCCCCATACTGACATTGCTTGTGTGTAGGCTCTTCATGCCAACACACAAGCAAGAGGTTTGTTCTTTCACTTGTTCTAGACATAGATACCTAAGGTGTGTAATTCTCGGGCCTTGTGCTAGGTTGCCTTGGTTGTTCCAACTGTGGCCTTCAAAGGCCGTATGTTTCAAATAATAATAATAAAAATAATAATTATGGCTTTTTGAAGAGCTATTTTATCTGATTACAATTGCAATTTTCATGTCTGTCTCTGTTTCAACTTTAATGTAACCCCTAAAGGCCTGTGACTATGTTTTCATCCAAAATGCTCCTAAAATGCCATTTCTAGTACAAGCACCAAACTTTAGAATTTTTTTTTTGAATACATGTAACCAAAGAATCATGTAGTACGCTAGATTGAAAAGATGTAGAAATTTCAGAAATTTCCACTGTGTAGATTGCAAGATATTAGTGTTTGAAGTAACAAACCCCTTTTTATGGGCCCCGCAAAAAACCAGGCAGTTGCAATTCACAAGGTCATATTTGTATGTAAAAATGTCTAAAATGGTGGTGCTTTTGGGGATTAATTCTTCAAGGCAAGTTGGCTATATGCTTGAAAATTTCAGATCATTTCGAATTGTACAACATATAAGAAAAAAATAGTAAGTAGAAAGAAATAGAGAATGATTCACAATACAAAATTGTTAAGAGTTTAATTATGGAATTGAAAACCGCCAATTCCAATGGTTGCAATGTTGTAACAAACAATCTACATCCTATGATTTTTATTTTTTCAAGAAATATTGAAAATTGAGCTAAATAAAGGACTTTAAAGTTTATTTTAGAGTAGAGAATCCATAACTCTTCGCAAACTAAAACTCCTCATAACTTTTGACTCATTGATCAAAATAGAATGATTAAAAGCTTCCCACATGTACGTAAATCTAAAAAACCAATTTCAAATTTTTATTTTTAAAAAAGTGACTTTTCTTATCTGCTTGGATTGTCCGTCCGGAGAAAAGAGTAACATATTACGCTATAACTTTTGAATCACATTTCCAAATGTCATGAAATTTCATGCGTATGAAAGATATTCCTTGTCCCCACCTTTTGTTAAAATTTCGACCTAAAGTATGAAAAACTCCAGTCACACGAACCTGACCGAAATTTATATGTTGCAGGTCCTTTAAGGGATAAATCACTTAGAATAGTGTCACTTTTTAAAGTTGGCTCCAATCCTCAAATTTTGAAAATTAGACATTAAGAATAGATTCGTGAGTGTCAATAATTGTAAGGGGTCTATAAACGGATCAACTCCTTTTAATATTTTGATTTTCATCTATTACATGGCTAATAATAAAAAAGGGACAGTTTTAACCTATAAATGCTCAAACTAAAGGTAGTATGGTTATTGAAATCTTAATAGATAATTGTATTGTATCCTAAATATTTATATTATTAAATCATATAAAACATTATTTTCTCTGTCCATTGATATATTAACCCTAAAGTCCCAAGACCATTTCCCCATCAAAAAAACACTCAAAATTGCCATTTCTAGAGCAAAGAGCAAAAAAAAAAGCAATTTAATGGGTTTTTTTTTCATATTTTACCATAGGATCTTAAACTAGACTAGTGTGAGAATGTGTGGAAGAAATTTCAAATTTTTTGACCGTGTAGATTGCAAGATATTTGCATTTAAAGTGAAGGAATCTAGTTATTTTGCACCTTGCTCCACTACATTTTTGGGCTTTGAACCTTTTTAACTTTAAATTTTTGTTCTAATGATTTTGAGTTTCTAATTTTATATGATGAAGAATTGAGTTGAGAATCTAGAAGAATTAAAAAAAAAAAAGAAACACTTAGTTTTCATTCATTAAAAATTTGTTAAGTAGAAGTAGGTTCAAGATTGAAGGAAAAATTAAATCATTAATAGCTCTACTTAAGATAGAATTGAAATATACTAATCTCAACGGTGAGATTGTTCTAGCAAGAAATATTGGCCTTGTGAAACCTTTTTTTTTTTCAAATTGTTAAACTGAGTTCAGAAATGAATCCTACAAGTTATTTTTTCAAAAAGATGCTCTAAGTGCCTTGACCATAATTTTTGCATAACAAATCCAAATGGAATGAATCAAAGCTTACCATGTAAATATAAAAATAAAATCTATATGAAACAAATTAAATTTTTTTTTAATTTAAATTTTTTTTGAGGATTTTTTTCTCCCTACCAAACTAAAATTTGGGGGTTTTGTGCCATAACTTTTGCTCCCGGGCACCGATTGAAATTAAAATTACATTTTTGGAAAGCTAATGTGATTCTCTATCTTCACAAAAAAAAATTCAGAATATCACAAAAATTATTGAGACCGTAGGAGCCTGCCCGAAATCCATTTTGTCCCCCGAGGGGACAACGGGACTATAGGGGTTAAAGTATATACCCCACACATGCAACACTACTCCAAAACCAATCCCTACATTCAGACCAAAAAGAGACATTTTTTTCTAAATACTAATTAAAAAAGATGTAAACAATCTAAAATTAAAAGTTTATGAGAGTCTAGTGTTGGGTTTTAATACACCAAGAGACAATATTTTAAATTTTTTAAATTAAAAACAAACAACAAACAATTAAATCTATAGCATAAAACAACAAAAACAAGCATAAAACAACAAAAATAATTATAAATCCAAGCACAAATTCATAAAATTTTCATACAATGTTTAAATAATGAATGCTAAAATGCATTAAGACCCTCTTTCAAATGCCAATAAGACTTAATAAAAATAATTTACATTTAATAATTATAACTATATTCAATTGTCGTTAGGAATACATAACATTGTTTACCAACGTTGGGGGGTCCCTTTTGCTCCCCCCATTGTTGCAACCTATCCACTTTCTGTAGCCACTGCTTGAACAAGCCAGTCTAGGGTTGCTTGCCTTTGTCAATCTTCACATTAACCACTACATCACAAATGAAGGACAAATGAACTTGTTCTTATCATAACTAAACTGCCTGTCAAGGATCCCAAGGGGAATTATCCCTCCCTTGGAATGGAACACAAAAGCCTAGTTAACAATGTCATGTGATTGGAGGTTCATATAGTTTACCTTTCCTTTGATTTAGTCTCCTTGGAGGCTTCCACAATGAGTAATAATTTGATGAAGTGCACGATTGCACATGGCTAACCTCTCTTTTTGATTCGCTCTCCTTTGAAACCTCCACATGGAATATTAATTTGATGAAGTGCACTTTTCAAAACAAAGGAATCTTTTGCTACAACAAGCTCACCACCCCCCATGAAACCTCAGAGTATGACTGAAACAGAGACTGCAATTGGTTGGAGCTTCCATCAACATGGGACACCGACTGACCATTGGAATGGGTTGCACTCGCAGTCTCCTTGCAATTGAAAGAAAATCACGGAATACTCCCCGCAATCCATCAAAAAACAAGCATCAATTGGATCGATCTCAGAAACAACTAGACTAACTCAAGGCAAACTTTAGCAGCAGCACCGTTTGGGCCAGCTGAGAGAGGAAAAGGCAAACACTACAACCGCCTGAGGAGGGCAGTTAAAAAATTTATCTGTGCACGCTTGGGTTGCGTTGGTGGTTGGGTTGGGTGGGTTGTACAAGGACTCCCAAAGTCAGACGCTTTGTACAGGAGGGGCTACTACCTGTTGGCTCCTATCTGACTACACTGCATTTTGAACAACACCCGGCTAAGGTGTAAGTTACTGACTCTCACTCTCGCGCGCGCTCGCTCGCTCGCTCGCTACCCTTTTCACTCCTATGTTACAGCAACGCTAAATCACATCCACACACTATCAAGCACTCGTGAAATCCACAGCCCCTTGATTTTCACAGTTTCCAATGAGCTTCCCACATTCACAACATGAAGCTGTACACGTTTCCCACTCATCCGCATGTCGTGGCTTCGTCAAGTAAAGAGCAAGAGCAAAAAGCAAAAGCCTCGCGTTCGTACGTCCAGGTGTTTTGGCTCTAGTACTGATTCTCTTCCGATGTTACAGTTTTTGGAGATTGGGGTGGGTATCATGAACATCCCGGCGTTCGCTTCACAAATCGACCCTGCACAAAATCCAAAGGTGGAACCTTCAGAAAATCAAGACCAATCACAGCATCGAAACAGGGTAGATTTGACAGTAATTAAGGTAGTTCGTTGCTGGAAAGCAACAAGTCAAATATTGGACTTGTTATCACACTGAAGTGAGGCCGGGGCTCCACAAAATCAAGCTAGTGAACTTGAACTGTCCCGTAAATACTACAGTAGAGATGAGAGAGGTCAGACACTTGGAGATAACCACAGTTTTGAAAAACAAGACGAGTTTATGGGACTCTACACTTCCTCTGAAAATACAATTGCATAATACCGGTACTCATCCAAACCAGCGTTCACAAGACACTTCAACCAAGACCATGCATACCATCAACCAAATCCTCTTCTACGGAATGCTAAATGTGTCACGTTTTCATTCACGCAGTTTTTCAATAACTTGTACTCTCTCTGTTTGTGAAAAAGACCGTGTTTCCTTTGCGTTTCACAAAGGAAACACGGGTCTTTTTCAGAATCAGAGGTAGTACTTGCTAAATCGTAAGGGCATCCAAACGTTTCCTGAAAGGTTTAACTTGATTGAACCTTTCTTGGCGGTGTTGCAACAACCTGTGTTCTAGATCATTAAATAGTCCAAAAAACTTGGTTTTAGCACTTAAAGTTGGTTTTGGTATTTGGCACATTGGACAGTCAATTTCAGGCTGCTGCACATGTATGCAGTGACAATGAATTTCAATATTCGAAACTGTCTGAGAGTGCTACATTTATTCATGTTTACATTGGGCATTAATGTTGTGCAAGCACAACTGCTGCTGCATTAATTCTTATGGGGTTGCATGCAACTGACCTTCATACGAGGCCGCCGCTCCGCATTCAGCTTGCGAACCTCGTAACGGATTTTCTTCGAGAACAGTCGCGTCCGTCGCTTCTCACGGTACCGATTCACGCGCGCCTCGCGTCCGCCGTCACCACCAAGGACGCCCGGCGCTCCTTGATTACTCAGATCCGGCACAAGACCCACGTCCATGTGACCGCCCTGAACCCAAAACCAACAAGCGCCATCATCAGAAATGTGATTTCACAAATCGCCATGTAACAAATTCATGAAAAGCGAGCTGCATGCACAGGATTTCTCATGACAGGGATCCTACCGTGGCCTCGGAGTTCGAGTCATCTGGCACCGTCTGCGGCCGTTTCCCGTCAGTCCACAAGCTTCGATCCGTCCACGCGGACAGCACATCTTCGTAGTTCAGTCGCAGCAACGACGGCGCGGGCTTCGCGTCCTCGGAGCTTCGCAAGAGAGCCGCGATCTCCTTCTTCACGATATCGGTGTTATTCTCCGTGTTGTATTCGTGCTTTACTTTGTAATGGAAGGGGAGCGGGGGGGCGAGATGGGGAGCTTCTTCTGCTGTGACAGCGGCAGTAGTAGTGGCAGTGGGAGTGGTCGCCTCGGCGTCAGCGTCGCCTTCGTCGACGGTCTCACCACAATCTCCCTCAAAGGCGTCCCCACCGACGATGTCCGAGAAGTCCAGGGGGTAATCCTCGTAATGCTCGTCGTTCAAGTCGAGTGTGAAGCTGTTGTCCATGTCATCGGACGGCGTCCCTTTGATGGTGGCGCCGATGGCGCTCTCGAAGTCGTCGAGGTAGCCACTAGGGACGAGGAAGTCGGGACCCGAGTCGCCGCTGCTGAGATCCTCGTAAGTGTCTACGTAAACCGACGCCATCGCGGCCGTGGCCCGTTCCTTGCAAAACTCGGCCATGGACATGGCCGTGGCGCTGTCGTGCGTGAAGGAGATCGGCGACTCCTGGATGTTGACGGTGATGAAGTTGGGGACTTCATGGGGCTCCTCGCGGCTCGCCCCGCCTTCGGATTTCACCTTGCCGTGGTTGCGGCGTGGCTTGAGGTGCGCGGCCTCCGCTGGCGCGTGCGCGTGCGGATTCGGGCGACGCGAAAGGCGCGAGCGCTTGCGGGAGGGCAGCGACGACGGGGGCGGTCGCGGGGGGTTGTGCGAGTTTTTCTTGTTGGAGGGCTCTGTCTGCTGTTGTGGCTTCTTCGCAGGGGGCTGCGAAGTAGGCGTCAGGCGGACGCGCTCGTGTCGCCGCGCCAGCGCGTTCGCGGAGTGCACGCTCTGGTCGCAGCGGTGGCACAGGTGCGCATTGTCCGCTTCGCAATACCAGCGCGCGCGCTGCGAACCGCACACGTCGCAGGCGCGCGACGCCCGACCCGCGATGGCCATCGCCGTCGCCACGTTAATGTGCACCGCGCCCTTCACACCCGCCATTGCAACGGCCTCCTCCTTCGAATCCTGATCTCTTCTTCTGAAATCTGTCCCTTCTTCTCCAAACTACAATTCTACCAGTGAAACTTTTGAGCTTCGTCGACGAATTCACGAATCACTACAGTCTCTTCGCTTGCGAAATCATGCCCACGGTCCCATCCATGCTACTGCTGCAGTGAACGTCCACGCTCGTGTACCCTGAACTCACTGAATGTCTACGAATTCGGCGAAACAAGGCCGGCTCCTCCTTTCGACCTACCATTCCTCTTCCTCATGGTGGAGAACCCACTCCTTCCAAAACACCTCCAAATGCTCCAAATGAAACCCAAACTAGCTCCAAATGAAACGCAAAATGGCTCCCAATGTCACGCAACGGGCTCCCCGGTGCACAGCGCTAGAAGCGTCAGGAACGACCCACGTGGAAAATCGGCCGGCGATAACTGCAACAGCCAACACTCTTAGTTTTCCTCACTCTCAGTTGAACTCCCAGTGATATTTCTTCCAAACTCACAGTCCATCAACCTGCAGCACCTCTCCTAAAAACCAAGCCAACATGAACCCTTACACCATCAAGCGACCTCCAAAAACTCCGAAAGTCTCACGTCCCACACTGACGAGAAATACCCTTGCACCCAACAGAACAACTGGTACGTGAGCTCTCACAGTGCAATCGAGAGATCCTAAACATGGGGTTGCAGCCAAGGCAGCATGGAGCTCTGTAGAGCCGGGGAGAGGGTGAGAAAGGTGGCGATGGAGATTGATGAGCGGAGTCTACGAGTCGGGAACACTAAACCTTCTGCTGCAACAAAAATCAGCGGTTTTGAGTGTAGGCTTTTGCCTTTACCGGGGGTGAGGACGAATAGGGGATCATGACCAACCCCGGTCTCCCAACTCCCCCTTCCCTTCGGGCTTTCGATTCCTTGAATTTCATCATCTACCGCCTTTGAGGAAAGGGAGCCAATGGGGCAATTCCACGTCCTTCCTTTTCCCAGATCGTTTCATTTCCTTTTCCTTTGTTTATTTGGGCAATTGGGGGCACTCATTAATTGGATTATTTATCACCCTATCCAATCACTCCAGCCGATGGCCGGTGGTAAACTGGTAACTGAACTGGTCGAAAAAATAGTTTATCCTTAGCTGCTGTGTCATTCTCTGCTGTCTCACGGAACTGGAGTCCTGTACAATTTCTTTGATGTCATTTGGAGCTACTTTAGTATGTGCTCTCTTGGTGCTTACAGGACTCGGGGCTTTCATTCCATTGTAACGTACCCCACTTTCTTTGCTTCCTTGGGTGAGGTAGTTTTCATACATCTGAAAGCATTGAAACCAAATGTCTCAGGTTGTACTTCTGTTGCGTATTGTATTGTCACGAAGGATGCATGAAAAATTCTTCCTAATAAATTTGTAATTGGTGGTCGCGATGTTTGCAAAATTGGGGACATGTAAGCTGCGTGACGGACAGAGAAGTGAAAGGAATGTGAACCACAATAATTCAAAACTGAAACATGGTAGTCGTGAACAGAACAATGGAGATCATGGCCATGGACCAGTTTGATAGCTTTGGGGGCTTTTCTCTGTCCGAGCCTCCGAGGTTGTCCATTGGAGAGGGCAAACATTGAATTCGTAACCCCTACACGAATACCAAGTTTTTAGGCCTAATCCCAAAGCACTCAAACCTGCTTAACTCCAGATTTCTTTTTTAAAATATGTGAAGTAGAGAATGATTTAATATGAAGTAGAATATGATTTAATATGAAGTAGAGAATGATTTAATATACTAAATTGTTAAGAATTTTAGTCATGGTATTGCAAAATTCAATCCCAATGGTGTTAATGTTGTAAGTAGTAATAAAGAATCTATGTCCAATGATTTATTTATTTTTCAAAAACGTTGAAAATTGAGTTAGTTAAAGGACTTCAAAGTTTCATTTAGAGTAGAGGTTCCATAACTACCCACAAACTAAAACTTCTCACAGCATTCATCTTGTTAATCAAAATGGAATGATTCAAAGCTTTCCATGTAAATATATAGAAATCTAGGAAAACCAAGTTCAAATTTATATTTATTAAATTTTTTTTTTTTTGAGCTACCCAAGGAGCAATAGAAACTATATATCATACACTAATTTTTAAACCATGTAGTCAAAAGTTATGAAAATTGTTGTGCCTTAAAGCTACTCCTTGACCACATGTTGCGTGAAAATTGCAAAGCAAATAGATTAAAATTTCATCATTAGTGAGCTGCGGAAAATTGCTAAGTTGCCAAAAAACATTGTTTGATCTTTTAGGGGTTAATTTCACTAGGGTGACTTACTTTCGAGGATGTTTATGTGATACGATGTTTGGAGTGTCTAGTAACATGGGTATTCCATCTCCTTTTACATGAGCGCTTAATTTTCACAAAAAATAGGGAGAATGGTATGAATATATATCAAAAGTTCAAATATTGGGAATCCCAAATGATATGGATATTGTTTGTATCTTATGTATTTAGACCTATGTATTCATACAAGATATGAGACATGACACATACATCTAGTTGGCATTTTTGGATGCATATTGTTAGAGATGATAAGCATTTGTCATCAATTATTCATTTTTACATGCTTACTTATTTCATGAGATAGTGTGATGAGATCAATGTGTGATATTTTTTAGTGACATTTTATTGTTGCGCTTTCATAATTGATAAAATTGTCATTTGGGACTCAAAAAACAAACCAAAAAATCAACCAATTTCACAACAATTGAATCAAAGTTAATCATTTTTCATTCAAATCAATTATTTGCAAGCAATTGTTGTTATAAATTATTTTTGTTTGAAATAGTCATATAATAAATTAGCAAAGTTACATAGACCATAGCCTTAGATAGTTTGTGGAATATCAATATTTGACCACCAAGAGTAGCTTTATGATACTAGAGGAGTTACAACTCCTCTATTTTGTTAAAGATTAAGCGTAGCACTATAAAGAAACATAGCTAGTGACTTTCTTTTGAGTTTGAAGAGAATCTTGTATCTATCAAAATGGACAAGTATACTATCCCAAACTCGTTTATGTTCATGGAATCGGTGACCACTATTTCTACTTTATCCCATACAAATCATGCGGTAGTTCTTTTACTCAAGCTTGTTGTATGACAAACCATGTCAATTGTTTGTTCTATCACGGCAATTTCGTGAAATTTTCTTCTATGAAACCATGAGTAAGCTTTTCCACGTCTCCGTGTGTATTTATATCCAAGGTGGCCACAATGCAATCACTCAAGGCACCTTGTAATTGGACAACAAATGGGAAGGACAATGTAGATTCCAAACTAGACGGTATGAAATCCTCCTTTGCTACAAAGGTAATACAATTATATCTTGTTCCTTTTAAGATATTCATCTTTTTCTATTATAGAGTTATAACTGATTAGCATTTGTTGATTATTAGCCTTTGGAAGAAAAATTCAGTTAATTCAATTTGTAAATTTTTATTAACATTGAAGTAAAAAGGTGATAGTTACCTATTAGTGTCCCTAGACATGTACTAAAATTATTCTTTAAAAGTAGGAATTCAAAGGATGAGAGTCTATCAATTTCTCACAAGGTGAATGGACTTTACTTGAATTGTATCGTAAAGAAGTTGATTTTAAGTGAAGAAGCAAGACTCATGAATGTGTATATGGTCAAGAATGGAGGTATTATTCCTTAATCAGGACTCTTCCTTCAAATTAGAAGAAACAAGCTACGCTACAAAAGTTGCTCAATCTCTTTTCAAAGAAAGTCCCACTCCAACTTCCTTGTAATAACTAGGATCCACATCCAATAAATCATCTTTATAGGTCAAAATAAAACAAAACAAAAAATGAACTAAAATCACCTTCAATTCAATTACTTGAAAGGAATCTATACCTTAAGTGAGGTTATTTGTTTTGGTGAGATCTCGAGATCTGGGCCCCTCGGTTTCATTTTTTTGGTACCATTGGAAAGCCCTTTGCATGGACGGGTGCACAATTTTATTTTGTGGTGTTTGGATTCACGATAAAATTTTGAAGTTCTTATGAATTAGAAAGTTAGAAAATTAGTTTTACTTTTTTAAAATTATATATACTATGGCAATGGCACAAGACATACTATTGTAGTTGTTATTGGAGATAATTTATATTTTGAAGGAAAAGTCACCGAAAATAAGTTATTCGACAAGGATAAGCGTCCACTCATGGCCAAGGTGAATTGACCCCCTCATTGCCGTATACATAAACACTGAAATTTTTTATTTGCAGCATACAATAATATTTTTTAAATTCTGAATTCTTATTTGCAATTAGAGGCCCCAAATTAGGTAGGAGAGGTGAAGAATTATCAATAAACGCAACACAAAATAGGGAACAATTTTTAAAAATTATCCTTGGTTGGAACAATGAAGGGGTCAATTGTCTCTAGCCTCCACTCATGGGCCTCCCTGGCCCACTCCATGCCTCTCACTAGCCCTTTATTGCGCACTTTATTCCTGCCCCCATCTTCGAGAGTGCAAACCTGATTGGTCGGTACCCATGCAAAGATAATCGACCAATAACGGAGCGCCATCTCTCAAGCCTATTCCAAAAGTACCCCTCGTTCTCACCCGTGATTGGCTTGAAACATCCGCGATTTCAAGGCCCTTCACCCATTGGCTCATCGGAAATTTTCATAATTTCGTTGCAACTGCTTTGCCAGGACTCCAGACAAATAGGCTTTTCAAATCTTACCATGCGGGGAAAAAGAGATTGCCCGGCCTGGAATCAATTATGGCACGTCAGCCAGCCAGTCAGTCAGTCGGTCGGTCGGTCCTATTATGATTTTCATCAAATATACATACCTGAATAAATTGTTTAAGAAAAAAAGGGAAACGGATGATTTCAGATGGTATTGTTAACGTACGTGGATGATTTTCTGTAGACACGGTGCCGCTACAGTATGTCCTAAATTCATGGTTTGTTTTATTTAAATGTTTTATTTTATGCACGATTTGATTTCTTTCGGCAGTACAACCAAAAAAATTCATTTTTTTTCCCAGTCAAAGTAGTCACAAAGTCACTGCTCTTTTTTTTAAAACAACAATCAAATTTTACCTAGATATTGCCTACTTTTGATGTAGATATCATTGGCTGTCAAAGAAATAATTGGCTACCTCTCCAAAATGAAACAAAAAAAAAATTCATTTGGTTGGATTTGATAGTTGCGCACTCGCTAGATTTGGCCAACAATCCACATCAATTGATAGCTCAAAGTAGGAGGTTCTAAAAGCGCTCAGTTTCTAAAACCGCCCACGTCCTCAAATGTTATATGGATGCTATGCCTTTTTAACTTCAAAATTTTATTATCTAATTGCACGAAGCTCCCAAAAAATATGAAATGACTTGTGTGTTAGATGCCAATTCCACTTGTCTTTCAAGGAAAATTCACTGAAAAATATTTCAAGAAATTTCACCTCTCCAAATTCATTTATGCTTCAAGCTTTTGGATAGTTGCTTTATGGACCTCCTACCTTATTGGATTCTATTTGCTCTTTTTTCACTTTTCTTCTTTCTTCTTTCTTCTTTTTCCCTCCTACCTCCGTTCTTTTTCCTTTCCTTTTTTTTTTCTTTGTCTTTTCCCTCCCATTGCCTGGTGTGGACAGTGAAATGAAGTAACTGAAATGCATCATTTCCAATTGGGTTGAAAAAAGCAAAAGCCAGGGATCCTACAGGAGGGGGGGTCTGTGTTTGCATGCCTTCGGAGCACTGCATTGGTCGTTCACTGGAATGTCAAGTACCGGTCCAATGGCGGGGAGGCCGGGGATGGGGTCCTCCCGTGAAAAGCTTGATATTCTCATGTCCTGCATGGGGATTCTGATCGGAGCCAGTCTAGTTGAGAGGCCGCAGTGTCCACTTGTCCCCCCTGAGAGACACTCAAAGGGGAAGCGTTATGATGGGTGGGCCCTTACAATCTACAAATTGGACCAATTGAAATATATAAATTGGATCATTTTGAAAGGCGGGTCCCATACATAACATTGTTAACCGCGCGACTGCACTCCCTCTTACATGAGGTATAATCCCCCCTAGATGCATGGGGGAAATTTTAGTTATAATTGAGTACATCCAATTGGTTTAGAGATCCATGTAGCTCTGACAAGACCATATCGACGAATGGAGGGGTCCTGATATGGGGGGAGCAAAAGGGGCCCCCCGCTGAAGGTTAATAATGTTATGTAATTGATTTCCAAATGGCAAAAAAATTGACCATGGCTTGATGAACATTGAACAACCAAAAACAATCTAATTTTGTGTAAGAGAGTAATTATTGGGGTGCTCAATTTCTATTTTTTTAATCCTCAAATAGAGGTTCATTTTGAGGTTAGAGTGAATGAGAATGAAAAGCAATGAGTATATTATGGCTAATGTTGTGCCTAGTTAAACACAAGTATTCTAATTTGGATAGACCTTATTAAGTATTAGAAAAAAAGGTTTTTTACTCTTGCATATGTAAGATGTTTACATCCAAGAGGACAATGACAATGAGGCCAAAAAATGGCCAATGAATGACTACCAAGATTACTAAAGAAATGAAGAATGCACCTAGTGGTCTAAAAATCATATAACTTTGGGCAAAATACCTTGGTAATAGGTCTCATTTTTTCAAAGATAAAAGATTGAAGATTGAAAAAACTTTACACCACACCTTACATCCTTACATTCTAATGGCATTTTGTTTGGTTTCTTTCAAAGATAAAATGAAAGAGGGATAGTTTGTCAATTTTACTATCAATTTCATTTGAGTGCCTAGTCAAATTTTTACTAAAAGAAATAAAAAAAGATGAATTTATTCAATGTCTAAGAGTGATTCCTTCAACATTTGTAGGATTTGAAAGAAGCAATTAACTAAGTATGATTGGCCCTATCCCTGTGAGTGGCGTACTTTTTGAGTAAGATACCTATTCAAGCTTCAAAAAATACACCTACTGGTCCAATAATCCAAGCATTTTGGTGATTCCCTTGGTGGTGGGAGTTGCGTTCTTTAAGTATTGAGGGTAAATTTCTTGACGGAAACATTATTAGTCAAATAGTGAGTTCAGTTTCAACTTTCCGTCCAAAGCATCTTCCTCATCAGTCCAAGAGGGGCGGATTTCACTCGAAGCTCATGGACTGACTAGTTGTCAGTAGCGGCATGGATGTGGCCACCGCTGAGCCCTCCGATCCTAAACTGATCCGTCCACTCTCGTGCCCCAGACCCCGGGCCCCTTCAGTGAGGCTTTCAATCAAGCTTCAAGTGGTCCAAAATATCTCGGAATCCACTTTAATTTTCATTCTCCCCTTTCTGCACAGCCTGCAGGCACTGGATGCTTGTTGTTGTGACTTTTGTGACTTTTGGCCTTTTTCTCTTTTCCTTTTCTTTACTCACCGGTTAATTAGGGGACCCTTTTGGGGTGCATAAATTGGTTTGTGTTTTTAAATTCCTAAAGGACCATAAGGCCACCATATGGCTTCTACAACTACATTTGTAATAAAAAAAATTGATATGTGAACTTTACTAAGAGTCCGTAAGCAACAGAGAGACCATGTATGATTTTTTTATGTTGAATTCGTCGGTGCAATCCAATCGAGAAATGATTGAGTGTGCAATTTTGGATGAGTTTTTTGAGAATGGAAAAAGCATTGTGGACCGTTACTTCACATTCTCGTATCTTTTTTCCTACACCTCAAAATGATTTGAAAAAAATGACACATCCATATTATGATGATATGCACATGTGGGAAAAAAATCAATTTTTTTGGAGCATTTTTAAGCATTCCGATTTCAACATTTTGATTTCAATGTAGATACAAAGTACTCTTTAACTAAACATCGCTCATCAATCTTGTCAACGGTGGCATCTATTCAAAAATTGTGCAATTTTGTTGATCTTTCTTTTATTTGAAAGCTAAAAAAGTCTTGTTTCATTTCAATGGTGGCAATCATTAAATTGTTCCACATAAATGAGGAATTATTTTTGTTACAAGAGCTAGTGAAAAAAACAAGGACTATGCTCAAACACCCCCGGTCCTTTAGGAGTTAACCCCCAAAAGAACAAGAATACGAGACCTATCACCAAAGTATTTTGTCAAAAATGATCTAAATTTTGGATCAATGGGTTCATTCTTCATTATTACTAGTGATTTTTGGGCAACTCACTACAAATGGAATTTTTATTTTTTTCTTTGAAATTTTCACAAAATATGTACCTAAGGAGAAGCTTTAAGGTCCAACAATTTTTATAACTTTTGACGACATGGTTAAAAAATACCATATGATATGTAAATTTCAGCATTCGGCAGACAATTTGGGCAGCTCAAAAAAATTCTTTCAAAATTTATTTTTTAAAAATAAAAAATTGAAATTATTTTTCTGAAATTATTTATAAGTGAAAAGCTTTGAATCATTCAATTTTGATTAATGAAATGAAAGTTATGAGGAGTTTTAGTTTGCAAGCAATTATGGATTATCTACTCTAAAATAAACTTTGAAGCTCTTTATTTTACTCAATTTTAATTTATTTTGAAAAAAAAAAAATCATAGGATTTAGATTGTTTATTACAACATCACAGCCATTGAGATTCAATTCTATAACTAAATTTTTAACAATTTCGTATTTTGAATCATTCTCTATTTCTTTCTACTTACTAGGTATTTTTTTTTCTATATATTGTATAGTTTGAAATAATATGAAATTTTCAATCATGTAGCCAACTTGCTTTGAATAAAGGAGCACCACCATTTTAGACATTTTTTCATACAAATGTGACCTTGTGAAGTACAACTGTTCGTTTTTTTGTAGGGCCCCTAAAAGGATTTTTGTCGCTTCAAACGCTACTATTTTGCAATCTACACGGAGGAAATTTCTGAATTTTTTTCCATATCTTCTCAAACCAGCATGATACAAGGTTCTATGGTTACATGTGTCTAATAATGGGGTTTTTTCCTAAAATTTGGCACTTGTACTAGAAATGGTAGTTTTGGCACGTTTTGGGTGAAAACATGGTAAAAAAAACTTTAGGAATTAATCATGCTTCCTCCCCCAAGATCCATAATTTAGGATAATATAAGATTTAAAATAATTCATAAAATTATAATTTTCATAGCATATGTCCAAAAGCCATGAAAGGCATCATCCGTGCACCCCTTGTTGTAGAAAACTTTATAACGGTACCAAAAAAGCAACCAAGTGATGCATGGTCTAAAAGCTCTATAATAAGATAATTTAAGATCCAAAATTAAAGTTCTTACACACCTCCTCACATAGAGCTTTTTAACAATACCATGAACATGACCGGGGGACGCACAATTTTTGAGATCCCACCGCAACAAATAAGCAAAACAAACAACATAATTTAATGCATAGATAGTAATTTGGAAAGTTATCCATTACACCAATCTTGTAGGATTTAACCTTATTGTGCCTTCTACAAAGGTTGGTGAAATGGGATATTAAACAATGCAATCCCCTAGGATCATGGGGTCCAAATGGACCTTCTATTTTTTTTCCCCTCCAATCTTGATTTTTCATCTCGATAGGGTCATTATACTCTTCTCTACAACAATGGCAACCTTTATTGCTAGGATCCTTTTGTCCTCTAAAATATACACGGTGTCCCTCTAGTTAAAGTTGTTCAAATAATTTAATCTTCTTTCTTTCTATATCATTATGAAACTCATTTCTCCTTTGGTGTTTCCAAAAGGGAGATGCCTCTTTTCATGAGATCTTAGGAAGGAGAAATACCATGTTATACAAAGTTATGTTGATGTTAACCCCCAAAGGCTCTTGAAGGTTGTTTTGGTCTTTTCTTGATTTAAGGCAAGCCATAGCGCTACATATTTGTCATTTATTTTTTGAATTTTTAAAACTAATTTCTATGTGATATAATCTATATAGGAGTTTTGCTCCATCAAATGCTAATTATATTTATTCCAAAATTATAAAGATTTTGATTGTTTTTTTGTATTCAATTTTTCTCAATTTTAAAATTTTAAAATTTCTTGTAGAAGATAGATCTTTACAAAGCTCTGATTCAATCCATAATTATGGAATTGGTAGAAGATATGAAGACTTTTGTTTTATGAGGAGGTAATAAAATTTAAAAAAACTACAATTTGTTTTGACCTAAATTTTAACAATTTAAAAAATCCGGTTCACAAGGTAAAAATGGCTAACATGCTAAAAAAATTCTTTGAGTGCTAAAATTGGCGTAATTCATTTTTATATTGAAACCATTTGCAATTTTATATTTTTAGCATTCTAATACTAATACATATGTAGTATTCTGTTTAACTGAATTTTTTTTGGTAGCTTTTTTTCTGTATATTCTCAATGTAATTTTCCAACTTGATAATAACTTGTTCAAGTTGAAGAATACAATTGTTGACAATCTATTTTGAAATTTTCCTTCTACCTATTGATTTTTTATTAAAATCATAACACCTCTAAAAGTAACATTTCTTAGATTCAATATATATTTTGCACACACACAATGATATTCAAGATGCATTGTTTGATGATCACAAATTTTTTGTGTTAGATGTATCTTCAAGATATGAACATTCTTATTTCTTTAAATGATTAAAATTTAATATGCAAACAACTATAGATGAATTTCAGCCAATATGTTGAAGATGTAGTCACTTGCTATTATAGTACCTTGGACTCAAAAGTATTAAAGATTTGAATATCATTTTGGATGAATGAGGAATTATTTGGAAAAAACATCATTTCAAAGAATTATGGATATAGAATTTAAAAGTGTTTACTTGGAGTAAGAAAAAATAGTGATCATGTCCAGTTTGCTAAAATATTTATAGCACATTTGTACAAAATAGCCAACAATGAACCAAATATATTAAAAATTTCCTTCAAGTTAAAAATATGCTCTCAATACTACTCTCAAAATTGAAGGATACAATAATTTTGCTAATTTTGACAAAATATTAAAAAATCATTAGTGGTGATTATATTCTATGCATCAATACTTTTATACCAAATTTGCAAAGATCATAAAGTAGGACTTTCTTCTATTACATAGAATATAAACTTAAATCATTCTTTCAAATTACTTTCCAATTCCAAAAATAAATGTATTGACCAATCATAGTTTTAGATCATGAGTGAGATACCCTCCAAGTTCAGTTGAGAAGTTTGATTATTGATTCCTAATCAAGTTTGTTCTTGGTATATTTTGAATAATAATAATTTATAATGATATTTTCAATTATTTTAAGTGAATGAGAATCATATCTAAATTTCCAAACTACCTAAAACTTCCAATTGTTTTCCATTAGTATTTATAGGCGATGAATCAAAATTAGGTCCTTCTTCTCACTGTGCATTTACAATGCTTTACAATATTGACATGCCACAATTGCTAACAAATTTGGCATAAAACAATTCCGAAAATAAATGTCAAAATTTTGGAAAATTTATTTTTCAAATTACTATTTTTATATTTGATCCAAGAATGTTCACAAAAACAAGCATTTGTTCTATTTCTGTTTTCCCAAAAAGTATTAAATTTGGCACATGATTGTTGAACTTGCAAGCAGACTATGGTATAGTTGGTGCATTTCTTGATCAATCAATCAATCAATTTTTTTTTTCTAGGTGAATATTTACTTGACATTGGCTACTTGAATACAAAAAACATGTAAATATACAATATAATTCATACCTTAACTCCTAAAAGACCATTTGTCCTTTTGGGGAACAATTTGGGTCTAGGCAGGTTCCTACGACCTCATTTTTTAGTGAAATTTTTGAATTTTTTTGAAGATGTGTGGTTTTGTGAGAGCTTTGTGGATATATAACTTTTATTTCAATCGATGCCCGGGAGAAAAAGTTATGGCACAATAAGCCCAAAATAGAGCTGGCGGGCAATACAAAAAAATCACAAAAAGTCAAAATAATTTTTTTTAATATTTTTTGCAAAAACTATATATTTTTGTCTACATATGAAGCTTTGGTTTATTCTATTTGACCTTGTGATGAGAAAGTTATGGACAGTCTTAGTTTTTTGGACAATCTAAGAATCTTCTTGAAAAAATAATATATAGGGTTCATTTTTAATGCAATTTTTACAATTTCCAAAAAAAAAGTGTTAGACATGGTTGTATTGTCTTGCTAGATCAATCTCATTGTTGGAATTATTATATTTCAATTTCATCTTAGAGCTATTAACAATTTAATTTTCCCTCAATCTTTAACCTACTTCTACTTAACAATTTTTTAATGAATAAAAATTAAATGTTTTTTTCTTGAATTTTTTTTCCTAGATTCTAAACTCAAGTATTCGACATAAAAGCTTAGAAAATAAAAATTGATAGTTTAAAAAAATTTAGTTAAAAAGATTCAAAGTGAAAAAAATCTAGTCAAGTAAAGTGCAAAAAAGCTTGTTTTCTTAACTTTGGATGAAAATATCTTGCAATCTACGTGGTCAAAGTTTCTGAAATTTCTTGTATACATTCTTCTACTAGTCTATTACAAGATCCTATGGTAAAATATGAAAAAACAAAATAATTTTTAAAGTTTTTGCTCTTTGCGATAGAAGTGATAGTTTTGAGTGTGTTTTGATGGAGAAAAGGCCTCGGTCCTTTAGGTTGTTTGTTTTGTTTTGTTTGTTACTATGAGATCTCTAGAACTATGCGTCATTTAGTTGCATTCTTGGTACCATTAGAAAGCCCTCTGCGAAAAAGAATGCACAAGCTTTTTTCCATGAGATTCCGACTCATGACAGAAAGGATATTGAATTTTGAAATGTTTAGTGAATAAAAAAATAAAAAAATCATTTGAAATCATTTGAAATTTTAATTTTATTGTACTATGCAATGTCTTCCACTAATAGTGTGGATGACAATTGCCACATCCCTTTCCAAAAAAAACCCATTAGATTCACCAGTACTTATTTCGATAAAAAAAATCATAATAACTAAAGAATTTCATGGATGAACGTACACACTTGTGGATGATTGTCTTCCGTCCTTTAAATTCCTTCCGCTCCTTGCATGCATTCCAGCGTGCGTGTCGCTCACCCCAGCACGAAACCCCAAAAGAAATTGGTCTGTTGTTGAGAATGATGCCTTTCAGTTACAACTTTATGATACAGTGTCCTACCGTACTCAAATTTGGAGATGAATAATTCTATGAAAACAGCGGCAGTCAGCCAATGGAGGAGGAGTCCGAGGTGGAGGGATCACTTTATAGATAGTTTATTTGATCTACACCAATACCACTTTAATAACCCCTCCTATGCCCACCTGGCACCTGGTTCTGACCTTGATAAGGAGACCGGTCAGTGTACCGTTTGATTCAGTGGGAGCAATCTCCAGGAGGGCATCCTTAACGGGACCGGTATACAGACCCGCTAAATAGGAACTCTAACTTTTCACTGCTTTATAATCATATTTAGAACTTGGAATTTCGATTATTGGAAGCAGCCTTTTTTTTCCTTTTTGAATAATCACCTGCCTTAAGACATCACCTGCCTTAAGCCATCACAACACTGTCGCAATTTTGGAGGGACGGAGTTTGATAGGCTCAAATATGTTAGAGTTGGTGAAATTTTGTCAGCAAAAAAAGGGTTAATTGGAAGCGCATTCAAAAGTACTTTGAATAGGTGCAAGCAATTTCAAATGGAGGTATTGGACAATGAACATAAATTGCTTTAACCCCTAAAGGACCAACATGCATTTTTTGCCAGTATAGAAATTTTGGGCAGGTCCCTATGATTGGAGATTTTCATATTTTTGGCTGAAATTTTAATAGAAGTTGTATGTGAGGAATATCTTTCATATGCACTAAATTTCATGACATTTGGAAATATGAGTCAAAAGTTATGGCCTGAAATGTTACTTTTTTTTGTAACTAGGCACTCTGGGCAGATCAGAAAAATCACTTTTTTCAAAACTAAAAATTTGAAATTGGTTTTCTAGAGTTATATATATGTGGAAAGATTTAATCATTCCATTTTGACCAATGAGTCAAAAGTTATAAGGAGTTTTAGTTTGTGGGTAGTTATAGATTCTCTAATCTAAAATAAACTTTGAAATCCTTTATCTTACTCAATTTTCGATATTTTTTGAAAAAAATAAAATTATAGGATGTAGATTGTTCATTATAACATTGCAACCATTAGATTGCCATTCAATTCTATAACTAAATTCTCAACAATTTTGTATTGTGAATCATTCTCTAATTCTTTCTACTTACTATTTTTTTCCTATATGTTGTACAATTCCAAATGATTTGAAATTTTTCAAGCATGTAGCCAACTTGTCTACAAAGATTAATCCTAAGAAGCACCACCATTTTAGACATTTTTTCATAGAAAATTGAGCTTGTGAAGTGCAGCTGCCCAGTTTTTTGCAGGGCCCAAAAAATGATTTTAATGAATTTTAATGCTTATATCTTGCAATCCACGCAGTGAAAATTTTTGAAGTTTTTACCACATGTTCTCAAGGCAGCATACTACAAGATCCTACGGTTACATGTGTCAAAGAAAGTTTTTTTTCAAAAATTTGGTACTTGTACTAAAATTGGGAGTTCTTTAACGTTTTGGGTGAAAACATAGTCATGGAACTTTAGAGGTTCAGAGCATGCTAAAGGACAAAAAAAATTATAGAAGAGTTGACAATTTGTGCTTACTAAAGCAATATTTGGCCAATACCATGGCATTTGGAAATGCCATTGGCCAAATTTAGCATAGATAAGTGTGATTTGCCAACAACTTTCTATATTTTTCATTTTCATTCTCCAATGTTTAAATTTGAGATCTTTTGTACCTATTCAAAATACTTTTGAATGTGCTTCCATGATCAAAATCTCAAGTTTTAATTATAAAATAATGAAATGTTAGAGTTATATTTGGAGAAGCAATATACTAGTCCTTCTAAGGACCCAATGCATTAAAAGTTGATTTTGGATGATAAGTTTTCATGATTAATGCTTTAATTCGCCTTCAAATTCTTGTAGACGATAGACTTCCATACAGAGGTAAAATTAAGTTAAATTTTTTTTTTTACAAAATTAGAATTTTTTTTGTCAACTTCCAAATTGTTTACAAAGAGAAGAGAGAATTAACTCCAACTAGAAGAAAAGAGAAATCTAATATGAATGATCCACATGAATGAAGCGCTTGTTGGAAATGACTCAATTATCTAAGCCTCATAGATCTAGATGACAAATTCCATCCTCGATGGCTATGTTAGGAGGTAGACCTATAAAGAACCAACATGTTCCTTCCTCCAAGAAACTCTCAAGTCTCTATATAATGATGAGGTCATCGAACGTCCTACTATAATTTAGGTGGAGTATGATATTAAGCACTTGACCAATGTATGGATTTGAATTCACGACCACTTCATTGATGTGCCAAGGCACAAGCCATAGAGCCAAGGCAACAAGTTCCGATAACCTCAACCACTAAAACTAGTTGGCATACATAACGAGTCTATTTCCAATCATGATATTGACACATCTTAGGAGTAGCTTTATCTTCTTCTCAACTAAAAGCCAACAAAAGAATTCAAATCCAATTTTAATATTAGTTTTCTGGAAGTCTTAAAGTTGCCTCTCCTACTTTTCATAGGGCTCTCCCTATAATAAAGTTTGGCTGATTTTTATACATAGAAGTCTGTTTTTAGTCCCTCCAAATAGGTTAATTTTGACAAAGACAACAACTTCTTTGCTAGCATTGCTAGTGGTATGACAAAAGTTGATCTTAGGAATAATGTTTTGGAGGATGAATTATTTGTTTCTCCCATTTTTTCAATTTGTTATTTGAACTTCCATCCACTTATAAGTCTCATAGGATGAATCTCCAACATTGCTAATCCATTGAATTGCTTATAAAAGGAAAAGCGTATATGGTAGAATTGCCAAATCCAACAAAAATATAGATTTTGCAATGCTGAAAAGAAATTTTTAGCAGGTCTAAATACTAATTGTGCAATTTTCATCCAAAAAATGCGGGAGTGGGTTTATTTGCCAAATTATTGAGGATACTCTTAACTTTTGTTTCCTCAATCTAGAATAAACAAGTTGCTATAAAAAATGACAATGATACCTTTTGTTTTTGCATCCTACAAGACTTGTAGTCAGCAATGCTAGCGCTTGAATACATAGACGTGAGCCTGGAAGCCTTGAATCCCGCCATGAATTTAGTTGTAGGTATGTATTTAAAACAATTTGAAGGTGTTTATAACATATGTATTTGTACCATAGGTATATTATAATATAAAAAAGTCTATAATATAGACACCTATCAACTATAGAAGGTGCCCATAATATAGACTTGTAGGCTTATAGATTCTATGCTCACATACTAGTACTCCATGTTGTTTTGATATTGATGGAGTATTCACATTATGCCAAAGATGTTTAAATTATATAATAACAATTATAGTTGCTAAAGAAACATTCCAATATGATTTCTATTATTAAATGGTTTTGATTTTTGATATTTTTTTTTGTTAGAGGATTCTAGATTGTATTATAATGTATTTCTTGAACTTGTATAAATAATTGCAAATTTACAAAGTATTGTTATAAGTGTACCCAAAACCCTAGGCTCTCATTTTTAGAGGGTGTACATTTTAGACAAGAATTCAAATGGTCAATAGTAGTAACTTGGTTGAAATTAGATGAACTTATCCTATTTTATTTTTATTGGACATACTTTAGACTTTGAAGTTTATGACCATAACTCACCAATCATCAACATGACCTTCTCATCATTCATCATATCCAATCAAGGAGAAGACATTCAATTATTAACCCCAAAATGTTTGAGACACCAAATTCTGGTATTGACAATACTTTAAAGTTAAACTAAACTTTATAAAGTTATTATTTTTAACATTTTATATTTTTCACATATTCTTCTTAAAGTCTAGTTTTAGTATCAAAAGTCCAATTTTGAAAATGAATGATTATGTTTTTTCTATTCAAGATTTTTATGCAAGGGTGTCCATTGCAAATCTTGATTTTTCGTGTTGAGGATTCTTGGAAATGAGTCTGAAGTACACTAAGTCTTAAAGGAAAAATCAAATTAGAAATTCATTTAAAAAAATTGTAGAGTAATTTTGAAAAGCCATAAATTGATTGGAGTTATGCATGTTATGCCTTTTAACTTTATATTTTTTTTGGTGACCAATGATTTTTTAGATTTGACTTGTGAAAAGAGAATTGAAAGACTAGGGATCACTTTCATAGTTTTAACACCCTTATGATTAAACATTATGATCTTTCAATCCATAAGTGGTATTGTTGTGTTATCTTTTCCAATAAGATCTCTAACATGTCTTATTTCAATTTGTACGTCTACAATTTTTAAAAATTGATAAAACTTATCAAAATGTTGTCTTTTTGTTCAATTTAGAGCAAATTCCAAGAAACTCAAAAAAGGCCTTGGACATTTTAGGGGTTAAGTTAAGTACTGAAGTGTGATTTCTATTTCCAAAATCACCAAAATTTAAATATTCTTGTTAGCAAATAATAAAAGGATTTGAATATACTAATTTTTTAAAATCTAAATATTAAATACAAAATTTATAAAGTTTTTGAGTTTCAGTGCTAGATGATCTACAAATGACATAAATTTTAATGCTTTATGGATATATTATCAAAATCATTGTGTAAGTTTGGGGGGTTGTATTTAGCTATGTTGCATAAATAAGGAAACGAAACCTATTTCCATCACTTTAAAAAAGTTCCCTCCTTTTTTTTATCAAGAGTCATCACCAATTAGTTTGTGGGTATTAACTTTTAGGGAAAATACTCAATGGAACTTTTAATCTTAAAATTGATTTTTATGAATTTCGTATAAATATTTGAAGTGAAAGTTAGTAGCTTCCTATTAGTGTCCCTAGCCATGTACTAAAACCATCATCTTCAAAAAGCAGGAATTCAAAAGATGAGGGTCTATTAACCCCTAAAGCCCCGCTTGTCCCCTCAAGGGACAATTTGGGTCCGGGTAGGTTCCTATTGTCTCAATTTGAAGTGAATTTTTTTGAGATTTTTTGAAGTTGTGTAGCTTTGCAAGAGCTTTGTGGATATATAATTTTTGTTTCAATCGGATGCCGGATGAAAAAGCTATGGCACAATGAGCAAGAAATGGAGATTGGCGGGCAGCCCAAAAAAAATTACAAAAAGTCAAAAAAAAGAAATTTGAATTTTTTTCCTAAAAGATTATGTTTTTACCTATACGTGAAGCTTTGATTCATTCTATTTGGACTAGGGATGAGAAAGTTATGGACAATCTTAGTTTTTTCGGTCAATTTAAGCATCTTCTTGAAAAAAAACTTTTTGTTCAACTTTGAATGCTAATATCTTCCAATCCGTACGGTAAAATTTGATGAAATTTTTACTACATGAGCTCAGACAAGTTAAGTACAAGATCCTACGGTTAAATTCATGAAAGAACAAAAAAATTGGTTTCCTTAAGTGAATACAACAAAAGTGGTAGTTTTGAGTGGTTTTTGGCAGAAAACACCCTCGGGACTATAGGGGTTAATATCTCAAAAGGTTAATGCACTTCACGAAAAAGTGCATCACTAAGAACTCAATTTTTGGTTAGAAATTAGGTCTTGGGAATGGAATTGTTCTACCTAAGGTGTGATTACCATACACTAAATAGTGAAATTAGGTTGCTTTAACAATTAGGTTGCCTTAACCCAAGTCGAAAAATACTATACAAGCCATCAAAGTCACTTTGGTATTTCTACAAGTAATTCCATTTGTATACATGGAAATTAATGAGTCCCAATTACAACAATACTGTACATTCTTGTACAATAACACTAAGAATATTAATACTGTCAAATTGATGAGAAACTAGCGAGGGGTCAACATAATTTTCACTATTCAGTGCAGTCTATTTTTTTGTTGCAATGTTGCAGTGTGACATCATGTGTTGCATTGGAACAGGGTTCCAAACTTTGGATCTCATCACTATCAGACGATTGTCTGAAACACGCCACACAGATCTCATCCGTCACTGTCTTTCGTTGACGAATCTGCTGCAAAGAGCCAACTCGGATGTGCAACTAATTTGTAAAAGCTTACTGAAGAAGTTTCGATCACCATCACAATTCAAAACAAAACAAAACAAAACATAGCTTAAGTTCTACAGTCATACATTTGCCTTTCATTTCCTCCGGCAGCTGAGTCAGCTCCAGCTAGCCTGAAACTGAAGTGCCAAAAGGTGGATAGCCTTCAGTTGTCCACATTGACAGCCATCTAGATAACCGGAAGTTAACGATGAAATGTCCATGAAAATGGATAAACTCCATTCAGAAATGGCAATTGACAAATCAACTGTGATCTCTATTTGACTTCGAGGGCTTAAGGTAACTACACCTAAAATGACGCACTATCTAGAATCGCACACTAGATATTCTTGCCTAAAATGTACTCCCACGATTCATGAGAGTCTATGGTCGCTTTTAGGAACACCTATTTTCAGCACTTTGGAAATTCATAGTTTATTCATAGGGTGTCCAAAAAATTGCATTCTCAGAGAATCTAGAATCCCCTTTTTGACTACCAACATGACCCCACAAAAAAGAAATCAAATATAATAATGGGAACCATGCTGAATTTGCTTATTTGTGCAATTTTAGGTGTAGTTACTTTACATGTTTACAAAACCAAAGTGATTGAGACGTCCATGCCAATTGCAACGATTAATTATTGTAAATGTTATAATTCTAAACCTTCCAAGCTTTTCTCTGCAAGTGTGGGATTGTTTTTTTCTTTCTTTCCATCACTTGCATGTTTCATTTTCAACTTGTTCTCATCTCATGAAAAAGACCGAGCGTCCCTTCCCTGAACAGTACGTCATGAAGTCAAAATCTAGTTTACGGTAGTTTTCAAGACATCTAGCGTATGTCAATCTCTCAATAACACTCTCTACGCAAGAACTGGTTAGCATGAGTTCATGTTGGATTGCAATAGGAACCAAAGTTCTTCCTCAAAACAACATGACAAAAAAATATTGATCCAAATAAATTGTGGTTTCTCTATGATAGCATTCTTGACTGAAAACTTGGTTGATATTCACACGTTTTTTTGAACAAACATTTTTCTTTTGTTATAAAGCATCACACCATTTCATTATTCTACATTTGTTGTGATTTAACCTTTAAATGCCTTTATCCTTTTTTGAATTTCTGCACATTTTTGCTTATATCTTTGTACAAAAATATCAACTACCGCAATTTCATAAAATTGGTTGTTAAGGAAGATTTTCTTTTCAACATTCAAGTATTGCATTGGATGAATGAGAAGTTAGTTGGACTTAATAGTGCGTGCAAGCCCTTTGTTCATTGTCCAAAATATGGATGTTAGAGCACTTAAGGACTAAAGAAACCTTCACTAGAATGATGAAACTATTTATATTTTGAGTTATGGATGAATGTTCACATTATGAATGAATATTCACATTGTGAATGGAAATTCACTTTTTCATCCAAAAGAATGTTTATACATCTAAAAAGAATCAAACCATCCGAAGATTTTTTTATAAATTCAATAATTTTATTGACAAAGATAGTAAGAATCTCTCGTGATATTTCCATAAAAATAATTTTATTATTTTAGAGCAAATGATTTACCACTCGATAAAAAATCTATACTTTTTGCTTCTGCAAACCAACATTGCACTTTTGAAGCATATTTGAAATCTTCTACATCATTTATTTGGAATCCTCACATTGTATACTTACAAATTACAACAGATATTCTATATATTCTATAAACAATATATTCCACAATCTTCTAGCACTTAGCTGTAGAGTTTACTTACAAAAGGAGCAACTGAGGGTAGCATCTATTTTCTAAATCCATACGGCTTAGTTTAAAGAGCTACCCCAATCCATTATTACGACACCTACTTTGAGATCAAAGTTACTCTTTTTTGTTGCTTCAACTACATAATACTATTATGCTAGTCAAATGCTTTAGACTAATAAGTAGAAGGATTTTTCTTTAAAATTATAAAAAGTCATATTTGGGCATCTAGGCATGCTCAAAGCACATTCAAGTGTCACCACGCTTTAAATAATATGAAGTCACTTCAATTTAAGAATAAAACAGCAATAAAATTTGTTGTAGTTAGGTTGCTTGGCACTGAACAACATCAAATTAAAATAAGAAACTCATTGTGCACTATTTGTGTCACTGTACATCGATACAATTATTTGCTTCACAATTCTTTTTCTTGTAAAAGAATGGCAAAGTAAGGTTTATTTTGCATGTATTTTGATCAACTCATTTTGTATAAAAAATTGATACATTATTGACAATCAAAACAAAAACATATAACTTCTCATTGTGATCTCCAAAGGGGGGACCAATCTTTCCCTTTGGAATTCTAATGTAGCTCTCTTACTTCCCTACATAGTTCAAAAGGAAATCCAAAAGCATCCCTTTGCATATTGAAACAATGAATGAACTTTTTGCCATGTGTAGAAGTAACATGGGTGTGTTCATTGAATTCATTAAATGGTGACTTCCAATCCAATTCTAAAACTTTGAATCCCACCCAATTGCACACTCAGTGCAATAAAAACTACATTAGAATGTAATAGAACTGAATTAAATCCAAAAATAGAGCTTGGAATTGGACTACAATCCATAATGGGTCAACTTACCTTACAGATTGAAGCCTACCGATGTACACACAAAGCATTTCATTTTTATACAATGTAAGGCTTTGCCATGGCTCTCTCCACTTACAAATTCTCATTGTCTCTTTGACAAAATTGACGAGGGGTAACTAATGTTTTGACTTCGTCTTAGGTGCCTATCACCCCATCGTAAAGACAAGATCAATGGGTTGCGGTGGAGGGTTTGCTCTGCAAGGGCGTACTCTACACAGTACTCTACACAGGTGCATAGAGCATATATTGCTCCATGCATTGGAGTTGTGTAGGCCTACAAATTCCCATGACCAATCACAACTCCCTAGCAAGAAGACAACCTCCGCAAATCATACCACAAAGTGGAAGAATGAAACAGTTTGTTATGAATCAGCTGCTGGGCATCTGAATCTGTCCATCGTCCAGAAACTGGACGTCGGAGTGCTTCAGGGTTAAAAAACTGCTCACAGTACAGACCCCCCGAGGCCTGAACAGAGCAAGGACCAAAGCCCCTCAATGAAACTCCCAAGACAAAGGTTACCTATACAACCACGTCGTCTGCATATAGGGTCTGTCCATTTGAGACCCCGCACCAAGGCCCCCAAGACTCTGCTACACATAAGAGAGTGAATTCCAGCTTTAGTGTCATATCCCATACGAATGATAAATTAATAAAATATTAAATCTCAGTACTACGTGTGATTAACTATTAGACTATCATAAAATTATTCTTTCACAATAGATACCACATTATGTCATTACTTACATAATGTGGTTTCCTAACTGTACACTCCAATGAAGCCAAATGTGCCACAGATGTGCGATATCTTAAAAACTAAACTATTCCTCCATATCTTATGATATCAGTAGGATGATTATGAAAGCGACTTTCCAAAAGAAATAAAAAAGGTTGGATAAAACGACTTATAATATGTTATTCAATTTCAAACTGTGAAAATTGGTTTTCATATCTACCACATCATGACTATCTTAAATGAAAGTAGTAATGCCAATGAGTGAGATACAAATCTCAGACGTCAGACTGAAAAATAGACTTGAAAATAGACTCAAAAACAGTGACAATACTCATAAGGTATGGGTGCATGCTTCAAACATCTAATTCATAATCTAAAGAATATGTACACATTGATACAGGGAGTATTCAGTTTCCGTACACCAAACCTACTGTTGATTTCAAGATGGCTACCAATGAAACCTTCACATCTTATATGATATCCAAGCAATCCATACCTGTGTGACTTGGATCAGCATAAAGGAACTCCTAACACCTTGGCTTCTCACACTTTGGGGCCCATCTGCTATTTCAAGGAAGAATCAAGGTTTCAAAATGGTCCAATGTTCTGAAATCTTCGTTCTTGAAACGCATTCTTACATCTTGAGTTCAAGAATTTTGGACCTCTGACGTCAATCACTTCAATAGCTTCCAGATGAGCAAGCAGAAGTAGCACGGAGGTGCACACCATTCTCGGCCATATTGATTGAATCCAAATCATACCATGTTTTTATATGTTGTCAGATACACGGTAAGATGGATGCACTCATAGCACAGCTTCAAAATGTCATAAAATTGCTCCATCTGATATTTCAACAAAAAAATTAAGAAATTAAAAACTGAAAGTAACTATCATATGGAAAGGGTATACAGTAATTCCCAAGTCATTTTGCTAAAGTAACCAGTGCTGATATTACACTCAAACCCTGTCAAATGACACTGACTCGAGGAGATAGATAGGCAACGAAGTGCACCCTCACATGTGCTCACAACTTGGTCTGTTGAATTTGCCCAACCAAATGGTACATAACATGACAGATTCTGAGGATACACAAAGAACGAGCATTTATAGAGTCACCAGAGATTCTGAGGATAAATAAAATAAAGGGATTTTGGAAGTGCAGAGTGACATTATGAGGGTACCTTACTCTTCAGCAGCGTTAGCAGTGGAGCCCTCGTGTTCATATTTTTGCGCCAAGAAGGAAGCGGTGTTCCGCAGCCTGGTACCAAAGGGACGCTCATCACCTATATAAATCTGCCTGGAGCATGACCCCAGGAACTTCAACCATGCCGACCTCGCAACATTGTCACCTTCATTGCCCCACAAGAATGTGTCTGCAACCACAACCTGATAGTAGAGCTTCTTGAAGTCCACAAACTTGGCCCTCAAATTTACGTTCTCAAACAACTCAGCCACCTCTCTAGGACCTGCCAGAAGCTTTCTCCGTCGTCCCAGAGTCGTCAGCTCATGTAGAGCCAAACGGCGTTGCAAGTCCACTGAGCGCTGGCCCAGTCCACTCAACGCTCCAAGCACAAAAACAGCGTTTTGAGGCTTTCCTGTGAACTCCGAGATCATCCCTGCAATCCCATTGAAATCGTGGGAACAGTACGCTTCCCACTCCTCCGGACTGAAATAGCGGAGCAACGCGAGAATGCAGTCTTGGATTTTGTCCACTATTTCAAGCAACCCTCGCTCAAGCGTCAGGTGCACCATGATGACCAAAAGCTTCGCAACGTCTGTAGGCTCGTAATATGGTTGCACAACAGTCCGTCTTTCGAAGCAAGTGGAGATGAATTCAAGCACGGAACGCAGATTCTTTGCAGGCATTCTTCCCATGGTGGGAGCCTCCATGTCTTCAGAGCCTCCTTCGTGTTCCCTGTACCCGTACACAATAAGCGTTTGCTTCAGATCGACCAGGTTTGGTAGCCAAGTCATCTCAAATGAAGCCTCGGCATCCTGCAACCATACAAATGAAATGAAATCAATTATACAGTCAGTCCCTCTAAACAATCAAGGGAGAGAAACTCTTCGAGAAGCAGAGCTTACGGTGGATACTCGAGAGACTAAATCGACCAAAAACCTGCAGCTCGCCCTTTCCAAAGACTCCTCCCTTGAGTACGCCATTTGGTGGTACGCCCACCGTAAAGTGGACTCATCGCATCTCCTTGCACACAGAGCCCAGGATCGCAGAAACCCCGACTTGGTTAAAACCTCCAGCGACGTCTCACGCCCTTCCTCTTCCTTCGATTCTTGCAGCGCCCGGAGAATCAGGGGCGCCACACTTCCGTGGATCTAACACGAATTCAATGTATACTCCCTTGTCAGATATGCAAGAAGGAAAGGAATGCGAGCATTTCGTTGTACATGAGCTAAAAACATTCTCAAAAGAAGCAGCCTAGGTAGCTCTAGAACTCATTAAATCGTTTGCGACCAATTTAGTTTTCCAACAGTATACTCGCCATTTCTTGTCACATTTGACTGTCAAGTGACAAAGGAAAGAAAACAGTACAACGATCTATATAGGATGCTGACTTATGGTGGCATACATCGAATTTGGGAATCATTTCCTGTACTGTCTGCTTGCCTTTGAAGGCGCGGAGATTACTTTCGTATTTTCTAAGCCTGAAATCGAAAGAAAGCATTGGCCACAGAACCGTGAACTAATTTTTGGCAAAGTTGAAAGAATCCGACAGCCAAGAGAAGTGGAGAATCAAGGTGACTTACCGGAGGTACGGTTTCCCGTTCCGAAACTCGAAGAACTGGTAACCCCCACTCGGGTTCCACTTCCTCCCCTGCCCCACTGGCCACCTGCTTCTCCAACTCGTCGAGCATCTGCTGCGGGGCCTGGCGATCTTCCTCCCTGTCGTCATCGGAGGAGGAGCTGTAGAGATGCGATTTGAGCTTGGATACCTGCTGCAGTCGCTTGCTGCTGCTCTTCGGCTTCTGTTTGCGCACACTCTCCTTGTGATCGGCTTCCAGGATGTCGTCGAGGGTGATCACTTTCCTTTTCTTCTTGGCTGCCGGCGGAGATACAGCAGGCGGAGTCGCGCGAAGCCACTCCTCGTCGTCCTCCGAAACCAGAGCTTCCATGAGTCTCCAATTCCCTACAGGTTTCTGCAACCCTAATCCCCAAACCGGCACTCCCGCATCAAGAACAAAGTGGTTTAGAGCGACTGAGAAGATCCGCCAGGACTAACCCACTAACCCCTACAGGACGAAAAAATTCAGTTTTTGAATTGATCAGATTGGGGAACAACATAACATTTGTTAACTTCGAAATATTTTGTGGAGGACAAAAAAATGTATTGTGAATGACTTTCCAGGAATTGGACCATTTGTGGCAACCATTTATGGCAAAAAGGTGACATCCTCTTTGGTTTAATCTTGAAAGGATGAGACCTATTATCATGATAGTCATACAAAAATGATACAATTAGTGGCTGGATCATTGCATCTTGGTTTCTATTGTAATCTTGAAGTCATCCATTGAATCCAAAACATTCACATCGTTTTTCCATGGTTCAATAGAGGATGGGATATTCAACACCCTTTGAAAACCCAACACTATTATCTCAGCAATTATCCAAAAAGAGAATAATTATTCTTTGTGTGAGTCGTGGAGGTTTGGCCAAATTATGGCATTTGCTTGTGGATAATTGACTCTTTGTCAAGTAAAAAGGAGGACGAGGGTACTCATGAGCAATGGTATGAATATAATCAACTGAATTTTATACAAGATTCTTTATTTTTATTTTCAATTTTTTTAATAACTTCAAGGCAAAAGAAATATTTTTTCTTCTTCTAGCAACCACTAAATAAATGAAATAAAATAAGTTTTAGTAGAAAAATATAATATAAACTAACTAATGTGTCTCGCACTAATTGAATTGACTTCAATATTTAAAATCCTTTAAAAAACCAATTCAAACTTTTTGATATTTTATGGACGAACTATTGTCTTTAAAATGACCTAAAGCATAGTCACCTTTCTACATACAAGAGGCCTTGTTTGGAATTGGTTGCACTTAGCCATTCACACATCTCCTACTAAGGATCCTAGGAAGGCAAAAATATCACCCAATTGATTCCTAAGTTCAATTTTAGGGCATCTTTCATGTTGTTTGTTGTTCTACTCTCAACTTGTTTGATCCTTGAGTAAAGGTAGAATGATCCATAAAGCCCAAATGAATAGTGGTGCATCCATATATTTTTGGGTATTGAAATATTTGAATAGTTCACATGGGTGAGAGGCACAAGTTCAATATGGTGAGGATGGGTGGAGGTCTAATCTATACCAATCAAATTCAATAAATTTGAGCCTAACAAATTGGCCCAAACACACATTAATTTTATGCTTAACAATTCTATCATTACTAAGTCTGTCGATTCACATAAAAGTTGTATTACCCTATTGACTTCCAGTAATCTAACAAACAAATTGATCCAAATTTCACGAGTCTAATTAAGTACAAGCATTCAAATATTAATATTACAAACACCATAAATCTATTCAACACACATGCAGTATTGGTGATAATTTATTTAGTTTGTAAAACTCACAAGATTGCCTTCTAGTTACTAGCTAGAACTTCCAAATTGAAGATCATTAGTCATAAATAAATATTCTGCAATTCAGAACTTAACTACAATAAGTTGATCTCCAAACACAATTAAGCATCCAAACTATTTATACTTTGAATCTAATTGTCCAAGTCTATTTTTCTTTAATTGTGCAATCAAATATTTTTTATCTTTCTACATTGAATAGGGGTATTAAGGGATCCATACTAATTAATTGACATTACACACAATATAAATATCTATTTTTGTTGTACATCAATAGTTATTGAAGTGTCTGGGGGTTGTACATCATGTTTCAAACATCTATAGTTTTCTACAATAAGTCCCTTTAATTTTTTGGTCCCCTTAATAACCTTATTCAAAGTAGAGATTTCTCAAACATGGATTCTATAGCAATTTGGGCAAATTGACATGAATTGATGAAATTTTTTTTTACAAAGCCAATTCAAATTTGTATTGCACCTACAACCAATCTCACAAATCAACTTGTTACATGGCTACATATAGACATGCATATGTTGCTCTACATAAGACAACCTTACTCATAATAATTAGACAACTACAATCAAGATATATAGGGTAATTGATCATGCAAATTAAGTCCAATAGAATTACAATAAAGATATATAAGGTAATTTGATCATGCAAATTAAGTCCAATAGAATTACAATAAAGATATATAAGGTAATTTGATCATGCAAATTAAGTCTAATAGAATTAAGTCAGACAACTTAACTCACATGATAACAAACATGACATAGACAAACACATTGTTAAATCATTTGTAGATATAGATTCACGTTTTTGGATCAATTTAACAGTCGACACTATTTCTTAAAACTCATCTTCAACTTCAACATATTCAAATAGATTTGAGTTACAAACTGTGTTCTTGGTATCCACATTTACTTCAATAATTTAAATTGATGCATGGTAGGAATAATTTGACATGTATACACAATTCAGTTGCAGTTTTTGAACCTCATAAGGAAAAAATGAGCCCTCAAATGGGTTGTGAATATGTAGACAATGGAAACAATAGGGAACGCTAGCCAAAAAAGTAATTCAAAATTTAATTTTTGTTTTTGGCCAACAAACTGGAGGGTGTGATCAGTGCAAGACAATTCACCTAAAATAATTTTAAAAATTAATACATACAACATTACAATTATAAATATAAAATTATAATTTTTTGAATTTAATGTGGTATTAGTGCGATCATATCAAATTGCTATTTTTTTATATTAATTTTCAAGTTATTTTATTATTATTTTAAAATAAATATATTATTATTATTATTATTATTATTATTAATGTGGCCACTATTCATCATTGATGATGAATGGTGTCCATTTGTCCCTTGAAGGGACTGTGAGTTCTAATGAAAGGAATTTTCATTGCAAAGCAACTCTTTTGAGAACTAATTTTTTTTCTAATGCTAGTCAATCAATGGTGATTTCCACGACAATTTGCCCTTTACACTTGGACACAATACGTATACAAATTTGAATTGATCAACTCGACCAATCCTACTCAGAGTTTAGACAATTAGATATATTGTCACATAATTAATCTCTTACTACTTTTAGTGACTCAAGTACTTCAGTGATACACACATAATTGGGGATTTGTTTTCTCACAACAATTGATTGACTCAATCTAATCTAGAATCCTTACAAATGCACACTCCCACAATTAGACAATTGATACAACATATTGAATATGTATTACAATTGAAGATTTACAAGTGCAATTCATCAATGAATCATAAACTTGCATGACCTAAAGAAAAAGATGAACAGTCAATGGACTTGTAGTTCCCACAAATTTTCATTTGAAGCAACACTAAGTTTGCTTGACCCACTTCCAATCTATTCAATTAGCACTAATTCAAATTCACTAGAATTTGTTGAACCTACAATGTAACTTATCTCTATTTGACATTCATCAATGGAAATGAAACAACTAATCAATCCTATCTACACACACATAGCTATTAGATAAATAATTCAGAATTTCTACAATTGTATATAGCAATGCATTTTCTTATAACAACCTCCAATTAAAAGATAAATTAATTTTTCAATGAGAATATTTCCACAATGGAATCTTTTTGTTCAAATCAAAGCTATCTTCTTACAAATTATCTTTATCTTCATCTTCTAGGAATATCCTATACAGTGGTGAGATTAATTATTTTGCCAATTATTGTCATCAAAGACTATTAATATCTCTTGTATTCTTGGTATATTTGGTGTCCAATTTGGACTTCAACCTAGGACTTCAACTAAGAAAATTCTTATTCAAAAAATGGTCATTCCAATATGCAAAATTGAAGTTATTAAAAAGTTGGTTGCTAGCTAAAGGCCATTGCCTTCCCCATCCCTCCCATCTACATTCGCAACCCTCTCCACCAAATCTGTCTTAAAAACTCATTTTTTAAAGCACTTGTTTTTGTGACTTGTTAGGGATAAATATAAAAATTTGCATCTTATTTTTTAGTGGTTAATTTTAGTGTTTCACAATCTCTCATAACTAATTGAGGTCTTTGATTCTAATTATGAATTTCAATTTTATAAATTTAATCATTAATAATATATTTATGAAATTTTAATAAGGTAAAAAATTTGAATGGGAAGGTGAAAGAGACTTCTTATTTTTGGAAAGTAACTTTGTACCAAGAATTAGTATCAAAGTATACTTGATTCCCTAGTAAAGGGAATCCAAAATTTACAAAAGCAACCAAATTAAAGATGATTCGGGCGACACTAGCACAAACAATTGAAAAAAACAAAAGGGAAGATTTTACTTGTTTTGTTTAACTTCTAATGACTCTCATTATAATTTTTGTTGTCATTGTCCATATTTGGATTGCACTTTTGGAATGCCATGGAAGTTAAATTCTTTTATGTATAGTAAAATGAACTGTCTTTGTCTTTTTCTTTGTATAGAAGTATTACACTTTGAATTTATCCAAATTTTTAGTAAATATCAAACTAGAACAAAATTAAAATCTATTATCAAACAATGATGCATAAGGAATTGCTTACATAAAAAATTTAAAAAGATCACAATGACAAAATTTAACGATTTGGTGTCTAAACTACCAACTTATCAATATTATTGTCAATAATATTGAGAATACATTAAAACTATAAACATGAAACCAAATCCTTCTAACTTATGGCATCATTGGATTTTTTTATTCTATAAAATCCTCCAAATCCTAGTCTATCACACATTCTTTTTTATTGAATGTAAATTCACTATAAGGTACACTATTATTACCATTTGAGTTGTAAGACAACTATATCACTAAAAATTTAGAAAAACAAAAAGAGAATTTTTATATATTCTTTTGCTCCTAGAAGTTGGATTCGACTATATCAAAAAGCACCTACAAGACAATTTTTAAATAGATAACAATACGTTAACAACTAAAGAACTAAAAATTCTATATATACACTTGGTTGTCCTCCCTTTTGATGTTTCATTTTAGGTAGTACGACAAAACCACTAAGACAGAATATAACCTAAATATTGATGAAATCATGTCGTACATGTGAGACAACGATTAAGGTATTGAAACTTTAACTTCTATTACATAAAGACCATAACAATGTTAGAGGGTGAATTCCATTAGCAGCAAGAAATTGTAGAAGAATCTTTTATTCAACCACTCAACTTTGGTCAAAGCTCTCTATTGCTACAACTAAAGGTGGGATAAAATCTATTCAATTTGACTTCTGACACAATGATACAAAAAAAGATTACAGCGACCAGCTTTAATAGAGGTCGTAAATTGTCCATTCTTTCCAAAATGAAAGTCACACCTCATTTAACTCAAAACTTGCTAATATCAACACTCCCCAAGCTCTTACAGTCTCCTATGGCTCAAGATTCACAAGTAGATATCAAAACAACAAAATTCAATTCAATCTTACGTGATTCAAGAATCACAAGTAGATGTAAAATCAAGGAAATCCAACCCAAACAACCACAACAATCCACAATAACAAACCCACAACAAGATTTTGCATTCACTAGTGGCAATTTTAGTTGGATTGCAAATCCTAAATAAATTATAATACTTGTAGTGCTCCAATCAACAATGCTAGCATGTGAGCCTAGAAATGTGAGCCTATGAGCTTGGTGTAAGTAGGTACTCTACAACTATTGAAGGTGCCTCTAATATACATACCTATAACATAAGTATTATATAACCATGAAAGGCACCTATAACATAAATATTCTATAACCATGAAAGGCACTTATAACATAAATATCTATAATATAGGCACTTATAATATAAATATCCCATAGCCATGGAAGGTACTTATAACATAGATACCTATAATATAGGATCCTAGGCTCACATGCTAGCAACCGTGGTATTCAAATTTATTGCTTTGCAACCCCAAATCATCCAGTAATTTAGTCATGTGTCTCTCAATATGCCCAATAAAAACCAAGGATACTTCCTTGAAATAGCATATAAACAATTAGAGGATTGGAGATCCTTTAAAACCCTCATATTGTTTCTAAAGCTTGACTATATAGGTATAGGATACTTTTCTATAAGTTTGATAGTTTTGTGGTTGAAATACAGAAACATGAAAACGTCTATGATAATCACATCATTTATATAGTGATGATTGAAAATAGAATTTTCCTTACTGATTTAATTATATTAATTTCAGTATTAAATGCAAGATTATTAATTATTTAAATTTCAAAAAATAAAAATAATTTTTTTTTTGAATTTGTCAGAGGTGGTCATTTAAAATGAATCACCAGTTTCAATAGGGACAACTGTTTTTTTAGTCTTTGGATATGAAATTGAGAGTATTTGCAAGTATGCATGATGTATTAATAAATCATATTATCAATAATTTTATATATATATATATATATATATATATATGTATATTTATTTTAAGTCATTTCTTTTTAACAAAAAAAGTTTTAAAATGTTTTTATAGAATATATAATATGCTTTTATGCTATAATATACAAGGATGTATTGAATAAATTGCATCATTATATAAAAATGTTTTTATTTTCAATGTTATTATTGTACTCATTGTATATATCTGTCATTTCTATAGTATCTGACAAATAAGATTTAAATCAGCTAAATTCTAAGTTGAAAAATAAAATATTCAAATTTCAATTCTATTAGAATAATTGATAAATTACAACTGCAAATAAAAATGTTCTCAATAAAAATATTATAACAAATAATGATGGTAATAAAACAATACTAAGTGATGGAAGGCTAGCATATGAGGTGATTAAAGAGACTATTAGAATAGATTTCAATATTTGTAAACATGTCACTAGAAGTATAAGAAGGATGGGTCGTACTAAGAAATTGGTGATAAAAGGAGATGTTAATTCATAATCATAATCAAGAGAAGAAAGTGTTACAAGTGTCATTAAAATACAAGTCTTCAATATGATTGTTATGAGAAACAAAAATATAATATCAACTTCATCGTCTGTATTTGTTGCATAGTTTTTTTGAATTTTAAAATCAATTTTTGATATCACTTTAGCAAAAAGATTAAAGAATATAAATTAAATTATTACTATTTTTTTACATATGACCTTGAATTACTATTGAATGTTCCAATCATTAACAACAAATCATTGTATTAGGTTCAAAAGGTTCATTACTAATGCCAATATCATTTTAATATTTTTTATTATCTTGTGTTCATTTCAATATGATCAAATATAAACTTGTTTATAAATATTTGGAATTTTCTCTCTTTAATATATTGAAATCAATTTTAAATCCTTTCATTTAATCTTTTTTTATTTATAAAATTACATACATATAATAATTTGACTTGAAAGTTGAAAAGTTTGGAAATCAACTTGAATAATTCTTTTATCAAATTTTCATCCCTTGTATCAAATTTCATGTTACCTAGATATAGATGTAAATTATATTACACATAGCAAAAAATTATAAATATATAGTACCCATCCATATTATGTATTTATTGATTTCAGAAAAAAAGATATAAGAAAAGATATAGAGCTCGGTAAGCATAATTTTTTCAAATTGTAATTCTTGTTTATTTGTGGTTTACAAAATTTTAATGAATTTTAAGAAAATTTTGAAATCACATTGAAAACATACAAGATGAGTAAATTATGACATCATATTATCATACATGTGTTTGATGTTATAATATTGACATATTTATTTGATGGATATAGAATTTTTAGAATTTTCAATTAATGAAATTTATATTTATTGATTGGTATTGTAATTTATACCACATTTATGTTGATTTCATTGAAAACACGTGTGTTGAATAAATCCAATGTCTTTGCAAAATTATTTTGAAGGTTTTATTTGGAATTTAAATTTGAATAGCTTGAAATAATATTATGAATACAATATCTTCTATTTTTTTTTAGTGATTTTGAACTTTGAAGTCATATTTCTTTATAGATTTTGAATTCTTTGTAGATCTACCTTGTAAAATTGATGTTTTGATTTTCCTAATGAGGTAGATTAATAAAAATAATTCTAGTAACAACCTTTAGATTAGAATTAGTTTAATTGATATTTAATTTAAAATCATAATTTTGAGGCACCACAACTAAAGTTTCATAAATGCTTTGGACCATTTTGTCTATCATTTAATATATATTTATGCCTCAAAAAATCACCATGTCTTGAAGAGGTGCCACAAGTTATGAATAGCAACTAATAAAAATTTGAAGAATTTATGAGGCTCAACTTATTTATAAAAAACAAATTGTGTGAAAAAACAAAGTAAAACTCAAAAATTTAAGGAGATTTAGAAATTTGTCATGGAAGAGTGTAAGATCCTATATTGTCTTATTAACAAATTCTCCCTGCTAAGCTAGATTTGGCTATTGCTTAAAGATCCATAGATCCTTACCATTAGCAATAGTAGGATCCTACTCCCTTTTAGAGACTTACCTTTTGTAATGTATTATGAGTTTATAATTGAATATTATTTGATTTTATAAAGTTTAATATTAAAAAATATATTAAAAATATAAAAAATGATTAACAAAACAATATGCATAAGTTGTAGTAATTTGAATGTCAAATTTTAAAATATAAAAATTATTTACGACCCAAAAAATAAAAAATAAAAAGTGTTTCATGAATCATATAAATGAGAATGGTTTTAGATAATTGGTTGCTTTTAAAAACCACCACAAGTTTTTAACCCCTAAAGCCCCGTTTGTCCCCTTGGGGGACAATTTGTGTCCAGGTAGGTTCCTATTGTCTCAATTTGAAGTGAATTTTTTTGAGAGTTTTTGAGGTTGTATAATTTTGCGAGAGATTCGTGGATATATAATTTTTGTTTCAATCGGATTCCGGATGAAAAAGTTATGGCACAATAAGCAAGAAATGGAGATTCTCGGGCAGCCCAAAAAAAATACAAAATATCAAAATAATTTTTTTTGAATTTTTTTTCTGAAATATTATATTTGTATTTATAAGTGAAGCTTTGATTCATTTTATTTGGACTAGGGATGAGAAAGTTATGGACAATCTTAGTTTTTTGGGCAATTTAAGCATCTTCTTCAGAAAAAACTTTTTGTCCAACTTTGAATGCTAATATCTTCCAATCCGTACGGCCAAATTTGATGAAATTTTTACTACTTGGTCTCAGATAAGTTAAGTATAGGATCCTACGGTTAAATTCAAATTTTTTTATTTTTTATTTTTTCTTAAGTGAATGCAGTAGAAGTGGTAGTTTTGAGTGTTTGTTGACAGAAAACACCTTCGGGGCTTTAGAGGTTAAGAGCAACTAATGAAAGTTAAAGAGTTTTTTGAGACACAAATTTATTAGTAAAATATTTAAAATAAAAAATCCTACAAATTATTAATAATTTATAAAAAATTGCAATTTTTTAAAAATTTTAGTGGAATTTTTCCTAGACTATGATTTTGAATTTGTCGCCACAATGTTTTAAAGTCCCCTTTGGTAATTGAAGTTCTACTTTGTTAATAAAATTGCACCTAACAATTAATAGAGACCTAGTCATAATTGATGTTATAGATGTACTTGAAAATTAGATATCATCAAAAATTAGATATCAAATCATATTTTCTATTTTAATTCAAATTGACTAATGGATTAAAGGGATGCTAAAGGAAAAGAAAAGAGATTAAAAAGTTTTTTTGACCTTTTTGTGGTTTGAAATTGAAAGAATAAGACTAAATCTTCATTGTGATTAATATACTTGTAACTTTGCTATATTTTTATTCTAAAAATAATATAAGGTGAATAAAAATTTAAATGTACTTTACAATAAGAATTAAAATGAGTCTAAATAAAATCCATCATTTCATGACATATAGGAAAAATCAAATTACAAAGATTTCATACATTAAATTAGATGGTTTGTTTTTGTTTTGTTTTGTTACAATGAGATTTCCTTGACCATAAGTCCCTTGGTTGCATTTTTGGTATTGTTGGAAAGCTCTCTACGAGGAAGGATGCATACTAGGCTTTGTTTTGTGGCTTTGGGACCTATAAAAGTTATTGAATTTTGAAGTTTTTATGAATGACAAAATGACAAAATGACTTTTATTTTTATTATGGTTGTGGCAACAACACAAGGCACACTAAAAAATATTAAAGATGCACTTTATGTTGATTTTGAGGTGTTTCAATTATTTTTTGTATAAAAGATGCAAAAAATCATAAAAAAAAAAATTAAAGTCCTAAAACACCCTTAACAATAACTTTCAATTCAAATTTCACCATAAAACTTTTAAATTTAGTTATCACAAGTAGAGCTTGCAATTCTATAAAGTTTTTTTTTTTTTTTAATTTTAAATTTTTTAACTATGAATTAAACTACATTTTACAAGCCTTCATCCAAAATTTGAATTCATTTGAAATAATTGAACATTGAATGTAAAAGTTGTAGCCAATTGAATAATAACTTTCACTTGGTCATATTTTATTAGCCAAAATAAAATGATAAATTGAAAAAAGATTGAATGAAATATTCAATTGTGGTCAAAATAGTTTGACAACCAATTAGATCTCATCTAGTCTTGTGGATCACAAACTCCAAATCTTGCACCTTGACAAATAAATGCAAAAATTGAGCTCTACTAGATAGTTGAATAATTATGTATTTTTCAAAATCTTGTAGCTAATTCAAGGCTTAGGACTCCAAATATGAATTTATGAATGTCCAGATTTAATTATCCTTGGTAATAATAATTTTTTGCATTATCTCAAAGAAACAATTTGAAGTTGGATCCATTGTCAACAAGACTAGATGAGATTTGGAGTAAGCATAAAGCAACCAACAACCCTAAAATGCTTACACAACCTAAAAGAAGAAATATAAAAATAAAAAATGCACCTATACATCTAAAATCAAATAAATTGATATTTGATATTTTTGATGATTTTTGGTTGAATTTTCTTGGTAATAGGTCTTGTTCTTCCAAGGAGAAGCTCATTATAATATGGAAATGCTTACTTGCTTGAAAGAGACAACCTTTCACTCTTTAAACAATGCACCAGTTCACATACTTAGCTCTTCCTTCAAATCATAGAGTCACCACGCTTCTTCACCACCGTCATTACCAACCACAATTGATGGAGTGGTGGCCATCATGATAATGCTTGGTTTTTCCTTATCAAATTTATTCTAGAGTCACTACATTTTTTCTAAAAAATTTCAAAATTTCAAAATGATCCTCGCACCCTCAAGTTCATATATAGTTTGGAAATGAATTGCTGGGAAACTCTTTCATGTTTGGTTGAGTTATGGGGATTGGTGCTGTGATGGTAAAAAAACTGATAATGTTTTCAAGTTTCGGTTGTTGTAGTTTTTGGACATGAGGCTTTTCTATGTGAATTCGGAGGAGATTAGGATTAGAGAAAGGAAAGTAAATGTAAAGAGAATTGGAGGTCACAATGGATTGACTTTGACTCCTTAGAAATGACATTGAATGGAATTTGTAAGTTGAATATTGGAGATGGTTTGGGAGAATTAGGATTACGTTAGTTTAGTAGGATTCATTAAATTTCTTTTGATTAGGTTTTAGGTTGTGAAGAAGAAGAGAATGGTGCGATTTGCAATGCAAGCACTTGGAACTCAATCTCCTCATCAAAGACCTGCAAAAAGGTCACGTAGTGAGCCTTTGGTAGAGCTACCAACGTCGCCACCACTATCTTTGCACCTACAAGAGGAGGAACACCAGTCATTAGCTACATTTGATCCTGACACTCTTGATTGCCAAATTTGTATGGAGGCACTCTTTGCTCCTATTTTTCAGGTATACCTGATTGCAAATCCCCTCTCAAATTTTTTTTGGTCTTGAAACTCAAACATAATGCAGTAGGGAACAAATGCTACAAATGCTTTGTAATGGATGTTAAACTCTTTAAGAAACTTCTTGAACTTCCTTTGAATATGTAAGAAACCGAACACTTAGTATAGAAAAATGAATCCAAACACACAGTGAAACAATCAATTGAAAAGCAATTTGGGACACATAAGAAATAATCCCTAGCAAAATAAAATGAATTCATGACACCTTATTTTTCAAATTTGAGTTGGATATGATTCCAGTTTGGAGTCTTGCAATTCTTCTAATTCTAGTTTGTCTAAAGTAGATAAATATTAGACCACCATATCCTCCCACCTTCATTAAAACTTTTAAGAAAAGCAAGAATCAGGACAATCAAAGCCTCTCTAAGTCTCGCCTTGAAAGTTTCTTTGTCTTTTTATCTAAGTGTAGCCACTCAAGGAAATTGTAGGATCCCAAATTGGAATTATATCTTCAGTTGTGAGCTTGTTAAGCTAATGAACCATTGTCTTCAAATGTGACAATATGTCAGAATTTCAATTTAATTGGTTATCATAGATTCCACTCTAATTATCTATTTCTAATTTTAGTTCTAAAAAGGTATTATGCCACTAATAGCTAAAAATGCTATAGGCATAGCTGCACCATTTTTCAATTGCAAGAGTTTTTGATAGCAAAATTTTATTGAGGTAGACGTTCTTGAGTGTTTATGGCAGTGCTCGAATGGCCATATTGCCTGTTCCAATTGCTGCCAGCAACTGAGTAACATATGCGCATCGTGCTCCAAGCCCACAGGAAAAATCCGATGCTTGGCCATTGAGAAGCTGATTGAGTCTCTCTATATGAGTTGCAGATATGCAGAGTATGGGTGTCCAAAGATGCTCAAATTTGCAAAGAAGAGAGGCCATGAAACCCTTTGTCTTTACACGCCTTTCCAGTGTCCTGTTTCTGAGTGTTCTTTTTCAGGAGTTGCTAAGTCCTTTCCTGATCACTTCCTGGAGTCACACCAAACACAGACACTGGAGTTTCAATACGATGTGTGGTTCACTGTTGTCTTGAACCCGACCGATTTGCATGTGCTGCTAAAAGCAGACAACATGGTGTTTCTTCTTCACTATGAGAAGGAAGACTTAGGCAACATTGTGTATGTCACATTCTTTGGGGCTCCTCATAGAGAAGAGTTTTTTTCTTACCACTTGGGAGTGAAATCGGGTCAGACCAGGCTCACTTTGGAGAGTGTTCCACGCAGTATTCTGCAAGAGGATAAGCGGTCCACCAACTTTGTTTTCATTCCTAGAGCCTTGAATGCTCCTGAAGTTGTGGTGCAAATTGAACTCTCATTTCATCACCCTGGTGAAGCTATCTCAGGGTTGCAGATCAGCCCATAGCTTCCTTTTTAGAAAACAAATTCTAAGAGCAATTGCAACATGAATCTCCTTTAAAGATATTGAACCTAGGTTTTGCATAGAATCCCATCATTTCCCTCACGGCAAATGTGGACCAATAAACTGTAATATCTATTCAATATGCTATTTGAATGCAGTGGACAAATGAACTTGGAATTCTAACTGCTATTTTGTAAAATTATGTATTTCTTATATTTAAGATGAAAGGAAGACCAAATGGATGCCAAGTTATTTAATAAGCAGTATTCCAATAGGAGCAAAAATGCTCATAGAATCTTAAATTACCAGTAACTTACAATTTGGTAGCACTCGAATTCCTAGACCACCATTGATTCAAGGTGGATTCAGAGTTGTAGGTTGCATTGTTGTTTGTCTTAGTAGAGCTTGATGGTGCTTCACCATTCATGGACTACTAATAAAAAAGTTCTTTATGTTTTGGAATTCTCATGGATTTAAGAATATGGCTAGCAAGGATGGAACATCCGTCAAATCTACAGCTATATAGTGTGAGACCAGTGAATACCCAAAAGATGCACTGCTTGCATCTTCTGGGTACATAGTGTATATGCAGGTTGCCTAAACCTTCTTGGGCTTTACTGCCTGATCTCCATTGTTCCTCTCCCATGTGGGTGTAAGAGCATTGCCACCCATTCATGGTCTATGCGGCTCGGGGAATGGGGTGGCTCGGGCCCGGCTCCTCTCGGGTTCCACTTGGCCATGGAGGCTCCCCACTCATTCATGGCCGTAGAACACGGGAAAAAAGTCAATTACACACTTAAAGAAAAAAATATAATTTTTTAATTTTGATTTATATGCAATGAAAAACGCAGCTTGATTCTTCAAATGTCAACTTATACATAATGCATTATACATTTTGAACTTAAACTTTTCTATCAAGCATAATTGATTTGAAAATAAAAAACAATTTTATCAAAAAATTGAAATAAGATAACAAAAAAATAAGATTTTGATTATTAAATTTTTAAGAATTTAAAATTTAAAAGTTGAATTAAAATTCAAAAGCAAATTGCGTTGAAAAAGTGTATCAAATTTTTTCTTAAACAAAATGAGTTTAAATGTGCTTGAGTGTAAACCTCAAGCACACCTCAAATACATTTCTATTTTTCTGATTGCATGTAAATTAAAAAAAAATAGGGTGAAACATTCTATTCAATTTTTTTTAAATGTGCTTGAGGTGCGCTTGAGGTGTGCTTGAGGGTTCCCACAAGCACACCTCAAGCATATTTTAAGAAAAAATTGAATAAAATGTGTCACTAAGCTTAAAATTTATTTATTTTAAACTCAAATGGAATAAAAAAAGTAAAAATATGCTTGAGGTGTGCTAGAGGTATACTTCAAGCACACCTCAAGCAAATTAAAAAAAATTTGAATTTAATGTTTCATCCTATTTTTTTAATTTACATGCAAAGAAAAAAGTAAAAGTGTGCTTGAGGTATACCTCAAACACACCTTAAGCACACCTCAAGCAAATTAAAAAAAATTTGAACTAAGTATTTCATCCTATTTTTTTTAAATTTATATGCAAAAAGAAAAGTAAAAGTGTGCTTGAGGTGTGCTTGAGATATACCTCAAGCACACCTCAAGTATACTTGTCAAATTTTAAAAAAAATGGGACTTGAATGTTTCACCCTATTTTTTTTTTTAAATTTTATGCAAAGAGAAAAGTAAAAGTGTGCTTGAGGTGTGCTTGAGGTATACCTCCTCAAGCACAGTAGCACACCTCAAGCATACTTGTCAAATTTCAAAAAAATTTGAATACAATTTTTATTTTGAATTATGATTGAAGTGGAATGAGAGAAGTAAAGTGTGCTTGAGGTGTGCTTGAGGTAGACATCTAGCACACCTCAAGCACACTTATATAAAGAAATTTTTCACAATTTTTCAAAACATGTTTTTTAAAATTTTCATCAATATGGAATGAAATAATTTACTTGTGCTTCATGTGTGCTTGAAGTATACCTCAAGCACATATCAAACACATTTGTATTTTTTTTAAATAATTTTGAATACAATTTTTGTACCCAATTTCTTTTAAATATCAAGACCGGGTCTTGTAAATTTAAACCCTCCCCAACTTGCTCACATCTCCCTTTTTCAATTTTGTTTTTTTTGCGTATTGTCATTGCACCTACAAGTGGACCAAATTTGAAAAGAAACCCAACAAATTATAGCTTCCCACACCCCATCATCGCGTAGCACGACAAAATGAAAACTGACACCTTCACTTCCTCAGTCAACACGCTTGGAGGGGACGGGGTCCAATGGTTTGCAGTGCCTATTTTAGCGTGACCGGACTCCTTCTATCCCTGGCCGGGTGCATAGTGGGAGAAGTTTTGGAGGCCGGCCCCGGCCTAGCCTGGGCCGGGGAGCTTCCCTGTCAATGGGTGGCGATGCTCTAAGCTAATCTTCACAAAGTTATGCAAGGTCAATTTCCAGTTTCTTATTTCATTTCATTTTTATATTTATGTAAAGGTTTTACACTCCAATTGGGACATGGGATACTGTAGTTGCGAATTTCTTTGTACCTCAGTTGCTAGAGTTTTGATGGAGGTTGAGAGCTAAATCGGCTTCATTTGAAGAAATTTTTGGCAGATTTGGTCTAAGTTCCATTCCATTCAATCTACATACAAGATGTGTTGAAACAAACATACAATTGTCAAGATTAGAATCTCTTCGCAACTGCATCTAATTGTGACACCTACCTCAATATTATACTCCAAAATAAAGATTGCACAATTTGAAGATGAGAATTACATATCATCATTTAACAATGGTAGTAGAGTGTCTTTTGGATTCATGTGAAAAGGATAATTTATTCATTATCATGGTGAAAATGTTTGATGACCAAGACCATTTGCATTTGGTGTCATCTAAAATTTCATTGTAAAAACTTAGGGATGCCTATGTATCCTCTCCAAGCTACTTGTTTGTAGAATTTTTAGAGTGTAGTAACAAAAAAATATTTTGCCTTTGCCTTGCTCAATTATGTTATGCTAAACCTTGGCATTAGATGAGATTTGGAGGGCTAGGAGGTCCGATTTAGGCTTGTTCCCGGCGATGTTCCCCTAGCAATTAAAGAATGTCGGGGTTAGAATTCTTTTTTAAAAAATGAAAAAAAAATGAAAAAAAATTCTTAAAATGAAAAAAAAAATGAAAAAAAAAAATTAATAATATGACATGGCAGTCTCTATGCCACGTGAGGCAGCTATTGCAGCGTAGTTCTGGGGGCTGGGACCCTTGGAAAACTTGCAACCCTCCCCAATGGTTGAAAATCATCTAATAAGGTCATATTCATTATATTGAGACTTTTTGCAGTTTCATTTTTATCCTCAACTCGAGGATAAATCACTTTATCTCTTTACTAGTATTTTTTTTATAAATAGATAACACACCAACTTTTGGAATGTCATTATAGAATCATTATAGAATCATTACTTTAGCATTACTTATTTTTGTTTATAAATAGGTAACACACCAACTTTTGGAATGTCATTATAGAATCATTACTTTAGCATTACTTATTTTTGTTTATAAATAGGTAACACACCAACTTTTGGAATGTCATTATAGAATCATTACTTTAGCATTACTTATTTTTGTTTTCAATTACTACTTTTTTAAATGAATTTTCCAATAACTAGCATTATATCTCAAAATCTACCAAAAGTCTCAATATAATGAATATGGCCTTTAATGAGTTATTTCTCTCTTATTTCTCTCTTATGCTAATATCAACTTTAGTACACCTATTCTATATCCTTGAAAGAAAATAAGATACAATGTCACGAGGATGCATACAATGAATGAGGCCCAAGGGCTTGTAGAGATTGAACTTTCATTCATTTTGCTTGTACTAAAAATATTATCAATCTTTTTAAAATTTAAAAATTATTCATATAATGTCTTGAAAACATATGTTGCCTCTATTATTAATGATATTCATATAATGTCTTGAAAGAATGACCAGAGTAGATAGAGCCATTTACATCAATAAAAATGTACATTATAGATGAAAAATCATTAATTCATCCAATATTAATTACAACCATCCAAATACAGATATATCATCCCATTTCAAGAATTTTGAAAATTTTACAAAATATTCAAAGATGGTGTCCAATAATTTAAAAAAAAATTGGTGAGTAATCCAAAAAAACACTAAAAGTTGAGTGAATTTAATAAAATAATTGGACCTAATTATAATGTATTTGCAACAACGTCCCATTTTGATCCTTGCCTAAATGTACAATATTTGTACATGACAACATAAGGTCCATTTTGGGTACACTAATTTTTAGCACTTTGAAAATTCATACTTTAATTATATGGTGTTTAGAAATTGCATTCAGAAATGTTCTAGAATACCCTTTTGAGTATAAATAAGATTCAACAAAAGCTTAAATTACCATAATTCAATGATAGGAACCAGGTTGAAGATCTTTTTCAAACTACATTAGGTGTTATTACCTTACAGGAACCACTAGAAGAAAATGAAGGGTTGTACTAGTGCTTTTACAATTGTACTTTCAATTGTACATGATATGTACAATTGATGCAAATTTTGGGACCTTCCTTCATTACAAACAAGTTGTATTTGTACGTGGTCACTGGTTTGCAACTCAAGTGTGCTTCAGTGTGACTTGTAGTGTGAGTGCAATGTAACTAAAGTGTAACTACTATGTGACTGAAGTACAACTAGTAGTGCTTCAAATTTCTATAATGTAGAAGACTATAGGCCTATCTGTGAAGGACACATGGATGATAATATTGAATTGTCTTTTTTAACTAAGGTTTGTCTATTTTATCATTAAAAAAATTATATATATATTAATTTTCAAACACAAGATGTTGTAGTTGTTCTTTAATTGTGCATATTTGTTGTGCAAAGATTGTTGGAATTATAGATGTATTGATATTGACTTGTTCATAACAATATACTCATTGATGAAAAAATGGCTTCAATTACATTTTGAATTTAGAAGTGACTTGCAATCCTTCTTAATCATTTGTAGTCATTGACTGCTAATATTATTGTGCAACAACTATTGCAACAATGACTCACTTAAGACTAAGATTCATGTAGAAACAATGCAGTTGTTCTATAGTCAATTGTACAACTTGATGCACAAAAATTTAATTTAAAAAATGGCATCTTGTATTCAATGTTAGCAACGTTGTCACTACCACGGATTGCACACAACCACAACAAAATAGATTTTAAGTGTCAATCCATAGGAAAATAACTTAACATTATTTAATAATGCCCCTTCTATCCCCCCTTTCTAATACTAGTATTTATATTATTATATATTACATACAACATCACCAAAAAAAGTCTACTTTGAGCAAAAACTTTAATTTGTATATACCACAACTATTTCACCTTAATAAAAGCCCACCCTCTATGTTTGTTGTCCTTTGTCAAACATGTGCTTCCTTCAATCCTCATTTATTTGTTTTTCCCTACATATATTGACAAAATGATCAAAGTTAGACATTTAATGCAACTTAAAAAGGAGGTATAATTTTTAAGGTATAATATGATTTACAAGTCTTCATCACTAAAAGTTGCTAACTTCTAATAAATATAGTGTCACTACAACTATACAGGAAGCTATCTACAACACGTATTACAGGAAGTGAAAAAATACAATCTTATGGTAGCAAACAACATCAAGAGACAAGAACAACTATTCAACTAAGACCTTAGCAATTACAACATGCAAGGAAAGAGAACCTCAAAGTTGTGTGAGGAGTGGTAATGGTAGCAAGAGACAAAGGTAAAAAAGTAGAAGGTATTATAGTTGGAAGGCAGCAAGGGTTTTTCAAATTCAAAATAAGAAAAAAAACCCCTCATCTTTCATTTATTTTGGTAGGTCTAGGTGAAAGGAGCAACAATTACATTGCAAAATTCAACATAATGTGGTTCATGATTGCTCTATGACTATCCTTGGTATAAAATTGGCAATTTTTTGACAATATTGACAATGATAATTTTTTATTTAAAGATTTGTTGGATCAATTATGTGCATTATGAACTTTAGTCTTTGGACAAAAAAATTGAACCTAAAAACACATTATACGGTTGTGAAATATAAATTGAATGCATTGCCCAATTCAACAAATTTTCAAATGCAAGGGTACTAAGATGTAACAATGGTCTATATTGCAACCTATAGTCTCTCTACAATGGCTAATGCTATCCAGGGCTCTCAACTCCGAAATCAAATTCAAATATTGTGAGGACCAACATCATTTGCATGTTTGTCAAATTGTTTATATATTAAAAATCTTATAAATGTCAAATGCCCTATTTAACTACTTTTGGACTTTGGGCCCAATTTCGGACTTTTTGGAAGATATCCCATGATGATTACAACCAACATTATGGAAAAAATCACCGTCATGATGTTGAAAGTAGCTAGGATAATAGGTAATTGAGCACATATGTATATTAAAAGCCATATAACAGAACGCGCTTTGGCATTGTAAGCGTTTAGGGTGCGTTTTTTGCTGTTTTATTCATTGAAACAAATCCATCATCTAGGGATTTCATGATGTAGAGATTGAAATACTTGTCCACAAATTTACTTCTGGAAATTGCAGACCATGTGTAAATATTGTGAATTCAAATGCTAACATGTCGACATGTTTATTTCGTTAGAAGCATTGAGATCCACAACAAAATGGAGGTATGAAATCCATCACTGAAATTGGGAATTGGAGATCAAGAGATCTCCAGATGAAATTCCCATAGCATTATACAGGCATATAGGATGACATGTTCAATGCATGCAAATAGAGAGATTTCTGCAAAATAGAGACAATTATATAGTGAAGTAAGGTGAAATCACCACAATTCATTCGTAAAGATACACCAAAGCATACTTAGGCGTGCGCCTCTGAAATGAATATGAAATTAGCTTGCATTTCAGAGTCTACTGTACAAGTAATTGGGGTCATCTCTAACATGTATGACCGGGGGGATTAAATGCATCCGCATGTTCATAGGATCTATATCAAGGAAATGAACCGTTCGATTCCTAAGTACCTCCCTGGCATGAGGATCACTAACGAGGGTCTTCAATACATGTCGACGATGAGGATGATGCAGTTGCAACTTGCAATGTAAATCACATCCACAATTTATCCGCCATAACCTCGAAATAAGTTTTTGTGGAAGAAAACGTGCAAGAATCTCTTTCAATGACGACCAATGCATATTCGACTAGAGGAAAACGGAAGTCGTTGTCAGCAGAAGACTAATGAACGCCTCGAAGCGTGATAATGTCTTCACATTAATCTGGAGATCTGAAGGAGAATCGCCACTGCAGAGAGCACCCGTGAGTACCAGGATCACCACCGCCTGCAGAGAACAACACCCGCCCACAGTCAAGGACACAATACCTATAATGAAAGGAAATGTGACCTTAATTATCGAGAGATCTCCTGATGGAATATATCCTATGAAACTGTCTGTAGCATACCCGAACAAGGGATCAGTGTTCCATGAACTGCAGTAATCAAGCATTCCGATTTACTAATAAAATTATAAAGAAGAACGCAAAAAACAATTCGTACTTCCGACGACCCCCAGAAGCTTTGGGAAAAATGTGAGACTTGTGTAATTATACTCCCATTGGTTCAAAGTAATTCCGAGATGATCGAGAGAAGTAGGGCTCCATTCTTAAGTGAACTGCTTATGGAGAATGTAGATCATTCATAAACTAAAATGAACTAAAAAACTACCTCCACATGTGGTAGTAGACTCAGAGGAAAAGAATTCGGACCGAGGTAAACCATGAAGATTCGTATCGTGAAATCCCGTGATGCAGACTGTAAAAGAGTAATACACCCGTACCCGAAAAGCAGAATTATCGAACATCAGGAGATCTCCGGATGAGGTAATGGACAAGCTTATTACAAAAAAACATCCGAAGAGTTTATGCAGAAGCGAACTGAACCAGTGTCCATATTACTGATGGACGAATAAGTTGGTAAGAAAAAAATATATATATTGTAAGAACGAATTCTAAGCGAAAGAAATAAGAAACAAAACAATGATACCATACGCACTCAAAATAAAGATATGACATGTATGAGGAATCATGTAACGAGAGATCTCCTAATGAAGAGTCAGCAGTGGGAAGGCTAGGGGCCCCAACTTACCACAATTCAAATACGATTAAAATTATTCCAAAGAAGGTAGAGGGGTAATAGAATACCGAGAGCGTAAATGAAGTATCTGACAAAAACATAATGAAGGACTCATAAAACGGAGAGCATTTGTAAGACAAATCAGACATCTACATCTCTTCCGAGAAAATCCTAAAACTACGCAAATTTAACGAACTGAGTCTGCCCGAAGGATTATAATTTACATATTACAGGATCATGGAAAACAGACGGCCATACTAAGAAATAAACAACCACATTAGCGAATTCGTTGGAAATTCCCATCATATCGATTACAGACATTAGAAAACAGTAACTCACAGAAGGGACGGAAAATAGAGTACTTTAAAGAGAGAACAAGAACAGCTTGGTATTCAACTACAACAACACTGAAGTAAAAGAAAGCATCGTGAGATATCACAATGATCGCATTACTATAAAGATTACAAGTAAATTTATAAGGTCAACCAGTTTCTCTGTTATGAACATAAGCGTCGAAGTCAGTTACAGAAGATACATTTACTATGATTATAGTCTGTTCTACCAATATCGTGACACCCACTATCTCTACTTATAAAGAAGTCCCAGATATCATCGTGAGATCTCCTGATAACGCCTACCGAGTATGAAAAAACAGCCCTATTTAGGAATTCCGCCCAGAATACTCTTCGCCAGCCTGGAAAACTTAATCTCCGACCTCTGACCACCCGGAAGTGGATGGTTCAAGACGTAGGAGACGACACTCTCGTTTGACTGAAACAGATCCTGAAGCCATGGCTTCAACTGCCCCTCTAAGAAGTAGTCCCTCAGATCACCGGCCCATGTTTTCGGATGAACGGCGGTGCATGGATCATTCAGGAGGTTCTTAATCGGACTGTCATCAATTAGAAGAACATTGTCTGAGGAATTCAAATTCGCGATTGTGGCGAAGGTGGTCAGATCCTTCAGGAAGTAGGGCCTATCCGGATTGTTGTGGTCTCTAAAGGACGACACCCTGCAATCCTCCTGCGAGAGAACAATGACGTCCGTTGCTTTAAATGAAGTGGGCCGCAGAAGGGTATCCAGTAGAGACCTCACATTCCGGCTCAAAGCGCTGCTCCAGAACGCAACGGCTGCATGTCTACGCAACCAGTCAAGGAACTCTACAACACCCGGACGGGGTACAATCTTGCGTCGATTACGATCATCAAAGGATCTGTGAAGAAGAAGCCCATTGAGGTCAAGGACCACAGAGTACCGTCTGAAAACTACCTCTCTCGATGAACTCGCCACAGGCAAGGAAGGCATTCCAAGCTCTGCAAAAGACAAAAGAAACATGTAGTTAGAGTCAATTCAGGAGACATAGCTTTAAAACAAAATATGATACAATGAAATAGTAGAGCACTCAAGCACCTGTGACGTCTTCTGTCTCATTTCCCCTCTGCTTTGGCGCATCGCTCTCCGGTACTTTCAAAGCATCTTGTGATGGCGCCCCCTGTTCAAGATTCCAGTTAAACACCTCTTCGTATATGAAACGATTTGCTTGCCTTACGGCTTCCAGATGCTTTGACTTCGGATTATCTAGTCGTCGATTTGGGTATGAATTTAGACTCGAGAAATGACATAACTCCTTGAACACATCAAAATTGTTGAGCTTCAGAACCTCTGCCCCATCTAAGGGCAAGGCATCCAAAACCCCCGTGTCCACACCTGTATCGCTTTCTCGAGCAACCTCACCTGCTGCCTTGAGGGCGATGTTTACTACAGATGCCTCCTCAAGCCTCGACAAGTCCCTACCTGGTACGGGACTGAATAAGTCCAAATCCGTCATAGCATCCCTTTGAACGTCAACACTCATGTCCACCTGCACGCGCTTTTCCAAAGGCACTATCGTGGGATCCCCCGATGAAGGAAGGTTCTCCTCCACCGTCTCTATACCCTTCCCCTTGCATCTAGAAGTAACATAGTCATGGGAGATAACCGGTGTCTCCTTTAGCATCTCACCCGATACCAAAGTGCCGGTTGCAAGTTCTGATTCTTCCTTCCCTGGGATCCGTGTCTCACTTGCAGGACTCGATAGCAGCTCAGACTCTCCAGTCCTCAACTAATTCACCTCTTCATGTATGCTGGAAAGCTCCAGCGTGCAGCCAAGTGCAGGGCTAGGTGACTGACCGTCTTGCCCAGCGACGACCGGGTCCTCCTGTGCCATCGTGAGATCCCCTGATGACGGCTGGGCAACTTCCTCCTGCGGTCGTCCTGCCTCCTTCACAGGTGACTGAACGATCGGACCCTCTCCATTTCCCTGCTCCGCATCAGACATCTGAGGGTGCTCAGCACCCGAGAGTGTATCGTCGGCGGACTCTAAATGTGACGGTCGAGAGGCGCAGGAAACAAGTGTCTTCGCGGCTTTCAACGCTTCCGGTGACGGCGAATCCACTGCATCGTCGCCGGAGCCCTTGCCCTGTTGATTTCCGGTTCCCACCATCTCAGGATCTGAGCGACGAACAAACCGGTCCTTCTCAATCACTTCCACGTCAGGTGACGAGGTGATTCCGTCCTCCAGGAACTTCTCCGCCGCTAGCACTGCGGTGCTCTTGCTCTTCTTCTTAACGATTACCTTGTCCTTCACCTTCTCCAGAACATCAGAAAGCTTCTTCTTGATTTCTGGTTTTTTCCGCTTCTCCTGCGTCGACTGCTCTGGACCTCTGACTGACTTTGAAGAGTTCTTGACGGCTTTCTTACGGAGTTTTCTCTTGTCAGTAAGCGCTGCGTCCGCAGCGTTGTCCTCCAACTCACTATAGTGACGAGCAGCACCTGAACTAGCTGGTGAATCCCGAACTCCCTCCCCATGCCTTTCCCTCCCGCTCTCCCGCGTTGGAAGAACTTCCTTTTCTATCTTGTTGACCAAGGGCGGAGTCTCGAAGTCACCCGTCTGCCCCCTTCTTCGCGGAGAGTCCTCCTGCGTTGGAACTTGCCAACGACACTGGAAATCAGTAAGCCATTGGGATAGCGTATATCATTGATGTGCGCTGCCAGGCATCCGGAGATCTCACGATGGCTCAACAAGAAGTGTACACTGACCTTATTGTTCCCCTGCAATAATCCGGTTCCTCCTTCATGTTCTCATTCACCGGAATTGTCCAATTCCTTGTACGCTTCTTCTTCCTCATCCGAGTCCTGCTCTTCGTCGTTCAGTACTTGGTGCTCAGACAGTGGCTTCGGCTTCAAGTGGAAGTGGTCCCACATTTGTCTCGCAAAGGCTTGACTTTCATATGCAGCCTCCGCGGATTTCACAACTTCGAGGACTTTCACTTTGGCACTCTACAGCAGATGGGGAAGAAGAGTACGTCAGTATTTGCTAGTTTATGGGATCAACATAATAATGGAAGGCGATGAAAAGGAGAGGGACAATCAGTTGCGTACCATTCCTAGGAATGTGAACTCTGGTCCACCGATAATGTTGACGAGGATAAGGTTGCCATATACGTGCTCGAAGAAGATGATCATGGCCGTCGAAATCTTCAAGTACGGTACATTCTGCTGTCTCCAATATGTGAAGTCATCCCGATGCTCTTTGGACCTGTACACTTGCTTCATCTTTTTAGATTCTCCCGGGAAGAACGTTTTGAAAGACAATTGCGAACCATATTCCTTGTTGTATCCGAAGCAGAACACAACAAAGACGTTGAAGCCCTCCCCGGCGACAGCCTCCAAATCCGTCCTCTGGTGCCGTCATGTAATTGACGAGGTGCAGGTCCCACACTCTAGTGTTGCCGTTTTCACGTCTTCTCTTCTCCAAATGAAGACACAGCATGTGATATCCCTCTGCATCAGTAAGGAGTACGGCGGCAGACCGGGCTGTGATAAGCTTCGTGAATGGGTCGTAGCACTCCAAAGCGTCAAAGAATAGTCTCAGTCTTCGATCCTCCAGAAGTTTTGCCCGTGATCCCAAATCCGTCTGCTCAAAGAGAAACCAGAAGTACATGTGCGGCTTACTTCCATCCCGCCAAGAAACGACGTCGGGGTTCCTCAGAACACTGCTGAGATTCCCGGAGTGGTCGTCCAAGACTCTGCACATGTAGTTCTCGGAGTACCCCTTCTCAAGCGCCTCCTCCACTCCAATGGTCGCCGTCAAACTGAAGTACGCCTCCCACATGTCCCGCACAAATTGCGGACAGTCAGCCGGGTCCATCGTCTTGTTAAGCCCCGCTGTGCGATCCAGCAGCCACTTCGATCCGGAATGCGAATCCATGGCTTTGTTCACCCAAAGCTCTACTTGCTCGCGATCTATTCCCTTCTCCTTCGCGAAGTCGTCCCACTCCGTTGGAGAGTATGGTTCGTACTCCGGCTTCTTGCTGGGTAGTGGATGCTTCCTGTAGTGAAGCATCAACTCGTTCTTCATCCCCCGAATGAGGCGCTCCTTGGCGCCTGTCGAAGCAAGAGTCGTGAGGGGTTTCGGGGTCTTGACTTTGCCGCTCTTCACGGAAATTATTTTCTCTTCCACGAGAGTCGCAAGGTAGTTGATGTCTTCCGCTCGAAGCCCATACAACGTCTTGAAATCGTTTGCAGTAAGGGGCTTGCGCTTCAGAGATCCGGTCTCATTGACTGACCCTGCGGTGTCCGGCAGCAACCCTGTCATGTACTTCTCCTCGATTTTAATCCATCTGTCAACATCCTTGTCGTCCTCAAGAAAGGCAAGTGGAATCCGCAGCTCCTTGTTGTCTTTCGGCTTCTGACCCGTGAAGATTGTTACAAGGGACGGATGAAATGCCTGCTCAAGACCAGAAACACAACGGGACTATTAGTACAGGACCGTGTACAGCATTGAAGCATTAGGGGATCTCACGATGATATACTATTTTGGAGGAAGTCACCGTGTATTTCGACAATCGAAGTGGACATTTCATTCTAGAGTAAGCGAACTCATGATCCTAGATTGAGAGCTACATTAGCATCAGGGGATCCCACGATATTGAGAATGAAGACTGCATTTAGTAGTGGACCGACCAAATGAGGGCATTTGACATCACTCATACCAGGTACTTCTTGTCGTGGTGCCTGCCGAAGAGTGCTGGTTGCGGGCTGCCCATGTCTCTCCATTTGATCCTGGCGTTGATTAGTTGCTTCGTGAAGCACTGCTCTTTCTGTTCGCCAGCAAGATTTGGATTGAGGGCCCGTGAAAGCAACAACACGTTATCGAAGTTCTCCTTCTTGGCGAAGATGGGTACTATGTTGAATGTCGTCGCTAACTTCCTGTCCGCCTCTACTATCTCGCCGTCTTTCACCAAATTCCTGTACGCCCTCACAGTGTGTTGTCCCCCTATAATGAAGTACTAAGTCTCTGTGCTGAAAACCGCATTGTCGGGCTCCTCTTTGTAGAAGTCGGCCTTCTTCTTGTCCCCATAAGGACCGCGCTCGACAGGGAGCACCGTTATAACTCTATTATCTGAGTCGAAGTCAGGTGCGATTCTGGCCTTGTTCGTGATCCCTTCAAGGCGGCTTTGCTCTATCCCTCTGTACACGAGAATTCCGGGGGGAGCCTCGTGCAGGCAATCGTAGTGTACGCGGATAGGATCTCCGGCCACGTTGCAGAATGGTTTCTTCCCCCATTGGTACAAGTCCGTGAAATGGGTGTCATACAACTTCTTCATCTTAGTCATGTCCTCCCTTGTCACCTTCTTGATTTCGCTCTCTTCCATATTCAAGCACACGTGAATAGATAACTAGGTCCCTACCTTTTGCTTTTTCCCAGATGATGTGGCTTCTTCTGCCACCTCTTTGTCACTTGGAGCTCCGGCAGCTGACTTGCGCTTCTTGGCCTTTTTCTTCGGAGATGGTTTGGTAGGAGTACCGTGAACAACTGGACGCTCGGGAGCTCCAACGTCGATCCGATCCTCGTCAATCAAATCCCACTGAGATTTCATTTCAGCCACACTCCAATGGGGTGATGAGGTGCTTCTACAGAACAGCAAGGATCTGTCTGTCATGGACTTGCACTTCGTCATGTTGAGCTTAGCGTAGTCCAGGATTAAGCTGTAGGTGATGAACTGGTCACTCTTCGGTATCTTTTCCTCCACAACGACAAGAACTGTATGCCCATCAAGGCCCTGCATCTCCGTGACGTTTAGCCCAGCTGGTTTGTGCACCCTATCGAGATGTCTCAGCATCGAGACGATGAGAGCCTTGCCTTCCTCTATCACAAACTCCAGCCACCACTCTGTGACGCTGAGGTTGCATCGGAAAACTGCCGCCGGATTGTGCTCTCCGATGTACTCGAAGGAATGTATCCAGCAGTCGACAAAGGCTGCAAGCTTCCTTGGGCTCAAGTCCTCAGGAATGTCCTGCATCTGTGCACCACTGCAGCATTTCATATCATACGAAGTGTTAGATTAGAGTGTCATCATAGCAGATCCACATCTGGAATCATCGTGAGATCACACGATGTTTGCTTATACAGTAGGGCTTCTATGACAGATTATTACGACACCGCGGCTTCGAATGGAACTGGAGAGTTCCTACGTGAACATCATCAGGGGATCTCACGATGCTAGACTATTACTGGTCGTCATCGTGAGATCTCACAATGTGTCCTCACTCATACATCCGGGTTTAGGGTTTAGACTAAACTACTTATTATTCATGATCTGTTGGTCTACCTTGCTTATCAGGGGATCACACGATGCAATCACTATAAGGGGAGCAACTCTGGTTGGGTAGACTACAATAAGCTTTGGTGTTCTGGGATACCACTCATGATCCGTTATCGTGAGATCTCACGGTAATCTCTCTTTTATTCTACAGCTTCAATCTCAGGAGTGAGATTTTACGGTTATGCGGTTGCTTTTTCAGCTTATTGAGTATCTTATTTCCCTCATTTCTTTGATGTCTCTTGGTTATCAGGGGATCTCACGATGATTTGAATGTGAATACAATCATTTATAGGACATCCAATGCAGATTAACTGTCCCAAATTTTCCAGTCGGACTACTCTAATGGATACTTCATCGTGGGATCTCCTGATAGGGCTGACCCCTTATGCATTTCTCTGGTTGATGCCACGCCACGATGCGCGGTTATAGGGTTTTAACAACCTTAAAACCGTGGGTTCTGAACTACAGACCTGTAATTATCGTGCATTCTTCAATCTGCTAATTCTAAAACCTCTGCTGTTCTTGTCTAAAACTCTGTAATGGTAGTATGGTGAGATCTCACGACATACGGTTCAGAGGAACTTACCTGTCATTCCAAATTGGAAGGCCTCCGCTGCGTTGTGATGACGGTCCTGCCATGCTTCGTCTTCAACGTGGTCAAGGCTACAAAGCAACCTTCAATGTACGAATCGCAGCCTCAACTCCTGATATATGACGGCAAAGATCAACATCAGGAAGCCATAAATTTGAACTATGTATCAAACTCAAAGAACCGCAATGGATACAGCTTAAACTTGCACGCCAGTGAGCACAAGAACGAGGTGGGACAAATTTGAACGGAAGCGAGTAGCATTTCTCCGAAACTCAATGAAACTACTAATAACATCTACATGCCGTCCAACGTCCACAATGTCAAAGCTACCAACAAGATAGCACAAGCTAACAGCACAATTGTTCTCAACGCACAAAACAAAAATCCCGTGATGCATTTCCAAAAGTGAGCAAGTGGGGACACTCAAACGGAGACATTGACTCACCTGCGCAACAACTCTTTCAAGCCCGCTGCACGTTGCAAAGCAGGTACTATTTGCTCCAACTCCTCCAAGGTCGGACGCGCTCCCGGAGTAGTTCCAATGTCCTGCAGCTCCAGCAATCCTCCAATGTCGGACGCGCCTCGCCGCCAACAATGCCGAGTTCCACTCACTGACGACAAGGGAAGTTGTCCACTCCGGAAGACCAGCGGCACAAAACGCAAAGGATCAGGATCGAAGACTGGAACATTGGGAGAGAAAACAGCGTGAGGTTGGGGAAAGGAAGAGTATCGGGAGAGAAAACAACGGGAGGCAGCAAAACTCTCATCGAGGGAAAGAGAAAACCATCCGGAGGCGACAGAGGCCACGTGGCGCGAGCGGACAGTGCGAGGCGGAAGATCGGCGGCAGATGTACAGGGTCATCATGACCAAAATTCATCAAGGAACTCCCTTTATTAAAATCCACATCATGAGATTTTTATAAAATCCATGAAATACATATCATGAGATTTTCTGGCTCCTGTAGAGGACGGATGTCTAATCAAAATTTATTTAACTTACTACTAACTATTCAAATTTAAATTGATGAACACTCTTTTCCAATAAGTTTTAGAACTACTTTCTTTTTTATATAACAAATACTTGCTTAGAACATGATGTGTACTATCCGTGTGTGTACAACCAAGATAAAAGTAAAGAAAAGGTTAACTAATTAGTTCGTAATTGAATTAAAGTATGTCAATTATTTTTGACACCCTAAGCAACATATCAAATGTCCAGTTCAACAACGTTGCGAAGGATTATTTCCTACAGTTAAGAAATTGAAAACACTACGAATGTTTTCTTCTGGTTAATTTTCCATCAAGATTAGAATTAGTTAAAAAAAAAGGAAGTGTACATTGTCATTCGTCCTATTTCCAATATATAGGAATACCTATTTTTCCTAGTGCAAAATCTTAACAACTTTATTAGATGTTACTTCGTCACATTTTCAGAACGTTAAAAAATTGACCACCCTGGTCGAGAGTAGGTCACTTTGTCTAATCCAAATTGGATCGTGAACATCTTACATCTTATAACTTAGAGTAATAATCACAAAATGAATCAATTATTACAATCATACAACCTAAATTGGATCATGTTTTATTAGGAATATTTGCAATTCAGCAAAACGCTATAAGGTTAGCGAAGTTCAAAGGCCTTTCTTCCATGAACACCATATTCATTCAAATGAGAGTTTTCCATTGAAATGAAAGATAAATTTAAAAAATTCGGTGAAAAGGTTTTAATGCAATTGAAGTCGAGTTTTGACCTGAATTGACATAAAACGTTTGAGATTTGACCTAATTTTGAAAGGTTTTCTTGCAATTTATGTCGATTCGGCCTAAATTGCAATAAAACCTTTCAAAATTAGGTCAAATCTCAAAGGTTTTATGTCAATTTCAGGTCAAAACGAATATTCATTGCTACAAAATACTGCCACAATCATCACTTGCTAGAAATGAAGATAATCTATGTAAATTAAAATCATATAATTCATGTGCATAAATTAAATGTACTTGTAGTAAAATTTTGGTGATTGTTGTGAATCATAATTTCAAAATGAAATCCATGCTTTTAGTATACATCAAAAAAAAACATTTACCTATACATCATACGCAATCATATGGCTTGCAATGATGTGCCATGATACATCATAAGTTCAGTAAGTGCTAATCCACGTGAGATAATTTCCATTCATTTGACATGACATGATTTATTACTCCAATCTTCACAATGATAGTGTAACTATGTAATTTCTCTAACAAGTTCAGCTTACAAAAACATAATAGGTTATTTGTATTTAACACTAGCAAAAGGGGGCATACATTAATTGCAATCTTCAATTGCCATAAATTTACCATATGCCATTTTATTCTTATATTTTTTTCTCTTTAATTTTTTTTCAGCTCTAATTTTTTTTCCCACCACTTCCGACTGAAAGTTAGAAACTTCGGTGAAGAATTTAGAGTTCCCAAATATGGTGCTTAAGAAGAAGTGCCCATTGCAGAAGGATTTAAACGTTACAAAAAGTTGTTTCACTCAGTTGCACTCCATGCACTAACAAACTCTTCTAAGTAAATCCGTTTTGCTCCTATTTTTTCTTTTTTAAAATGAACATCCAACTACTATTTGAAGTGGCACTCTATATATTGGTCATCTGGTACATGTTTTTTACTGAATTCCTCGTTTTCATTTTAATAATTTATAAACTTAGCAAAGCTACGGAATGCCAAACATTTGCAGCCTTTTGCCAGCTTACGTGAATTAAAAATATAACTGCTAGTATATGACATCAATTTCAATTTTATGGTGCGCAATAGTTTTGGGGGAATTCAATAGATTCCATGCCTCTGTTCTTCATTTGATACTAAGTTTTTTTGAGAGTGCCTAAAGAAATCTATCTAATGATTATTCTACAATTCAATTCAGAATTTAAAAATTTGTGTATATTGCCTACTAGTTACATATGTGGTAGTTGTACTTGCATACAAACTGAAACAATTACTTTTGATATCTTCAATTGCGAATTATAGAACCTTGTTGTAGAAAACATTTAAAATTAAAGTTTGCATAAACGCGAGACATAGGTTGAATGTCCTTGTTTCAAATTAAAGGCTTGCATTTAGGAAAACAACAACTAGAGACATCATTATTAAATAACAATGTAACTCAACATCAAATTCAATGGAGAGAGAAATCAACACAAAGGTTGTCTAAGCCACGATCGCTCCTAAACAACATGATCACATAAATTATTGAAAGCTAACCATTAGTCAATGTAATTTGAATTAAAAACATGAACATAAATTACACTTCAATATCGATGGTTCAAATTGTTTTGCAAGATGTGGGCACTTATAGCCCTTCAGTTTTGTGAAATCATAATTTATATTAAGAGCATTCCTCGATTCGACATTTTCTAATTAAGATAAACAAATGATTGGTATAAAAATACCGTCTAAATTTACTACTTTCACTGCCAAAAAACACCCTCCAATTTTATATTATCTTGATGTTTGAAATCCTACTATTGTGGACAATATAAACCTATAACTCTAAAGCAAAGGACCCAAAAAACTAAGATTGTGAACCCTAAAATCGAAGACCGTGAACCTTGCAGTATAAGATATTGAAACCCTAAACCCTTAAATTCACTTTAATCTAAACCCTAAACCCTAAGCCCTAAAGCCCTTGAACCCTAAATAACCCTAAAACCCTGAAAACCCTCCCCCCCCTAAACCCTAAACCCTAAAACCCTAAAGAAACCCTAAACCCTAAGAACACTGAATTCTGAAATCCTTACCCATAAAAATGCTGAGGAATTTTTTTTTATTACATTAATAATAGATAGTTAATACATTAATACAGGACGGTTTGAAATTTGCTATTAGAAATAAAAACTAACCCCCAGTATTTATCTAGCAAAACTAGTGCCAACTCTAGCATATGTATTTGAAATGAATATTAACCCCTAAAGGACCAAACACTGTTTTTTGACAACATAGCGATTTTGGGCAGCTCACTATGACCGGAATTTTTCTTTTTTTTCTTTGAAATTTTCACATAAGATGTGCCCGAGGAGTAGCTTTAAGGTCCAACAATTTTTGTAACTTTTGACTACGTGGTTAAAAAGTTATTGCATGATATGTCATTTTCATTGTTCGGCGGGCAGCCGGGGCAGCAAAAAAAACTTCTTTAAAAATCACTTTTAAAAAAAACTAAAATTTGAAATTGGTTCTTTAGATTTATATGTACGTGGGAGGCTTTGAATCATTCCATTCCAATCAATGAGTCAAAAGTTATGAGGATTCTTAGTTTGAGGGTAGTTATGGAATCTCTACTCTAAAATAAACTTTGAAGTCCTTTATTTAACTCGATTTTCAATATTTCTGAAAAAAAATAAAAACATTGGGTGTACATTGTTTATTACAACATTACAATCGTTGGGATTGGCATTTTTCAATTTCATAAATAAATTCTTGACAATTTAGTGCTTTGAATCATTCTCTACCTCTTCCTACTTACTATTTTTTTCCTATATGTTGTACAATTCCAAATGATCTGAAATTTTTCAAGCATGTAGCCAACTTGCCTTGAAGAATAAATCCAAAGAGTAACCATAATTTTGGACATTTTTTCATACAAATGTGACCTTGTGGAGGGCAGCTGCCCGTTTTTTCGCAGGGACAAAAAAAGGATTTTTGTCAATTCAAACGCTATTATCTTGCAATCCACTTGGTGGAAAATTCTGAAATTTTTTCCACATCTTCTAAACAAGTTTACTACAAGATCCTACGGCTACAAGTGTCCAAAAATGTTTTTTTTCTAAAATTTGGCACTAGTATTAGAAATGGCAGTTTTGGAGCGGTTTTGGTGAAAACATAGTCAAAAACCTTTAGGGGTTAATGAATCCGTACTTTTTGTACTTTCTGCATTTTTTTGATATTCTATTTTTTTCATTTTTTTTTTTCATTTACATTTTTAGCTTATCTTCATTTAAATTTTATTACTATTTTCAGTGTTTTTATTTTTTTATTTTTTATTTTTTATTTTTTATTTTTTTTATTTTTTTTTTATTTTTTTATTTTTTTGGAGAATTGTGAGTTCCTTGCTGTCATGGCATGTATTTCTCATGCTTCTTTCATGAAGAATTATCTTAGGACAATAAATTGATCTGCAAATGGCAAAGCGTCAAATATGAATTCGGGATTCCTTGGCTCACTGAGAAACTGACAGTGTTCAAAGCTAGGTTCGCTTTGCTGAAAGTATCATTGACCCTCAGAGTCCCTTGCAATGATGCCATCTTTGAATGCAACGAAATTCCACATGTCAGTGAGGATTTGAAAGACCGGTCAAGATTCGAATTCTAAATTTTCTGGCAGGAAATCAAGAGACGCATGCCCTCCCTTCATTTTGTCAGGGCCGCGCGGATATGGAAAGATCGGTCAACATAAGCGGGAAACGGCAGCACGTAATCCAGCGCCTTGTTGAATGCGGCGCGACATTCAAGAACGCATCCAACATCCGAAATGAAGGAACGCGCCTCCATTTCAAAATGTCAAGGCGGGAATTCGGAGTTCGAGAATCCCAACCCAGTTCAGTCATAAGCTTTGAGGAACCTGAAGCTTTCTCTTTTCTGCACTTGATTAAGCTGTGGAGGCTTTGGAGTGAGTAAGTCGTGCTGCTTGCTAGTGCCATTTCCTCTTGTTGCTAGCACAGAAGGCTCTCAACTGATCCAGTCGTTGCAAGGTATGCTACCAAGACTTCCAATTTCATTGCTCATGATTGCTTCGATGATTTCGCTTCGCTCTAGACGACCCAGCTGTTCCTCAGATGAGAAACAGGCATCTGCGGAGAGAGAGAGAGAGAGGGATAAAATCCGGGAAGAGCAGAGGCTGCATTTAGTTTGTCCATTGTTCTCGACTACAGCCGGATTAGATCAAGATTCAGCTCCTGAGAAGGATGGAACAGAGGTCTGGGTGTACGTGGACACAACGATCATGTAGTATGGAGACGACAATGTTGTATGTATATGATGTCTTGTATCCACGGCATACGTATACGTATGTTTGAATGTATAGAATGACTATTGTGTGATCCCACAATAGTTTGCTAGGCTGTTCGACAATCCCTATTACGTGTAGTTATTGCAGGATCTTGCGATGTCTACATCATGGGATCCCACGACAGGAGTTCTGGGGCTTCCCTTCAGATTTGGAACAAGAGACCTCTACATAGATTAACTTGTGGTGCAGCCTATTGTGTCCTCTGTTTTCATGGAGGTATCGTGGGATCTCACGTTGTCTACATTACGGCATTTGGCAGTCGGAGCTTTCGGTTCAGAGTTGGATCAGGGGATCTCACGATAGTTAATCTTGGGCTGCAACTTATAGTTTTCACCAAGTATTTTGAGAAATGGGGAATCGTGGGATCGCACGATAGATGAATCCTGAGGTTTCTCTATCGTCTTATCCATGGATGACTTGATAGCTCCGGCAGAGGATCTCGTGTCAGTCGTATTATGAAGTTACACGATACCATTTTCCGGGGATGGTAGTCTACATCCATGTTAGGGGCATCGAATGGTGCCTAGTTTGGAATCCTGTACGTGTAATGCTTAGCGCGATTCCAAATAATGCAAGCGACAATATCACTTGGTTACAAAAGGAACCATCCCTAGTTCTCTTAGTACATACATCGTGAGATCTCCTGATGAGGAAAACAGATGGTTGATAATGACCATTCATCTTCTGATCACAAGGTGATGTTGCATTGCATGACCTTGACTATAATGAGATGGTTTCTATATGTTTTGCGCCTTGATTAGCATATCTGCTTTCACATGATTCAAAATGTTTGGGCAGATGTCGTATCCTGTACTGGGCAAGTGCTATGAATTCTGTCCCTGCCCTGCCTAACTCTGTCTAGCCTTCATCCTATTCGCAGGTAATTGTGCTCCACCAGTTTTCCCTTTTTCAAGAAGTTCACCGTTCATGATGGCACTATAACAAAACATGGTAAAAAAAACCCGTAGTGGATTTTCCACTACGGTTCTTTTGACCATGTTTTTGTACAGGTTTTTTCACTACAATGCGTAGATGATTTTGACAAAAACGAGCGACTGTCAAACAATTTTTGCGCAATGGATTTTTTCTTAAATATTGCTTTTGTTTCAAAAGGAGAGTACACGCACACACACTTCCAATCAACAGAGTGCAATGGAGCGTAATGAACACTATACCAAAATATGGTAAAAAACATCTGTAGTCAATTTGCTATTACAATTTTTTTGCCACTAGTTTTTGACAATTGGCTCCACTGTTGAGAACATCAAATTCTTTCGGTAGTTGTTCATTTTTTTAATTGTCACTCAGTCAACCATTTGCAATAATAGTATTAGATTTTGGAGTGTGAGTGTAAGTGCGTGTCGTCAAGTGCAGCCAGTGCTAGTGCGCGCAATCAAGTGCAAGTGTGTGTAGTTAGTTGTGGGTGTGTGTAGTCAAGTGCGGATACACATAGTCGAGTGCAAATGCGCATAGTCGACTGGTGGTGCAAGCAATCAAATACGGATGTACAAACTTGAATGCAGGTGCATGCACTCGAGTGGAGGTGCACGTAGTCGATTGTGAGTGTGTGTAGTAGAGTACATATGCACGTAATAATCGAGTGTGGATGTGCGTAGACGAATGGTAGTACACGTAGTCGAATGCTGGTGCACATAATCAAGTGCGGTTGCGTGTAGTCAAATGGGGGTGAGTGTAGTTGGTTGCGGGTGCAAGTAGTCAAATGTGGGTGCACGTAGTTGATTGCTAGTGTGCGTAGCAGAGTGCGGGTGTACATAATCGAGTGCAAATGTATGATGTCCAAAACAAATGCAAGCACATGAAGTTCAATGCACAATCATTCCATTCTCAACACTTAAAAGGAAAAACAAGTCAACAATTTCTCTTATCAACAATGCTTCAGTGCATATATTAATTTCACACGAAACTTTAAATGAAACAAAATCTTATGAATATTTAGCCTTGTAAACTTCACCGACATGTTCTAAATCATCGAGACACAGTTCAAGTAGTTAGTAGTTACAGGATAAGACTTACAAAAGGACCAACTTAAGGCTTCTATAAAATAAGGATCATCTCAGATACTCTAAGTTCAAGGTCCAAATCGTATCTTGCTTTTCATCCCACTCCCAGTTCAAGGTCCAATAATATAGCACTGACATAGAATAGTGAGTAGCTTTCCTATTTTAATCCCATAGTAAGCAGAGTACAAACCAGATCATTATCAAACTTGCTGTAGCATTTGCTTTGCTATGCTCCTTGTTTTTATATAGCTAGCCGCCATAGCTACCTGCCCCCCACGTCTCTGTAGCTGGAGCGGTCATTAATTTATCCTGCAAGATAAGCAAGTATATAAACAAATAGAACAGATAAACTGTCCAATATATAATAAAGATGTCATTACAAGAGATAGATTACCCTGTGCATAAGCCAGCAAAAAGAGTACAAGGAATGCTGTAGAACAATCATCGAGTAGAGCATACCACGCCAAAGCTAGCATTCACAAATCCATTGACAAAAGTGACATTTTATCCGGATTTTGGCGAGCAGAATCTACGCTAGCTCCTACACTAGCACGGCCATCCACCAAATGAGCCTGAGACGAACACAGAAACATAAAGAGTATTAAAATTTGCTAGCTTATGCACAGGGTAAAATTAAGTGGAGTGGTCCAAAACTCATTGCCTTAACAATTCCCTGAGCAAACAAATTTCTGTAGTGTATTACAGAGCTCTATGCTAACAAGATGACAAATAAAGATCTCAAAACATCACCTTATCTCCAAGACAGACCCATCACAAACACTGGTCAACAAAATCTTCTCAACAACGGTTTCTATAAATCTAAACTCTTGTGATACTAAAGTATTAGGAGCTCCATCTTAAGTATCAAATAACAAAGGTTGCGCAACTAACAATGAAAAATACTCACACCTTGTAAAGATCATCCGGGGTTTTAGGCTCCATACAATTAAGTTCCCGAGCAAGGGTGATATAGCCTTTGCTAACTTGCTATTGCTAATTAGCTCTTGGAGCAGCTCCCGTTGCTCTTCATTGTCAATCATTTCCTCATCAAGCTCAATAGCAATGCCCTGCATCAAGCATTTGATAGGATAAGAGGTACAAAATTTTAAATATAAAACATTATCACAGCTGGTCTACGGCAGACTTTCAAATGGATAAAATGCAGGTAACTACAACTGGTAATTACCAAACTTCACTTCTTGACTAGAACAAAGCTTGTAATGACATCTTGTTCAACATGACTCACACTAACAAGAGAGGTTGTAATATGAATATAATTACATGCTCACCTGTCTGCCCAGAATGTAGCAAAGCTGCTGCTTTTCCAATGGATCTTTGCATGTCGCAAATGTTGATTTTACATACTACAGGCCACCATCCTCACAACTATCAACACTCACCCCACACCCTACTGGCATAAAAGAATGTGGTAAAAACAAACTCAAAAAGCCCATACCCCGGAACACAACTGAAGTGGGATGCATACTAGTTGGCAATACAAAGACACATGCATACTTCTGTCTCACCTCTCTTGGTTAAATCATATGATTCTGAAGTAATCTTTCCATGGAATTTGTGTAGAATGTCAAGTCTAATGAGAAATTTCACGAGTGGATCAACTACGGACCGCAAAAAGAATAGTGCCCTGATGAGTTACTTGAGCATAAATAGGCTCATATTAAGAAATCTTCTTCAACAAATCTTCAAGAGTCACAGCACTAAGTCAACATTTCATCATACCTGACCATTGCCCATTCTCAAAGCAACTCTCAAAGCTTCTGGAAATTTGTTAAACTTGCAGTACAACTAGTACGCGATTTTCAGAACCGTCATATCATTTGGCTCTGGGACATAACTGCATCACCATCCACAATCACTTCATCAGACTTTGATGAAAATATCCTCTGAAGATACTCGAGGGAACTAACTCTGCAAATCGCAGCAGGAATATAACAAGACATAAGCACTCCAGAGACAAGGTATCATGGTTAGAAAGTATTAAATACAGCTTTGAAACCAACAAAACTGATTAAATTCCGCTTTATAAAAACGAGCATCAGTGAGCAGGTACGCGGGCCACAAAGGACAACCTCAAGAAGTGATGTGAGAGCTTCTACAGCCAATACTCGAACGAGTCGCCAGGACACACCACCGGCATCCAGCGCCAAAAGAGCTTTCAAAAGAGCGCTGTAGATAGCTTCATTGAGTTCCTCAATGTCAGTACACGACGACAACATCACAAGTTCTGACGATACTCCAAGTAACTGAGGGTCAGACGGACATGGAGCATTTTGTTCTACTAGCCAACAGCTTTATCCTGGAGAAAGGGGGCTTTATGCAGATATTTGCAGCCCAATTGAAAGAGAAAACACAAGGATCTCATATGTGGCATGTTGAAAGACAATAACGGCTTAAGACAACCAAATTGGGCATATCTTACTTCTGGAAAACAGGTAGTTAACTTTCCAAGCAACCAGTTTGAAGATGCTAGTACATATGGTGGGGACAACACCATGGAATACAAAGGAAAGACCCAAGTTTGTAACAAAGTTGTTATCGTCTCAGAGATTGAACATCAATAGAGCATTCACAACCAAACAAAGTGATTCATGATCTAGAAAACAAACTGCCTTTGCATCAGACCTAAATAATTCGATAGTATACTGTGATATGAAATATCCAAATAATGTTTCTCACGCATTTGTACCTTGTTGTAACTGTGTAAGCATCCTGGATATGGACACCTCAACAAACCTGCTCTCCTTGATGTTTTCAAGCATGGGCTGCAAGGCTCGGTCTCAGCGTGGACAGACCATAGGTTTTGCAAAAAGCAAAGCAACGTGCAACCTTCGTATGTATTTTTAACTAAGAGTGGGTCTCAAAAATTTCCCCTCATCTAGTCTCCGTGCAAATGCTTGAGAGATTGACAAAGAATCTGCAACAAGACCCCAGAGACCATCATTTAAAAAACTTGAGGACACACTGCACCTGTGATTAAGAAATTGAACCGAAACGTCATTAGAAGCACATCAACTTTGAAAGCTTACCATGCACATTATCAATATGCGTCTGCAATAACAACGGATATTTAAACGTTTTGCCAAACTCTGTGTGCTTGGTTTGTGAGAACACAAGCAAGTAGTAGGCTCCTTTCTTCGCGATGAGGTCCTTGTGGCAGCCCTGCTCCAAAATGGCTCCATTCTCCAGGACAGCAATGGAGTCTGCGTTCTGGATGGTGGACAACCTGGACATGAAATCATGGTAACTTAAGTATTCACATCCTACACGGTACAAGCTAATCGAAACTGAGATAATTATGATGATTCGTAGTGCATCCTGAATCAAGTATGCAAAAGAGACCGTCGGTACCTCTGAGCAACCACAATGGTGGTTCTTCCCACCAGCATGCGGTCAAGTGCGTCTTGCACGACGCGTTCTGATGCAGCATCCAATGCGCTGGTGGCTTCGTCCAAGAGAAATGGCGGGATTCTTTAGTACCGCTCGAGCTATGGCGATTTGCTGCTTCTGCCCTGAGAGCTGCATTCCTTGTTCTCCAGCGTAGGTGTCGTAACCCATTGGCAAAGCACTGCAAATCCACTCCAAAGAATTTCAAGTGTCAAAGACGGTCACATTGCGGAAGCATAATTGAGTTGTGACCTTCAACACTGTTGCTGTGATCACGATGATCAATAATTACCTCAGCAGCTTGAAACCTAATAAATGCTTTTGCTTGCGTGATGAAATTGTGAACATTGGCAGCACGAGATGCTTCGATTATCTCTTCTCCAGTGGTATTTTCTCTAGCATACGCAATATTTTGGCGCAGAGTTCCGGCGAACAATGTATGCTCTTGGCTAACAAGTCCTAAATGTGAACGTAAAGATCGTAGATTCAAGGTCTTTATATTCTTACCATCAATCAACACTTCTCCCTTGGATGGATCATAGAACCTCTCAATTAGTCCGATTAGGGTCGACTTGCCACTTCCACTCTGTCCGACCATAGCCACAGTGCTTCCCGCTCTCACAGTTAAGGAAAAGTTCTCGAACAAGACAATGTTGGGCCTTGAAAGATATGCGAATGTGACATTGCGGACCTCGACGTGACCTTCCACTTTCTCCACGAGTTCGGAATTAGACTCAGTTGCGTCGATCGTCGTGTTTCGATCCAGTATCTCAAAGACAGAAGCAGCTGCTGAGCTTCCTTTTGCTATGTCTGGAGTCAGAGTTCCGGTTTCAGCAAAGAGGCGTCCACTGCTCACAAGAATCAGAAATATTTGGTAGACTTGCGTGAGAGAGGCCTTCCCTTGGTTGGCAAGAATCCTCCATACCAGAAATCTAGTCCCCAGGAGGCATAGAGAACGAGATCGGAAGGCCCTAGACAAGCTCCTGCAATTTGAGCCCGTTTCATTACTTCTCGCCTAGGTTTCTCAAGTTTTGCCTCAAAAAGTGACAATACCTGCAGAAATGCCCAAGAATGTTAAGAAAGGGTCTTTGTTTCTCTCAATTTTGGTTCAGTTTTCTGCACAAGCATCGGACAAGTTCAAAAAGTAAGATAGCAAAACATCATAGTTGCGGAAGATTGACTTCTCCGTGTAATACATGATGATCAGCATCATGATTAAATTTCATCTTTGTAGAGAAGCAAGTTTAAACAGGGAGAAGATCAACAACCTCACCTTCTCTTGTGATGAGAAGGCAGTCACAGTGCAATGCTGTGCGACGGCCTCACTGGCAAACTGGGATGCACCTTGTTGCGTCCTAACCGTCTCCACGGCAAACTGTGTGAGAAGAACTTTCTTGAAGTAGAAAGACAAGACTTCTGCACAAATCAATTTTCGACTTCACCTAAATTCAACCACAATGTACCTATGTCTGATCAAAGAAATCAAACCTCACGCACACTCGATCGCGATTGTCACAAGAATTTGCTCAGAAATAGCTCATCGTCCCTCTCAGTGAATGTGAAGGACGATTGAGTAGGTTGGAGCATTTCTGATCAATCCACACCAAAAAACACCTTACATTAAAAGTCACTCCCAGATAAGCGACGAATTCATCAAGACACGAATCCTTTTAGTCCCGTTCCTATTCTCGAAGCTTCGTATTCACGGATTGCAAGCTTCCGGAGGGTTTTGCAAAAGCGATTCAAAATGGTCTTGTTACCCCAATTGACCATCTCTTTTGACATCTTGCATACCAATCGAAAGCACAAAGAGCAATCAAAAGCACAAACAGTAATCCAAATGAATGGAAGCATACCTAGAGTGATGGATGCAACAGCACATTGCAAAATTCCCTTCCTGCGCCAGCCTTGTACCCTACGCCGCTCCGCACAATGGCCACCGCCGCGCTCTCCCCTTGCCTGCAAGCAAACCGGAGAGAACACATTCTACTTGGAGGTGCTTTCATTCCCGGGTTCTACTCCGTTCGCGTTGGTCCCGAGGGTCCGGGAGTTCGGGTGGCACCTGCTGGCGCAGGCATTGGGCGCTGCTACTTTACGCGGTCTCATCAGATTGGGAGGATGAATGAATGGGATGAAAGGATGTAAGGTAGACACTGAAGCCTATTACCACCTTGATTTGGAATCTGAGTATCTTGGGAAAGGCTTGGGAAAGGGACATCTATTTTTTAGAAGTGTACGCTTGCTTCAGAAATCAAACCCAAGTGGAATTATAAATTTTTGATTAAAATTGCAATTTCTATGAATTTTTGAAGTGGTCTTTCTGAAATTACGAAACGTAACCTAATTGGTCTGCCTAAAACAAATAAATGGCCTAATTTAATGTGTGGATTACTAGAGGCTTATTCACATCAAAACATATCTAAGGCCATACAATGGAACACAAAGTTTGGGTTACAAAATCACCTAGTTTGGGTTGCAAAATCCGTAGTTTTGATCCTAAATCCACCTAGTTTTGGTCCAAACCTCACCAAATTCTGGCATAAGCTTATTTATATGAAATGTGTCCAAGGCTATGTATTGAAAGAAATAATAAATCGAAATATAGCCCACGATATATGAAATTATTATTATAAAAACATACTCAAGGCCATCTATTGAAAAAAATGGGAATGTATATACAAATATATTCCCACAATGTATGACTTTATTTGTATAAAAACATGTCCAAAGTCATGTAATAAAAAAGATAGAAAGTATAAATATAAATAAATACAACTATATATGAATTTATTAATGTCAAAACAAGTCTAAGGCATGTAATGAAAAATAAAGAATATATAAATATATACCACTGTATATGAATATGTTCATATCAAACAAATCAAAAGCCATTTAATTAAAAAAAATGGAAAATGTAAATAAAATGTATATTTATTTCTATTTATAGGGTTATTCACATCAAAACATGTCCAAGGCTATGTAATGAAACACAAAGTTTTGGTCCCAAAGTCACTTGATTTCGGTCCCAAATTTGCCTAGTTTCAATTTCAAATTTACATACTTTCTGTCCCAAATTCAACCCCAAACTCACCCAAATTTGACCCCTAAACTCACCCAAATTAGGTCCCAAATTCACCTAGTTTTGATTCAAACCTTATCAAGTTTCGGCATAAGTTATTTATATCAAAACACGTCTAAAGCCATGTACTAAAAGAAATAATAAACATGAATATATACCACTATGTATTGTATGTGAGTTTATTACTATCAAAATATGTTCAAGGCCATTTAATGAACAAAATGGGAAATGTATATACTACAAATAGACATAGTACCACAATTTAAGGATTTATTTGTATAAAAATACATTCAAAGTCATAAAATTAAAAAAATAGAAAATATAAATATAAATAAATACAATTATGCATGTATAAATGTATTCATATCGAAACAAGTCTAAGGCATGTAATGGAAAAAATAGGAAATGTAAATACCTCGGTAAATACTTTGTATACAAACATGTTTATATCAAACAAATCAAAGGCCATGTAATGAAAAAATCGGAAATGTAAATATATATTTATTTCTAACTATGGGTTTATTTAAATCAAAACCTGTCCAAGGCTATATAATGGAACATAAAGTTTTAGTCCCAAACCTCACCAAGTTTTGGTACAAGTTTATATATATGAACATATATCCCAAGACATGTATTGAAGAAATAATGAACCTAAATATACATTAGATGTTTTTCGGGGGGGACTAAAGGGCCATTTTAGGCCTGCTCCCCCAATGCTGTTCCCATGGCAGATTGGGGAATGTTGACTGTCAGAATTTATTTATTTTTTGAAAAATCTAAAATGAAAAAAAAAAGCATTTTTTTTTTGTGACATGGCAGTCGTTCTGCTACGTCACGTAGCAACTGCAAGGCTGTTCCCCCGACCTTGGCAGCCCAGGGAACTCGCAGCCCTTTAAAAGGGCTGAAAAACATCTAATGTAACAATATATAAAAAATTATTTCTATGAAAATATGTTCAAGGCCATCTACTAGAAAAAATGGAAAATGTGTAATATTGAATTTTCAATTCAATGGTGTGTGTCTTGTCTTCTTTCAATATAAACTTTGCTTTCAAAGAGTAAAATACAAAAATATATAAACAACCTCCAAACACTTAGGCCTCAAAGGACAATAAGCTCATGTGACGGCCTAGGCTCCGCGTAGGTTCATACAATGTCATTTTTTGAATGGATGAAAGTAAAAATTTTATTATAAATCTGGACTTGCATAAGCTCTGTGATAATATAATTTTTTTTGGATAATATAATTTTTTTTGGATAAAATGTCTGCATCAATAATTACAAGGCTTGAAAGTTTAAGGGCCTTAAGCAACTTGAGAATTTGCTAATAGATTGGCAAACAGTCAAACAAGTTACATTTTTTTCATTCACTTTGAATGCTTATCTTACAATTTAAAGTTGAATGGCTTTGTATTTTTATTTTTTGTTATTTCATTTGATTTAGAAAATGAAATATTTGTATTGACCATAGGAATTTAGATTCTTTTAAAAAAAGGATTTTTGCTTATGTATTTTTTTTTGACATCTTCTCAATCCAAGATGATTTGGGATATGCTAGATTCTTCTATTATCTTTTAAAATTGGTATACAAGTAACTAACATAACTATCTACATAATAGTAGGAAAGCCAAAGTTGTATAGTTCCTTCTTTTCTACGAATTTGAATAAAAAAATCATGGACAAGTGCTAAAATTTCTTTTTTCTAACTTCAAACATTATAATCTTGTAATCTATACAATCCAATGGGCTGAGTTTTTTTCCTACAGATCCTTATAGTAGTTTAGTACAAATTTGTAAAACTGAAAGTTGGAAAAGTATTTTTATTTTTCAATTATACTCAATGAACTAGAAAGTGACAATTTTTGAATACTTTTTGTGAAAAATAGTTAACCCCTAAAAGCCCATTGTTCCTTTGGGGGACAAATGCATTTTCGGGCAGGTACCTACGGGCTGAAATTTTCTCTTGATTTTTTGAAACTTTTTTGGGAGGTAGAAAAACTGATTAGCTTCATGGGAATATAATTTTTCCACAATCGGTGCTTGGGAACAAAAGTTATGACCAAATAAGCTCAAAACAGGGGACGGCAGGCAGCAAAAAAATTTGCACTTTTTTTTTTTAGTATTTTTTTCTCATAGATTATATTTTTGTCTATCTAAAAAGCTTCAATTCATTTCATTTGGATTTGTTATGAAAAAGTTATGGACATTCTTGTTTTTTGGGCAATTAGAGCATCTTTTTGAAAAAAATAACTTGTAAGATTCATTTCTGAATGCAATTTTTCAAATTTTTTTTTGGGATGGTTAAGTTTACTTGCTAAAACAATCTGACCATTGGGATTAGTGTATTTTAATTCCATCTAAAATATATGAATATTTTAGATTTTCCTTCTATCTCGTACCTACTTCTACTTAACAATTTTTTCAATGATGAAAATTAAGTTTTTTTGAATTTTTTTTTTTGGGGTAGACTGTCAACTCAATTCTCCACTATAAAAATTTAAAGCTCAAAACTCTATAGAGTAAAAATTTTAAGTTAAAAATGTTCAAAGTCAAAAAATCTAGTCCCACAATGTGCTGAAAAATTTGTTTGTTTCACTTTAAATGTAGATATCTTGCAATCTATGCGGTCAAAAATTCTGAAATTTTTTCCACACATTCTCATACTAGTTAGGTATAAGATCCTACGGTTAGATGTGCAAAAAAAAACATTTTTAATTTTTTTTCACTCTTTGCTAAAAAAATGGCAGTTTTGGGTGTTTTTGGGCAGAAAAAAGGCCTTGGGCCCTTAGGGGTTAAAGGACTTTAGGAGCCAAGAAATTCATCCTTTTTCAAAAAATTTACTTTCAGTTTGTAGAAAATTTCAATTTCTTTCTAAGAAAAATCAAAGTCAAATCATTGTAAACTTAAATACATTTAGAAATGGTGAACACATTATAAAAATATAGGGTCAGTTTTTTATATTAAAGCAACCAATAGAAAACTAGTCCTCTGTCAAGGAAGTGGCCCCATGCTGTGTGCCCCCATGCTGCGTGATGGATGGCTCGGCGGGTATCATTTGCAGCAATCCAACAACTTCAGACCTTTTTTTTAGACGGCAGCGTTTGTCTTCATGAAAAGCTACATGTGTGTCTGCTAGAATTGACGGCTACATTTATTGATAGTTCTATGATTGGCAAGAACTTTAAACAGAAGGTAGAAGGTGCAAAGTAACGAAATTAGAGAGCGGACGGCGTAAAGTTTTCTTTGACGGTGACGGTGAGTGCTGGCGATGGATTTCAGAAGGTTTGTCTACAGTTTCTAGCTTCCAATGCTGGTCGTCTGAGTCTTAGGGGAAATGCGTGACAGTGGACATTTGGCAGTCTCGAACATTGTGGACTGCTCCCGCGATTGCGTTTAGAATACAAAGACGAAATCAAAATCAAGGATTGTTTTTTGGTGGAGTTTGGAGCTTTCCTACTGTTACAATTCTACCTTTCTTGTTGCATTTGAAGCTCGCTTGTTGGTACATTTTGCGCTTGTTAGGTTTTGAGCTACTTGGTGGGAGGGTTTGTTGTGAGGTGAGCTCAAAGATTAAAAGCAAAATGCGGAAGTGAAATTGGCAATGGACAGTCATTATAGATTAGGAGAGAGCCCAATTTCGTACCCTTCAGGCATTCTGTTGTTCGTAGACATCGAGGGCTTAAAGACTTTGAGCTTTGGCACTGTTGCTAATCTTCTTGTGCGGGAGGTTGCAACAAGCGTCTGTCTCGTGTCCCTCGACACGACCATTGTGCTTGTGAATTTTGACGCCTGACGACTGTGTGCATACATTGCAGCTATTCTGCCCTTGTTTTCATTCCGAAATGGCAGACGATTATGGAAAAAATCCCACTTTCAATTTGCCTTCTTCTTTGAGGTTTCTACTGTTGACAGAATCCCAGAGGTGTTTGGAAAGTTGAGGAGATGTGGCTTGCCATAGCAGTGGAAAGCTGCGTCGATGGCGCAGGCAGCTTGCGCTTGAGCCTTGAACTCTCCGAAAGACACCTTGTCCTTGGACTTGGGGGGCTTCATCCTGGCTGCCCACGTCTTGCGGTAGCGGACTCCCTTGAATCGCTTTGGCCTTCGGAAGGTGAATTCTTGGCGATGCGTCTTGCTCGGGTGGTGCAAGCACTTGGTGGAAGGGGTCGACTGTTGTTCGCCTTCGTTTCCTGGGGCGCCATGTGGAGAGTCTTCTCGGACTGAGAAGATTTACGATGTCAAATTGCACATGCTACCCGACGCATTTTCCAGGTTCTGAGAGACTTTCCCCGATAATCTCGGGTGCCACAGGAATGCATAAGATTCGATCCTCTGGTGCATTGGGAATGATTTTGTTAAGGTTGGACACATCGGCAAAACAGGAACCATGGCGAGAAGCAAACATGGATTGTCTAAAGGAAAGGCGACGAAAGGAGGAAAGGGTTCTTCCTTGCGCCCTGGCAAGGAGTGACGGGGACTAGACCGAGCAGCTTGTGACCAGAGTGGTGATGGTGTTGGATCGCTCGGTTTGGAAAAATGCGTTTTCGAACACTAACGAGGACTTGGCCTGTTGGTGCAGATGGTGAATCACCTCCGCGTCATCCAGATCCTCATCCTGGTCACCTTGCCATTCCAGTGCCTCCCGCGTCACCAAATCAACCCCTCTTGCATAGCCTAATCGCTTGCGTAGTGAACTATCCTTTATAACTGTGGCGTGGGCGCATGCACTATACACAAGATAATGATCATACAGAGATGCATCCACCCAAAACATGTAGTGGTGGGTCAGAAAAGTGGGTTCGATGGCCATGGCGGGGGAGCGAGATGAGGGGAAGGCACAATCACACACATGAGTTTATACTTGCGGAATACAAGAGCCAGGACCTAGTTCTTGAGTCAGTGCACTCGAGAGCAAGCGCAAATGGTTGAGTCCCAGTAGTAACGGCCAAGGCAGTGGGCGCACCTCAGAGTACGATCACCAACAAAGCTGGTTGTAAACTGACGAAATGTAACCTGGGACGGAATCGCAATCAACTCTACAAATTTGCAAAGTTTACTTTTTACAAAGGTGTGTTTCGATGAAGATCCGACCTCCAATTTCCGGAAGTCTTCTATGGAAGGAAGTACGTCAATGGATGGTTTCAAGCATGCCGAAGCATTTGAGAGCAGTTTCTATTAGAAAAGGCTAGGACGTAAGGATTTTGAACAAGATTATCCAAGTGAATGCGGCACTCACTTGTATGGATGGATGGCTACTAAGAGGGTATATTTTTTTGCAGAGAATTTATTTTGTTTAATTCCTTAGAGGTTATGTTCATTATAGTGATGGAATTTTGTCACTTGTGCAGGATGTCAAGAGCTCTAACAAACTTCTCTCTGACCACCTGAAGTGAAATGATGAATGAATAGTTTGCTAGTCATTGTAAGGGAGCTGGAACTTAAAGTACTTCAGTAGGTGGTTGTTGTCAAGGATGCTGTGATTAAAAAAGACGATGTCTTGAAAGAAACTTCTCGGTAGAGTTAGAGCTTGTCAAACAAGGTGGATTATGTCACTTCTCAACGTGAATAAGCTCAACTAGAGACGCAAAAACTGAACAAGGCTCATGAGAAAACGGTCAGAATTGTTTGCTTTGAATTAGAGCTTATTTCTTAGTGATTGTGACAATTATTTGGGGATTGTTTGCGATGTCTCTGAAGTGCCCGTAGTAACTCTGTTTGCAGAACTTGACAATTTGAACAAGCGCAATCTTCAGTAGCCGAAGAGCATGAGAGGAAAATACGCGCCCTCCAATTGAAACCGACAGTAGGATGCTGTAGCTGGAACGGAAGATCACCGAGCATGAAAAGTGAATTTGGAGAATGAGGCTGAGTGAGAAGGCTCAACATTGTGAAGAAAAAGAGGAAGTCATCAGCAAATGTAATAGCGGTCCTTCTTACGTATATGAATCCTATATTTGTTTGTATATATCCTGTGTTAGTTTCTGACGTTCTAATTCTTTTGGTTCCATGTGCAGGCGGTCAACTCAAGCAGCGCCAAGCCCAAAGTCTAAACAGGTTGAGTTCATCAATAAGCACAAGGTTGGCACCTGACTCCACTTTTAGTATCTACTACAATGGACACACAGTGAAATATGTTATAATAAATATGATGACCCTAAACCCTAAAATTGAGTCGCACTAGATGTTGTGAAGCTTGCGGAGCCTTTAGTCAAGGATGGAACAGCATCTCTTCTAGCAGATACTGTTGCTCAAGAGGACCAAGAAGTTTGTTGTCCCATTCTCTTCGCTTGATTTATTTTTGTTTTGTCATGCGGATGAAGGACATTATTTAGACACAAGACATTTGAAAATGTGCTGGAAAAGAGGGTTGCAAATTTGTGTTAGTTTGTTATGAAGCTACGTACTCTGACCTAGGATTGTGTACCCAAAGTTATGCTATGCGTTGTCATGAGAACACAGTCGACCATGCTGAAGGGGATAGAAGTAATGCATGAACCTGCCTAGAATTATTTAGTAGCTCTCTTAACATACATTGTCCTTCGATCCTGATGATTCCAATCCTAATGACTATTTTTGTTTTGTTTAGGTTTAGTACAAATCCATCTATTGTAAAATAGTTGAATTTTGATGTTATGTTCGATGGTATCTGGAGAATTTCAAAATCGCCTTACAAGTAGATATTGTAAGAAGTACTTGCAATTTGAGTAGTGCACTTGATATGGCTATGGTGCATTGCATAGCTTGGGCAATGTCATAACTTAACAGGATGATTTTTAAATTTGATTTCTATCTATTAGTCTTTGTCCACATACGACAAGTGTCTAGATTCTACTAATTTCTCTGAAGATTTGTCACTGCTTTACATGCACAGGCAAAGTGGCTGGTGGATTCTGGTTTAATACTTGCCAAGTTGCTCCAAGAATGATGTGAGGTGTGTTTGACCTTTTCCTTGCGATTTTTGTAGTTGCGATTTTTTGATTAGGACGACTCTTGCAATTTTTGTACCTTTCCTGAGGTTGTGTTTGATTGCCTATGCTTTAGGTGAAGTTTTTATGGGAAGCTGAGATGATTAATTAAGATCAAAGCTTCACCTGAAATGAGAATATCTATTCTCAGTGGTGCATTGAATAGGGTACCAACACTGGTTGGACAAAAGTGTTATGAATGGGAGTTATTTGGTGCAGTTCATATACAGAGAGGAAGGCCATAAAGAGCTGGAGTCAATTGCATAACATATTGGATGGCACAGTGAATGACCCTGGAGTTTATGGCAAAGATCTGTCAACACTATAACCGTAATTGTACTATTGTTGACAAAGTCAATCACATTTATGTTCATCAAGAGAGTTAGCCTTTCTATTCCATGACTTGCAAGTTTGTTGCAGAACTGGACACCATTTTGGATGTCTTACCTTCATTAACTTGCCACAACTAGCATTGGAATTTCTTACTTAGTTTGAATTCTCTTCTTATAGTTGTGGCCCATAACATTGCAGGGCATTGGACAAGCTTACAAAGATATGCAGAATCGAAATCAGAGGTTACTTTAGCAAATCAGTGAATGGGATCAATATAATGCTCAGGTGAGATGATATCATTCACTGTAGAACTTATGATATTTGTCAAATTGTGCAGACCCATTTTGGGCAAGATCCAAGATGTGCCTACTATTCTTTGCCTTTGGTAGAATCATCTCATTGGTATTCATGTATTGTTACTTGGGATAGTTTTTTAGTATCATCTCCTTGAAGTCTTCATTCTTTTGCCATATTTTGTTATCATCTTTGGTGAGTTAAGAAGGAATTGCCTTCTTGATTGAGGAATTTACCATCCCTCTTATTTATGCATAATACATCCCAACCAGGTGACCCATCTTCAACAGCTAAGCTGACTTCTGATCTTGTTGGAATTGGTGCTTGTGTTTGGATTCAACTGATTTTAGAGAGTCTCAAAACAAAGGAGCTGTAGACTTTACTACAAGCTGAGAAGGAATGCACGCATGCAACATGCAAATGTTTCTTGTCAGCAACATACAAGCTGCTGACCTTCACAAACAACGAATTACGTTTGTAGAAGAACAAGTATGCACTTTCTGCAGTGGATGATTATGGAGTCTGCAGATTGGAATGATGTTGTGCTATAAATTGGTAAGTTTGTAGGATGTAAGCTTATTGAAGTGTTTGATTTTTTTTCTTGCATACTAACTTTTTGAGGTCATCGATGCATTCTTTGTGATTAAAGAGCCAATGATTAAGATTTTGGGTGCAAATGCTGAAGCTAGACAAAACGTTTGCTGCAGGCTAGAGCATTTATTGATCAACTTACAAAAGTTGTAGATGAGAGTCGACTTCAGTCATCAGCGATGGAGAGTGCATCTAGCAAGATTCTATTTCATTGAAAGTTTCGTGTGAAAATAATGGAATTCATTGTGTAGACACACACGTGAATGTTGCATAGCGTACGCATCTAGTCTTGTTGCATTGCATACACACTTACTCGCATTTCATTGCGCACGCGCTCGTTCTCGTGTCATTGCGCACTTGCTTGCTCTCGTTTCCCTATGTGCGCGCTCAATGTCAATTCATTACACGCGCGCACCAAGTCGTTACATTGCATGTACCCACGCACGTGGTCATTGCATTGCGCGCGCGCGCACGTGCTTGTTGCCTAGCAAGTGTGCACATTGCTCGTTGCATTGTGCATGGAAATATGCTTGTTGCAATATAACAAGTGTGCATGTGGTTGTTGCATTGTGCACGCGCATGTCTGAATTGCAATATGCGCGCACATGCTCGCTTTATTGTGCGCTTGCTAGGCAACAAGCACGTGCGCGTGCGCAAGTATATATATGCACGCAAATTGCACCACATGTGCATGAAAGCACGCAATTGTTTCATTCCATGCGCTCATTAATCGCAAATGTGTGCAAGTGTGCACACGCTCGTGGCATTGTAAATGCATGTATGCGTGCATTTGTTGCATTCTGCATGCACATTGCATAGCACGTGCACGTATTCATATGATTGTTTTATGAATAAGAAATCAGCATGCACTTGTTCCATTAATTGCTTATGCAAGCATGGACGTACTTGTTTCATGAATTGTGTGTTCATATGCATTCTTTCTATTGCGTGCTTTATTAATTGTCCAATGCGGTTCTTGCTTTGCATGAATAATACATAACTACACAATTGTTTTCTAAAGAAATGCATGCACATACAAACAATTCAGTTGCAAACCTCCAATTGCATGCATTTCTTTAAAAAACGGATAACAACAATTCAATTGTAAACCTCCAAATTCATCTAAAATGCTAAATGAACGAAGTTGGTGATAATATCTTTCTTTTTTTTTTAATTGCATTACGTACACAATTGAACTGAATAATATATGGAGTATGCGTGCGCAATACAATGTTAGTGCGCGTACGGATTGTGCACAAGATATAGAATGTGCGTGTACAACATATGGAATGCGCGTGCACAACTGAATACTTGTTCAACTTCCAAACATTTGATATGTGCGACTTGCAACCAAAAAATGAAGCGACCACGGATGATTTCAATTTATTTTTGCAATGGATTCCATTGTCACAAAACCATGGTCAAAAGAACCGTAGTGGGAAATCCACTACGGTTTTTTTTTACCATATTTTGTTATAGTGTGGTCTCAACGCGTCATTCGAATGCTGGTGCGATAATTCCTCATTTTGAAGGACCAGGCATGCATGGTGAATCGCATGCCTCCAGTGGTGCACCTGAACCATTCGCCAATGATAATTGGGTTAGGCTGTTTGTTTATGGCTTCGGTGAAGTTGGAGCAGGGATGGTAAAGGAGGTTCGTCCAGAGGGTCAGTGGCTTGGTGTGCCCATCCCGTTGGAGCCGTGGACTTACATTTTAGTTTGGGCGCAGTCTATCAAACCCAAATTTCAAGGTTTAAGGTGCGCACCCGTTCAGATAGGGGTGAGATTTTTGGGGGACGCTCAAGAACGGATAGTTCTGTGGAGAGCTGCCGACGTCGTCAGATCATCAGGAGATCCCTCGATGGATGCACGTCCGTATATTCGACAGGGAGCCTGGTGGAGTCTAGATGTGCATCGGAAAGACTCGAGCGGTGTCGTATTGTCGTTGGGTTGAATATTCAGTTGGAGGCCGGATGATCATTTTCAGGATGAAACACTTGGTGAGGACCACGCGGGTGTGACAATCCGCGAGGTTTTTGTGGGGAATGAAAAGGATGTTATGTCTCACGCTCGGTGGCCACTGTCTGAGTGCTGGTTCCCGAATGGTCGGTCCTTGGAGGAGACCGTGCATCATTTTGCAGTAGTTCCGGACTTGGACGACCCTCTGGCTTATCTCGGCGGCAGAATGAAAGCTCCGTATCGATTCGTAGTTCGTAAGCCATGTTTGGACGTGACGGATTCACTGTACGATCGGAAAACTACTGACGATGAGATTCAGGAGGTCACCTTGTCGAAATGCTGCAATCGTTTATGTTGCCAGCACTTCAACCAGTTCTAGACACTCCTTGTGAGGCAGAAACACTACTTGAAGGCATTTGAGGACTGCCGCGAGTATGGCATCTCTGTCGGAGGACAACTTCATGAGCTTGACGGGAATCGGAAGAGAAAATTCGTCACATTAATGGGGATGGAGGTTTGTGCCACGGCATGGTACATAATTCACGGTATCCCGAAGTCGACATACCATAGTTACATAGAGAAGTATAACGAGGGCATTGTATCGGGAACGCACGGAAACAAGGGCGTTAAGCACCCACGGATTCGAACTGTCCAGGTCACTGGAACTATGAAATCCATCATAGACGAGAACGCGGACCAAATGCCCCATCAAATGCGTGGAATCGGGAACGAGCGAGTGGACACGCTGAAGTTCTTGCCTGCGGGACGAAAGTGGAAACGCGTCCAGGCAGATGCCAACGAGGTATTTGTCTTACTCATTGCTCAATGCGTGGCTGATTGTGATTTCCTACCATGGGCTGTGATCATCGTGTGATCTCACGATGTTCTTTTGGATGTTGGGTGTTCAACTTTGCAGTTCTTCATTGTCAGTTGTACCCAGGCTAATGTGCGGTTCTCTTTCATGTGCAGCTCAATGCGGACTACGGACTTCCTCCTGTCAGTCAGTCCACTATCAGTAGACTGAGGAAGGAGCACTTCAACAATGTTTATATTAAGCCTGTTGGAAGTTCATTTGCAAAGTGTAGCACATGCGACCAGCTTCAGCAATTTCTTCTGAAATCACCGAAGGGGTGCCCTCAGTATGTGGAGTTCATGAAGCAACGCACTGAACATCTCAATCACCAAGCTTCTTGCCGTCAACTGTATGCGTCTTGGCGTGAGGAATCCAAACAAAACCCTCAGGAGATATTGTGTATAATTCACGACAAGATGGATACAGCCAAGACGGCTTTACCAAGAATGCGGGTGACCACGAAGGCCACGGCGGGGTTGGGACAACTTCCACTTAGCGTTACTGGTATGGTAGCCCATGGTCATGCTGATGGGGCTTACGCCCATTATGCTCCGTCTTGCTGGCCAGGAGATTCCAACTTCACAATTTCGTCGTTGGCCAGACTGTTGCGCCGGTTGGAGGGTCCACCGATTCGAGAGACAGGCGACCTGTTCCCGTATCCGCCGGCTAATCCGATGTTTGAGGCTCTTCTGAGGGGGAAGTCTAGATGTTTGGACAGCTTAACCCTTGTTGAACCAGGAGCTCGGGTCGGCTCCACTCCTCTTCCCCGAAATTTGTATCTTCAGCTTGACAACTCTGCTAAGGATAACAAGAACCAGTACCTCATGGCGTTCTTGTCCCTGCTGACTGCACGAGGTGTCTTTAAAGAAATTCAAGTTGGTTTTCTGCTTGTGGGACACACTCATGAAGACATTGATGCATATTTCAGCCATCTCTCGAAGGCCTTGAAGAGCAAAAACACTTTTGTTGTCGCGGACCTCATGAAGGCGTTCATGCAATCTCAAGAACTGTCATTTATGCCAGAGTTCATACAGGAAGTGGGGGACTTCAAGTCGTTCATAAAGGGTTACCAGAGCAATGGCTCCGCTAGACTAATTGGACTAGGGGAGATGCATCTTTTCAAGTTCTACGTGGATAGTGATGGAGTCCCAGTCATGAAATATAAGAAGTCAGCAGTGGACTCGAAGTGGCTACCGTCTGATAAGCCGTCAACCCGCCTTTGGAAGCGAGACCGCAATGGTCGGCCAATGCTCCCTCATGGGTTTCCAAAGCCTGTTCCATTCAAGCCAATGTGGGGCAGTGAGGTTCCTAAACCAACGGGAAATCAAGAGAAGGCTAAGGAAATGGCACGAAAGGCAACCGTGAATAAGGGATTCATGCTAATAGGCCTAGAGAAGTACATTCAGTATTGGCAGAACGGAATGTCCAAATGCGACGGATTTCCGACGGCGTTCGGTCCATACGTGGAATATTGGAAGCGCGTGCTGATCGAGTTGAAGGAACCATTACTTGAATGTGCTGCTGAATTAGTGGAGGGTTTCTGGCCGAAGCACGATTGGAGGGTGCCTCGCACTGAAGGACCTCTCGCGGGGTTCACTGGGAATCCCTTTGATGTGATTCCGGAGGAGGAGGATCTTGAACCTTACTGCGGCCCTGCAAATGAAGCGCCTCTGGAAAGCTTCAATCCCTGGCTTGACATACGCCCAGGGTCATGGGTGCTTCTGAGACCCGAAAACCCAGCAATCTGTGTTGTATGGCAAGGAAGAGCACTATCTGCCGTATGCAAAGTCAATGGAGATGCAAATAACGGGAAGTTCTTGATACAGTATTGGCGACCGGATAACTCGGAGAGTACCATGGAATTGAGGTACCGGAATTGCTGGGAGGGTAAGTGGGTTGTTGAGAGAAGGGCCCCGGAATGGGTGGATGCTACTTGTGTTGTGTATTCGAACTGGTCCAAGATAGTAGATCCAAAGTCACAGACAATTCCAAAGAAGAGTAGGGAGGCTGTCTTAGTAAATTTGAATCGGGCAAACGAGGTTGACCCTTGATGGACTCCCCTGTTCGGATCTTCCCGATCATCGGGAGATCTTCTGATCCTTTCTACGGGCCATGCCGCCATCGTGAGATCTCCTGATGAAATCTCCAACGACTTAGCGCAGTCAAGAGTTGTACTTCTGTGTTTGAGTATGACTGCTTGTAGACACCATTTTCTTGCAGCTGTTGTCTGTGACATGTAATACCGTATGTCGGCATAATGAAAACATCTATTTTGGTATGCTGCGGTTTAATCTCTGCATGCAACTTAGGATAATTTTGCTTATACCTGAAGTGTGGCTTCGGCTTTCTCTGATGTGTTGCATTGCATGTGGTTCATGTTTGTATCAGATTGAAAGTGTAGTGCTTGGATTATGCGTGCTTCAATATTAATCTGTGTCTGCAATTTATTTCCTCTCACATTTAGTGAACGAGGGAATTCTGCTTTCATGGATTTCTTGATCTTTAGTCTCAAGAAGTAGGCAACCAGGTAGAGACCATTTCTAGTAGTGAGAGAGACTCCATGTTCCTTTCACACAATCTGTTACTATTTCTGATGGAAGAATATGCTTGCCATTATTCATCTGGAGTCAGATTGGCAATGTCTTAGTCTTTACACACTCCTCCAGTTGCCTTCCTACAAATTTCATCGGGGGATCTCCTGGTGTACCACTGGAGGTCAGCCATGATGTACATTTGCTGCAAAACGGATTCTAGCTACGAACGCAGTCGTGGACCTCCGCGTGAATGAGTGGTTAATAATATACGGTGAGTGTTGGCATTTAATCACAAACCATCACTTTGTTATAGATGATTACATTGCTTGACGATGTTAGTACTCTATCGGGGGATCTCACGTTGAAATCATGACTGCGGGCGTTTTCCCTAAGAGGAAATCCTCATTTGATAATTATGTAATCATCTCCTACTCTTTGAGACAATCTCTTACATCATGTCTTCTTGTGAATCATATACTGTTTTGGAAGACTGTAAGTATAGCACTCGCATTGTACCACAAGAGTTGAGATAGGGATTCATATGGGTGATGGGAGCTATATTTGCTTCAAGCACTTTTCATCGGGAGATCTCTCGATACTTTTTGGGACGTCGTTCTACTGCTAATGGGATCCTCAAATATTGGATACCTTGGTCGGATTTCTCCCAATCCAGTAGTGCAAACTTCTGCACAGTAATTATCGAGCAATGTCTGAAGAATTCGAGTCATTTCTATACAGACAAAGCAGTTCATGCAGTAGTAACGACTGCAAAACTTGATGCATGCAACCCCATCATACATGGGGAAATCTCCTGATATAGAGGAAAACATCGGGGGATTTTGCCACTTCCTTAATTCTGGACTACCCCCAGTCCAAAAGTAGTTAAATAGGGCATTCAATATCCTTCAATTTTTGTGTACAACAATGTGAAATGATGTATACCAACGTGCCAAGGCACAAAAAAAAAATTCCGTGCTTAAATTTTTTTTGTCAAAAGGTGTTTGCAACTTGTAAGAAAGACCAAACGATTTTGGTAGCGTTTTATGCCACATTTAACTATTTCTAGACTTTCAAAGGGTCCAGAATTAATAATAGAAAAAAAAATGGTCATTTGGAAATAATGCAAAATATCAAGAGATCTATGTAAAACATTGGGAGATCATTACAAAACATCTGAAGATCTATACAAACATCTGGAGATCTCCAAATGTTATTACCTGGAGATTTTTTAATATTTTGTCTAGAATTCACGTAAAAGTCCAAAAGTAGTTAAATGTGGCATTTTTGCTAAAACAATATTTTTTGTGCTTAGTACTATAAGTTCTATAAAAAAGAACAATTTCAACCGTTGATCTAAAAAATTGACGGCTACTAGTACCACTAACTACTTGCAAATATTGAAAAATTACTATTTGAAAAAAAAAAAAATTTGTCACAGTAAATAGATACAACTAGGTATAATTAATACTCCCTCCGTCCCAAAATGATCTTTTTATTAGACAAAATGTTCCAGATTAAGACTAAAAATAACATTTTTAAAGCCTGTTTTGCACTACATATGGAGTTTGGTGCACTCCTATTGGCCTTGAAACTTTGAGTTTTGAAGCCCTTTTTAAAGTGTAGTTTTGGATTATTAAAAAGTAAAATTTTTTGGGTATTTTCAAGGAGCACCAGTGCTTATTTAATTATTGAGTGTGAGGTCGTCATTTTGTGGGTAGTTAGTATAAGTCAAAGACCATATGTGGACCTATATTTTGCCTCCCAAAGCCTTCATCTCCTTCAATTAGATAATATTCAAAGAGATGGAAAAAGTAAAAACAAAAAGTGTTGATTGACCCCTTCAACCATTTTATTTGTCTTTTGATTAGTAATTGCATAGATGGAGGGGGAACTATCGCTTGGAATTGTTTTATTAGTCCTAGAGAACAACCACAAGTTAAATTTGACCAATTTGCAGCTCACAAAGTACAACAAGAAGATCATTTTGGGATGGAGGGAGTAATAATTAGAAAATCATGAGTACCCCTTCCGGAAAAAAATTTGTTCTTAAAGACTTGATAATGATTAAATTTTATCAAAAAATAAAAGTCAAAACCATCTTTAATGTCTAGAAGTGCGCATGCAAGGGAGCCCTATTTGTACAAATATAGAGACCATAAAATAATGTATTTTAAAAACTCCTTTGGTAGATACATCCGCACATGTCTCCCAATTGTGGAAGTAGACCACAAGTTTTTTAGTTCTAAATCATTAATTTTGGATACTTCTTAGTACTAGACCCCCCTAAAACACAAAGTGTGACAAATTAGCTAAATTGAAATTTAATTATAGAATTTTTTCTCAATTTTTTTGAAAAATAAATAATCTTATGACTTCCAAGTTAACCATATCCAATGAAAATTTCAAGTACGGTGCTTCATTTTCCAAAAGTTAAGGCTGATGGCAACTCCATCACTCCAATTGTGACAGAAAATAGTCAGTGGTCTTTCTTGCAATCACCCCAAAAGATAAAATAACCTCAAATTATGTTGAACAAAATTGAATTTTAGACATGGCTAACTTTGAAATTGATTTTCTTTCAAATCACAACTAATTTTTTCTTCAAACTTCCATGGTAACATGTACTATGTTACACACTACAATTTCCATATATATACTTTTGGACTTTGTCCATTGATGCTTATGGTATGGTTGTTCGAATGAAAATGTTTCAACTTTGTACTCAATTTGGTTTGTCAATGTAATTTAATACTCGCACTGGAGAAAGCAAATTAAATTATTTCATTCAAAATTTAGAATCATTTTGATTGTAAAATCTAATAATTTTAGCAAACTCAAGAAAAGACCATATTTCTGATGCACACATAAATGATTGTAAACATTTTGACTCCTAAGCTCTTGTTGCCCAAATTGTTGTGTGTAACAAATTGTAAACTCAGTACAAAGAGGAATCCACTTGTGAACATAGATAGAGAATTTCATTAAAATGGCATCAATATTCCATACGCCATTCTCAGCCCATGCAGTCTAAACTATAAAAAGTGCCATCTAAGACTAATATACATTTCAGACCCCGCAATCTAAATTATAAAAATGCCAAAGTTGCGGAACGGCACTATTTGAATGAAATCCCCCATATAGTGTCGCCCATATTCCCCACAAGGATGATGGGATGTAATCTTTTATTTGACAGTTGTTGAGGCCACAACAAATTGCAACTATTATTTAAATTTACAAAGGGATCACTGCCATTCCTATATGGAAGCCTGGGGGAATTTTCAGGGACACACTAGTGAGGGAGGGTTGGGGATGGACGTGGCGAAGGAACTGAAACTGAGCGCGCACGCGGCTTTCAAATTCGCCGCCTCGGGAGGGCCGTCAACGAATCGGCCCGAGAGCGCAAAAGTGGCGATCACGCGGTAGGTCGCTTCCGTGTAGTGGAGGTCGTCCCAGAAGAGAGTGTGCGCCGGATCCGAGCTAACCTTCCCTAATGGAGCACACCGCACAAGTGGGTTGTAGTTGTAAGTTCCGCCACCTCCACAGCTCGCGCGGAATCCATTCGCATTGATTCCTGCGCGCATCGATCACCCAGACAGACAAGTTGAACATGATTGATTGATGCTCAAACCACTCGAGACTGAGCGAGATTTCATTTGCATTCGACTACCGAATGCATGGCAATTCTGCTGTACGTCTACTTCGTGTTAGTATGGGTGCCGAAATAAGGTGGATGTTGGAACTATCGTTGAAGCAGCATTGGAGTGTCAAATGGTGCTCTCATCCGGCCAAACATTAGATTCTGATAACAAAGATGATTCGTGTAGTGAAAAAATTGCTTGATAGGAAGTGACCTCCGTTAGATTATCTAGCTTAAGATCGGTAGCACAATAAATCAATGAACGGTATAGCTAGCTCTTGCGATGGAGTTGTTTACTCACCATAAGTGTTCGGGTTTTGAATGATTTCGTAAGTGGCCGCATACCAGTCGAAGAGGAGAATGACGGTATCTGGCCATGCCTGGCGATAAGCGTCCACCGCGGCCTGGAGCTTGACGTTGTAGCTCTGGAACACGGCGTTGTATGCTGACAAGCAGCCGAACGCATCCTTGGGACTCTTGTCACTGAAGCTTGTGAGGTAGTTGGGGGTGCACCCTGCTGGTGGCTGATTGAAAATGTAGAAAAACCTCGCACCTCCAGCGTGAAGCCTCTGCTCGTGAAATTCGTCAAGGCAGATCAACCAGTATTAATTAGAGAATGCCCATATTTGTGCACAATTAATCCCAGAGGCATTCTCAATTATTTTGTTTCATTGTAGTCTAGGAAGCAAAATGCTCACTGTTATTAAGGTCTTCCAACGCATGTTGGAATGGGAGGACCAAGTGGGTGGGGCATAGCTTTGTTCAAATCTCATCTTTGTCAACCAATTTCTAATCATTAGAGGCAGATAAGTCTCTTCGATTGACGGCATGAAGATGAGTTTCCAATTGCACAGCATGACGATGAATTTATAAGGTAAAAACTGTCTTCCCCCTGCTTCAGGTGGATAACAACCTCCAACATTAAAGAATGCGCAAGGCATGTTCGGTCCAACAACAAGAACCTACAACGACTGAAGTTGCTTCTCTGGAGACAACTATAATTGTGAAACCCTGTTAGCATCGATTGTGGAGAGAAAGCTTAGGTAGTACGTTTTACCTCTATGTTCTGTTTTGTGGCGTTCAGCACTCGGTCGCTAAGGGAATTCGCTGCCGTGGGAGCGAGTCCGACAGTGAAAGCATTCGTGAAGTCATTTCCACCAACCTCCGGAATCAGATGAAGTGCGGTACTCACATTGACAACACCTGCAGTAAGTGCATATGGCACACAGCGATTCAATCCTTTGTCAGTAGCTCGAAAAAAGCATAAAATCTGAACTGAACGAATCTCTAACCAACATAACATAACATTCTTTCGAGGTCATCAACGGCACCCGAGAATCCAAATCTATCAAATGTTTAGCTAAAACTATCATCCTATCGAGTCATTTATATCTTAGCAAAGAACTAACTAATACAAGAAGACCTGTAAAGCAAGGAGACAAAATGTGCTGTATAGCCAAGGAGAATGCTTACAAAATTCAAGTTAGCCAAGTTCAAGTCTAAACTATAAATTCAATGCTGATTCCAATTCTCAAGTCGTAAAGAAAGTTCTGACCGATTCTTTTTCAAATTCAAAGAAATTCATTTCTTCGTAGATGAATTGAGTAGTAAGCAAAACCATGCAGATTCATGCTGTTGCGAAGACGAATTATTTACAAGATTGAAAGTGCGAAAGAGAAGTTAGTACCGGTGAATCTGGCTCTGAAATCGAAGTAATTGTCGACTTCTCGCCCAAAGTAGAAAAGTGGAAAAGGCACGAGCGAGAATTTTGCGGTGGCAGCAACGTATGCAAAATTGACGCCACTGCTGTACGCCGAATCAGGGAAGCCTCTCGAATTTGGCTCCAGGAACGGGATCCCAAAAGCTTGAGCTGCATCAGTCAAATTCCAGGGAAATCATGTTAGCTTGGTGCCATTGCAATCTGGATTCCAGACACTGGACTAGCGCGAATTAATTTCGTGAACGTTAAGCCACAGTCCTAGGTTAGACAATGAATCAAGCTGCTTGTGTCAAATTTGATGCAGCAAGAGATTACTAGTTCCAACCCAAGCCAGCGATGCACGGTACCTGTGTAATCAATAATTTGTCGGCCATCACAGAATCTTGTCCTCTCGCAGGGACGATCAGGGAAACGGTAAGATATTTCATAAGGGTACGCTGAGACAAGGTAGAAGAGCGGGAGCTCGGCGTGGGCATTGCCGGTATCCGTGAGAGAATCTCCGAATGCGAAGATGTAGTTGGGACAGACAAATGCATGTGCACCTGGGCCGAGAACTAGAAACGTTATCACCGCAAGGAGGATGCACACCTCCATTGCAAGCGTAGAATTGGACGTAGCTAGGTCGAGCTGAAGATGGCGAAAGTCCAGTTTTTCCACTTCGTCATGCATGCACAGACAGACAGGCTTCCTTTCCCTTGCCTCACTGAGCTTAAATCGGTGTCAGACAAGTCACGGACATGAATGGACTGAAATACTAGTCGCATGCCTCTTTTGAGATTCTTGGTTCACTTGGGTCTTCTTCAGAGTGGGAGCCAAGTTCTTGAACTGTTACACCACGAAAATGGCGTGCACTACAAGAATTCACCGAGCACTGTAGCAATAAAACGTCAGAAGTAGTGCGGTGACGCCAGAAAACGTCATGTGAACATGCATCATGTAGTGAACATGTACCAAACATGGTGAGCTTGGCTGCGTGATCCAAAATTCCCGTCAAACTTGTCCCTGCTGGTGTGAAGCGAAGCCTCTGGTAGTCCACAAACACCACTCAGTTTCATCCTACAGTAGATATATAGTGTTCGAAGTGGGAAACGAAACTAAGTTAAAGTTCTTCCGATCCAACCTTGCCAATCGTGTTGCGTATGTGCTGTCCCCTTGATGTCTACACGTGCTCCTTTGGCTGCTAGTTGGACTTGATTGGCAGTCTGGCCAGTGCATGAGTGTGTGCTTCAACTGATTCAACGATATTATTAAGAGGAAGGCGACCGTGCAAATGAATATTTTGTTCCGACTCCGCAGTCGCAGTAATGGCGTCGTTGGAGTGCGACCTGCCATTGCCCAGTGGACCTCGATCACGAGATGCGTCACTGTCAGAATCTTAACCTATCCGTGTACCAGCATCCTCTTTTTCCATTACTGCAAGACTGTAGTTTCTCGCTGCGGTGGCTCCACAAATTTGGTTGAGGCTTCAAGTGGCGTGCCGAACAGATTTTTATTACGGATCAAAGCTATGGAACAGAAGTCAAAGTTATGGAATTGAAGTGAAACATATACCGATACTTAGTTGGTAAACAAAGTAGTTGGCAACTCTTTGCATAAAATTGAGATTGGTTTCATAAAAAAGCACAAATGCAGGCCTAAGTATGTTTATGATACTCAGATAAATCTCATTGGGTAGATTAATCACGTTTGATTTTCAATCATTAATTCTAGCCTGTTTCAGTAAACAGAATTATAATTTCATTCATGCAAACCATTGATAGTCCGACCGTCGACTATCAGCTCATAAAATCTCTTACTTCTTTTATTTTTGTCCCAGTCAACCATTTCAATGATCATTTGAAGAAACATTTTTTTGTATCGAACGTTTCGAACATCATGAAAACAAAAAAGTTGCAGACTTGTGTGCGGTGGTTTCAGGATTATCTTTCTATCAATAATTTAGCGTTGGCATGGGCAACTCTACTGATGACCAAATGCCTGCAATGATTATCTGATCCTTATAGTTTCTACATAATGATGTTTCCAGCATAATGTGTCTGTGTGCACCCAGCACCATAATGATGCACGGTTCTGAAAGGCTTTTACTCCTTCGAGAGGACCAAGCAGTAGTCTAGATTTCCATTATTGTCAAGATGTATTATAAAATGCAACTTAGAATAGTAATTTAATGATGACTCTCAAACAATGGGTGTACAATGTGATCTGTAGATCATATCCATATTGCAGATCAACTACACTAAATAGTGAAATTAGGTTGCCCCACATTAATTTCTCGAGATTCTACACTGTATAAGTGTTTATTGTTTCTTCACAAGAATTTAGTGCTTTTGAATTAAGTTTTGTTGTAATTGGGACTCATGAACCTCCATGTGCACAAACATAAATCTTTGTAGAAATATTTGCTGACTTTGGTGGCTTGTAAAGTGATTTTCTTGAAGTAAGGCAACCTAATTGTTAAGACAACCTAATTTCACTATTTAGAGTAGTTTACAAAGATTTCGCAAGAATTTTTTTCTTTTGATTCAAAATGCTAAATTCTAAATCATAGTGATTTTATTTTACTTTTTTTATTCAAGTTGTTTTGAAAGATTTTTTTTTAAACTCAAAAAGTTATTTCTTGAAGCTAGGCTGCTAGACCTATTGGTACCCTTCAAATTATAGAATATTTGCAAAGAAAACTCTTTAAACCTATAATGTACAAATGTTAAAGAACTATTACAAAAATATTTAAAAAAATTCATGGATAAAAAAATGCATTTAAGTGTACTTCTAAAGATGTGTTTGAATTCATCAATTGTTCAAAATTTGAATACATATCTAGTCCTTACATGGTTAAGGTAAGTACACCCAAAACCAATAGGCCAAAAAAATTAATACAATATTCCTAAACCTTACATTTAGGGACATTAAATGTACAATAAGAATATTTAATGTTGATTTTGCATGCTTTGTTGGTTTTGGATGTACATACCTTAACCCCTAATAACCCAAAGGAATTATATTCTCAAAATGGGCCAAAATTGTTAAAAACTTAAACAATTTGTTCGCTCATTTTTTCTTAAGATCAGATATAATATAACCACAAGATCTAAATTGTATATCACATTGAAAGTGAACACCTCAAAAAATTCCAAATTATTTGATTACACGTTTTGCTAGGTTAGCAACAATCACATTGGTTGGTTGACTTTTCAATCTATGTCCAAACTAAATACCAAAAAATGAATCATGAACCACACTATACCACTCAACTAAAAAAAATTTGCAAAACATACTTTAACCCCTAAAAATCAAAAGGCATCAAAATTTGGTGTCAACAAAATTTTCAAGTTAAATTAAACTTTACCAAATTATTATTTTTAATAATTTGTATTTTTTAATTTTTTTTTGGAAGTCTAGTTTTAGCATCAAATTTTTTATTTTGAAAATGAATGATTCTAATTTTTCTATTCAAGATTTTGTGCAAGGATGCTCATTGCAAATCTTTTAGATTGAGCCTCAAATACTCTTGATATGTTAAAAAAAATCACATTAGAAATTCATTGAAAAAAATTGTACAATAGATATTGAGAAGCCATAAACTAATTGGGATTATGCATGTTATGCCTTTTTAACATCATATTTATTTGGTGTACATTTTATTAAGATTTTGACTATGTCAAAAGAAGATTGAAAGGACAATGAGTACCTGTTCCCCTAGTTTTCATTGTATTATTTCCTTTTATCAATGGAAGTTGTCCATGTGTTTCAAGAAAAAAAAAGAAAAAATGATTGAAAAACTTCAAATCACTTTCACAAGTTTAACACTCTCATGATCAATAATTATAAACTTTCAATCCATAAGTGATATTGTTGCATTTTCTCTTCCCATGTGCCCTGTAACATGTCTAGTTTGAATTTGTACAGTTACAATTCAAAAAAAAATTGATAAAACTTATCAAAATGTTATCAAAATGAAGCTCAAAAAAAGCCTTGCGCATTCAGGGGTTAATCCCTACTGCAGACCACTCAAGTACCCTGCATTCCAAGAAACTACTGACAAACAATTCCCGGCTCAATAGTCCGCTCACTCCGCTGCAGTATATTAGACAAAAAAAGCTCCAGGAAGTGATTGCATCACATACTGAATGATGAAAAAATCACAACCCGATGTTGTCTTCCTGTGTGTCCGTGTCGCTTAAAATTCAAAACCTAAACGCATTGACCACAAAACCACAGTGCGTTCAAACGACAAAAGGATTTGCATGCATCAATACGGTATCCACACTTTCCAATCTGTTCAAACCTCTTTATAATGAAGTACTCTCTAAAACGACATCTTAGAATAACCTGGACATTTGCCACACTAGCTACCATTGCCTGTAACACACATTCAAACCATGTCATTGTCAAAAAGTTGGAAAGATTACAAAGGATGGAGTGTACAACATGACTAGTGAAAAACCCCACGGGAATTCCCCATCAGTGCTCCATAGTGATACTGGTTGCCTTGTGGCGCATTAGGGTTGAAGCCCACCGGGTTCCACACTTTGGGATTCAGAGGATCCGGCACCCACTGCAGCTTGCTCATGTTCACATTCTCGGAGAACACCATGGTGAACTCGCCCGTTTTCTCCAACTGTCCTTTCTTCCCTGCACGCAACACCAGATTCGTCTTGTGGAAGGAGAAGACTCCGTTTGTCAGACGAATGATGTCGCCTGGCAAGAAGGCGTCGCACTCATTTCCCCAGAGCTGCAAATGAACTGCTGCAGTCGCGTCCGCCACTAACGCCACTGATACGAGAGGCCCCGCTTCACCAATCCTTGACAGTGGGCCCTTTTCCAAAACTATAAATGTCAGGTTGATGTTGGTTGTCACCGATGGTCTCAGGTCCTGCCCACCCACAAGTACGAGTGCGTTTGACTGATCAGCGTCAATGGCTCAGCAACGTTATCCCCTAAACGACCAAGGATTCATGCCTTGAAAATGACCAATTCAAGTTGATCATATTGTGAAAATTCTGAATCAGATGGGGTCTATTTTATATCACTAGAATCAATGACGAACATTGTATGTGATGGTCAAAAAATATATACAATTGAAGAAAAGAAAATCTTCATATGGCCAACTCAAAATAGCGAAAAACAACATTAGGCCCGGTTAAGGACTCTTGGACCTTCACGAGTAAGCAACTGCAAACTTAATTACTGCAATATTTGCCAGGTGGACATGTCATGCAGATATTCGAAAGGTTCAAAAGCTCGGTGCAGGGGATTTTGAATCATTTAATAATCTCCTCGCAAATTCCCACTATCAGAAGGTCTCTGAAGATAGATTCACCTTCAATTAACAACTCTCATCAGATAAAAATATCATCAATCCACAATGACAACCAAGGGCAAGCATTCGTAAGTTCAGATAGACCAGTTGAAGAGGGGCATTCGTAAGATAATACCTTGATTTGTAGAGGGGCTTGTGTGGGCGATGCCACCTGCTGCTGAGCCATTGGAACTTCTGACACAGATCCTGAAGCAGAGAAAACTTCTCAAAACGCTGTAAACAATATATTTTTGAGCAAATTTAGATGTAGAGATCGGCTACTGCAATCAACTCATCTCCCTTACCAGATTCGAGATCAGTGGATAACGATGGAGAAGAACGCTTACTCAGTCGGTTTTCGCGGCACTCCCAGACGTGCCTTGCTCTTGAGCCACGCTAGCTCTTGCTTTTGAAAGGAAGGCGGGGTCCGGCTGCGGAGTAGCCCTAACGGGCTTCTCTCGTAGAGCTAGGATGATGTAACAAACGATGACGACGTTCACTGAAAGTACGGCAAGTAACCCGCTCCACAAGGTCGTCGACTGTTGCGACAATCCCTCACTTCCCGGAAACAGCTGATTGTTGAAGGCGTACAAAACCCAGAGAGGCAGTCCCCACATTAACAAAGACGTGACGCCAAACAGGGCCAATACGTGAGCCCCCATGTAAGGAAACGTACACACACCTCAGACCTGCAGATGCAAAACGGGATCCAAATTCATTACGGCAAACGGCAAAACCCTAACCCCGCTACGTCCGAGTAATGCCGTCACGAAAGCTTCGACTGGAGCATCTGATCGAGGACTTTCTCATAAGAAATTTCCACTGCAAATTGTAACCCCTTGCAAAACCCTAAAAGGCGAAGCATATAACAGCATCGATATTTTTGTTAACCCAGAAGGAACAACACTAATAATAAGTTCTCGGATTGAAACAAAAGAAATAACATCCGACTCTTTCTCCATCTCCGGAAGAGATCCTTCAAATCATAAACTCATCCAAGTTCACAAAACCAAATGATTTATCCCCTATATCAATCTTTCGCGAAACCCTACCCAAGCAAAGAATCACACACGGCAGATAATCAAGCACGAAGAACAAGCAGTCATTCCTCCAAAACTGCTACTCCCAAGAACACTACTTTGATGAACACACATGGCAGATCACGTACCAGCAAGCCCCTGTGAAAGTGGAAGCAGATGTAAAATAGACAAGGCAGAAAGTCAAACGGCGAATAAAGTATGCAAACGAAAAAGGGATAAGTCCTCTCGCACACTCAAGGAAACATAAATGCTCACCATAACCTTGTCCGTATTCACCCTAATACAGAGTATTTATAGCAGGGGCCAAATTAGGGTTAGGTCGTAAGTTGCTCTGTTGTCTTTCCAGTGTGATGTTCCCATGGAACTATTCGGAGAGCTCAGACTGCAGATCCTCGGTGGTTGGGTTTGTGCCTGCGGAGCATTTTTTCTCCATAGAATTGTTGGCTAATTTGCAATTTCAAGCATAAAATCTTGAGCTCTGTGCTGCTTTGGGCTGGACCACGTTCCTTTTGATTTGAAAATTACGACATATGAACTTTGTTGCAGAACTTAATCTATTGTCTAGAAGCAAGCGCCTTCTTCGTTGCCTCAGGGATAGCGAAGGACTGCATGTATGAACGAGTGCCTGCGAGCTGCTAGTGGAAGTCTACGAAGAGGTCCTGCCAGATTTTTGTTTCAAGCTCTTCAGGGGTCCTTGCTTCATTTCCAGCAGCACGCGAGAGCTTCCTCGAATACTTTGAAGGTTCGGCGGTTTTCTCCGGTTTTGCGTTTTCAAGCACCGCATATGTATGCACTGTTTCTCTGCTCTGTTTTGCAATCTCGTTTTCGAATGGTATCGATAACGGCGAGTCCACCGTATTTGTTTTAGCTGACTGGTACCCTAAACCCTAAACCCTTAAGCATATGCTTGTGGTTGTCTGCCCCTGACCTTATGTTTTTTCAGGGCATAGACGAAAGGTGGGACGACACAGCGATGGCAGGAGGAAAGGCGGTGAAGGGGAAACCTGCCTTGCAGAGGTTTCAGGGGATTCAGTTTCAGAAGAGCAAAGGCCAGCATATTCTGAAGAATCCTCTCTTGGTGCAGTCCATAGTGCAGAAAGCTGGACTGAAAAGCACCGACATTGTTCTCGAAATTGGTCCCGGAACAGGTAATGCCTTGCCGTCCACGTTGTGCTTCTGGTTAAACCCTGAAGGACCGAGAAGACCGAAGTAGGCCTCATGTTGTATAGCAGTTTTGAGTAGGTCTTATGGGGACTGCTTTTGTGAAATTTTAATTACCTATTAACCAACACATGCAATGTTCTTCACTGATTCTGGTGATATAAAATCTGATCCCATCTGAATTTTATTGCACGCAATTCGATCAATTGAGCTGTCATTTTTAGAATCGTTAGGAGCTTTTGCAAGTTTTTCCCAAACTGTAGATCTCCATGAGACTTGTCGTCTGTATTGATGTATTATATTTCTTGCAGGAAATCTGACAATGAAGTTGCTGGAGGTTTGTAAGAAGGTTATTGCCGTAGAGCTCGATCCTCGCATGGTGTTGGAGGTCACACGGCGCGTTCAGGGTACTCCTTATGCAAACAAGCTCCAGGTACTTGGTCTGTCAAGGGTTCAGGGTTTTGCCTTCCAAAGTTTGTGATTTTGTGTCAAGGGTTTAGGGTTTTGCCTGCCGTGGCCCTTGGCGACTGCAGGATTAGATGTTAAATTGGTGATTGGAGAATGAAAAAGCCCTATTTGGGCCTCGTGGTTTTTTAGCAGTTTGGAGTAGTCATATGCGCTTTGTTTTGTCCAAAAATCATTTAATTTTAACCAACACGGGCAAAGTTCTTCGCTGGTTCTGAATTGTATTATTCATAATATCACCGATCGATTCGGTAATTTTTAAATCATAAATCTTAGGGACTAAATTCCATGGCGGAAACTTGAGTCTTGATGTGATGGTTTTGTATGCAGGTGATCCAAGGTGATATACTGAAAACGGAGCTGCCCTACTTTGACGTGTGTGTTGCGAACATCCCTTATCAAATCTCCTCACCCATCACTTTTAAGCTGCTCTCCCACCGGCCACTCTTCCGCTGCGCCGTCATTATGTTTCAGAAGGAGTTCGCACAGCGTCTGGTTGCGCAGCCTGGCGACTCACTCTTCTGCCGTCTCTCTGTCAATACACAGCTATTGGCTCGAGTTTTCCATTTATTGAAGGTTGGTAGCATCCCTTCTGTTCTTACATTTGTAAGAGGAATCTCATTTCATCTCTAATGTGAACGTCTCTCAACTTTTTGTCAATTGAATATCCATGATGAAGATCCGACTGTCTGGATAAAACACTCCTGAATCCTGGATAGTTGTCGTATCTGATGGTCTTGCTCATAGTGATTCTAGCAGTTGATCAGGTTAGGTTTTTGTTCGGTTTAAAGCTAGAGGTACTATTTGCGTCCGATTTTAAAGCTAGAGGTACTATTTTGCGTCAGTTGATCACTTTGCGTACAAGAACCATACTCTCTTTATATGAAATTTAGCCAAGTCATGCTTACAAGCACCTGCTAATTGGAAGCTAATCAAGGGTATTGGGAGGATGTGTTGCTGTTGGTAACAGGGATCAGTCAATAGGAGACCAGAATTAGGTTCCTAACGGTTTGAGTATTTTCTACCTTACTTTTTTGTGAGCTTGCTTCATTAATGACTACCTTGCTTTTGGTCGAACCAGGTGGGCAAGAACAACTTTCGGCCACCACCAAAGGTGGATTCGTCAGTCGTTCGAATTGAGCCTCGTAGTCCCCTACCTCCCATCAATTTCAAGGAGTGGGATGGCCTCATTCGACTCTGCTTCAATCGCAAGAACAAGACGTTGGGGTCTATATTCAGGCAGAAAGCTGTTCTCGCCCTGATTGAGAAAAACTACAAGACTTTCCAAGCCTTGCAAGAGGCCAGTGGCTCTGAGGTAAACGGTCTAATCATCTTCTCGTTTCGCAGGTTATTAACATCTCGACCTTAATGATGATGCAAATCTCACGTTCTATTTAAGGGGAACTACAACATTGCAAGTTCGAATTTGGTGCTGTAGTTTGCTTCAATGCTTCATTTATATTGTCGGTTTCAGACTACATGGAGTAAGGTGCATTTGTTTTCAATGGGTATATCCAGATGGCATTAAGGGTGTGGGCATTAAAGATTTTCAACATTAATCTTGTTTCCCCCACTTGAGTAATGCCACCGTATTGAATGGATTGTTGCTAGTTTCACCTTGCTTGAGGGAGTATTGACTACACCGAAAATTGTAATTATTGTGAGTTCGAAAGTACTAGGCCTCAAATACACCACTGTGGGTTACAAAGTTTTTTATTTACAAAGATAGCTTCCTCATGCGTAGATATTATTTAGCAGAAAGTGACTTTCTTTGCAATTACTTGTACACACTGTAATTGCAATTTTGGTTTAGTCTCCTTAATCACCACTTGGGATCCTCAAAGTTTCTCCTTTGTGATTGCCATTCATGAGTTCACCTTGATTCTTCTCATAGCATCCATACTCATGGTCTGAAAGCCATTAATATATTATATATGACAGTTTGGGGTCCTCAAATTTTCTTTGTTTGTGGATGTTGTGATTGGGTCCCTTATTCTCTTTCAGCATCCGTTCCTTGGATGAAGGCCACTAATATATCTGTGATAACTTGTGAATAACCTGTGTGTGCATCACTGACTGTTTCCTTGTGGTGACTTGGCTGGCACAGTTGTCAGTGGTGGATCCATCCATTCTGGGTGATTTAGCTGAAGACGAGAGTATGGAGGTCGATGTGAATGCTGATGGTGACGGCATGGAAGTGGAAGAGGAAGATGGCAACCAACAAGGGAATGCCTTTTTCAAGGAAAAATGTCTGGCAGTGCTGGGTGAGGGAGGGTACGAGGACAAGCGGTCCTCCAAGTTGACCCAGGACGATTTCTTGAGGCTTCTTGCCTTGTTTAATAAAGCGGGCATCCATTTCACGTAGACAATTACCGTCTCTGGTTTGCAGTACCGTATCTTGTTCAACTCCTGAGAAAGCTCGGCTTACTTGCTTGGCAAGCTCAAGTAAGCATCCTACTCCTTCAATGCAGGTGTCAGATTGCGAGTTTCTCAGTGTCATTCAGAAAGGTCTTTTGCAGGGTTAGTTGATTTCTGGGATGAGTAACCTTTTACTGTACCGGTCCGCCTCATTTTCTTCCTTCGGATGAGGTTTTTGGCTCATATTCGCGCAAGGTCCAGAGTACAAAAAATTGGGAAATCTCGAACTAAAATTAGAGAACTTTGATTACTCGTAATGTCTGAGTGGCGAAGCCAAGCTGTAATTCTTCTCCAGAGAAAGCTTGCGACCTTAAGTCTCTTAACAAAAGTATGGCTGAAATAAAGATCATGAAAAGATAGATCCGATACTGATGATCAACCCTCTTCTGCTTTAGGTTTAAAGTGATTTGAACTCTGAAGTAAACCCTCACAAGGACGAGTCTATGCAGGAGGTAGCATCCCTTGGCATCTCAGTAATGTACTGCCAGGAATTCCCTCGTTTAGTTATGGAAGAGATTCCAACGTCATAACTATGAATTTTGGCTTCGTCCATCGATACGAACTCATGAGATATGAGAGATGAGATTCGGCAGAGGATTAAAAATGGAATGATTCATTTATTCTATACAAAAAAATATTTTGGGAGTACAGAATTCCCCAGAAAAATTTAGAAATCTATTTTTAGGAATTTTTTTTTTTTCCCGAAACTGACCACTACAATGGTTGTATTGATTGTAAGAGTGACTTAGAATCCCACAATGATGATTGTTTGATCATGAGCATTCCTAGTTGTGCAATACCTCACAGGATGGGATGCAATCAAAGTGAATTTTATTTGCACAAATTTAGTAGGGATTATTTTTAACAATTTGATTTATTTGCACAATTTTAGGAGGGATCATTCTTAACAATTTGATTCTTAGTTAAGAAGTAATTTTTCTTGTCTCTTGCTGCTAACAAAATCATTAATGTTGAACAAGTAAAATACAAGTACAGAGATGAAAAATTATTTCTATCCATAGTTGGTTACATAACAGATTTTAATGTCACCATTGTAAAAAATATAAGTATGGAGATGAAAAATTATTTCTATCTACAATTGGGTACGTAATAGAATTTAATGTCACCATTGTAGCAAAACTTTAGAACATTTTTTTTTCAAACTTTGCATGGGATGGGATAAAATTCTAAAGTTAACCCCTTTAACGCCTCAATCCTTTTTTGAAATTTTGCACATTTTTGCTTATATCTTTGTACAAAATTATCATTTACTAGAATTTTATGAAATTGGTCATTAAGGAAGGTTGTCTTTTCAAGATTCAAGTGTTACACTGGATGAATGAGAAGTACATCTAATTCCAAACTACAAATCTACAATCAAGAGTTTGGAAAAGAAAGACCTAATTCCAATTCTAACCCTACTATTATTCTATTAATGGTGCATTTAACTTAAGTCACTTTAACAAGGTCACTTCAAAATTTAAAGAGGGAAATTCCAATAATGAAATTAGATCTACTTTGGATACGTATTTGAGTCTACTTTCACCTTTGAATTAGAGTTGTTATTTTGGATTTTGTTATAAATGCATCTTAGAACTAAAATCCAAAGAAAAAAAGTGAAGTTTGGCATACAAGTAGGTTGTAGTGTTGGATGGATGAAGTTCTCCAGTTCAATGGAGAATCTAAACTTCATCCATTTATAACTTTTGTTAGGAATGTCTGATTCTTAAATATTTTAACTTTTTATAATGGACAAATAATATTCTAAAGTTAAAGATCATTAAAACTTGATTTTAGACAACTTTGTATGTGACTTCCAAAGTTTTGGCCTAGATCAATTGGCCCAAATACTCACAATTGCAAATTCTAATCGTTTTTGATGAGATTTGGACTACTTAGAACTTATAGATAGAAAATACTTGTTTATTTTTTGGAAGGCAAATTGGACAATGCTTTGACACTGACTTTAGGATCCAAAGTTCAAAACACAAAGAACTTGATTGTACCTACTTTATTTAAGGGTGGAGATAAAATGCTCACAAATATACACATTAATAGTCATTATTGTTGGCTTTTGTGGCACCACATATACCCTCAATTTAATCACTCCACCAACAACTTCAAATTCCTATCTCTACTATAAAACACACTCTTTCTATTGTTACCAACGTAGCCATGAAATATGCCATATACATCTTTCTATACAATTCAAAATTCAAAATCAGTTAAATATTTTTGAATCTACACAACCAACTTTAAAATACTTTCTACAATCAAATTTTCAATTTTCTACCTTCTTCTCTATCTAATTCCTTGTCCCTTCCACATAATCTCAATCTCCCATTATTCGGTCGAGGTGAACTGGCCCCCTTGCTTATCCTGCCAAAGTCCATCCAGGGATGCATATAAAAAAAAGCCCCCTACTTTGTCTTGTGTAAAATCTATTTTCTGTAGGCCCCTTCATTAATTTGGGGCCTTTGATTGCAAATATGAATTTAGAATTTATAAAAAAATTAATGCATGGAAAATAAAATATTTTAGGATTTTCCCGGGGGACGAGCAAGGGGGGCAATTCACCTTGGCCCTTTACTCCCTTCCCAATATTCATTAGTTACTATAGAATCTCCCTTCTTACAAAGGTATGTAGTCTAGGTATTACTTAAACTAGCTTTTGGAAGCTAATATGAGTATTAAACAAGCAAACTCATCAAGTACCACAGCTACGTGATAGTAGATTATTCATTCAATATTGCTATAAATTTTACCTCCTACCTAATTTTGCTTTTAGATAGACAATATTTTTTCCAATATCTAGTACCAAACACACAAAAAACAGATATAACAAAAGTCATGAATAGCAAAGTATAGGTAGGTGAAATTATACCTTTGAAGCCTTAAGGTATGTTCCCACTTGGTGTTAGAAAAGTTGTTTGGAATATGAATCTAGTCCATAAGTAGGTATAAATTCATTCCTAAAACCGTCACTAACAACACCTTTAACACCAAGTGCAAACATCTCTTTAATGATTTCTTGTACCAAATAACAGTCCTGAAAACCTGCATCACTTGGATTGAATTCCACATGATGGTTAACTTGAAATATGGTAAGTGGTTCATAAAGCAATCCGCTTCTTGAAACAATCATGTAGGTGGTTCCAAAACAAACATTTAGTAGTGGTTCTAAAATGGACATTAAGTGGATTGTTGACAATGTGAGCATAATTAAGACTTGTCATTTATTGCTTCAAACTTTGCCAATGGATGGATTACGAGCTAGGGAGGGTCCATTTTAAAGCCAGAGTGTGTTCACTTAATTTTTCTAAATGAGAATTGATTGTCCAATTGCCTTCTTACAAATGTTAAAAGAATGTAGGGTCTGTTTAATTTTAGTAAGGGTCGCATTTAGGAACCTTGTGTATTACTTTTTGCATGCCACAGTGCTTGTTTTGGGTCAAGACATATCTTTTTTCAGACTGCATGTGTGTGGGTTTTGTAAGATCTAGGATCACAAATAGTTGCCTATGGCAAAATTCTTTGGAAATTCATAAGTAATTCATAAATACTCCAAAAATTATGAAACCACTTGTATTAGATTTTGCATCAATTTTCCTTCAAGTGAAAAATAAGGGAAAATATTTTTGAGCATCTGAAATACATCAAAAAGACCCAACAGCCCTTAAAGGGTCGCTTTATGAGCCACTTACCTTAGTCGTCAACTCTACCTTGATCTTCCGTGTTCCAGCCTGCAGTCGGATACGGAAAACACTTAACCCCTAAATGACGGACCTATAAACATTGATTTTAGGCCTCAATGCCTATCACTCAATTTGCTGCCATTTTGCAACTAGACATGTATGAAAAAAATTTAATTTATTTTTCAGAGATGAAATTACATGTTTTCTTTACTTCACAAAAAATTTAGATTTTTTTGTGGAAAATTGATTTTTTTGAGAATTTTTGAAGAAAAAGAGAAGAAAAATCACATCAAATAGGAAATTATTTCAAAAAAATTGAAAATTTCACTATGTGTGTATATTACAATGACAAACATCATGGTGTAAACTCAATTTCCGTCTCATTTTATAATTAGAAAATAATAGACATTGAAAATACACCCAAAGTTCAAATTGCAATAAAATGTGCAATATTAAGAATTTTTTCAAAATTCAAATTGGAGAAGAAACTAGATTAGATGACCTTCATTTTGTCAGTTGGGCTCAAACTCAAAAAATATCATTTTTGTGGAGAAATTTCAGACTTAGAGCAAGGAACAACAACTTCCCAAAATACACTAAAATAGCATATTTTGTGATCCGTTTTTTTTAGTAACTTCTCATTTATGTGAAGATAGACACTTGCATGACTACAAATTCAACTATACACTCTTTGTAATCCACCATGGAGGGTGAACAAAAATGAAATGGATGAAAAAAAGTTTCCAAGCAATGTACAGATGACTGCAGAATCATCCAAACGCCAAAAATTGGCGTCCTCGGCGTTCCAGGGTTAATCACGCATCAGTATAAAATAACAATATTGATGATCCCATTGTGTTAAAAATATAATTCAGGTAGGGTCAAATTTTTTATCCACAGAATCAATGAAGAACATAGTATGAGCTGGTCAGAAAAACCCAAAAAAAACGGACTGAATCTATCATAAGAAATACCCATAAAAACAAGAGGCTACTTCTGAGCCTTTCAAAAATTTGACAATCAGTGGAGCTGCATTCCCCCAAACCACAGAAGTCCAAGAAAACCTCACAAACATGAATTACACAGGCATCATCCATTATGTACCTCAACTTTCTATGGCTTGTTCTCCACTTTCACCTGCAATTCTAATCACATTCTTAGAAAAATCCATCTCCTGTAATAGAGAGAGCTATATTTATACAAACCATCGCAAAACCCTAAACCCTGATCAATCCCAAAATAGTACTCCAACACAATGTGAAAACATGGTATTGTTTCCCAAATTTGCACCTTTTCAACGCTCGGGCCAAACATCAGGGACCATCTTCTTAGCACATATCACATATCCATAATTCATTTTCATCCATAATCTAGTGATTTCATCCAAGTTTTTTTGAAATTTGAAGTTTTCTGGTGATTTTCCACCTTTTTAGTACCATTTTTTCCTATGGGCGTGGTGCTAGGCCATAAAATTTGGTGCAATTTTGCACCAAAATTGCCAAAAAAACAAACATTGTACACTATCTAAACATGAATTAACCATCAACAAATTGCACAAACTCACATTGAAAATTGAATTGAATCTCTTCTGAAACAAAACTCGCAAAGCGAACACTCACCAGCCATTCTTGAGCACATCAGTGCACCATGACCTTGTCCAAGGCTGATGAAATTGGAGGATGGATTTCATCCTCTTCCGTGGATGTATGATGCTGCACTTCCATTCAATTGTTGCATAGGCTGATATGTCGGTATTAACCTCATTAGGTTTTCATTCCTCTTTTCAGTGTTTTTTAGGGGGGTTCCTTGGATTTGCTCTACGCGGTGACGGAGTAAGGTATCAACTCATTCTTTCATTTCTTTTATGAGGTTGAATTATCTTCCTCCTCAAATTTTCATTCTACGAGACTATTGTCTAGTGCTGGTTTGGTTGGTTCCAACAATTTTTTATTTTTCTGAATTAGCTATTATCACTGATTAATTGTAGGATAAAAGTTGTAGTTGATTGACTGTAGTTGCAAATGTGATGATTAGTTCCAAAAGAAAAGGAAAGAAGAACGGGAAGGGGCAAGGCAAGGCCAACAAAAGAAGACCTAGTCTCCTAGTCGGATTGAAGGAGGGAGTTCAAAAACAAAGGTTGGCAAAGAATATCACTTCATTGATGTGATATTTGTAGAAGACATCATGTGGGTTTAGATTATGCTTGTAAAGACATAAAGCACCCTAGCGTCATTTCTAGACAATGTCATGACAGATTGTTACGAGGTTTGGAAGTAGTGTCTTCTAGGTATTGTTTATTTTTTTTAATGACTTTTGAGAATTGATCTTGTATTTTAAATAAAAACTGAATGATTTTCAAGTTTTGAATTTAATTTTGATTGCAATGTTCTATTTCAGGTCTTAAAGCCATGGCTTTGATTGCAAAAGCTATACCAAAGCTTCTCGCATTTGGATCCACCTTCTTTGATTGAAGTGGTATGATCTTTGTGGAACTCAAAGAAGTGAAGCGAAGTGTGGGTTTGATCCAACAGTGGAGGGATTCTGCTAGTCGTCTCTTGATTGCAAAGATGAAGGTGAAGACAATGTTGGATTGACAAGAGACGAAGCCTTTTTACAAGAAGGAAGTGACTGCACTAAAGCTTGATATAAAGATTGATAGGATGAACGAAAGGCAAGCATTTAAGCATAAAATGGAGTTTAAAATGGAGGAAGTGGATAAGCAAGTAAACAAATTGTTTCAAGGATAAAAGTAGGCAAATGAACATTTTTGTGCATAGGAGCTATTTTATGAGAAAACAAATATGGAATAATTCTTATAAATAATTAGTTATAGTTATTGTAATTGTGATTATAATTGTAATACACTATAACAATTGTTACATTTCGAGGGGTTTGTTAATTGCCAATTTGAAAAGGTTTGTTGAATAATAGTTTAAAGAGCTTTGATAATTGACTGGTGATTTTAAATACAGCTTACCCAGGGTTGACCAACAAAACATCCCTAGTGTTTGTAAGGATCTAAAAACATTTGGACGACTTGAAATACAACATTGTGAAAGACCTGAAATTGCAAATTGTTGATGGACAAGCCATCTAAAAATTGTCGACAAACAGACTATCCAAATAAATAAATTTACTTGACGTAAATTCTGGTCAATTCTCACAAGTTAGAACTCGTCTCGACGGACAATGATGGACATTCCAATGCAAAATACCAGCATCAACATCAACATAAAAAATCATGGGCTTACAAATCCAAGTGAAATAGCATGTTGCTTTGAAGAAGGCGAGGAGGACAAAGGCTATTGGTTTGCTCAATAAACCGTCTCTTGCTGTAGGGCAAATTTGGTCGGATTTCTTCTTGGGATTCAATTTAGAGGATTGGAAGATAATTTTTGATAGAGAGGACTCGAAGAAAGTTGATGATGTATAGAATTTTCTTTGTTGCGGATATATTGGCCTCAACAAGACATTCATGAGTTGGAATTTCTAGAGGTTTGTGAAAGTATTTTTGCACATGATGTTTGTTCATTCCAAGAAGCATAGGTGTGGGTGTTGACATTTGAATTTTCAAAGTCAATGAAAGACATCAGCATCGCGTATGCCAATTTACGCAAAAGCATTAGCAATATTTGAGGTAGTTGTTTCCTTAGACTTTGCTTGAAACTTGAAGCCCATGGAAGCTTGTTTAGTACACAACATTTTTTTTGGTAGGAGTCAATATAAGAGACATGGTTGAATGGTTTAGTATCCTCTGCCTTAGATAAGACTGGTCAATTCCAAAATGGAGCTTGCTTGCTAAAATGCCGCATTTAACTATATCTGGACTTTCAAAGGGTCCATAATTAATAATAGAAAAAAAAATGGTCATTTGGAGATAATGCAAAATATCAAGAGATCTATATAAAACATTGGATGATCAATATAAAACATTTGAAGATCTATACAAACATTTGGAGATCTCCAGATGTTATTATCCGGAAATTTTTGAATGTTTTGTCCAGAATTCACGTAAAAGTCCAAAAGTAGTTAAATGTGGCATTAAATTTGCTAGCTGATTATTATGGCTTTTGATTTGTCTTCTAACAGTATATGAGACACTTGATGTAGATCATGGTCCTACTCAATGGAGTATTTAGGAGACATGAATGATTATTACAGCTAAGCAATTATTATAAACTTGTTTGGGGTTCACTCTACCGTTGTTGATTTCTTAGACTTTGCTTGAAGTCCTTGGAAACTTGTTTAGCATTAATTATACAATATTTTTTTTATTTTTTTTGTCTTACAACAATTTTTTGAAGGTTCTGAAATTTTGACCATGCTTTGTACTTCGAGTAGAATATGCCTAAGATTTTTTGTAACTCTTGCAAGCAACATGACCCAACACTCTTGAGATCCTGTTAACATAGTCAAACTAGTCTTTGTTCCACTTATTCAGAGGGCTAGAGTATAGGCCAAGTGGGTCCGCTAGCTTTGCTAATTTTTATTAACTTTAGTCGTTACAAGTCAATAGTTGTTTACATCATGTTTTTGAATGTTTTTAAATGTATTTGTTATGTTTCCTATTATTATTGTTTGCTATTCAATTTGAGTGACTTTTTTTGCATTTTGCATTGCTTTGGTTCAATCTTTTTTACTTAGTAGATGGAAGGTGTAATTAGCATTAGCATGCTCTTGCTATTTATGTTATTGAATCTTGTCACCAAAATTTGGAAAAAAAATGGAAAAGATGCTCTGGGAATGAGATCAATGTGCCTATATGGCCTCTTCTCAATCACTTTGACAACACTTTCAGTCATTTCTCAATCCTTGCCTTCAACAAATTGAATCCCTAATTTGTAAGTAGAGCACCAAATAGAAGGCTCTAGGTGATAGTGACAAATGGTGGATGTCACGACATTAGTTTCGTCACATTTCATTTCTACAGCATTGAATTGTTACTCAACTTGAATTTTGATCCTTAGATGGCTTACCTTGTGCATGGTTTATGATGCCTACCCAAAGAGAGATTTCATGATGAGCTTTGGGCTATGGCAAGTAGTGGTGGTTTGCAAGAGGTTGATGACTTGGTACATGGAGGATGATTGCTTTGGAGATAGATCTCACCCTAAACCCTCATAAATCCTAAACAAGTTTGGCTTTAGTCTGTGGAGGTTGCATGGCTATGCTAAAAATGGGTATTTCACTTAAGACATCTGTGGCTGGAATTGCCATGGGGTTGATTTTGAACATGAGAGATTGTAGAAGAGTTGGAGAGCCATTCATATTGAGTGATATTCTTGGATTAGAAGACGCATTAGGTGATATGAACTTCAAGGTTAACATTATTCTTTCAATTTTATTTCAAGGTCATGTCTACTTTTGGTACTACACTGCCTATAATTTTATACTAGAGCTACAATATCACATCAACTTTGAAACAATACTATTCATGTTATGCCTATCTATGAATACATTGTCATAAATGAACCATTGCCTCTTTTTTTTCTCTTAATATGTTAATTGATATTGGCAAATTGTTGGAAATGAGACTAGAATCACAATTTTTGAAATGGATATTAAGGTGCATGAGATGGTCAGAATCTGCTATCTATTTTAGACTACCAGTGAATAGTTTCTTCAATCACATGCAAACTTTGACTTGTAGTAGCTGGAGAATTAGATAAGTAGAAGGCATTACATTTCATATAATAAAAAAGGCATTAGAACAAGCTAAAGCTAGCCGCATTCATATTCTTGGTATTGCTTCTTTCAAACATTTTGCTTATGGATTATCAATTGTGTTCGATTGAGCTTTTCAAAATTATTTTACCGTGGAAGTCAAGTTTGAAAAGATTATTGCCGAGACCCGTAAGCCTTTAAAATGTCTTTAGCTCTCAAAATCTAAAAGATGAATTTAGTGCCTTTAATCAAAAGGATTTTAAAGTTCACACTTTTTTGTTCCTTACCTTAATCAAGAGAAGATATATATTTTTGACTTTCTCTTGCCTAAGAATTTTAATAGCTCTATTGTTATAGGATGAACATTGATTGACCTTGTCTCTGATTTTGTTATGGGAGTTATGTCTATTTTAGGGGTGAAATGTCCAAAATCTTACCTCCACTAGTTCTATAGGTGTCAACACATGTACCACAAATTACTATGTTAAAGGTATTCTGCTTAAGTTGATTGTTTTTGATGCATAAGGAATGCAAATGGCCTACAATAGAATGGCCATGGTAGAAAATACAATGCAGCTATTGAGGAATGCCGAATGTAGTGGACCACAATGATGCACATAGTAGTTTTCTTTTTGTGAGAGCACATTCTATATACCATGGCAATGATTCATCACAATCTCAAATGGGTAGCGACATTCGTGAATATTATGACTTTGATAATGAAGATGTAGATGAGGGAGTTTAAGGAGGTGAAGATGGAGATCTTGCTAATTTGACAAGTGTGAAGCATAATTATGTCTAGATCTTTAATATGGTCTCAAATTCATTTTACATATTCACCTAAAAGAAGGGAATTTGTGGGTTGCCCAACTCCAATTAATACAAATATTCAATAGATGCCATCATTCATCCAACTATTTTCATTGTTTTGACCCAATATTGTTCTACAAATAATTGTTGTAGAAACTAATCAGTATGCAACAACATCTAATGGAAAATTCCTTCAGGAAGAACTAAATGGGTGCCAATAAATATAGCGGGATTAAAAGCATACATAGTAGTGAGCATGTTTATTGACTTGAAGCGGCAACCTAATGTGAAGACTTGTTGGGTCAAGAAAGGTTCATTTTTTCATTGTCCTCAAATTTCACAAGTTTTTACTCGCATTTGTTTTCAAACTATTACTAAATGCCTTCATGTCACCAATTTCGCTAGTTATGTAAGAGAGAGAAGTAGCGGGCTATGAAAAAATGGACCAAGTGTATTGGCTCATCAATGACATAAGGAATAGTTTCAAGAAAAATTAGATATTGATAAGATGATGATAAGGTACAAATGATCGTATAGTCCTGCTAGATAGTACATGGTCAAAAGGCCTTAGAAATGCGGCATCAAGGTATGGTGTCTTATTGACTTGAAGCTGAAGTATGTAGACAATTTCGACATTTACTATAGAGCAAATCCAAATATTGCAGCAAATGAACTTCCAGGAGTACTTTGTAGAGAGCCTTGATTAACACCCAATGTGGATTTGGATTTGGGTTTAGGTCTTCAGAATAAGGGTCATGTTGTTACTAACAATTTCTTCTTGAACGTGGATTTATTTATAGAGTTGACCACAATGCACATTTATGCAATTGAGAAAGTGCAGTATAATAGAGTTGGTTTACCTTTAGAATTGAAAACATTGAAGAATTGGAACAATTCTTGTCAAGGAACACTTGAATGAAAAATGTATGAAAGTAGGGGCATTAATTTTGTTCTATTAGAACAATAAACTTCCAATGCTCTTTATGTCTACTCATGCATTTCCCATAAATTTTCTTTGTATCTTAGTGCCAACAGTTCCTCATATGAATGGAGGCGTTAGAAACCCCATTCCAACTTTTCTCATACATTTGAAATATACCACACATATGAGGAGCATCAATGTTGCAGAACAATTGTAAGCATCATATTCTTGCCAAACAAGATCACACAAATAGTGATATTAAGTGTTTTATTTCCTTCTATACACAATGGTGATAAATATGTATATTTTCTACAAAGCTCTTCTTTACATACATTATTGCAAGAGCGCTCCACTTCCTCATCTACAATTCAAGACTAATTTGTGAGATGCATATATATTCAAAAAATAACAAAAAATCTAAGTTATTTTCATGTAAGATTTTTTAAAGCCTTCTACATTTAGCTCACAAACAAAACTCAAAGAATTGAAGTTCTAAATCACATCCATATGGTTCAATTAAAAAATTTCTATCATATAATACAAAATTTTGAATCTTCAAGCAATTAACTTTTCCAAATTTGTTTTAAGTACACACTAATGCCCTTCTACATTGTCTTCATGTAATTCAGAATTACAATTCAGAATTACAATTTAGAATTTGCGTCTTCTACCAAGTATGACGTCTCTCTTAAACAAACACTTACACTCACATTCATACTCCAAGGGGGAATTTTCAAAGGACACTGTTAGTCCTTGGTGTCGTTACAGGGTTAAAAACTTGTTAACCCCACATCAAAGCCTAGAGCACAGTAGTAGGGATGTTGGATTCGTGCGCACGAAATGCATGATTGTCATATTGTTTTGCAAAGAAGAATGATGTTGTGGAGATATATTCGAATTCATCCAAGTATTTGCAACCAGCTAAATGTGGCGAACCCGTTTCAAAGCGGGGTCCTCTTTTCCAAATAATGAGCCCAAGATTGTTGCGTTATAATTTCAGAAAGGTCGGACTCACCACCACTATCACTAACCTGCAACCCAACCCGGTCGCTTCTCCAAAGAACAAGCACATCATCGTCAGATGGAAAATCTTGGTCCTTTGGAACAGCCTCGAAAGCAAGCTTCTCAGCTGATAAACCAATGCTACCAAGTGTTTTCTGCGAAAACGCATGCCCTCCAGAGTGGTACAGCACGATTACAAGCCTCTTCCCCAATTGATCCACCACTGCAATCAACACCAAAATACGAAATGGTCAAGTGCGTCAAACAAACGTAAAGCACAAGCTTCGGTATATAACAGATGGACAATTGTCAATGTGCAGCGATTTGTGAGACAATGAACTTCAGTGGAATTCATTTGATTCACTCAAAGAAGATTCATGAAATTAGTGAGTCAGATAATTCGCACCCTGATCACCATACGCTGTAATGTAGTGGTCCTATTATGCCAAAATGCTCCTCCAAAATCAAGATCAAAATAAAAAATAAACTAGAACCCTGCTTTGTAGTGAGTATCCTAGAAAAATGCTAGTAGCAAGCCTAGAAACTATGCAGACACAAGCTTAGACTCACCGAAGTCTTGAGCATCCTCCACTTGCTTCGTGAAGTCTCCTCCACCTCCAAATAAGGCAAATTTCCGAGTGCTAGCCAGAGTCAATGGTACCAACAGGAACACACAACCTGTCCCTGGAAAAATGTGTACAAATGAGAATCTACTACTTTGCAAGAAGGCTTCTTCTCTAAACAAAGCATTCACTTGCCTCAAGATTCACCAGACGCTTTGTCAAATGCTCCAGAGCTGTTCCTTCTACTTCATTATATGTGTATTTAACAAGCTTACAGCGCAAAGCAATTATGAGTATGAGCACTACCGTTGGTAGTGATTGGGTCCGGAGATGTTAGAATGCTCAAAAGGTCATCTTTGTTTCCCTCAAACAGTGTGGCAAGCGAGTCACGAGCCTCTTCACTACTTAGTAATTGTGGATAGGAGCCAAGCATGGCTGTGCTAAGCTTTGAGCTTCCTTTTCTTCTTTCGCCCTTCACAGTGGCTGCATAAGTCAAATTTCGACAACCAATCAAATTTCAGTTAATTGCAGCACATATTAGGGCTGGATCTTGGTTGCCTACTGCCTCCGTAGTCCGGCTTTAGGGGTAAAACTTGCAAAGTGACATCGCGAACCTTGCATATATCATATAATAAAAGAGACAGAGCACTTACAAATAACCCAAACAGCAAGAGTTGCTGCAAGCCCAAAGCTCAGGGTGACTGATAACACCAGCAATGTGGATAGTATTTTGACCGACCGCTTTAATTGCTTGAGTTGGAGATTTTCCAATTCAGGTCCAGCCTCGATTACAGCTTGGGCTTGAGCTCTTTCAAACCTATGACCATCCTTTCCAGGTTAAAGTAGACACTAGTGAGTATTATCTTCAGAAACGATGCAAATGAAAGTAACCCAGAATAGCCTCGCGTTCTTGCTTCATGGATAATTGACCAAAATTTAACTCTCCCGAATCTCGTCGAATTGTTTTACAGACAGTATCATACCTGCAATTACCAAGACTTTCCTGCAACCATCTCATTCGAGTTTGCTGCTGAGTGACTGAGTCTTCACAGGAACCAAGCTGTGTATTTCCATCCGGCCTTCGATCCACAAGCTCCTTCTGCAAGCCAAGCTTGGTTGCATAGGATTCTCGATCTGCTTCACATTTAGAGAGCACGTGCTGTTTCTGATAATTGCATTCTTCTGCGCTTATCATTGATTTCTGCATGGCCCGACAAGCAGCCAAGTCTGCGGCCACGGTTTCTCTCTCTGCACCAAGTTTAACTCGAAGCAAAAGATCTTTCTCGACACATGCGCGTTGCAGCTCTCGTTTTTCCCCTAAAAATTGCAGTCGCAGCTGTGACTGTTCTTCCATCCATTCTTCCTCCTTCTCTGCCATAGTTTGCAGGCAGGTGAGCTTGTCTCTCTTTAATGCAACCACATCAGCCTCAAACTCCAGGACATGCTTTGCCGCGTCTTGAACTGTGTCGTTGCACCAGGCGTTTAGCACACTGCGAGAAATTTGGGAACCTTTGTCTCCTGCATGACAAATAAAAAATGAGCTCAAAGTCAACAGTGATCTCCGCTAAACTATCCTCGAATCCAAAACTCAAATTAGGTCAAGCAAGTAAGGTATTTATCAGATAGAACCACAATGCGTTATATATTTCTGTCATGAAAGCCCAAGACAATGTAAAAGATGTACAGTCTTCCAGCTCAAATGGTAATATCTTGGCCTTTGACACAAATCTTGGCTGAATCTTATAGCTCCAAGGAGGATTCCGCATGCCCCCACCCCAATTTTAAGGTACGTAATTGTCTGGATATGATTGCATAAATCTTGCACGATGAGTACATATCGATTCTGAGAATGTACACCGACTTAACATCAGAACTTGCGTTGGCTTTAGGTCATTTACCAACAAATCTTTGAACCCTTTTAACTTTTGATATACTATATCCAAAAAAGCATACTTTGCTGCATTACGATCCCCTGGCGAAAACAATAAAAATCTGTTCAATATACAAACAGGAACTACGCTCACCTTTCAGGTAACCTGAAACCCTAAAAAAACAAAGGTTCACGGTTATAAAACAACCAATACACTTGATCGTCGCTTGTTATAAATGTAAGTGATGTTAAAAATACATCACTAGGATCAGTGAAGAACATTGCGTAGGTTAATAAACGAGTAAAAAAGTATGGAAAAAACAAAGTCCGTATATGATCTCCTCACAATTGCAAAAGAATACGCCGAATTTGAGCCACACCCAGCTAGAACTTACCAATTCAATTCACAAAGCAAGACTGATAAGCACGATAACTTTTACCAAATAGAGCTGGAGAAATAAAAGCCTCCACAAACATAGCACAAGGACACGGAACGTAAGAAGCAAGAAGGCACACCAACACAAAAATACACGTATACTAGCTTCCCAGCAAATACTCACTTCGTGTTCTGCCATTGAAATCATCATGTAGCTCCAAGAAAAACACGATTTCACTAACCTGGATTCCACAGTCGAAGATCGGAGAGCCAGCTCAACGAATCATCGACATTGCAACTATCGGTTCCCCTGCAGATTGGGGCACCGTGCAAGGGCGTTACCCATACGGAGACGATGGAGAGGAACAGAAACGAATGCCAAAACGGATTATCCTTCCTGTTTCCGCAGTTGCCATTCCATTCGGCCATGGCTTCAATTCAATTTGATCAGTCGCTCAATCGCATCGGCGCAGGGAAGAAGAACAATCAAAGTTTCTCGCTGAAGTCTCTTGAAGAAGCCGCCGACTGAGCTGAAGTTACATGTACGAAAGCGCGCTGTGTCGTGGCTTTCAGCTGATGACTTTTATGACGGGTTTTATTGGCTGGGCAGCAGAGAGGAGAAGGCTTCATAGAAGCTAAGGTAACGGAACTTATTCCCATAAATTAGTCGTCTTCTGTTATCCAGAGTCATGATTTGAATAATTTGTGTTGATCATCCTTCTAGAGAAAAATAGTGATTTTTTTTTTTTTAATCTTACAGTTTTTTTAATTTAGTTTTTTTTTATGAATATTGAAGTGAAAGGGTAGTACACTAAAACTATATTTAGTGTTGGATTGCATTTAGTGTATTTACCAGCCTACCCCACCCAACACTAAATCTGAACTTTGGAGTAATTAGTGTAGTATTAGACTTGAATGCGCCGCCTTCACCTTTTCTTCCCTTCTGCCTTCCCCTTCCCTGGTCTTCCCTTGTGATCGGACTTTGTTTGCCTCTCTTGCCCGTCGCATCGTCCCCTCTCACACGATCCTCATTCCCAACTTGGTCTCTCTTCCCTTCCGCCGTTGCTCTCTTCCTCACGATCCAACAAGTGACGGAATTTTTGGGGGGGAAGGGTGGTGGTTTATACTCCGCCCGTTCCCACCACTCCGGTGTTGTTTGAATCTTCCACCGCTTCCTGCAGTTCGATTTTGTAGTTTCTGCAGCTCGATTTTGACCCGTCGTCGGGGTTTTTTTTTGTTTTTTTTCCGTGCTTGGCACTGCAGGAATTACAAATATTTTTCACATTTTCTACTCCTTCCATCATTTTCCTTATCTTCAATCTTTTCCTTTGCAAATTCATTTTTTTAATATGTTCTAACACTAAATGTAAACATTTTCGGATTTCAGATTTACCATAGAGTATATTTAGTGATAGAAATTACATTTAATGTTACTTACTTTAGTAGGCTTAATGATATTTAGTGTCATGGTTTGTAATTAGTGTTGCTAACACTAAATATAGTTTTTAGTGTAGTTACCTATTAGTGTCCCTAGACATGTTTTAAAACTAATCGTCAAAAAGTATTTATTCAAGGTATGAGAGTCCATCAAGGTCTTAACCCTGAATGATTCTAGCAACCATTTTTAGGTCACTACCCCTCTTTTTTGAGTTGCCTATTATCAAATTTTGAGCTTTTATTAAAATAAAAAATATTTCTAGAAAATAGACTTTGTTATGAAGCCAATGGCGGTAGTTTCATCAAAATCCAAATTAGACTTTGTCTTGTAGAATTCTTTTAAGTTAAATGGTGTACCGACATCTCATTTTGAGGGGGTTGGTTTGGGCATGGACTAAAAAATCAGCCAACCAATGTGATTCATGCCCACTTCAAAAAGGTAGATCTAAAAAGTTGAAGAGGAAGACAAGTATGTTCAGTTGAATATATTTTTACTCCTTTTGGAAGGAAGGACAATCAAATTTATGTCAAGTGGTTGACCAAGCCAAAATTTCATTGACTCTAGTTCAAAACATTATATTTGCAAAATGAGGTCATAGATTTAAAGAACACAAAAATTTCAAAAAATCACCATGTCAAGAGAACCTTATTTCAAATCCATTCCAACAAATTTCATTAAAAAAATGATAGTATTTTGCTTGTCATCAAATTGTGAAGTAATTTTGAAATTTTTCCTTCAAAATTTATAAAAGAAAATATTGGTGATAACATTAGTGAATCTAATTATAAGGGTGGAATGTAAAACTCAAAATCTACAACTTGTTTTTGTATATCAATTTCAAAATATTCTTCTAAATAGTAAATTATGATGATTTTTCTCAAATCGGCAATTTTTTAGAACGCTTTGTATCTTTAGGGTTAAAGGTGATTTTAGATCCTCTAAGCTTGTATATTTTAGACAATATATAAATAAATAATATTTTTTCAAAATATTGATTGTCGGTATATCTAAATTTATACCTTAAGTTTCATTTTTGGAAAGTGTAAAATTAAAGAAAGAATGTAAGGGTTAGTTTAGTGAAAAGGTAAGTTTCATAACATGTATTTATAATTGGCATGATCTTCTTCTAGTGGAGGAAAACAATTCCAATTTCTTTTTGGAATTAGCATGGCTTAAAGTTAATTAACCCGTTATATGCCTCAAGGGATTATTTAGTATGAGTGGCACAAAAATAACATATTAGAGGGAGTCATGAAATATTGCCCTTTGTACAAGAACCAAGGGCTATAGTAGGAGTTTTGTGATTTCCAATTAGAAGTGACACGTGATCATCTGTATCACTTCATTGTGACCACTTTAAAGTTGATTACCAAGTTGATATACAAATTCCAATATCCAATACTTGCACAATCTACTATAGATTTAGAAGATGTTAGAAAAAAAAGTAACAAGAATAATAGCAAGTACACAAATTTAATCAACACCTTTTGTATCCAAGAGTCTACGTATAGAAAATTCAAATAATTTGATGATAGGGGCATGTTGAGTGTTTTGCCACTTGAAGCAAGTCCAACCTTCACCAAGTTTAATTGCAATTCAAGAGACTCTTAATGAAGTCATGACTCTCGTCTATTCTTGCTCCTATCTAGTAGGGATAATGCTTAACACTTATGCACTCATGACAAATATGCTACAAAATTTAACCAAACTCTATGCTATAATTCCCTACGATATATTTCTATCATGGCAATCTCCGACCAACGGCAAGAATTTAGGTTTCTTTTTTTCAACCAAGTGTTTGAGCTTCAATTTCAAATATCAAAAGGAATTAAATTACAATTCTTATCTACTCTAGAAAGTTCCCAAAACTCAACCATCATAAATTTTCAACAACTTTATTTTATTTCTTTATTTTAAAGTAAATTTTTTAACAAGGATTATATCTAATTGTTTTTTAGTATAAAATTTTGCCTAATTGTTTGATTTGTTTAATAAATTGTAGAATTGGTCAAACTTTTTCATTTTGTCATTGCTTCTTTTTCCATCCATTTGATCATTTTCCAACTATTGAAGTAAATTGAACAAATTTTAACCACTTTTTCTATCAAATTAACAATTTATCATCCAAATTTGACTCTATTATGATTAAAGAACCTGCCACTCTAATGGTCCACATCAAAAAAATTGGGATTTATTCATTCCTTATGATAATATTTTCAATTGCACATACAATTCTTTGTCTTAGTGCAAGCTTAATGTCTTTTTTTCTGCAATTATGCTAATTCCTTCTTTAGTTTGGATTGAAGTTTGGTAAAGGATTAGATTTGTAAATAATTAAGCAAAATTTGAAGCAAGTCAAGATTTGCATTAATTTTTAGACAATTAAATTATGTCAACTTTTAAAGGGAAGAACTAACCTTGTTGAAAAAATTTAAAGGGGCCTATAATTTTTTTAACCCAACAAGGACAAAGTGGTCACCACGGAAATCATCCTTATTAGTACCATATAAATCATTTGTTTGAGAAAATCCAAGAGTATTCATTGGAGGTCAAACTATTGTGCAAGACCTTTCCTATTCACACAAAATAAGGGTTGTCACACCTTCTTCTCTCCATTCTCATTCTTAAAAAAATGGGGATGTGGCACTCTCTTGTTGGCTTGTGGAGACTGAAGGAGAGTTTCTTCTCTAACGATTGAGAATGGGAATTCTTCTCCTCTTGAGGTGAAGAGTGGGTCTAAAGAACATTTTGCATGCAAAGTTTTCATGACACTTTAATCCTTAAAAGGCCCTTGGGATCCTTCTATACTACCCGTATTTTGCCTTATAACTCTTCAATTGTGGTTTACTATATGAATTGTGATACATTGTTATTTACACACTACTATGATCATTACTTTACTTTGTACTAAACAATAATTGGTCAATGTTTTGGTGGTCAAATACCACTATATTTATAATATACTATATGGTTGCAAAGGGCTTTCAGGCCCTTCTAGGCTTAACCCTCTGCATGCTACTTTCACCCCAATCACTACAATACTTCACCAACATTGATGTGCATCGACGCATTGACACTAACTAGAGCATGTGTGAGGTGTCAAGAAGTCGAATCAACGCTAGGCAAACTATGTGTGTTTGAATGCCCACTGCAAAATTTATTGCATTGCTCTTGAATTGCAATGAGCACTTCTCTCTATTCTCATTCTCCACATGACACTTAGGAAGGAGGGGGAGGGGTCTTCTTCACAGAGAAGGGCTTTTTATTGGCTCCTCTTTTCAATCCATACCTTCTCATTCTTCACACAAGTTTCATTCTCGGAGAAGGTGTGACAACCCCTAATTTCAAGGATAAAAGCACCTTCTTTTTTACCTACACAAATGGATTCTCTGTCATGCATTGGACACTTGGTGTCCACAGCGTCTTTCTACGGTTGAATTCATCCAACTTAGCAGCATGGATATGGAGCCATGTTTCAACCTCAAACGCATTCAACTTGCTTACTCTACAACACTTTCTTAATTCTCAATTGTTTCCACAAATGTATCCCCAATTGTTTAATCTACAGCCCTTTTTAATTCACATTTTTCGTCCCTACTTCTAGACTCAGTTCATGACTGTTACACATAAGCGTCTGTGAGACAGAATGTGCAGGACTGTACAGTACAATGCTAAGTTGATCAAAACGATGCTGATCAATTAGGGTTTGGAGCTTCTCCATCACCACCACCGATTACCCAACCCCGAGATCGTCTGCACATGCACTGAAAAAACCATGTGCATGTGTATTGATTCTCCACTCCTCTGTTGAGATGTTCTGAACTGCTGCCATCATCAGTGTAGAAGTAAAGTATTGCTCAACTGATGATGACTGAGATCGTCCAAACATAAGAAGAGGGCAGCAGCATTGCAAAGAGCTCACAACCATTTTTTACAGTCAACGTACCTGTTGCCGTGGATTCGGTTCAGCGCCTCTTCCAGCCATGTGAGCCGTCTAGGGTTTGGTGTTGAGTTTGGTTGTTTAGGGTTTTGCCCGGGCTGGTACTGTTTTATTCGTGACTGTGGTGAATCAAAGATGGTGAAGGATGCAAGTTTAGGATTTGACGATGTGTGTGGTTGTGACAATGGCGGTGATTGATGGTGCAGGAGGGCATCTGTTAATAGGCCTCCTACGCCCGATGGCGATGACGACAGGGAATCGGAGCCTACTCTTCAGGAACTTGTTAATATTAAGGTTGATAACGTCCGTCTTTTGCAATCAAAGTTGTGACCCTTTGTAGGAGATTCTACACTGCAGTTTGCTTGGGACACGATGAATGCTTCGCTCAGTTGTTTGTTTGAGCCTTCAGCTGACATTGAAGGTGGTGGAAATGGTTTCAATGCTAGATATTCAAGTAGGAATACCTACCATCGCCCTTTTGCTGATGAGAATAGTTCCTTTGGTCATACGTTAATATGTTCTTTTTGGCAAATGTATGTGGATTCCAATGCACCATAGATTGCGTTACTTGGATATTGTGTGCAGAAGTTGTAAAGTTTCAAAGTTTTATTGGTAGATGACCTAAAACCGATACTTGAACAGATGTTTTGGTGGTGTATGTTCACTACATCTATCAGTGTTCCTATTGTCTAAGATTTAGGGTACTGATGTTGGGGGTCAGTGTTGATTATCGGTGTTCATGTCGTCAATTGTTGGAACATTGCAGGCTTGTTGTTCTGACATATTAGTGAGGCCACGAACGAACAAACAGTTGATTTGTGCAGGCCTTATAAAATGGGGCCAGAGTTATATTTATATCTGTATGTCTGACGGGTGCTGCAGTTGATAGAGAGCGGGGAAAAGGAGAGATTGAAGGAGTTGTTGCGAGAACGACTCATTGAATGTGGCTGGAGAGATGAACTGAAGGCTCAATGCCGGTGAGCCATCCCATTTTGTCTCCTGGGGATTGAACTAGTCCTCTGTTTATTACTTGTGGATTACTTCCGGAAGCACCGGAAGTACCGGAAGTTCCAGTATGTCGGGAATTTTTGTTGTTGCAGCAATCATCTTACATCCACCTATATAGAATCTAATGAGTTGGTCACGACACTGTCACACTCCAATGCTTCAAGACAGGTATGGCGTCCATCTTATGCCGGAACCCAGAATAGATTGACAAAATAATGTGGTTGAATATACCGATGTCTTGAGAAAACTCTATGCATCTTATATACTGCTTCTGAAACTTCGAAAGAAGCTATACGCGCTGTGGTTCTTTGCTCATCTGAATGGTATTCCAGCGGGTTACTCTGAAGGTTTGCTCGGCATTTGTTGTACTAAAGTTTTTAACATTATTCACAGTAGTTGAGCAATATGATTTGTAGTAGCACAGGGTAAAACTGTACGAAGATGATACTTTCCCTTCGATGTACTGTTCTTACAATGAATCTCTTCTAGGTTTGGTAGATACAAGGACATTACGAGAAGGGCTTTATAGTCCTTCAAGGGTTAATTCGTTTGGATGGGGATACTGGTTGGCAGGGCTTTTACGAGAAAGAAAGGTCGTGGCAACATCACTGTGGATGAACTTGTTCGTACTATTACCCCCAAAGGCCGAGGTTTGTTCACCCTTCATTCTCATTAGAAAATGTTGATTTTTCTGTCAAGGTCATGTAAATCATTGCCGGACTTTCGGGTCAGGTTCAACTCTTTATTATCGGAACCCATTTTCTATGTCATATTTCAAGAGGCTGAAACCAACCACAAGTATATGTGTCATTTTTTGGCAAGAAATAATAATATTTATGTTGAATCTGACCCAACCGAAGGGTACACTGTTATGATCGTAGAAGGGTCATCGTTGGCTCATGTGGAACGGACTGTTGCAGCCTTGGTGCCCGATGACGTGAAAGCGGAATTGCTGCTGCGTATTCGAACATTCCTGATGACTGACCCCTCTTGAAGCGACTGTAGGAGTTGAATGTCCTCCATTCGAATCATCTGTGCACAAAATTTTGAGGGAACGCTACCACGGGTTTCTGTACTCACTCCTTTCATTTTGGCTTCTCTTGCTTCATGTACTGTACATCTGCTTTTAGTTCCAATTGTGGCGTTTTTGGACAGGTTGGTTGCCTTTGTATAGAGTACTACAGTGAAAGTCACTCTGAACTTCCAAGATTGTCTTCCTGAAAATCTAGAGCTGGATGCTGCCTACTGAATTTGTTCGGATTTGTACAAAAAACGGTGTGTGGATCCAGTTCAAGAAAAAAATGGATTGCCTGTTGTGATCAATCTTATCGTCGCAATGCTATGGGTGTAGAATACCGTTCTCGGAATAGTTCTATCCTATGGCTGTTGTTTTCTTTGAAGATCCTCTCGCCACCCACTGTGAGTGTTATTGCACCCACCAAGAACATCCATAATGAAGCAGCTTTAAAGTTTAAAACTTTGTTTGCCAGAAGTGTGAAGTACTGTATAAGGTATCCATACCCATTTTGGACCCTCAACCCCATTTACATTCGTATCTACATTTGTCCAACATTTCAGCACTTAAAATATTGGGAAAATGTAGATTGGGATGCTAGTAAGTTGAGGTCCATAATGTGTATGCATACATTATATCATTTTGGTGGTAAGGACATATTTGGATTCTGAAGTCATTGGCATTTAGTAAACTCTTGAATTTTGTAGGATTTAAGCATGTTCAATCCCTAAATGCCTAAGGTCTTTTTTGAGCTTCTAGGAATTTGTTCTAAATTGAACAAAAAGCCAAGATTTTTATAAATAATATCAATTATAATTGTACAAATTCAAAGTAGACATGTTAGAGATTACATAGGAAAAAAAAACATAACAATATCACTTATGGATTGAAAGATAATAATGCTTGATTTGAAGCCTTTCAATCTTTTTTTCACATGTCAAATCTAAAAAGTTGGTCATCCAAAAAAATGAGGATAAAACACTTAACCCCAATCAGTTTATGGCTTTTCAAAATCTATTCTACGATTTTTTTAAATGAATTTTTAGTGTGATTTTTTCTCCAAGCTTTAGTGTATTTGAGGCTCATTTCCAAGAGTCCTCAATACTACAGAAAGTCAAGATTGCAATGGACACCCTTGTACAAAATCTTTTATAGAAAAATCATAATCAATCATTTTCAAAATCGGATTTTTGATGCTAAAATTAGACTTCAAAATCTATTCTATAAAAATATAAACTCTAAAACTAGCAATGTGGTTAGGTTTAGCTTCAAAGTATTGTTGACACCCAAATTGGATGCCTTGGACATTTAGGGGTTAAAGTGTTCTTGTGGTTCTTTTAGAGCTCGCAAGTTCAAGTAAAATTTGTCTCTTAAGTGCTAATAGCTCTTGTTGTGCACGGAGGCATTGTCCTTGCATCCAAAGACCAATGGCAAGTGCCTTGACTCCAACCACCTTTAATCCAATTCACCACTCAAAGCTTGATCGTTTCTTTAAGTTTGGGTGCACTTTGACCTAGATTACATTATGAATCATGTGACCTTTTTAGTGCATGATAGTTGGTGTATATAAATTCTTTCAATTGACATGTCCCTATTGTTTGAAAATGACATGAAAACATCTATTGATAAAATTTTCACCAATTCAAACATATAATAATTTGACACTCTAATACTTTCTAAATAATTTATAATTATATTTTTAAAGATGAGTTCTTTTCATATTGTACAAAATTCTTGTGAACAAATATACTAAAATGAAGGTTCATTCTACAATGTCATTATTTCACTGTCAAATGTTACAAATACTTTACATTTATTCACAAATATAGAATGTAAAGATAATTGTAACCTAATAAGCTATATGACACCTTTGACATGCAAAAAAATGAAGAATATTTTTTGCATAGTAGCACTATTTATGAAGTATAATGCAATTTTTCATATAAATTTTGGAAATACAATGAATTAGTTTTAATTTCTTTATAAGGTAATGTTGTTGGAGATTGTAAATGTTCTTTAGTTGAATTCAAAAATCATGTAATGCACACTTGGAAAAGATGTTGACCAGCTATATTAAGCTCAATGCGAGTATCAATTATTTTTTAAAATTATATATGTAGTATTTTTTTAAAGGAAATATATTTATCATGTGGTGTATTTTAGCATTTTTAAAATTTTGCTCTAAAATTGTATTTTGACATTTGAGATAGCCTTTAATGCTAAGAAAATAAAGCTTTTAATTTTAGTCTCAATTCTATCTAGCAACTTCAAAAATTCCTTAAAAATGAATAAATTACTACAATTTGAAGTTGAAAGTCTTTAATTGTGTTTCTAAATATAAAACAACACAAAAATTTGGTCTATACTATTGTAACATTCTTGGCCTTCAATGAACTATTGAAGATATGTGAGGTTGTAAAAAATAAATATAAAAAATTTCATTTATATTTAGTCTAATGGTAGTACAGGTATAAGATAATTGTACCTATTTTCAAACCTTTAAGAGAAAATCAAGCCTTGGAATTCCAATTAGTGAAGAAAAAATTGATGAAGCATTTGCATTTGAAAGTAGAATTCATTGGTTCAAGTCTCAATTTTTTTAGAAAAGGAATTAAGAGACAAATTCTTAATCAAATTTCAAAGTCGGGTGGGATAAATTCCTATAGAGAGCGCTGGTTTGCCTACTTGCCAAGTCATGTGGAACCTTTAAGTCATGTGCATATTTAGAAGCTTTCTTTAATGGCTCCCATTACTACCTTCCTAAAAACACAAAAGTTATCAAATTTGTTCCTTCCTAGACAATAAGGCAATTGCGTTATATAACAAATCCAATCGTAATAATGCCTTAGTTTACTTCCAACCACTGCCTAAAGAAGAGCAATTGGACACTTAGAGGTGCAAACATAGGGCGTTTTCTAAAAGCTAGGTTTCGTTATAGTTATTTTTAGACTAAAGGATTTTAAAGTTTAATTGTTCATGGTAATAAGCTCTATCCATTACAAGTTCAATCTTGTGAAGGCATGGAGGCCTAATAGTGATCGGTGGATGTTTTTCCATATTACTGAAATGAAGAATGCTCGTATTGGTCCAAAAATCAGATTATTTTAAGTGATCACCCTTGTCAGAGGTCGGCATCTCTTAAAAGAGTCCCTTCCAGCTCAGAGATTCGAATCCTCTGATGAATATCTGAATATATTGGACCGACAGCCAAGTGCCACGTGCTCTCTCGCGTCTGCTTATTCGCCTCTACTTCGGCGTCTGCACTCCGAATTGACCCAGTCCTGCGGCATCAATCTCTGTCTGTGTAAGTTAACTCGATTTCTTCCATCGATAATCGTGACCTAGTTCCAGATCCACGTCAATTTTCTACAAATCCTTTAAGCAACTTCAGAATTCGAAAAAATTGAAACAATCCATTGCCGAACATTCAACAGATCAGCAGAGACACAGACTTGTGAAATCTTTTTTCAATGTTTTCCCGACTTGATTCCTCAGGGGCAGGTGCATGGAGATAGAAAGGTGAGGATTCTACAGATTGGTAAGGTGCTTTGGAGCTATGGAGATCTCGGATTTGGCGACGTCGGCGGGGATCAACATTTGCTCGGCCACTCTGTTTCTGCTGCTGTATTCGGTGTTTCGGAAGAACCCTAGAAATGCAGGCGTCTACAGCACGCGGCAGATGCTTCGGGAGAAGCGCAAGGAAGTGAAGCGGGAGCCTTTTGCTTTGGGAAATCTGCTGCCGTCGCCGGGCTGGTTGGTCCGAGCTTGGAATCCCTCCGAGGGCGACATTTGGGCGTCCGCGGGATTGGATGCTGTGGTGTTTCTGCGCATCTTCAAATTCTGGTCAGTGATTGGAACCGATTCTTCAAACAGGGATCGCTAGTGAGCTTCAAGGAATCTCTTAGAGCCGCCTTTGACTGACATTTCAAAAGCATCTGTGTTCTTTTAAATTAAATGAACTTAAATTTTTGAAACATTTTCTTTCGAAGCAATTTAGCGTCCTTAATTCTGAATCAGTAGACGATTGACTGGTTTCTGAATCGATTCCAGTAATCCCTCAGCATCATTGACTTTTCTATTTGTTTTCGAACATGAATTTGTACCTCAGTGGAGCTTCACTTCATTTACTGTCTCTACCTCAAGAGACGATACTAAGCAATGGTTTGATAATGTAGAAAATCTGGTATCTTGAGACGTTTGTTAAAAGCAATAGGAGCATGTTGGGGCTTATTTCTCCAATGAATGATTTTCTCTTGCTTAATTGAATTGTGTCATGTGGTTACGGGAATCCAGTTACGTAATGAGTTGTCAGAATCTAAACCCAATTCTTTGTATGCTTCGTGTGACTGGATTTGGTGTCTATAGTCAATGTGTTTCGTGAAACCCTAAATAGACTTAGCGTTCATGGAATTGAAGTGCTCCAGTTGTGCTCCAATTTTTGAATTTATCACATCTTTCTTCTTGTTTGTGTTGTGCACAGTTGACACAGCCAAGGAATTGTGTTGTGCAGTATCCGTTTTTTCACAATCTGCACGCTGGTGGGGTGTGGCATTCTGGCGCCACTCAACTACAACGACACATACATTGCTGATCATCCGTCTGGGAAGAAAGAAGAGAATGGGACTTTGGAGAAGTTAACAATCCTCAACATATCACAAGGGTCGTCACGGTATGCTTTTGTGTCTCCCCGTCTTATGCATTCTCTATCTTTCTGCTCATGTGGAAGTGCGTGATGTGTGGGAGTGTGCCATTGTGTGCAACAGGCTATGGTTTCATCTAGCAGTTCTCTACTTCATCTCCTTCACTGCTTACGTCCTGCTTTATTCGGTTCGTCCAATCTCTCGTAAACTATTTCTTTCCCACCTTTGTTCAGCTGCTTGGTATCATTGTTAACTATTGACTGGGGCAAGCTCGTCACTCTTTTTAATCGGGGTACCAATTAATTGCTTGTGCAGGAATATCAGGAGATATCCATGATGAGGCAAGCTTTCTTGATGGCAGCAAGCCCTCAACCTGATCAATTTTCGGTGTTGGTTCGCGGCATTCCGAAGCCAGATGAGGAGGAAAAGACTTATAGTGAAAAAGTGGAAAATTTCTTCGTAGAGTTTCATCCCTTGCACTACCTTTCGCATCAGATGATATTCAATTCTAATGAATTGGAGACCTTGCTGGTATGTATCTTTTGTTCATCTTGACTGCTTCGACATTGGGGTTTTGTTTACTAGTCGTTTGTTGGAGTAGTGCTCTAGTGAGAACTGGCTGACTCACATCTTGAAAAGGGTTGCTAATCGTTATTATGATGTCTTTTAAAACAGATTCCTTGACACTTGTTTACTGTTTTCAGAAAAAATTTGAAAAAGAGAAACGCAAAGTCGCAGTTCTGAAGACCGAACCTCTTGAGAAACGACGGCCATGTCGAATAGGCTTCCTGGGACTCTACGGACCAAAGGTGGATCCTCTTGAATATCATACTCAGCAGCTGGAAGAACTCTATGGGCTGATTCGAGAGGAGCAGGCTAATGTATACAATAGAAATGAGGTTAGATACTATTCTAGCCTGCAGGCTGTTGCATGTTATGCTCTATGATCTTATTCCTTGTGGTCAATACAGGTCTCCATAATACGGTTACCATTTATGTCCTGCGTGTTTACAATCATCAGGCTGTGTGCTTTGGTACTCTAACGCAGAAGATGCGTTTTCTTTTGGAAGATTTTTTATTTTCCTGTTGACGAGGGTATTCGGCACTGCTTTTTCTGTTCGTTCTTGACAGGAACTGCCAGCGGCATTTGTTTCGTTCAAAACACGATGGGAAGCTGTTGTGACTTCTCAGACGCAACAATCTCTGAATCCAATGTTATGGGTTTCAGAATGGGCTCCAGAACCGAGGGATGTGGACTGGAAAAACTTGAAGATCAGCCAGAAGCAGCTATTCATACGTGGGATTTTGTCGGTGGTTACAGCCATTCTTATTACACTATTCACTGCGCCTGTGATAGGTTTGATCCAGCTATTTGATGACGTAGATCGCGTCACGAAATATCTCCCCGAACATATCGTCCACATTTTGTTTGGAATGTAAGCTTCCTGCTCTTCTAATTTTAATCCCTAGAGAACCAAGAATCCCAATTGTGCATGAAGTGTTTTTCATGCAGTTTTTAGTACATGCTATAGGGACTTTCTTTGACGAAGTTGATTTATTTTTTACCAACACGTGCAGATTTCTTCATTGAATACTGTGATTTAGAATTTTGGTCCATCCGAATCATGTTTTTTCGAATGTGATCAATTGAATGAGGGGTGAGCTACATGAATTGTCTGATTTCTAAAAACTCTACACTGTTACCGAAACAGAAATAGCTCATATCATAACCAACCTGTTTGGGGCAGTCCTGGGGTGAAGCAGGTGGTACAGGGGTATCTTCCATCACTGCTGGTGGTGGCGGTTTTATATGGTCTTCCCTTGGTTATGTTTCTCTTAGCTAAATTGGCGGGCTATGTTTCGATCAGCCGTCAAGAGAGGAAAACAGCTGGGATGGTCTTTCATCTCTTGTTTGTCAACGTGTTCTTGGTGGGGATCCTGGGGACTTCTATTTTCCAAGTCTTGGACAAGTACTCATCCGACCCCCGTAGTATCCCTCGGCGACTTGCGGAAGTGATACCAACCAAAGTGAGTGATTCCATCTAATATGCTTGAATCGTCGCTTCAACCTTCGGAAGTGCTGGCTTTGTATCCAAGTTGGAGCGTACTATCCAATAGTTACGAGGAGTTGTTATGGTTACGTGGAGCTTGTAACATTGTGGTCCGTGTGTGTCCTTTAGACTTTTTATTAACCAATAATCGGAGGTATCAATCGTTTTCTCTTTTCCACACATGGAATTTGCGTTTTGGAGAGCAACGCAGAGCGCGAATTATTATTTGAGTTTCGTTGTATAGGTGATAATGACATGTTCGTCCTTATATGACGGTCTTCATTCCATGTGCAGGCATATTTCTTCATGACCTACATTATGACAACAGGATGGGCAGGGTTCCCTCTTGAGATCCTGCAGTCTAGCGTTCTTATCTTAAACTCCGGGAAACGGATGATGGTTGACATATCCAAACCCCTTCTCAGCGATGTATGGTCTCTTCCATATTACCGATATGTCCCCAATATTCTTCTATTCATATTTTTGGGCCTCACGTACTCGATCATCACACCGTTGTTACTGCCATTCCTTCTTGTTTATTTCGTACTGGGCTACATCGTGTTCCGAAATCAGGTAGCGTACCTTTCCTGTCATGTATTTGTTGGCATATGTATCCCTCGTTGGTTGGAAGCTTCAGTATGTTGCAAATAGATATGGACATCTACGAAGAGCTCTTACTCTAGATGATACGGTGACCAATAAAATGTTGATAGTTCTCAAGGAAAATGTTTGGTGCATGTGCAGATTCTGCATGTTTATGAACCAGCCTATGAGACAGGCGGGCAGTTCTGGCCACACGTTCATGTCCGGATTATTGTCTTTCTAGTTTTTCTGCAAATCTGCTTCATTGGTGTATTTTCAGTGAAGGGCTTTGGCCACGGGACCTGGTTTGTTGTTCCTCTACCTATCTGTACGCTTCTCTTCAACGACTATTGCAGACAGCGGTTCTTTCCTGCATTCAGGCACTTCAATATGGAGGTAGACCCCGTTTCTTTATCTGAAAATTTTGTGTTCCAGGTCGTCCAGAAATGATGTTTTAGTTGATATTATTAGTGCATCTATTTTTCATAATTAGGATATTGGACTGCAACTTTAAATGTGTTTTCAAGTTTTGATGGGGAAGGAAGTTCTGATGTCTTTCTTTTGAATATTGTATTTGTGGCAGTCTACTGTGAAAAAAGATAAAGCAGATGCTCGGAAAGATTTAAGGGAGGACTTGTGGGACTCCATAAGAACTGCTTACTTGCATCCTGCCTTGAGGCCTGTAAGCTTGGAAATTACAGGGAATCCCAATACTGAGAGCCTGCTCCCCTCTACGTCAAAAGCAGTGTAAGCTTACAAGGTCCTCTCTGAGTTTGGAACGTCTACTCGACTTAGCTTATCATCCAGATCGTACTGTCAAGATCCTTCAGCATTGTCTTCTTCATGTTTTATTTCAACGCAGGTTTGGTGGTACCAATGAGCATCACAGCTCATGTTTTAGAAATCAATTCGGCTGAAAGCTTCTGTCGACACTGTTGTCAATCGTGTCATTCATTTATGTTTAAATTACCAGCGTTATTTTTGAGTGACAGTGGCCTAGGAAACACATCCAAGTAGTCGAAGGATCTCCTTATATGTCGTCTACCGGTATGTAACATAGTAATAGCTTGTGCATACGTATTGATGATGAGCTGATACAAGCACTTGGCTTGAAATTGTAATAAGGTTCTGTGCACAGAACCTTCGTTGGTGGTAATTGGAGAGTTGTTCGATAGAAGAGAGTTCCCTAGCAAGAGGTGTGCTCGCTGTGTATCTGTTACGCTTCTGGATTTTCATTCTCATTGTTGTGTACTTTTGTATAATTTAGAGTAGGTTTAAATAATGATATTGTGAATTTCTCAGGACGTATGGACATAATGACTGAAACATGGATGAGGATTTTGCAAGATGAGGATATTAGCCTCACAGTGATCCAAATATGAGGATATTATGCAGGCTAAAGATCTATCCGTTTCAAGTTCAATAATAGAGACTTCAGAATCTGTAACCTCAATGAAGTGAAACTGCTACCAAATTAGATAATTATTCCCCTACAAACTCATATCTTCAATCAAATCAAACATTGGAGTTATAGAACAAGAGATATGAAGGTTGAAAGATAAAATCATATGCAAGAATTTCAAACTTGCACCTCAAATGTGAAGGTGCAATTTCTTTACAAGAATAAAAATATTCATCAAATTTTCAAAATTAATTTTTTTATTACATGTAAGTGAAAATGCAAGGTAGAACCATATCAATTCTACACTCTTAGGATACCTTCATTATTAAAAAAGGAAGTTGAAGTTATCTACCCCTCAACATTGTAAAGAATTACACCAACAAAATTGTTGCTGGCCAATTAAGGTGGACACCTCATTTTCATCACCACAACTATATACAAACTAATTGGAATGTTTTTCAACAACAATTGCATGAAAAAATTTCCATTGTGCAAAACTAAACAATATAGACTATGAACAAGTCTAATAGTAACTCTAAGAATCACTGAAGAGGGATAAAATCCATGATCTAAATAAACAAGCCACCTTATAGCAGAGCAATACAATGATCTTGATTCCATCTTGAATAGAAATGATTAATATGGAATTTCTTATGATAATAGAATAAGAACATGATCCGCATCCACTCCCTTGCAAAGACCATTGCACAAATTAGGTTGGTTTCATCAAGTGAGTTCATTAATTGCACAATTTGTGCTCTAAGTTGTAGAATTGATATGGTTTGAGTAATCTAGGGTGCCAGCCCCTTCCCACCCCATCCACTCCTCCCAATCCTCCCAAGAATCATTTCCAATGTCCATTGGTCTTTCAAAACTCTCAAACAAATCATCTTTAAATTCTTTAAATTGATTTGTTGTCTTGTAAGTTGTAGAATTGATATGGTTTGAGTAATCAAGGGTTCCAGCCCCTTCCCACCCCATCCACTCCTCCCACTCCTCCCAAGAATCATCTCCAATGCCCATTAGCCGTCTTTCAAAATTCTGAGATGAATCATCTTCAAATTTTTGAAATTGATTTGCTCTCTTGTTCAAAAGTGACTGCAAAAAACACCATGTACAAAATCAAGAATTGACAATTTTGAAAAGCTTAAAAATATTGCAACCTTTTTTTAAATCCAAAAAAATTCACAAGCATAATTAATACTGATTGTAATCTAATGTCAAGGAAGCAATTTGATGATGTCTTCTTTGACTTTTCACAACATTGCATGTATACTAAAACCAAACAAATGCTATTCTACAAATAAAGAAAAACAAACTAAAATTGAACAAGTATAATGATGATTAAACTCTCCAACAAATCTAATAAGTATCTATTGTTGAAGAAGTGATTATAGTTCTCTAACAATGAAAGTTAGACCCTTCAACCATTACTTCTACATATTGTATCAAAGTAACAAATGCTTTGGTGTAATTGTGAGAATAGATAGAAAATTGCATGCTACTGAAAATTTGCTCTCAAAAAGATATGAAAGCTTGGAGCCATACCTCATAAGCAAAGTTGGTTGTTGGAAATTGATGATATTGTAAAGCTCGACTACTAAATGTTTTCTTGGTCTCTTGTTTGCTAGTACCTACTGACATGCCCAAAGAAGAGTACGTGTCTCCCACTGAATTGCCACCTTGTCCCATGGCAATCATGCCATTGCTAAGATTCTTCTTCTTTAGACTAGAATTTACACTTTGAGGTAACAAAGATACAAGGAACTTGCCTTGAAACGAACTTTGGCAGACACGGATTGCTTTGCAAGAAATCATCTTTGGCTCTTTTTAGATATTCACAAAGCTCTTTCTATAAATTCACAAATATTGTATAATGAAAATAAAAATCATAAATATAAATGATATATTTCTAGTCTTGGGGCCCTTTTTATATGCCTTTCTACCATGTTGCCTTTTACTTTTATTGTAATCCAAAAGTAAAAGATATATTTTTAGCAACTATGATAATTTTATAATATCTTTAACATGTACCATTGTGGTATGAGTTACAACAACCAAAAATTAGAACTTTAGAGGTGACTCTACCTTTGTTATATTACTATAAGGTTAATGATTGGAAACATTGCTTGGGGGGCTCACTCAATGTATTGTTTGAACATCACATACAAACAAAATCTTTGATCCCTATCTTATATAGTAAAAAATCATTTAAATAGTTTCAAATTTTTTTTTATTGTTTTATTATGCTGGAAGTTTATATTGTGAATTTTTGAAAATTTTCTTTATTTGAAATAATTACTTACAAATTTTGTAAGAAAATAAATACATTGTATAGTTGGAGAAAATTTCGACCCCCTATTTTATATGGTAAATAATATTTTTTAAATCATTTTAAATTTCCAATAAATAAAGGTTTGATTAAAGTTTATGCACACCAAAGTTGGATACAATTGTCATTCAAATGCAATCTTGATAAATATTTGAAGTGAAAATACAACCATTTTAGTGCAATCTTCAATTGTGCATTTGGATATCTTGTTGAATTCAATTGAATCCAAATTCTTTTTACATTAAAGATATATTGATTGTGTAACGACACCCAAAAATTTGGAGCTAAATCAAAATTTATTAAAAAGTAAATAGGGATAGAAAATTTACTTGTTTGCATGTGATGTTCAAAGAATACATTAAGTGACCCCCCTGAGAAACATTGAAACAAAATGCAAACAAAGACTGTATTGATCACAATAATACACAGTAGAAAGAGGAGAAGAAGACAAAATAAAGGCACTCAAGGTAGCAACACATGAAATATAGCACTCAAGTCATAATTTGTTAGGATGGCAAAGCAGAAATAGGCCTCACGGTTTATTTGAAAATAGACAACAAGGCAATCAGATGTAAGCATTTATATGTGTTAGTTGTAAAATGCTAGTGTAGTCAATGTATTTCATATAAACTAATATTTGAGCCATATCTAGTCATATAATTGTATTTTGGGTCATTAATTCTTTCAGTTCTTTCATGTTTAGAGACCTATAACTTGCTTAAAAATATTCGTCTATAAAGCAAGGTTAAAATCTTCATATATCTTTATTTATTAACAAAATTAATTGTAGGATCCTTTAGTTAACTTATTCAAGTACATCTATCCCAAATTCTAGGGTAAATATCCCTATTGATTGCATGTTCAATGTGCCTAAATTGAAAAATGTAGATTTTATAGCCTTTCCAAAAGATAAGTTTTGTCTTTCAACATTTTAAGAAAAGAAACATGTAAGTCTTATAACTTGTGTATACAAATAAACAATTGCTATCCTTCTTTTTCGTTTTCATTTAAAACTTCAAAATTGAGTTCAAAAGATGACTTTCTATGTTTTTCTATCTTCATTCCTCATAAAATAAATCCCTTATAACTTTCACCTCATTATTCAAATTGAATGGTTAAAATGTTATTGAATAGGCATCAATCTATAAAATCCAACAATTTTTTTTAATATATTTTTAGCTGCCCAATTTAACATTGAAATTTAAAAAATTTCTAACTTTTGGAATATTTATCATAATGACCTTAAACTAAGTTTTACATGTAGATGATTAGCATCCATCCAAAAAATTTCATGAAAAAAGTTGAAATTATGATGTCAACAAAGCTTGACCAAGTTCTCAATAAACAATAGTTGTCTCTTTAGTCCTTTAGTGATTAATATTTATCCAATCTAAAAAAATTCAATAACAAAAGCTAGTTCTAAATTCTTAGGACTTTAACCCCTAAATGCCCGAGGCACCCAAATCTGGTGTTTGCAAAACTTTGAAGTTAAATAAAACCTAACCAAGTTGCTATTTGTAGTAGTTTACATTTTTGGAAAGTTCTTCTTGAAGTTTAGTTTTAGCACTAAAAATCCGATCTTGAAAATAAATAATAGTGATTTTTCTATTCAAGATTTTGTGCAAGGGTACCCATTGCAATCTTGACTTCCTGTAGTGTTGAGAGCTCTTGGAAATGAGCCTCAAATACACTAGATCTTGGAGAAAAAATTACATTCAAAATCCATTTTAAAAAGTTAAAGAGTAGATTTTAAGAAGCCATAAACTGATTGGGGTTATACATGTTAGGCCCTTTAACATCATATTTTTTTGATCACCAACTTTTTAGATTTGACTTGTGAAAAGAGGATTGAAAGATTTGTGCAGTTTTAACACCTTTATGGTCAAACATTATAATCTTTCACTCCATAAGTGATATTGTTGTGTTTTCTTTTCCTATGAGATCTGTAACATGTCTAGTTTGAATTTGTACGGTTACAGTTCAAAAAAATTGATACAACTTATCAAAATGTTCGCATTTTGTTCAATTTAGAGCAAATTCCATGCAGCTCAAAACAGGCCTTGGGCATTTAGGGGTTAATAGTTTTTGTTTTTAATTTGACCAAAATAATTATACAATTAATTAGGTTGTTTGCTTGTTTTGTTTGTTTATTATGATGGGATCTCTAGAACCGTGCGTCCCCTGATCAAGTTCATTATTTCGTTAGAAAGCTCTTTGCAAGGAAGGACAAACGGACTTTGTTTCATGGCATTTTGACTCACAACAAAAAAGATATTGAATTTTGAATTTTTTATGAATTAAAAAATTAAAAAATCAATTTTTCTTTTCCTTTCTTTTACTGTGGCAACAACATAGGGTATACTACCATTTTTGTCATCAAATCAACCTTTATTTAGTTTAATTTTCCTTTCTATTTTATAAAATAAAAAGGTCAACATCCATAAATTCACAAAAAAAATTAAATTACCTATACCCATTTCAGAGACCAACTTATACATTCACAAAAAATTCATCAATCAATTTCCTTGCAATATAAACTAAACATTGCAATGTGAAAATTTTGAATAAAATTTACCATTGAAATAAAATTAAAGTTTTACTTTTAATCCCTAAAGGACCAAACACCATTTTTTGGCAACATAGCAATTTTGGGCATCTCACTAAGAATGGAGTTTTGTTGTTTTTTCTTTAAAAATTCAGACTACATGTGCCCAAGAAGTAGCTTATAGGCTAAAAGAATTTCATAACTTTTGACTACATAGTTAAAAAGTTATTGCATGATATGTAGTTTTTGTTACTTGGTGGGTAGCCTAGGCATCTCCAAAAACTTCTTTAAAAATCACGTTTTTTAGAAATAAAAATTTGAAATTGGTTCTAAAGATTTCTTTATATATGAAAAACTTTGAATCATTCCATTTTGATTAATGAAAGAAAAGTTATGAGGAATTTCAGTTTGTGGATAGAGATGGAGTCTCTAGATAGTTATGAAGAATTCTATTTTGCTTGGCGGATGGCCTCACTATTTAAGGCCTCTTGTAGTGAACAACCATTGTTTGTGTCTACCGCCGAAGTAGACTCCGTCAGCTTGTTCACCATTTGGAAGGTTTGAGGCCGGTCTAATGCCGGACGCGGTTTAGGTTTGGTGGTCGAACGGGTATAAGTCCAACGCCTCATTCTTCCTCTCTTTGCCTCTCCTTTCATCTTGCGGAACCAAGTCAAATGATCTCTGCCACTTTATGTGCTAGCTATGCCTACTTGGAGGGAATCAGCGTGCTACATTTTTTACGGGTTCAAATGTTTGGATATATTGGCTCACACACCTTTTAATGGTGCACACCCCCTTCAAGGCATCCTCTTCTTTCAAAACATTTGTGTGGAGTATTCTAAAGTGGTTTCAAATTCCAATTGCCAATTATGACCGGTGAAGGTGGTGCAAGTACGGATGGGATGACTTCAAGAGCTAAAAGCCTAAAAAAGAAAAAAAGAAAAAAGAAAAGGGTGTCCCACATGGGCTCCACTTCAATATCTTAGATGATCCTAACATTAAAGAGTAGAGCGGTTGGACGACGGAGGAATCAAAATATTGGACCTCCCCAATGTGCAAGAAATATGTAAAAATGTACCACATTAACAAGTTGTGGCCTTGCCGCCTTGGGACAGTCATAAGGTCCAAACACGGGATTATATTGTCAAGCTAGTGAATTGCGGTGACACACATTTTGTCCATCAATAAAAAGAAGTGTGACGGACCATGTTTGAGGAGAAGCCCATGAGTAAAGGGTACAGAAACCACACCTTGGCGTCTATAATGTATGTGGAACTCTTATTGGCTTGCAAGGTGGATTGGAGCATGTATCCAACAACGAGGGGTTCTATGCTATTGATTGGGAGTGATCAAAAGGATATTCTAGATTTGTACGATCCGGTGGCAGAATCGGAAACAATATTAAAAAATACTACAACGTGTGCAACAAAGGTCTTGGAGGTCAAAGCTGATGCAATCTTATCGGGTTGTATACAACCTCCATCAAAATTGGGCAATGCCAATTCAAAAGAGGTGAAGGAAGAGGTGTTCTTAACTGCTCCAACGTGTTCAATACCTACACCAAATCTATCAACCATGGTTGAGGAAAGCATTGATTGCAACAAGCTAGAGTTAGTGAAAGACAATGAGACACTTTCTCAGCCCAAAGAAGAGGTCACTTCACCACAAGTTGCAATGGCATGTGTTGTAATTGATAATGTTATAGACACCAATGCTTTGGAATCCTTGACATATGTACCTCCACGTCATTCCTTGCTAAGGACATTGAGCCCAACCTTGAGCGTGAGAATTGAAGTCCACATGCCATCAAAGATTGGAAAACAACTCTTCAACGTGGAAAGAAATAGTGACATTTCAAGTGTTGATATTGAGATGAAGGAGAGGCAATTGTCCGGTATGACTCCGTCACTTTTAGAGCGTCGTCGTGAGATGCCCATTGTCAAAGAACTAGAAAGGTTGTTGGAGTACTCTCTTTGATTGATAACAATCCCGAAATAGCAAGAAAAATCCAAAACAACGAACTTGCCTAGCAACTCTAACTCACCCAAACGTGCAACATGTTTTGGTGAGCTTGCGTGAACCACTCATGATTTGTCATGCTCAGTTGAATTTGTATGTGAAGTTTTTCTCATTGTCAATTATATAGTAGATGAATTTGCCAAAATGACACTTGCATTGCTAAAGGACACATTGAAATTCACGAATATGATTGGATTGTTGGCACCGCTTTAAGAGGACAAGGTGAAATACCTTAAAGATCTAGTTGACTTATTAAAAGAGAACAAGAATTTGTAGAAGAAGTAAGAGGACTTGGAACGGAAGGTGCGGAGAAGACGCTTCGTCTGAAACAATCCGTAATTGTGGATCAAAGGACTTGTATGCACAAATTGGAAGATGAAATAGAGGGTTTCAAGAAGTTGCAGAAAAAGGGCCCACCCAAGTCTATGATGATGTGCCATCTGTGGACCAAAATCAACAAAGCTTTGACGAACTATCTTTACCTTTAGACAAGGCCAAACCGGTGGACAAGTTTGACATCATGAATGTCAATGAGGATAAGGACATTAGCAAATTGTTAGTAGCCATCCATAGCCCAACCAAACAATGCAAACACGCATCCATGGAAACTAAGGACCATGAGTGTGAAGAGCTAAAGAGAAAATTGGATGAGGCAATCCAAGGAAAGGTCACTCTTGAGGAGGAGGTAGAACGTGTGAGACAAGCGATTGCAATCACTGGAGGCGCACCTAGAAGCGGAGTGGAGAACTCATGGTTGGCATTGGTACAAAGACTCCAAGACAGACCCTCCATAATGTCTCAAGCATGGCAACAACTTACATTACTTGCCATGACATTGGATGAACAATGCAAGGCCATTCAAAAGTCTGTGGAGAGGTTCACGAGAGTGTTTTGTCAAACTCCGAGGTTGGACACTGAAATACATGTTGGGGAGATATGGATGCCATGTTTGAGTGCTTGAACTACATAAAGAAAAAAGATGATTGTACCTCAATCAATTGGACGTTAGAAGATGGGTTTCTTACAACATCTTTTCAGCATACAACAGAAAAGAGGATAAAATAGTAGTGTATGCTTGTAACCTTGCATTGGGAATCTTGGTAGGACAATGTTGCGTGTACAAAGGTCATTACGGCCCTGAAGGAGCATTGACTATGGGCTAATTGATATCACCACACTTTCCATGTCACATGCATTATTCAAGCATCACTTATACATTTGGTTTGTCCCAAATGTTGTTTTTCTTTGAGTCCAAGGTTCTACAAAATGCTTGAGATTTTGGAAATTATACCCCCTAGCCATGAATACAATCGATGGATGCTTCCACTTGACCAAGGGCCATATGAGTTCCAAAACTACTTGCATTGGGAAAAAACTCTTATATAGAATTTCAATAAACAAAAGCATCAATTGTACAAGGTATCTGAGCAAGCAAAGGATGTATTTGATTGGATGACCATAAACATAGAGGTGGAGTTGCGGGACTGTGGTATTGAATCAATTAAGGCTCGTAAATTGTTTTGTCGCAGTATGGGTGGGATTGGAGTGTCCTTCATCATAAATTCTTCTGATTTCCAGAAAAGAAATTGTAGAAGGGGCCAAAAGGCAATTGGTAGAGGTGGAGTTTGGTGGAAAATTTAGTGAGCAATACAGGGCATACAATCACAATTTGATAGGTAGGGTCTTCTTTTTGTCAAAGTTGGAAGAAGCTACAAAGGTTCGTGTTTTTATGGACATAGATGGACAAGCAAACACAAAACATTCATTTATAGAGGTGGCCGGGGCATTTGATAAGAAGATGGCCAGGGTTGTCATAGTGGACGGACGTCCGGTTCGCCCGTCCGATAGAAGTCTTGCCCGTCCGATGTGGTTAACACTAAGTTGATTTTCTGCCATTGAAAAAACAGGTGATGTGGCTACCACTTTGACGCCACTTGGATGCCAAATAGGATCTAGGGCGTGGACGTCACCGGTAGGAACGCGGACGGAAGCCAAGGCAGGGACGAGTCTGTGTCAGGGCGCAGACGTCAGACAGGGCGCGGACGTTTTTTGCTAGAACAATCTCACCATTGGAATTAACACTATTTCATTTCAGTTTTGCAACTTCAATTTTAACAATCTTGGGGCGTGTAACATACCATTGGAAAGGTCTTGAAAATACCTTTCCAATGGTATATTACACACCCCAAAATTCTCAAAACTCACATTGCAAAACACAAAACAAATTTGTTGCCAAGATGCACTACGCACGGAGTTGGCGATAGGGCATGAACGCTTTGGCGAGGGTGCATTGACCGGGCGGGGACGTACTTGTGTTGGGCGGGGACATACTTTGGCTTGGGCGGGGATGTACTTGTGTCGAGCGCGGACGTCAATTTCTTTCTTGTTTAGCGTTTACAATTTTGAGAATTTTGGAGCATGTAATATATCATTGGAAAGGTCTTCAAAATACCTTTCCAATGGTATATTACACACCTATAAACTCCCAAAATTTCAATCGCAAATTGAAAAACAAATTTCCTGCCAAGATAAAACACGCAAGGATTGGCGTAGATGTACAGTAGGGACACTACAAGACCAGTCTACACCATGGCAGCACTTGGTTCTCTTAGGGACTCACTCATTCAATGATCCATAGGATTCTTCTCTCAAAGTTAAAGAACAATAAATTCTATTGCTAGCTACTGAAATTAGTACTTTTTTTTTAATATTCATTTAGAATAATACCTATCTCTAGAATTTGATGTAGTACGAATTGTAAAAGAGTCTGATAATAATTTTCCATTGTTATAACCTATAATACAACATGATAAGGGTCTTTGTTAGAAAATGACTTTGTGTATTAGGTTCGAATGTTGTGATTTCAACATTGTTTAAAAATTTAACTTTAGGTCATTTTGGTAGATAAAAAGAAGGATTTGCCATTTCAATTGTTGAATTCAATACTAGAATTGCATCGGATTTACATCAACCAATTTATTCAAAAAAAATTTAACATTTCTTTTTATTAATTTAGTGGATATATAGAAGAGTTTGTTTTTAAATTAGTAAATTGAACATTGGGTTCATTGGGATTTTATTACATCAATTTAGTTTAGTTTAGTTTTAAAGAAAAATTGAGTTGCTTTATTGGATATACAAAAAAGTTTGACAATGTTATTGGTGAATTGAACGTTTGGTTTTGCAAGGATTCATATCAATCATACTTTGTATTTTGTTTTTATTTGCTTCACATTATTTATGTAGGTTGGTATAATTAAAGTTTTCTTCTAATTTTTTTAAATTACTTTGGATTACTTAAGTGCTACATAGAAAAAAATTATTGTTGAATTGAACATTGGGATTGCACAAATTCATATGAACCACACTATATTCTTTTGTTTTTTGTTCTTTGTGTTGCTTTTGTGTTTTGATACATTCACATTTTGTTTATTTTTGTTTTGTAGGTACATTAAAGAGTTTGACATCTACATGATTAAATGAAATACGTGGGTGCATATATAAGACAACTCTAAGTCTCTAACCTCATAGTTCTTACAATTTTAGAAATTTTCACTGTTAAATGCTTTGAGGAAATAACACAATGTATTCTAGGCCACGGAACTAAAACTTTGCCTTGAAGGATTTACTCCCATTGGAAAATGAGAGTAGGTGAACGTCTTGATTTGGGCACTTAGTGACCTAAGCATGGCGCAAGAATGAAGTACTAACAATAGAAGTCAACCCGCCTCGAAATTCATGGAAGAATCCCATGTTGAAAGACTTGTAAGAAAAAGTGTCTTCCCCTCCTCACAAATCCCTTCTCTCCCTCATTCCATCAATGGAATTCTCAAGCCTTTATTGGAAAATATCTATCAAAATTATAGAATATGGGTAGAACATTGGGATGCATAGGGCTCACACCAATTATATTGCAATATTTTTAAATTTTTCTTTAGATTATTTTTTTTCAGAGATTTAAAGATTTTATATATACATAGGTAAATTAAAAACTCTTTGCTATTCCTATAATCCTATATATGTAATCTAGAGAGGTTTAAGTAGAATTAAATTAAATGTGGTTATACCAAAATTCAAATGTAACTCCAAGAATAAACATAAAAAAACTCTCCATACAAGGACTATTGGAGTTTAGGTGTTAATGCTAATTTAGAGGTTTTGACATTTTTATTAGTAAATGGAACATTGGATTTGCAAGGACTCATATCAATTACTCTTGTATTTATTTTAATAAACATCAGATTATTTATATGGAATGGTATGATTAAATGTTACTTCTATGTTTAAAAATTCCTTTGAATACTTTTACAAACTAAATAGAAGATTTTTAATTGTTGAATTAAACATAAAAATTAATGGATTCACATGAGGCACATTATGTTTGTTTGTTTTATTTACATTTGAATTTTGGTATAACCACATTTAATTTAGTTCTACTTAAACCTCTTCTAGACTACATATATAGGATTATAGGAATAGCAAAGAGTTTTTAATTTACCTATGTATATATAAAATCTTTAAATCTATGAACAAAAATAATCTAAAGAAAAATTTAAAAATATTGCAATATAATTGTTGTGAGCCCTATGCATCCCAATGTTCTACCCATATTCTATAATTTTGAAAGATATTTTCCAACAAAGGCTTGAGAATTCCATTGATGGAATGAGGGAGAGAAGGGATTTGTGGGGAGGTGAAGACACTTTTCCTTACAAGTCTTTCAACATGGGATTCTTCCACAAATTTCGAGGCGGGTTGACTTCCATTGCTAATATCTCATTCTTGCATCATCATTGGATCACTAAATGCCCAAATCAAGACGTTCACCTACTCCTATTTTTCAATGGGAGTGAATCCTTCAAGGCAAAGTTCTAGTTCCATAGAACCGTGGCCTAAAATACATTGTGGTTTCTCTTCACAAGCACTTAGCAATGAATTGTTGAAATAGACTTGGTATCATTTTTATATCTAAAATACAAAGAGTTCTATGTCAACAAAAGCATGAAAATTTAATTAATAAAATGAAAGAGAACAAAGATTGGTGGATTGAAGCCTCAAACATTTCATATTTTATTTTTTTGAAGGATCTTTATCAACCAAGGATTCAAACTTTAATTGAGGATAGAAGGGATTGAGGGGTAGAACCCTTAAACATTTTATATTTTATTCTTTTGAAGGATCTATGTCAACCAAGGATTCAAACTTTAATTTTGGATAACAGGGATTGAAGGGTAGAAGCCTTAATCATTTTATTTTTTATTTCTTTGAAAGTCTATGTCAACAAAGGCTTCAAATTTTAATTGAGGAGAAAAAGGATTGAGGGGTAGAAGCCTTAAACATTTAATTTTTTAATTTTTTGAAGAGTCTATGTCAACAAAGGATTCGAAATTTAATTTTGGAGAGAAGGGATTGAAGGGTAGAAGCCTTAATCATTTTATATTTTATTTCTTTGAAGGTCTATGTCAACCAAGGATTCAAACTTTAATTGAGGAGAGAAGAAATTGATGGATAGAAGCCTCAATCATTTCATATTTTATTTTTTTGAAGGATTTATCTCGACAAAGACTTGAGAACTTAATTGATGAAATGAAGGAGAGAAGGGATTTGTGAGGAGGGGAAGGGACTTTTCCTTACAAGTCTTTCAACATGGGATTCTTCCATGAACTTCAAGGTGAATTAACTTCCATTACTAGTACCTCATTCTTGCACCATACTTGGATCATTAAGTACCCAAATCAAGACGTTCACCTACTTCCATTTCCCTATGAGAGTGAATCCTTCAAGGCAATGTTCTACTTGCGTAGTTTACAATATATTGTATTTTTTTCTCTCAAGCACCTTGCAATAAAATTATTGAAATAGGTTCGCTATATTTTCTATATCTAAAATACAAAAGATTCTATTCCAACAAAGGTTTGAGAATTTAATTGATGGAATGAGGGAGAAAAGATATTGGTAAATAGGAGCCTCAAGCACTTCACACAATAATAATTATTATATATATATATTTTATTTTATTTTTAAAATTTTGGAAGGGTTTATCTCAAAAAAGGCTTGAGAATTTAATTGATGGAATGAGGGAAAGAAGAGATTTTTAAGGGAGGGTAAGGGACTTTTTCTTACAAGTCTTTCAACATGGGATTCTTCCATGAATTTCGAGGCGGGTTGACTTCTATTGTTAGTACTTCATTCTTGCGCCATGCTTAGGTCACTAAGTGCCCAAATCAAGACGTTCACCTACTCTCATTTTCCAATGGGAGTAAATCCTTCAAGGCAAAGTTTTAGTTCCGTGGCCTAGAATACATTGTGTTATTTCCTCAAAGCATTTAACAGTGAAAATTTCTAAAATTGTAAGAACTATGAGGTTAGAGACTTAGAGTTGTCTTATATATGCACCCACGTATTTCATTTAATCATGTAGATGTCAAACTCTTTAATGTACCTACAAAACAAAAATAAACAAAATGTGAATGTATCAAAACACAAAAGCAACACAAAGAACAAAAAACAAAAGAATATAGTGTGGTTCATATGAATTTGTGCAATCCCAATGTTCAATTCAACAATAATTTTTTTCTATGTAGCACTTAAGTAATCCAAAGTAATTTAAAAAAATTAGAAGAAAACTTTAATTATACCAACCTACATAAATAATGTGAAGCAAATAAAAACAAAATACAAAGTATGATTGATATGAATCCTTGCAAAACCAAACGTTCAATTCACCAATAACATTGTCAAACTTTTTTGTATATCCAATAAAGCAACTCAATTTTTCTTTAAAACTAAACTAAACTAAATTGATGTAATAAAATCCCAATGAACCCAATGTTCAATTTACTAATTTAAAAACAAACTCTTCTATATATCCACTAAATTAATAAAAAGAAATGTTAAATTTTTTTTGAATAAATTGGTTGATGTAAATCCGATGCAATTCTAGTATTGAATTCAACAATTGAAATGGCAAATCCTTCTTTTTATCTACCAAAATGACCTAAAGTTAAATTTTTAAACAATGTTGAAATCACAACATTCGAACCTAATACACAAAGTCATTTTCTAACAAAGACCCTTATCATGTTGTATTATAGGTTATAACAATGGAAAATTATTATCAGACTCTTTTACAATTCGTACTACATCAAATTCTAGAGATAGGTATTATTCTAAATGAATATTAAAAAAAAAGTACTAATTTCAGTAGCTAGCAATAGAATTTATTGTTCTTTAACTTTGAGAGAAGAATCCTATGGATCATTGAATGAGTGAGTCCCTAAGAGAACCAAGTGCTGCCATGGTGTAGACTGGTCTTGTAGTGTCCCTACCGTACATCTACGCCAATCCTTGCGTGTTTTATCTTGGCAGGAAATTTGTTTTTCAATTTGCGATTGAAATTTTGGGAGTTTATAGGTGTGTAATATACCATTGGAAAGGTATTTTGAAGACCTTTCCAATGATATATTACATGCTCCAAAATTCTCAAAATTGTAAACGCTAAACAAGAAAGAAATTGACGTCCGTGCCCGACACAAGTACATCCCCACTTGGTCAATGCGTCCCCACCCAAGGTTCCTCGCCCTGTTGTCGACTTCCTGCGTAGTACATCTTGGCAGCAGATTTGTTTTTTGATTTGTGATGAGAGTTTTGAGAGTTTGGGGCGTGTAATATATCGTTTGAAAGTTTTTTTGAAGACCTTTCCTATGATATATTACACGCCCCAAAATTCTCAAAACTGCAGACGCTAAATGAGAAAGAAATTGACGTCCCCGCCCAGGCCAAAGTACGTCCCCGCCCAACACAAGTACTTTCCCGTCCGCCCAAGTGTCCACGCTCTGTTGCCAACTCCGTGCGCAGTGCATCTTGGCAGCAAATTTGTTTTTTGATTTGCGATGTGATTTTTGAGAAGTTTGGGGCATGTAATATACCATTGGAAAGGTATTTTCAAGACCTTTCCAATGATATATTACACGCCCCAAAATTCTCAAAATTGAAAATCCTAAATGAGAAAGAAATTGACGTCCGAGCCCTGTCCAAGCGTCCGCGCCGAGACATCCGCGCCTTGACCAGAAGTCCGCGCTCTGACCAGACGTCCGCGCTGAGACGTCCGTGCCCTGACAAGACTTTCGTGCCAAAACGTCCGCGCCCTGACCAGGCGTCTGTGCCGAGACGTCCACGCCCCGACTTTCATGTCCGCGCCCTGATTCCAGCGTGGACCACCACCGTGGCAGCGAGTTGTCAATTGGAATAGTGGAAAAATGAAAGGCGTCCGGGTTGTCCGAGACGTTCGGTTCGCCCGTCCGTCCGTGCCGTCCGATCACCTGGACCCGTCCACTATGACAACCCTGAAGATGGCCAACATCATAGCTCAATGAAAGACGTACTTGTTGGAAGGAACCATAGGAAAGGCATTGGCATTGATATGTGAGGATGTTGCGGTCAATGCCATGGTAGAGAAGGTGGGTGTTGCTTTGAGAGTCATAAATGTAGAGAAAGTGGATTTGTCTCCAAAGCAAAAATAGAAACAAAAGCTTGAGGACGAGAATGACCATTCTCCCAAAACAAAACGGCTATTTTTCAAGGTTGACAAGGAATACCAATCCGGAGGACGCATTGCCTGAAATAGTCAACAACGCAAAACTTGCCAAACAAGTAAAGGAGTCAATGTCAGAGAAGGAACGTCTCATGTATTGGAAGAGGGTAGTGGACTAGTGGTGATGAAGTGTAATAGAAATGGACCTTGTTTCTATTAGGATAAAGTTATATATAGTGTGGTTTGGATGTCACGAGGATTAAGTACCACTATGTAATTGTACGCACAATACGTTTTGATAATTTGATTTGTTTGTGTTATATATATATTTATATACATGCAATTGTCTGAAGTTTTTTTGTGTAGTAGCATTCAAATTCCGAATGTATAATTCATGCTATAGGTGTTTGCTGTATTGAACAACCTTGTAGGGGTAAAAACTCTGCTTGATTAGTTTTTGTGCCCCTACAAGGTTGTTCAATACGGCAAACACTTATTTGGTCTTGCTAATATAAGGCACCTTATACAAATTGCTTCTTTAGATAGTAGTGTTGGTGATGCATTTAGTGATCACTTCAACACTATAAAAATTTGTTTGTAAAGTGGGCTAGTTTTTTTTATTACACATATTTAGGTTGAAAACACATTTCTACAACCCTATCGTTGCTACCACCCTTTAAATCATTTAAAATGACAGAACTGGCAACATTTACAAATTGTGCTCAAATATTGTACTTTCTATATGGATTTTAGGTGCCTAAATGACAATGCCTAAGCTTGAGATTTTGCATAGATCTAAATGATAGCTTACTTATTCTTTTGGAGGTTTTTAGTAGGACAGAGGAAGTACATAAGATGCCATCTATGTGTCATAGAAGGTGAAGAGAGAAAAGGGTGAGTGAAGGGCGGAAGGAATGTATCCCAATGACAAGGCAATTTCAAGTCTTGAAGGGCAACTTCTGGTCTTCAATGATTAACTTTGGGTAGTGAAAGGGCAACATCTTGTACTAAAAAGTGATACTTCTTGCCCTTTAAGGTCAAGAGGTTGGGTTGGATCTCAAGGATCTCAAATGATCATTATTTTTTTAAACACATTGGATTCCATTTTAGATAGACATCGGATTGAACATTATTGATTTAAATTCTTTTTGTTTTAATTCAATTTTAACACTTTTTCAAAATAGTGTCAAAAGACTTAAAGTTTGCAATTGAATATCCTTTACTTGAATGTTTATATTTTAAATGTTTGATAATATTTGTATATTTGAATTGCTTCAATGTTTCAATGTTTTTGTGTAAAATTTAATAAAATCTAAATGTACAAATCTTTGATCTTTATACTCTAAACTTTGGACAGTGTTATCTATTGGTTTCACATATATTTTTCTTGGAACATATTTTTTATATTTATTATAAAATATTTTTAGAAATCACATTAATAATAATTTTTATGTAAAACATGCTAGTTTTTATTTTTTGTGAAGTTTTAAATTTGAAATGGTTCTTTTTATTATGAGTAACTCAATTAATTATAAATAAAAATAATCATCTATAAATCTGGAATCATGATAATGGAACTCCAGTGGGGCTTCTAAAGAGTAAAGATCAATTCATTAGCCATATGTTCAAGTATCAATTTAAAGCTAATGTAGACTTTCAAAATATATTCCAATTTCAATATTGTATTTTAAAACTAAAATATAATTTAATTTTAAAAGGCTAAATTAAAATGTGTAGATAATATTTATTAGTTTCATTAAAAAAATGATTGTTATACATTTAAAATCAAGAAATTAAATGAAATGATAACTATATTAAATAATCCAATTAATTTAAAAAAAGTCCAAGGTACAAGTAATAATAAAAAATAGCACTTGTGGTAACTATTTGATGCATCCAAAACACCTTTGGATTTGATCTTCAAGCCAAATCATTTAATACAAATTTAAATCTTGCCTTTGTATAATAGGTTGATAAAATCTAAATAATTTAGGATTTGTAAGTGAAACAAAAGATTATGTCAAGCAATTGATTATCTATATTTAGAAATTGGAATAAAATAATAAATCTTATTGAAAAAACAAGACAGAAACAAAAGAAAATCTATAGTTCATACTTCAACATTCTTCAAGCATGCATAAATACTTTGACAAGAAAAAAAATTTGATGTGCCGACTTTATAGGCTCAAAGATTGAAGTGGGAGAAAAATAGAGTTCATATTGGTAAAGATTTATTGTTAAAAGCTTTGTAATTATTCATTTATAACTTTAAATTTTTTATCATTTATATATGTCTTTAAAATGTTTATTTTTATATTAAATGTTTACTTATATTTAATGAATGGTATTTTAAATTTATATCTGTATTTCTTTATTTGTACTCCATGAACTCATTCAACCAACTCCACACCATTAAGCTGAACAAGAACGTAACTTAACCCATAAACATCACGGAGGATGTTTTTGACTGATGAATGACAAAGAATCTCTCCATGTAGGACAAAAGTGCAATTATTCATCCTCCAAATTTTATATGAAAAGAAAATATCTTCTATAGTAGTTTGACTTTCAATGAATGCTTTTTCATTATTTTAAGCCAACAATTCACAGTTTCATACAGCACCCAAACAAATGATTTCCATAGTGACTAGCCTGTCATTTAAGAGTTAAAAATAAAAATTTACTACAAGGATGTCCATGTCCTGGTGGATGGTGCAAAAAGAGTTGATTTTGAGGAGTATGGCCTTAGTTTCCATTGGAGAGTCCATGGATGGAAATTTGATTGATTTCTACAACAAAGAAGATTTGTGTGGGCATGTTGGCAAGTTGTTGTTTTTTCATTTTTTATGAAGTGCCAAAGTGGCAATATTAACCCTAGAGCGCTTCAACGTCCAATTTCTAAATGACGAACAAATTGAAACTCAAGTAGATCATCCTCATTTATTGTTTGGATGAAAGCCACCTTAATTTGTAGAGATACTTTGTCAAGATGTTGTCTTATTTAATGGTTGGATTTGGTGTTACTAGAGTGCATATTTTTTTTAAATTACAAATGTGGAAGTATGTCATGGGGTTGACCAAGCCTAAATTGCATTGACTCTAGTTCAAAACTGGATTTGCAAAAATGAGGTCATAGGAGTAAAGAACATAAAAAATTCAAAAATCATTATGTAAACAAAACCTCATTTCAAATCCATTCCAATAAATTGCACTCAAAAAATGATAATATTTTGCTTAATCAAATTTTAAAGGAATTTAAAATTTTCCTTTCAAAATTTACAGGAAAATATTAGTGATAGCTTTGATAAATCTAACCATATGGATGGAATCTAAAACTCAGAGTCTACATCTTCTATTTGTTCATTACCTCCAAAATATGCTTCCAAAGAGTACTTTAGAATGAATTTTTTCAAATTGTCAATATTGGAAAAGACTCTAGATGTTTAGAAGTAAAATGTTATAGCAATGCTCCAAGTTTCAACATTCATCCACATATTGGATTAAAAACATCACATTAGTGCATGTCACATATCCATAACTTTGTTTCCATTCACAATCTAGCGATTTCATTCAAGATCTTTTTTAATTTGAAATTTGTAGTGATTTTTTGCCATTTTAGAACCATTTTGTTCCAAGGGCTTTGTATTGGGCCTATTATTTTGATGCACATGGCCAACAAATTGTAAAAACAAAACAAAACTACATGTTGGGTGTCCAAGAGTGTGGGTGCTCTTAGTATTGAAACAATAGTAACCCTTGTATCTAAACAAAACATATAGAAACCTTTTATACCACTTGTAGAACTCAACTTGGACCACTTTTTTTCCTTCTCTTCATGATGTTGCTTTTTTCTTTTTCTTCTACGTTGGGCCAAAAAATAATTAAAACTTCAACAATTAAAATAACTTATATACTTACATTTCATAATTTCATAACTCTAAATAAATAGACTACAAACTTACAAATTATAATTAACAAATCAAAAGCTTCAAAATCTACTATTTCATGAACATAGGTTTCAAGAATTAAGATTTGAAGTGTCAAAATTCAAAAATCTTCAGTCGGCTATTTTAGTTCTGTCAAGTATTACAAAGATAATTTGTGTACTAGTTTGCTTGTTGTAATTTTCTAAAAGATATGTCCTTAAAGCTTATAAAAATAAATACTAAAACATATCAAAGTCACTTCTCCAAAAATTTTAATCCACAAAAATTTCAATATTAAATCAAAAAATTATAAACATCAAATATATTCATATATTAAAAATCCAAATGTAAAATTGAAAGACCGTGTAATACAAAAGGTCTAAATATTTTGCATTTTAGCATTAAAAACAATGTCTTATGATAAACATAAAAAAAATTATCCAAGAATAACATCCATGAAACCAATACATAACATCATCTAAAGTTTAGACTATAAAGATCGTGGATTTATACATTTACATTTTATAAAAATTTACACTAAAACATTGAAACATTGAAACAATTCAAATATACAAATATTATCAAACATTTAAAATAATAAGAATATAAAGATTCAAGTAAAGGGTATTCAATTGCAAACTTCAAGTCTTTTGACACTATTTTGAGAAGGTGTTTAAAATGTACTAAAATTTCTTAAAAATTTTAAGTCAATAAAGTTGAATCCATTGTCTATCTAAATTGGAATCCAATGTGTTTTGAAAAATAATGGTAATTTGAGATCCTTGAGATCCCCCAACCTTTTGACCTTAAAGGACGAGAAGTTGGCGCTCATGATTTAAAGTCACCCCAAACATTATCTGCCTTCTTTCATATCCAATGTCCCCTTAGACACGTGGAAAATTAACCGATGTCAATATGCTAGCAAAGACAAGTATAGTTATTGTGGAATTAACCCATTAAGGACCGGTCGACCATTCTATGGTCGATTTGGGTCCTTTTTGGTGTGTAGAGAGAGCATGTCAATGAATTTGATGATGTGGCAAAGGGGATGGGTCTGGGGAATTGGGAAGTGAAGAGTTTAGGACAATAACTAGGCCAATCTGAGGTGGCATGTGGCCAGAGGGTTGAAAAAACCAAGACAACAGGGGCTGAAATTACACCAAGATTTGCTAAAAATTCTTGCTTTACAACGCACCTTCACCAAAAATTTCAATGCTAAATCTTGTATCATGCGCAATACTTCCATCCGTACGGTTAGATCTCCGATAGGCACTTGCATTCAATAGTTTTAAAATTGCTTCCAATTGGCCATACAAAGGATTGCCCACCCCCCAAATCAACCACGGTCCTTAATGGGTTAAGTCCTAGAGGTTATTAACTATGTTTTCACCAAAAAAAGCTCCAAAACTACCAATTCTAGTACAAGTACCAAATTTTTGGATATTTTATGACACATGCAGTCATAGGATCTTATATAAAGATGGTTTGAGAAGATGTGGAAAAAATTGCAGAAATTTCCACTACTTAGATTGCAAGATATTAATGTTTGAAGTGACAGAAATCCTTTTGGGAGCCTTGCTAAAGAGGGGCACTTCATAAGGTCTCATTTGTATGAAAAATGTCCAAAATGGTTGTGCTTCTTTGGATTCATTCTTCAAGTCAAGTTAACTACATGCTTGAAATTTTTTAGATCATTTGGAATAGTACAACATATAGGAAAAAAATAATAAGTAGAATGAAATAGAGAATGATTCAAAATACTAAATTCATTAGAATTTGGTTATGGACTTGAAAAATGCCAATTCTAATGGTTGCAATGTTCTAATAAACAATATGCATCCTTTGGTTTCATTTTTTTCAAAAAATATTGAAAATTGAGTTAACCCTTAAAGGTTTTTGATTATGTTTTCACCACAAATGCTCCAAAATTGCCATTTCTAATACAAGTACCAAATTTTAGAGAAAAACAATTTTGGACAAATGCAACCATAGGATCTTGTAGTATGCTGGTTTGAAAAGATGTAGAAAACATTTTAGAAAATTCCACCATTTGGAGTGTAAGATATTAATGATATTAACGTTTGAAGTGACAAAAATATTTTTTTTGCCCCTACAAAAAAGCGGGCAGCTGCACTTCACAAGGTCACATTTTTATGAAAAAATTTCCAAATGGTTGTAACTCTTTAGAATCATTTTTCAAAGCACGTCGGCTACATACTTGAAAATTTTTAGACCATTTGAAATTGTACAACATATAGGAAATAAATAGTAAGTAGAAAGAAGTAGAAAATGATTCAAAATACAAAATTGTTAACCATTTATTTATAGAATTGAAAAATGCCAATCCCAATGGTTGACATGTTGTAATAAACAATCTAAACCTAATGTTTTTTTTGTTTTCTCAAAAATATTAAAAACTAAGTAAAATAAAGGACTTCAAAGGATTTTTTAGAATAGAGATTTTATAACTACTTGTAAACTATCCTCAACTAAAACTCCTTATAACTTTCATCTCATTAATCAAAATGGAATGATCCAAAGCTTTTCACGAATACATAAATCTAGAAGACCAATTAAAAAAAAAAATTCATTTCTTGAAGAAGTGAATTTTTAAGAATTTTTTTGAGCTGCCCAAGCTGCCCTTAGTTAAAAAAAAATTACATATCATACAATAATTTTTAAACATGTAGTAAATAGTTATGGGATTGAAAGCTATTCCTTGGGCACATGTTTTGTGAATTTTCACACAAGATATGCCCAAGGAGTAGCTTTAAGGCCCAACAATTTTCATAACTTTTGACTACGTGGTTAAAAAGTTATTGCATGATATGTCATTTTCATTGGTTGGCGGGCAGTCTGGGCAGCTGAAAAAACTTCTTTCAAAATCACTTTCAAAACAAATAAAAATTTGAAATTGTTTTTTTAGATTTATATGTACATGGAAAGCTTTGAATCATTCTCATTTGATTAATGAGATGAAAGTTACGAGGAGTCTTAGTTTGAGGGTAGTTATGGAATCTCTACTCTAAAATAAACTTTGAAGTCCTTTATTTAACTCAATATTCAACATTTTTGAAAAAAACTTGGGTGTAGATTGTTTATTACAACATTAAAACAGTTGGGATTGGCATTTTTCAATTCCATAAATAAATTCTCAACAATTTAGTGTTTTGAATCATTCTCTACTTCTTCCTATTTACTAATTTTTTCCTATATGTTTTACAATTTCCAAATGATCTGAAAATTTTCAAGCATGTAACCAACTTGCCTTGAAGAATGAATCCAAAGAGTAACCACCATTTCGGACATCGTTTCATACAAATGTGACCTTGTGAAGTGAAGCTGCCCGAATTTTTGCAGGGACAAAAAAAAGATTTTTGTCAATTCAAACGCTATTATCTTGCAATCCACATACTGAAAATTTCTGAATTTTTTTCTAAAAATCTCAAACTAGTGTACTACAAGATCCTATGGTTACGTTTTTCCAAAAATGTTTTTATTCTAAAATTTGGTACTTGTATTAGAAATAGCAGTTTTGGAGCGGTTTTCGTGAAAACATAGTCTTTGACCTTTAGGGGTTAAAAGAACCAAAAATAGTAATTTGGTAAGATTTTATTTAACTTCAAAGTTTATTCAACACCAGAATATGATGTCTTTAGCATTTAGAGATTACTATGTACAAATAAAAATTCTTCCTCAATATAATCAAGACACTTGGTCACCATTTACTTAAAAAGACGCATAATTAAAGCAAACATATTAAGTCGCCATCTATAATCTCTCCATTTAGCATATATTTTGGAAGTCATTACTATTAATATCCATGCCTACTCTTTAATAAATAAACTTTAACTTTTGTCTTCAAAAATTTGACACACACTACTTTTCTTAGTTTCTAGTATGTAGAAGGAAAAATTAAAATTTACTACTTCTACTGCAAGAATTGCATTTTATTTTCCTTCAAGAGCTCCAGAATTTTGAGACCTGGCCTAATTTTGTGCTTCTGAATTTCTTAAGAAGGGTTTAAAGCAAAAGTTGATTTATTAAATAAATCCTAATATTATGACATCATGGTCCAGGGAGTCGTATTCCAATTCAATTTGTGCAAAATAATTTTTCTTTGTGTAGACTTGAAAGGCTTGGCACTTTAACCACTTTAACTACAAAGGATGTGAAATTTTTACAGTTAAAAGAAAAAAGTTACAATGAAATACATTTATAGACATCCTACATACAAGATTATAGTCAATTCCAATACATATTATGTAAAATTTGTAACACCAGTATTTAATGATAATTTTTGAACCATATTAGTAAAGCAAATTATATTAATGAAGAAGTACTTCATTATAATATTCATTTCTTTTTTCTTTTCTTTTTGTTAATAAATTCAATTTTTTTTTTTTGAACAAATGGGAAAACCCCACTGCATTAAAAATAAACACCACAATACAAGACAGCTAAGCCAGGAGGCTGGACAAATGAAGAGAAAACGAGCACATGGAAACAAGAAAAAAGGGAGCGGAGATCCTAGAAAAAACTACATCTAGGAGGACCATTTTCTTGCCACCTAATAATGTTGTCCTCCCTGAAGGCTAACAACTTGGAGCGGAGCCAAATGTTATCGATTTAAATTCAATTTACAATAAATTCAATTTACACAATAGGATTCTTAATAAAGATGGCAATTACAATATAATGATGAAAACCTATCTTTGCTCATTATTATTATTATTATTATTATTTATTTATTTATTTATTTATTTTTGAAACATTATTTTAAAAAACAGATTGATGAAGTATTCCAATTTATTTTATTAGTATTGACTCAGTGATTTTCTTGGTTCAATGTTAATAATTATTAAGAGAAATCCTTTTGTTGATCACTGAATAATAGCATCTATGGAGATATGCTTAAATTCTTATTGAGCAATTTTTTAATCAGCTTGATTCAAATTTTGATAAATATTGTTATTAAAAATTTTACTAATTATTTTCTTATTTTAAAATTCCAAAATGCCCAAGGCACCTTTATTTGGTGTTGTCAATTCAAAGTTCGCAAAACAAATGATAAATATTAATAATATTAGTAATAATAAAAATAACTTTAGAAAACTATTGTTGAATTAAAGTGGTCCATAAAGCAACCATTTAGGAGCTGATTCAGAAATTTGGAGGAGAATTTGACTTCTTCAAACAAGAAATTTTCCTTGAAGAAAAATGGAATTGGCATCTAAACCAAGTTGTTTCATATTTTTGGGACCTTTGTATAATTAGTTAAGAATTCTGAAATTGGGGCTCTAAAAGTGTCTGCCCTTTGATATGGTCATTGTTGGTACATTGATGAATGCAATTGGTACATCGAAGAATGCAATATTTATCTCTATATTAGAAAACGCTTATAGAACACTTCTATTGTTCTACAAGGACAACTCACAAAAGGCAATGATTGTGCCACATAACTCCTATTCTAGATTGCCCTTATTAATAGTATTTATTTTAAAAAGAAATTAATATAGCAAATAATAATGAATTATTGCAACCATTAAAGATAGATCCTAATTATGCTTCTAGTTCCAGTAAAGGATTCAATTGGAAATTAAAATTATAAATATATTAAATTAAAATATAATAATAATAATACAAAAATAATAAATAGAACTAAATACATGTAAAAATTGATTGAAAAATATAATAAAACAACTTTTATGATTAAAAAATAATAATAATATGTTAAAAAGAAAATGTATACATAAGTTATAAAACTAAATAACAATCAATCCTATTCAATTAATGAAATATAAATTAGTTAATCGTCAAGTTGTTTAAAAAACAAGAAGATGAAATTCATTACATCTAATATTCATTTAGTGGTTTAGTCTTTCCTGTTAGTAACATATTAGCAAAACCTCTTCATACAATTAGCCGAATAACAAACTCTGTTTTTTAATATCATCAACAAAAATTAGAGATCCCAACAAAAATGTGTATGATTGGAATTATTTAGTGAAGTCTAGTGAAATGAATATGAAGTTACAAGAAGGCATGAGAATAATAGATAGTTTAGGCCGCCTCCTCTTCTTCCTCAAACTCGCCTTCCTCGTCGGCAGAGGCATCTTGATATTGTTGATACTCAGACACTAAGTCGTTCATGTTGCTCTCAGCCTCTGTGAATTCCATCTCGTCCATGCCTTCACCCGTATACCAATGCAAGAAAGCCTTTCGTCGGAACATGGATGTGAATTGCTCACTCACACGTTTAAACATTTCCTGCACCTCATCATTTTCCATCCTTTTCATTTTTTAAGCCAAATATTTTTGTAATTTTAGACAAGAATTTGTAGGGTTTTGTTTGTTTTTCAAATGAGGCACATTTAGTATAGGAAATTTTGTTCCTCATTGAACATTTCTCCTAAGGAGCCACACTAGGAGGGTAAAGCTTGACAAATGGTCCCTTATTTTCAAGTATGCCCGGTGAAGAGGACATTCTCTATCATAAACCATTGCTTAAAAATGAGAATTTAGATTAATGTTTGTAGATTTGAATTAATGACCTTGAAACACTTGATTATGAGGGCAATACATAGAAGGTGATGATTGTATCAAAGAAAGCAACATGAAAATGTATTGAAAATTTTCCAACATTGGTTCCAAGTGAAAGGTAGGAAGTCCATAAAGTGACCAAGCTCTAAAAGTGTTTTCTAATAGAGAAATACATCTTGTATTTTTCAATGTACCAAAAATGAATATATATCAGGAGTGAACACTTTTAGAGCCTTCTGCGATGCCAATTAACTTCAAAATTCATAACTAACTCTGCAAAGGTCCAAAAAATATGAAACAACTTGGGGTAAATTGCCAATTCCATTTTCGTTTCTAAGAAAACATTCTGAAAAAATATTTCAAGAAGTCAAATTCCCCATAATTGGGAACCAGCTCTTAACTGGTCGCTTTCTGAACCTCCTCGTTGTTTGAGAGGTTGGGAAGTTCGACTTTGAAATTTGAATTTTGTGGGTGGGTTAGGGCAGTCGGTGGAGGTGAGAGGGCGGGACCTGGATGGCGGTGGAGTTGCCGACGAAGGTGGCGGACATCTTGAGGCCTTTTGGGGGGATGTCGCAGACGCTGGACTTGACGTTGTTGGGGATCCATTCCACGAAGTAGGAGGAGTTTTTGTTCTGCACGTTCAGCATTTGCTCGTCCACCTCTTTGGTGCTCATGCGGCCGCGGAACATGGCTGACGCTGTCAGGTAGCGGCCGTGACGCGGGTCCGCAGCGCACATCATGTTCTTCGCGTCCCACATCTGCTGCGTCAGCTCCGGGACCGTCAGCGCGCGGTACTGCTGCGAGCCGCGGGAGGTCAGCGGCGCGAATCCCGTCATGAAGAAGTGGAGACGAGGGAACGGGATCAGGTTCACGGCCAGTTTGCGCAGATCGGAGTTCAGTTGACCCGGGAAGCGCAGGCAGCATGTGACGCCGCTCATGGTGGCGGAAATGAGATGGTTCAAATCTCCAACTGTCACAGCGACAAAACACAAGGCACCTCAAATTTCATGTCAGTATCAAAAATAGTGCATGATTCGTAGTTTTGCCTTCATCTTACTGCGTGTATTTTCACATCCACTCTCACATTCATGTTAACAGCAGGCATCGCATGATTCAAGGTTTAGTGTCTGTCTTGTCGTGCGAAATTTCAGACCCGTTTCAAGGCCATGGCGCCTTCAAATTCATGTTAGTACCGAACATTGGAGATTCATAGTTTCGCGATTAATATATTTTTGCGTGAAATTTCACATCCGCTTCAATGCCATGGCGCCCTCAAATTCATGTTAGGATCAGGCATCGCTCGATTCATAGTGTAGCTTTAATTTTATTGCGTGAAAATTCACATTCTCTCCGATGCCCTGGTGCTCGTCAATTATTGTTAGTATTAGAATCATGTATAGCGTTTATTTTATTTAGTTGCAATGATGCGGTGAGTGATTTGAGTCCAGAGCGAGCATGAATTTCTGCGATATGAGATTCCAGAGGCAACAGATAGTTACGCTTCCTGATTCGGAGCAGTGAAAAAGAATTAGGGCTTAATAGACTTCAGTACGTACAAGTGGGAGTTGTGAGCTTGAGTGTACGGAAGCAAATATCGTAGAGCGCCTCATTGTCCAGGCACATGGACACATCCGAATTTTCCACGAGTTGATGCACGGAGAGCGTGGCATTGTAGGGCTCCACGACAGTATCCGACACCTTTGGTGACGGCACAATGCTGAAAGTCACCATCATACGATCAGGATACTCCTCTCTAACCTTCGAGATGAGTAGGGTTCCCATGCCGGACCCCGTTCCGCCTCCCATCGAATGACAAACCTGGAAACCTGTGAATTCAACGACCATCCCAGTCATGCAATGTATCAGTAACCTGTTGAGGAACTATTGTATCGTGATGTAAATTTCCAAGTGAGGGTCTCATTCTTTGTGATTGAAGGATACCTTGTAGGCAATCACAACTCTCTGCCTCTTTACGCACAACATCGAGAACAGAGTCGATGAGTTCAGCGCCGTCGGTGTAATGACCCTTAGCCCAATTATTCCCAGCACCAGTTTGGCCGAAGACGAAGTTATCGGGTCTGAAAATTTGGCCATAGGGTCCCGAGCGGACGCTGTCCATGGTTCCGGGCTCCAGATCCATCAGTACTGCTCGAGGAACATACCGACCGCCACTGGCCTCATTGAAGTAGACATTGATTCTCTCCAGTTGCAAATCGGAATCACCGTGGTATGTTCCGGTGGGATCAATGCCATGTTCATCGCAAATCACCTGCATACACTCACTTTTGGATGTCAGGTCATCGTGGTATTTAGCAGAATCAGTTTTGAAATTTTGATGTTGTCACTGTCAAATTTTTGCTCCATTCATACAAACAAGGATGTGAAGATTATTTGACTTCAAGTGATCTCCCCATGACACACATGATGTCATGTACATCTTAAGGGCAAAATTTGCTCCGAGTTATTGCACTCTCAGGGATTAAGATGGCATGTCCAAGCCGTATGAGATTCACAATGCAAAGCAGAGAGATCTTAACCTCGACAACGACCTTAACTTCCAAACAAATTTCTCATGGACACATCCTAGCACCTGAATTTTGTATATCCTCTTTTTGAAGCCGAACGGCATATGTTATTGAATTTCACATCTCTGTTTGTAGGCCCTACCTCCCAGAATTTGGCACCAATTTGATTGCCGCATTGCCCGCCCTGGACGTGGAGGATTTCTCTCATGGTGGTGTCGAGATCTTAGTTGTAAATCCGCAGAGAATTTGCTTGAGAGCCTTGCAAATGCCCTGGAATGCAAGGCTCTCTGCAGCAAAGAGGAACAGTATTTGTGTTGTGGAGGAGCCAACTGACGACGCTGCCAGTAGGAGGAATCCAGGAGGTCGGCTGAGACTTCAAGTTAGTTACGGGCTTATGGCAGTCTGCAGGCACACATATACGTGTAGATTTGTTTGATTGCAAGTTCTAATCCTCACATAAACGAAGTGAGGGCAACACATATATGTGTTTGCTACATTCCCTCTTAGGTCACACATAAGCTTAAAGAGCAAGGAAATAACCGTTTCACCATCCCAGTTCTTTGGCATCTCTGCCACTCATTGACAACTTGAAAACAAGTCAAAGTCACTAGGCTTCGTAGTAAGTTACAACTACTGTCTCACTCAAAGCTGCAAATTAAACAATTTAATTGATGTCTTAGTTGTGGTAATTACGCATCAGGCAGTCAGATGAAAGTGTCGAAGCAGACCTGGATCATGTGACATGGGGGAAGACCCAGATCATGTGACATTCATTTGGAATGCAGCCGAAGAAATCTCAAACAGAGGGAAAACTTAAAAGACTGCCACGAAACAGGGAAGCATGGCCTTTCAAGTTATCGGTGCTGAAATGTTACGCTTCTTATGATAGAGAGCAGAGTGAGGCATCACTAATAGGACATATAAAGACTACTCTATGGAAACCAATAGAGAAGCGAGAACGTGGACTGGACTGAGCTTTCCTGCAACACACTCGTTAAGAAGAATAAACTCCAACCAAGATGTTATGTTTTGTGTACATTAACCCTTCAACGAGTAAGGTAGGAGGCTCTTAAATCGTGCACCTAAGCAAAAAGAGAGCTCTGTACAGAAGTGTGTGCATCTGTTGATGTTGTGAAAATTTCAGGACATGCACAAGTGAGAGAGGATTCGAATGACAATTTTTCAAGAATTTTTTGAGTGCGACTGAATTAAATAGGGAATTTCAAACAGACATGGCTGTAGGGCGCTATTTGAGTTCCTAGGCTACAGTTATGACAACTGCAAGCATGCCTTTGCTCATGACAACTGCATCCAAAAAATAATGCAATGTATGTCTTGATTGGTTCTCTGACGTCCTAAAAGCAAACACTTATTATTCTAAAAACATCCAATGACTCGTCATAAAAGGCATACCCTCTGGAAAGCCTTAGAAACCCTATGTCTTAGTCTGTAGTTTTTTATGCTCATTCTAATATGAACTAGGAGAATACCAAATTCCGCTTAAAACAATACCAATGCTAAGGTCTTAATTGTTTCAAAATGATGCATGTTGATTGTCATTTTTTGAATATTAAAAGCATCACTAGTAGAAAACGTAGGAATTTTGACAGAATTATATTGATTTGGTCGTGTTGTCTCGGTCACTATTTTGTTGATTTCAACAGAAATTTGTTAATTTTAACAAATTTCTGTTGAAATCAACAAAACAGTGACCGAGACAACACGACCAAATCAACATAATTCTGTCAAAATTCCTGCGTTTTCTACTAGTGCATCTGTTAGTTTCAGAACTGTCGTGATTGATTTTAACCCCCTATATGGTCGATTGTAAATGACCATCGAAAATTCGAGCCTCCTACCTTAATAGATAGGCCATATCCTTGCTCTTGGTTTCAAGTGAATCTTTGACAAAAAATAACTTCAAGATTTTCTTGGAATGTTTCAACTCATTAAACCAACTTCTATAGTGAATAAGGCTTGCCAAGCACTGCAATTAGGTTGCAAAGTCAAAGCTTTGTTCATTGGTCAATTTCAATACATGCAATGACCACATACAAACCTTGGGCAAGAAGCAAGACTTGTGACCTACTTTAAGGACATTTTTTTATTTCCCCTTAGATTGCTTGCTAGGCCAAGAAATGTTGTTTAAGGTTTAGAGTTTGTTCATCTAAGGTCCACAATTATCTCTAAAACACACTCACTATTGGTGGGTGCTATAGTAATTGTGAATGGAATAATTGTTGAATGGAGAAAAAAAATCAATAGTAGGCATTAGCTCGCTCAAATGAAGGAGGGGTGGCATGAGGTGGGGTGAAAGCCCAAGTTTGCCTTCTTTTCAAGGCACATCAATAAGTTAATTCCCTAAGTTTAAATTGTTTACAAAATTCCTCCCGGCCTTGTTAGATCTCTTTGGAAACCCAAAAAATTAATCACCACAAGAATTGAGTAGGAAGTTGGCTTCTAATTGAAAAGAGGTGGAGTCATTGGCCTCTTTGTAGTACTTCTTTTTCACCTTTTTTGGATTCAATGATTGCATTCACCGAGCCATTGTCCATTTATGACACCATTTTCAAGCACTTAGGCACTAGGTATTTAATCCTTGCATTGAACCTTCTAAAAATGGATGAAAAGGCAATGAAGTATTATACAAAAGTTTGTGTATGTCTATTGAGTTGTGAAGGTTAAGAATTTTGGAATATGATGTTGAATTGTAAGGTTAGTTCACTGTAGTGAATTGTTTACTTAAATTTTTTTGCACACTAGCATCAATAAATCAAAGTTTTGAAATTGGAGGTGGATTTATTGGAATTTATTTCAATAGAGGATTGAAATTCTCTTTCAATCTCTATCTTCCTTTCAATGGATTGCTTGCTTATCTTAGTCAATAATGAATGTTATGACGTAATTCTTACTAAGTATTCCCAATCTCAAATGAAAGGAAGTATAATTTAGGGTAGACAATGCACTTTAGTGGTAGAAAGATAATCACAAAAATCTCAAAGTCTATGTACTACAAATTTGCACATGGTTGCTATGTATTTAGCAAGAAAAGAGTGCAAAGTCTCATTTGCAAACTTTAAATTCTAAAAGACATATAACAACTTCAGCACAAGTCTTGTATGCTTGACCTTCTAGAGTTTTGGAACCTAATTTTATATTTACATAAATATTGTATGCTAACTACAGAAAATGAATCTTATTTTGTCACCCTCCATTCTTTTTGCATTTTCTATAAACACTTAGGCTTGTAAGGCTTGTGATTGGCTCTTAGAAAAATGGAGCCTATTTGGGAGCCTATTTATGGACTAATAAATCCAAAAATAATGCATTAATTAAGTCAAAGAAATGAATCTAGTATGGAATTTTGTTGGTAGCTATCACTAATTGAATTATTTGCAGGTTTTTTCTTTTTAATTTTGGAAAAGCTTGAGTGACAAATTTCTAGTTGAAAGATAGTAGATGAAAAAATAGTCAAATTGAATGAAAAACAACTAAGTGGGTGAAAATTTTGGCAATTAGTAAATGAGATAAATTTATAGTAGTAAATTAAAAAAATTAATTAATTTAAGTTTTTTTCAATTAAAATAGGTTGAATTATGCTAATGTAAAATCCTACTTTAGAATTTTGTCATTTCTAAAGGGCCTACTTGTCAATTCTTAATTAATTGTCCTACATTTTAAAATGAGCTTTTGATACAATGGTAGCAACATAGGATTCAATTGGGGCAAAATTGAAGTAATTAGACACGGCAAGAATAGTCTCTTCCTATGGGGGTGATTGCAAGAAACACTTGTCCTATTTTTTGTCCCCTTGGCCTTGGACAAGTGTTTTTTTACTCATAACTTTTGCATAGTATATCCGTTTTCTATGAAACTTAGAATGATATTATATGTAGTAGTTTTAAACAATGAATAATTTTTTCAATTTCTTTCAAATTAGATAAATATTTTTAAACAACCCCCAATTGGATGTCTACCTTGGCCATTTTGGAGTTTTCTAGTACTATTTTTGAGCCAAAAATGAAAATTTGAAGGTAGAAATTGGGATATGAAGACTTTCCTAAAGTTACATAAGCTTACAAAGAGATTTTCTAAAAATAATAAAGTGTCAATCTTGTGCAAGTGCAAAGGACACAAAATTTTCTTTTCCAAAGATGAAAATGGATTTTTTAATTTGAATTTTTGGGATTTTTTACTATTTTTTAAATTTTTTCTTATTAATTGCCTATTTTTTGGGTATTTTTCATTGCTCTTTTTTTAGGCATAAATTTTAGAGATAAATTCTTCTAGGTTTGGATTTTGAGAGACATATAATTTTTAATGCTTTACAAATTATCCATATTTTATTTATTTAAATTTTTTTTATAAAAGATCATAGTACTACAATATGAGGCCTATTTTGAGCCAAAAACAATAGGTGTTTCTTGAAACGACCCACGGACATTTATTTTTGTTCACAATGGAAGCTATATGTGTTTGTTGAATAATTGCAACACTACAAAAAATCAGCCCCATTTGTGGCTGGGCAAGAATGACTTGGTGTCTAGTTTGACTCAAGAATGATTGATAACTCTATAATTGCACCAAATTGAAAACGTCCACAACGTCCAAGTTATTCTCCAATCGTGACTGCAACTACAAGATGAAACGTAAATGAACTTAGAGATTCATTCATGGTTTTTCGTTAACAACGCCGTTGACCTTTTGGCGGTTTTAGGGGTGTATCCAACGTGGAAGACTCAGTTACTAATGACAACAATTGTCATACAATGTAACTAGTCTTTCCTTTAAAATGACTAGGAAATGACTAGCAGGGGAACTTGACAACTTGAAAATTCATTTTCAAGCTACTGACGTGGAAAGCATTGCAATGACGTGGATGCGGATATGTCACACCTTCTTGGTCTGCACCTATGCTCACTCTAAGATGACTTCCATAATTAAATTCAAGTAAAATAGTCACACCTTGCAAGCGGGGGGTACCGAGATGCAACAAGGACATAACTCAATGGTCACTTGTAGAAGGCTTTGGAGCGTGTTTGAAATTTTTATTGTGGAGGTCTCTGTCCACTTGGGCAAGATTCCTGTATACTTATTATTAGAATGCAATTGTAGTAGATACAAGACAAGTTAGGAAGTATCGTCAACAATGACGACAAGGAGGCCTTCTTCTACAACCATATTGTACTGCACTGCAACTGGGAAAATGCATTAGATGTAAACTAAATTGCGGCACCATTTATAGGGGAAAAAAGGCTACATGCCTAAACCACTGCGGCGCTTTGCTTGTACATTGTCACTACACAATGTTTGTCGATGACTACATGAAATACGTTGAAGTCAAGGAGCACCAAGCCACGACTAGTCTAGTATTCCTCTGGTGCTAGTAAATTCTCCTCCATCGACAATTCAATGGCTTTGACTAGATAGAAGACTAATCTCTAATTAACTAGCAGCCTTTAAGGAGTGATTACACCTATATGCTCTCCATTGTAGTGGTAAAGAAAGCGTCCGTTTTGTCTACTACCTCTCGTCATGTTCTTGCCTCTTTAGTGGAGAAATCAAAGGTCCAGTTCTTTTGTACTCACACTCTAATACCCATCTTGAGTTAATAAATTATCTTTAATCTTTAAATTTTTTCTACTCATTGTTTATCTTTTCATTTTTCTTAAACTTTTTTTCCAATAGAAGACTTTTTTTTTCCTTTAAAATCATGCATTGCTGATGGCCTTTTCGCTTTATTGATGTATACTATTTTCTTCCTCAAGGTCCTTTGTATGATTTATTTAAAATCCTATTGGTATGCCATCAATGACTTCTAGAAATTTGTGCCATTGTCATTACACTACCTTTGAACAATTATTATGATTCTTATTTGAATTACTAGTCCCAATAAACATACACTAAAGTATTTAGATGGAATTGGCAATAATTGTTAAGACCCATTTTCCCTTACGCAGACAACAATGATGCCACTCCGGTGCCACTACAAAATAACTTTTTGCATCTATCAAATGACTACTTAGAGGTCTCGAACTACTGTGCATCTACTCTACTACTACTTGGCACCTTGCACACTGTGATTCATTGTGCGAATTGTAGACATCTTGTGCAATCATCGTCACACCTTCCTTGTATGAAGTGAGGAGACCTAGGACAACTACATACGTCCCTGTTTGGGGGAAGTTGAATAGGTGATCCTAGTACTCTTCTTGTGCCAGTCCTTTCCAATTCCTTTAGCAAATTAGACTATGATTTTTAATTTGAAGCTTGAAATCTAAAAGGATTTCTGGATCTGAAAGTGAGGTTGATTTACCAACTTTTATTAGTTCAATTTAAAAAAAAAAAAAGTTAATCTAGTTTTCCTCAATGAAGTCTAAAATATTACTTATAACACAATTCCTACGTTTTAGATTCTATATGGTTTGTCTTGCCTCCTACTACCCCACTTCTATAAAGCGCATGTTATTTCATCTCATCATATTCACACTCTAAGTGGCTTTGGAAGACATGTAACACATATGCCAAATATGACGTATGATGCAATGTATACAAAGAATTGTATATGGTATATTATGCATGGCATATTGTATATGTGTATTGCTATGAAACTTTGAATGTACTTTGAATGTGATTACAAAATAACTGTTATTTGTGCAATTGTCATTACACTCCTTTTTGCACACATTACTGCAAATTGAAAATGATAGGAAAATGACTTTTCATGTCCATAGAAAGTGACATGAACCCTAAATCCACATCACTTCACAATGACTACGGAATGACTTGCTACGTGTCCATCCATTTGGACAATGTAAAGATTCCATTACAACTTCTAAATGACTACATAATGACTTTGACATGGATGTCCACTTTAGCAACGCTCAGATTGTATTGTGACTGCAGAATGATTGCGTAATTGGCTAACATGGACATTCACATCAACAAAAATTCCTCTAAAAATGGGTAGTTGTCTGGCCTTTTCCAAAAATTTACTTGTCCACCTCATCAACCACATAGACCTTTTCATCCTTTCTTCATCAAGGCCAAAATGGATGGTGATAATAGAATTGCAGTCATTTAAAGAATGACTCGATTACTATGACTTCAAGGTCTAAAGTTATTTTTGAGTCATTTTTGTCCAGAATGACTGTTTTTGAGTCATTCTTTGTAGTCATTTATATCTTGAATTTCTTGTAGTGCAAGGAAGACCAATCCTATTTTGCGTTACATTTAGAGTAACAGAGTTGTCTTTTGCTAGAACTTTTGATGGTAGAATCCCATGAACTTTAATTTTTTTAATGGAGATGGTTAACTTGACTATAATCATATTCTTTATTTTTTTAAATTAATGATTTAGAGCTAAATTTTTTGTGGTCTATTTCCATAGTAGGAAGACACTTTCTTACCAAAAAATAAAATCTAAAAGTACATTATTTTATGACCTTCATATTCATACAAATAGGGTTCCCTTACGCATGCACTTTTGAACATTAGAGATGGTTTCAACTTCCATTCTTTGGTAAAATGTGATCACTATGAAGTCTTTATAGATGGCCAATTTTTAGTTTTTTTTATTCATGATTTTTTAATTATTATTATTTTATACGTAGTTGTATTTTTTTTTTGTGACAAATCGTCTTTTTTTTAAATAGTACTTTTTCAATACTTACAAGTAGTCAATAATATTGTTTGTCATTGAATTTTAGATCAATAGTTGAGATTGTTCTGTTTTATAGTACTCGTAGTACTCATAGTATTGAACGTAGAAACTGTAGTTTTGGCAAAATGCTACCAAAAACAATTGGTCTTTCTTGCAACCACCCTGCTTTGAATATTCTTGACATACTTTTATTTTTATGATAAGGGAGTTGATAAAAAAAATTGAATCATTTTTTAATTTGTAATCAATTTACGTGCAAAAATAATTTGTTATAGAACTCAAGGAAAAATCATTTTGGAAAAAAGGTTGTAGCAACAATTTATTGGCCATGTCCTTTGGGAAGGACATCTATTGCCTCAAGGTCCAAAATTGGCCTCTAAGCTATAATCTTAATGCAAAGTTTCATTGGTTTCACACTAGTACAAAACTTTCTACTTGTATTTGTAGGTAAGTAAAAAATCTTCATTAACCCAAAACCATTACAACTAAATTCTTGAATGTAATGAAGACATTATTTTTGAGGATGTACTAGGTTTAAACCTTAGAGCTTTGTTGATTTAGGTACACCAATCACTAGTGCTTAGAAAATTCATAATGTGTTCTTAATTTGTCTAAATAATCCATTGTGAATTGTGTTGTAATCCCTATTCATCCAGCAATTTGATTCAACAAAAATAAATATTGCCAATTAATAGTAATTATACTTAGTTGCAATTTGTGCAGATTAAAAGTTTGCATAACATTATACACGTTCATTATATTGGTTTTGTTGGCATTCCTAATGCTTCTTGTTTGGTTCTACAACATTTGCTTTCTTCAACTAGTTGTATAGAATGAGTGTTTGAAAATCAATATTCCTTTGCAACGTTATTATATTGATGTTGATTTAAATATCTTGTAAGATTTATACATTGAACAAGGATTTTTAAGGGGACCCATACTAATTAATTGACATTACACACTATATAAACATCTACCTTTGTTATAATGTACATCAATAGTTATTGAAGTGTCTAGGGTTGTACATTACGTTTTAAATATCTGTAGTTTTCTAAAACAAATCCTTTTATTTTTTTGGTCCCCTTAATATTCCTATTCAATGTAGCATGTTCTAATTCAAGAATAGTGGAGTTGATTAATGGTTATACCATTAATTTTTAGAAGGTAACGGATTGGATTTGAAGAGGAGTGCAAACAAATCACCTTCGTCTTTATCTATAATATATAATACACATTGGTTTTTGTGTAAAAATTGTACATTTAAACCCCTAAATGCCCAAGGCTTTTATGAACTTCTTAGAGTTTGCTCAAAACTACACAAATAGCCCAAATTTTGATTAGTTTTATCAAATTAAAAAAATTGTAATCATATGAATTCAAACTAGACATGTCACGGATCATATAGAAAAAGAAAATACAATAATATCACTTATGTATTAAAAAACTATAATGTTTGATTAGAAGAGGAGTGAAACTACAAAAGGGATATGTAATCTTTCAATTTGTTTTTCACATGTCAAAATCTAAAATTGTGGTCATTGAAAAATTATGTATTAGATAACCGATGAGCCGCGCTAGCGGCAAATAGGTTATCGGACATAACCGGTTGTACATTTTTCAATCACAACCTTTGATCTTCATGATCCAAAGGTGTAGGAAGCAAGTTGAAAGGAAAGAAGGTTATGAATTGCAACTTGTAATGGCAATGGTGACGGGTTGCCAATGAGATAATGCCACATTAGCGTTGAAAAGTCAACAACCGGTTATGATACTAAAAGACATAACATGCATAACTATAATCAATGTACATCTTTTGAAAATCTACTCTACAATTTTTTTGAATGAGATTCCTCCTTTAAGATCCAATGTATTTGAGGCTCATCCACAATAAAGTTGTTTGAAATTCCCTATGATTGGTTTGGATATTATGTAGTTGTCCCTACTAGTTTTTGCCAGTTTCCGTGTTTCCTATGTTCTAATGTCATTATAGGGGGATCATCAAAGAATTCCTATTTAGAAGGAAATCGAGTAAGTTTTTTTTGCAGGGATTTTCATAAACTCTACCCCAATCTCCTATGTGCAATCCAAATTGGTAGACTTTACAACTCATTGATACATCTTACATTTCAAGGTTGTTTCCACCTAATATTTGGTAGATTTTACAAGATGCATTGTCCCATATCAATTGTCAAGAGTATTGTGAGGTTGGACATGTAAGGCTTGTAAATTGTCAATCTTCATGACAATGTATTGTATCTAACATTTTTACAGTTTTTATATTTAGAAATCTAAAAGAATTTATAATATATGAAATTTTAAAATATTTAAATAAATGAAATGTACATATTACTAATACTTTGAATTCTTAAAATTTAGAAAAGGGTCTATAAATAAAAAATTCTGAAATGTATAAATCAATGAAATTGGAAACTCAAAATCTACATATTAGTTAGATATGAGCCTCCAAAATCTACAAATTGTTTTGTTATGTACACTGAAATCTACATTAATTTTAGATTTTAGAGGCATAAATCTACATTCTAGAATCTTAAATTTCATAAGTTGAGTTGATTAGAAGTTGGAGACATCTTCAAAAAACATTGAAAAATGCACAAATTCCCCCCTCTATAAAATTCCTTATCTCACATTTTCCTATGATGGCCACATTCTTTATGCGTAGAAAAAAAAGGAAAAAAAGAGAGTTCTGGTAAGAGATTTCAAGTATAGTGCCTATAGGGAAATTTGAAAATGTTCTTTGTGATCTCTATAAACATCTAATATTAAAAAATCAAGATTTTTAATGAACAATGTTGCACAAAATCTTCAATAAAAAAATTATTACTAGTAGAAAACGTAGGAATTTTGACAGAATTCTGTTGATTTGGACGTGTTGTCCCGGTCACTGTTTTATTGATTTCAACAGAAATCTGTTAATTTTAACAGATTTATGTTGAAATCAACAAAACAGTGACCGGAACAATACGTCCAAATCAACAGAGTTCTGTCAAAATTCTTGCATTTTCTACTAGTGTATAAACAATTTTTTTTAAATTAGATTTTTGATGCTTAAAATAATCTTGAAAACGATATTCAATTTTTAAAAACTATCCCAAATAGTACTTTGGTAAGATTGTATATAACTTCAAACTTTATTCAACACCAAAATATGTTGCCTTGGACATTTGGGGGTTAAATATTAAACAAATATTGAAGCATTTTAAGAAAAAATTAGGATATGAATCCTTGTATTGTTTCTAATATCTTATTTAACCTTGCAAGGACAAGGAGGCCAAAAAGTGGCCAATGGATGATTTTTTAAATCACTGAAGATATGAAGAATGCACATTAATAAAAATTGCAGGCCTCAGAAGGGTCGCTCTAGAGTGACCAAACCAGTCTATTAATAAAAAATAGGCAGTCTAACGAATCTAAATGCAATGCTTTGTTAGCTTGAATGAATTTCGTGAAGGATGTCTGGATTCATAAATGAGGGTATAACAAAGATATGTTTAATAATTAATAACATCAGATAACACAATGATTAATTAACAAATGAAGCAAATAAAGCCAAATGAATTGGATTTTGCAATTAGTTACCAAAAAAAATTAGAAACACTAATGATTTTGAATTAACCCCTAAAGGATCAAAGTGCGTTTTGGCAACATAGCAATTTTGGGCAGCTCACTATGAATGGAATTTTTATTTTTTTCCTTCGAAATTTTCACATAATATGTGTCCAAGGAGTGGCTTTAAGGTCCAACAATTTTCATAACTTTTGACTACATGATCAAAAAGTTATTGTATGATATTTAGTTTTCATTGCTAGATGGGTAGCCCGGGCAGTAAAAAAAAATTCTTTAAAAATTCTTTGTTTCAAAAAAAAAAATTGAAATTGATTCTTTAGATTTTTATATACATGGAAAGCTTTTAATTGTTCCATTTTGATTAATGAGATGAAAATTATGAGGAATTTTAGTTGAAGGTAGTTTATGGGTAGTTATGAAATCTCTACTCTAAAAGAAACTTTGAAGTCCTTTATTTAACTCAATTTTTAATATTTAAAAAAAAACCCAATAACATTAGGTGTACATTATTTATAACAACATTGCAACCATTTGAATTTGAATTTTTCAATTTCATAAATACATGGTTAACAATTTAGTATTTTGAATCATTCTCTACTTTTTTCTTCTTACTAGTATTTTTCTTTATGTTGTACAATTCCAAAGGTTATAAATTTTTTCAAGCATGTAGCCAACTTGCCTTGAAGAAAGAATCCAAAGAGTAACCACCATTTTAAGCATTTTTTCATACCAATGTGACAAAGTTGTGAAGTGTAGCTGCCTGGCTTTTTGCAGGGACAAAAAAGGACTTTTATCAATTCAAACGCTAAAATCTTCCAAGCCACATGGTGAAATTTTTTTAAATTTTTTCCACATCTTTTGAAACTAGCGCAATATAAGATTCTATGGTTACATGTGTCCAAAAATGTTTTTTTTCGAAAATTAGGTATTTGTATTAGAAATGACAGTTTTGGAGCATTTTGTATGAAAACATAGTCTCTAACCTTTAGGGGTTACTTCACATGCCACTTAATTTAGTGCCAATGAAGTGGAAAAGGAGAGATATTTATACAAGTGGGTTAGTAGTAGGTAAAACAATCCATGTGGGATATGTAAATTACGATTAATAGGAGCACAATCGCTCATAGTTAAGTGAAAAACAAAAATTGTGTTCAAAGTCGAATTTCAGACCCCATTTAGTCATAATCGAATAATTTTTTTCAAAATATTTGAACTAAAAAAAGTTGTAGAATCAATCTAGTTTTCATCTCCAAAAATCGTTTTGAGGTTTAGAAACTCTAATAAAAAGTTATGGACAAAATTCAGAGAGGGTGTTTAAATGTCAAAGAAAACTTTCTATCCAACTCCTTTTAGATTTTTGTCCATAACTTTTTATTGGAGTCTTTAAACCTCAAACAGATTTTTGGAGATGAAAACTAAATTGACTTTTCAACTTTCTTTAGTTCAAAGAGTTTAAATTTTTTTATTCTACTATGCTTAAATGGGGTTTGAAATTTGACTTTAAACACAATTTTTGCATTTGACAATGAGTGATCTTTGACTCTTCAAAATATCCAATACCCTCTGAGGATTCACCATGGACAAGTGATTTCTCTATAAAATCAACCACTTCATCCTTCATTTTCATCAATTGTCAATGAAGGTCAAACTACTGTGCAAGACCTCCCTTTCACACAAAATTAATTTTACATACAAAGATCCATTGGACACTTTTAGGCCATCGCCTTGTTACAGGGTTACGAGTGCAAATTTCAGAATCTGTGTCAGCGAATTTTGGGAAGCAAGCTGATAGATGCAGGAGAGGAATCGAAGCAGAAGAATGGATCCCTGGAACATGCTCCACAGGTGTAGTGCAATCTCCCGCCGGACTTACTGTCGAAGATCAACAAGATTGAAGCTGCCAAATGTTGCGGGCTCACTTGATTTCTCAGGGTGCACTGAAAGAGTTGGGTGCCTTGCCAAAACATAATTATCCCAATCTCAAGGGTTGAGCAAATTCCGCAATGTTCAGTGGGAGTTAGCCGATGCTGAACAGGGGCGTCTGCCTGTTGTGGGATTTTGCCGACTCTTGAAAACTAGTCATGAGCACTTGCAAATTTGCAATTGGATCTACACATGATTATTGAAACTTCATTTGGGTTTGCTTCTTGATCTCTGCTTGCATGAAGGAAAATGAAAACCACAAAGGCTTTGTAACATCTGCAGGCTAGGGATCTCCCTCCAGAAGTCCAGATCCTCACTGCATGCACCACAAGTGTCCGAGCCTAACACAGAATGATTTACACAAGCTACTGTAGTTACGAAACAGACCCGCTCCATGCCTCCAAACGGAAAATGAAATGAACGGACTCCAGTAAAATTCAAACACACGATGACATTGGCATTCTCAAGTCATATGATCTGTCCACGAAATATACTCGTACAGGAAACAGAAACGGACGCTCATGAATGTATTAATCAAATTGTACAGAGATAATTAACCTGGGCCCAGTCGCAGTTGAACGTCGAACTAGAGAAACTACTGGCTAAGCTCTGGTCATCATCCCACTCTCCTTGCGGAACCAGATTCCGAAATGACTTCCTCTCCGATCATTGTACAGGAGTTCCTTTCTCTTTCGTGGAACCAGTTCCCGTGCGGACTTCCTCACGAGTTTGTCCATTCGGTGTGTTACCGTTTGTTCCAACTCCGCCTCCATGTCTCTGATCGCTGTCTCTATATTTGTAACAGCAGCATGCGAGAAGGCCAGCTACTAAAAGAAACCCAAGGGGTCCACCAACTGCTCCCCCTATCACGGCCCACGGTACTTTGTTGTGCGTGCTCATGGGTGCGGGTGCAATGCTAGGCGATATGCTACTCTTGCATGAACCACAACATCCTATATTTAAGTCCGGAAAATTTGCCTTTGCACACAAAAAGTTTGGCACATTATCAGAGTTGAAGCCTGGGCATGCATCCGTCTGCAAACAACCATAGCCACATGATTAGGGGAGACCAATTTACAACATGGGAGTGACAGTTTGTGCGTCAGAAAGACTTAAAAAACCATACGTCACATTTCAACCTTTGCTCCTGTGGGAATTAATTTACACACAATCAATTATTCCATTTCCTGAAGCAACTGAGTGATTGTGTATAAATTAATCACAGCCCTGGACAAGCGCATGTGAGAGGAATAATTCTGACGAATCATATTCTCATTTGTAGTCAACTTACATGATTGAAACAGACATTTGTAGTCAGGTCTACAGCAACGTCGAAGCTTCCTGATTCATGACTTGAAGCCTCATTTCTGATGGAAAGAAATTGGATAGTGGGGAATTGTTCAGGCACTTTTTGTTCGAAGAAATCAATTCCCAGCACTCCCACTAGCTCTCCGTTGGGCCCAAAAGCTGCACTCACAACAGATAATTCAGAAGATGAAACATGGAACTAAAGCACAAATCCTGCTCAAGAGACAAGGGAGTGTGGACCAACCTCAAAGGATAAGGGTTAAGTTAGCATACCTGCTTTACTAAGTGTCAAAGTGTGAGCATCGATTCCACTGAAGTCCTGATAAAGTGGTCCATAATCTATACTATTTTTCTTGAAATTGATGTGCAGTTTTGCCAGAAATGAGTAATACGATTGCAATGCATACAACGGATTACTCACTCTGTCATCTGGGATTTTCTCTAGGGAGGCTCGAATAGCAGGATTGCACTGGGGTGCTTGTCCTGTACGAAAACTGTATACAAACAAATTCATGTTGGGGGTTGCTGGAAGATTCAGGTCAGCTATGTCTGCATATTGCTGACCATCAATGAGGGCAATGAAAACCTGCACTCGAAAACTTTCCAAAGTCAACGTAGTGTGCAAGAGAGATTAAATGAAAAATAAGGATACTACGGTCCACAATGAACTCAATGTCGAAAAATTCTCCCCCCAGCATGAACTAAATGCAGGACAACCCAGGGACAGAGGCGGATGAGGAAAACCTTGAGATAAGTTGGTGGAATTAAATTTGAAGAAGTCAGTTGGTCTAGTTGACTGATTGTGACATTGATAGCCATGTTAGTTTGTGTAGAATTGGGATTAGTCGTGCTCGGACTAGCTTGAACCTTGTTGAGGCTGTCATTGAAAAATTTATACATCCGTGATCTGTTGTAAATCGCGGTCACATTCAGCGGTTTGCTCCCATCTCCATCAAAACACACGATGGTGACATAGTCTTTGTCTTCCGTCAGAGTGTCCAAAACACTCAGCGCTGTTGTGATGGCTTTGCTGATGTATGTTTCGTAGGCTGTACCACTGATCGTGCCATACATGTTCAGTCCTGTGTCGATGAGCACAGTGACAACCTTGGGAATGTATGTCGATTGGAGGTACCTGCCAGAACCAAGGAAAGATTTGGATTTGAAATGGAAAACAACAAACTTCACTCAATTTAATTAAACTGATGGACTCAAATACCACATTCACATTAATTCCAAGGGCACAGTAAACTTAAGGCCATCATCACTCACCAGGGTCGGACTCGAGGATCGTACAAATTAGCATCGCAAGGTTCATCCTGCAATTGCAATATGACGTCCATAACGTGAATTAGCTGCCCCCAAAGAGATAGTTTGAAATCGAAGGCAACAGGATCAGGAGATTTAATGCGAGTGAATGGAGAAAATTACCGCTCCAGGATATATTCTCAATGTGCCGTCCACAGCTCCGAAAAAGACTCTAAAGAAATGCGAAGGGTCATTCATGGTACTGTTTTTAAAGTGGTCATCCAAGGACCTGTGTGTGCAGACTGTCTGGGCAACTCGAATGTCAGTTGTCTGATCCATACGTCTGCACCAAAGTGACCAAACTCCATTTCATCATTTCTCAGCCCTCGTTCTCAGTATTTCTACCTATTTTTGTAACCAATAGTTTAGAGTAAAAGAATGCACAGACTGCATTTACAGGAACAACTCGTGAACATTTCGAGAGCTAAATGCATGGCAAGTAAGAGAACTACAAACCTTACGTAGCCCTTGGTGAAGTCAAAGTTCCTCTGCATGCAAACCGGTGCACTCCCAGTTACATTACAGAAGGTGTTATTTGAAACTCCCACGCATGAGTAATTCTGATCATCCGGGGTGCCGTACTCATAGCAAGACAAACGGGAACAAGTGCTGCTCGAACAACCATTCAGTACATCTGCACTTGCAAGAATGAAATCAGTCAATGAAGTGATCGCTTGTATATATAATCCTCGGCGCAAATAAAAAATCAGGGTTGCAATTAGCCAAGATTTCTACTTTATAATTAGGTGAAGTAGAATCAGGGCATGAACAAATTTTTGACGTACAAATTCAAATTTTGAAAGCTGTTGATAAGCTCATTTCATATTCGTTGTTCATGACAAACTTATTAAAACTTGATTTCTGAACAAGGGCCAGTCGCTAACGTTCGCTTCTCGGTCGTAAGTGAATTAGGTACTCTTAATTTTTCTAGTAAGAACCGAAAATTCTCCCCCAGGAACAATACGTCCGGTCTGGGAGGCACAAATCTTAGGACAGATCGAACATTTCGGACAGTTCTACTAAACTTTCGGAGAGAAACAGCACATTCAACATCTTAATGCATACTTCTATCCCTACAATGCTTTTCTAGTCAGAATGTGAGATTCCTGAATTTCAAACCCAATGAAAATCATGTATCCCTGAAAGACCAAGGATTCATGGTTCAGAAACGACCAGTTTGATATTTTGATTGACCATCCGGTCAGATGTATAATTAAGTCATACGAGGCCAAATTTGACATCATCAAAATCAGTGTTAGAAGTTGCAGGTGTTGCTCAATGAAAAAAAAAATTGGACAAGAAAACAGTTCCCACATGACCTACTCAAAACGGTTAAGAAAATGTAGTCCTTCAGGGATAACTGAAAATACGCAGAAGACAAGGAAGAAGGGTCGATGAAAGTACCACAATTATGAGCATTTGTCTCCACTGCGGCAACAAACGAGTTCAGTTCTGCCTCTTTCAGCGCTAGAAGCTGCTTCGCAGTCGTAATATTCTCCACTTGAGCTTCAACAGAGTTGAAACTCATCACCCGAAGACCAAGGAGGCAGAGAAAGGCAAGATTACGGAGATAAGGCCATGGCCGTGGCAGTCCCTTCATCTTGGCGAGCAGGAGTACCCAAGCCCCAATATACGCAATAACCTAAAACTGCAAGCCGAGAATTAAAAAAGAATCTAGTTACAAATACAATTCACAGAAAGATCATTCATGATCAACTTCCCCATGTGCTGAACTGAGCATTATTTTCCCTTTGACCTCAACAAGGGGTTTGCAACATGACCTTCACGGTGAAACCACAGGGGATTTGCATCAAGATTAGCATGTATTCCTCAGTCATTAATCACACAGGGGATACTGAACATATGAAATTCTCTGCCATCAAACAGGAGGTTAATTTAGATGCAGTCCCGTCTCTTTTTCCCGTGTTCCTGTGCTTTAATTTGAATTCTGCGGCACATGACATTTCCACTGACAATCTTCTGCCTAGGCTCTGTTACATGATGTCCTCTCAAATCACTTCAACATGCATCCTTACGAAATTACAATAGTTCATTTCAACTTCTCAGGGGAGCCCGACGCAGGCTCCGGGACCGGGCGGTCTTGCGTATATGTCGCGGCTGGAAACTAATCGACTGTAGACAGTGCCGACTACCGACAATGTGTACAGACCCTGATTCAGACTCAAAATCTCAAAGGATCGGATCTACTCAGCAATAATCGATTTGAGAAAGGCGAGTTTCAAAACATAAGATACTTAAACAGGGGTTGGATAAGTGATACGTACAAGACAGCTAGAAAGGGCTACTTCAACCTGACACAACAGTTATGTACCATGGTCCCAAAGATCGCGACCATGTTACCTATCATTTTCGGATGCTCCCTAACAGAGACTGAAGCTCTGATCCTAGAGGTTTGACACATGCCACCCAAATTCAAACTCATACTTCGGCTCTAGGGGCAAGAATCGACAGGAGACAGTACGTACGTGCGTCTCTACCGACAATATTCTGTTCAGTCCGCTGTTCAAACCCAGATGGGTGAGATGCTCCTCTTGGTAGGGTCGGATCTTCAATCACCGCGGTAATCGATTTGAAACAGGTCCGGTCTGGTGCAAGTTACAGAAATTGGAGTAGAGGTTGGGTACGTGAAGACCCTGAGCCAGGATTACTTCCTAAAAGATGTCCCTACCATTACGCTATCTAAGACAGAGACTCTGTGAGCGATACCTGTGAGCGAAGCTATGAATACACTCAAGGGGTCCCCTAATTAAAATTCAAAGACGTCCTCTGCTTCGTCTCGATCCACAGAGCGTCGAGAATGCCGACGGCAACTTGCAAATCATTCAGGTGTCGACTGAGCTTGCTTGAGTGGGAAACGAGTCAGTGCCAACGATCAAGTGTGTCATTTAAAAAAAAAAAAAGGAACCTCGGACTGTAGTCGGTACGAGCTCCCTAGCCTGGAGCCTAGGACAGCTCAGTGAAATACTAAACTTGGTCGACAACCTCATCTTGACTTTTTCTTAATTAAATGTATCCTCTTCCGTAGTCGCGCCGTAGTCGGCAAGTAGACGAATATGCGAGGCTGCCAGCTCACATCGAGTAATTAAGGATTCTGGGCTTCTGGGAAGGTGCTCGATGAGCCGTGTCTGTAGGAAGAAAAACTCGGTGCGCTTCTGGACAGTGAATTTTTTTGGAAATATGTGTGGTGGCGAGAGCTGCCCCTCCCCGGGAAAAGAGATTAGGACACCATGGCTGTCCTGTAATCCTGTAACTGGAGGCGTTTGGGGGGCTCCAGTTCATTTTTTTTACTAAGTATATTTTGGCGACCAATTCTTTTACAGAGGGGCTACGAGCATCGCCAGCAGGAGCTCTCCACTTGACCATGGCATCAAAGATGTGGCGAAGCACCTGCCCACTCAGTGAGATGCTCCGGTGCACGCAACCGGATGCTTCGCACCTGGAATTACCCCTTAGAGTCCTCACTACAGTAATGTTCTTATGCGGAATTTCTTTAACCCTTGAACGACGGGCTCATAACCGTGGAAATCATATGTTTTGACACCGTGTGAATTGTTGGATTAACCCATAAAGGCTTGTTTGTCCCCTCCAGAGACAATTTGGGTCCGGGTAGGTTCCTATGACCTCAATTTATAGTGAAATTTTGTGGGATTTTTTGAGGTTGTGTAGTTTTCTTAGAGCTTCATGGATATATAATTTTTTGAAAAAGTGGATGCCGGATGAAAAAGTTATTTTCATTTTTTTGGATGGGGGCAGACTGGGCACCAAAAAATATTTGACTTTCAAGAGGGGGGCAGAAAGGGGCAAGAGGGGGGCAGCCTAGGTGGGCAGCAGGTGAAGCCCCGGCCTGCTCCCCGTGCCTTCTCCCGCCTCAAGCCCTTGGTCGTACGACGAGAGGCAGCCCGAGGAAAAACTGAATGGAACAACAACACCTGGATGTAGTGCTACAGTATGCTGTTTTTAGAGCTGATTGGGTTCTAGGGGAAGCTAAAGTCTTTGAATCAATTTTCAGTAATTTTTAAAGGAAGAGAAATGGAATCCACATCTAACCCAAGTTGTTTCATATTTTTTGGACCTTTGTGGAATTAGTTATGAATTTTTGAAGTTCATAGAGAAGTAGGTGGATGGATGGATGGATGGAGTGCACTACATCGGGAAAGTACCCCTCCCCCCTTGCAATATTGTTGCAATATTGTTTCAATGGGTTAACAATATATTATTGAAAGTATATTGTTGCAATACTGCAAGTAATAATGCAACAATATAGTTTCAATAGAAGCATTGCTGTAATATTGAAAGTATATATTTGTAGTACTGCAGCAATACACTTTTAATACTATACTGTTAACCCATTGAAATAGTATTGTGGCAATGGGTGTTTTTTTCCTGATGTAGAGGAAGAGGATGTGGTGAGGTGGAGTTTTCATGCAATGGAACGCAGTAGGGAACATACCGGGAACGTAGGGGAACATATTGGGTCCCTTTTTTCCCCATTGCCCACAAGACTTTGCCTCACCGGCGTCTTCTAAATTCAATAGAAATTAGAGATTTTATTTTTTTTTAGTTTTGTTTGGGGGATTTTGTTAAAGATAAATAAATGTTTCAATCCACCGTTGGGATTTTGGAGTTTTGAAATTATGAGGTAGAAAACTATTAGCAAAAAAAGATAGTGTACTGTCATTTCTCTTGACATTGTGTCATTGCAAGATTTTTTTGGATGTGGTTCACACATTTTTTTGGATCAAAATTTTGTTGACATGTGTATAACATTACCTTCACTATGTTAGGTTATTAATTTCAAAGTCCATAGTGCAAAAAAATGCCTCAAATGCTGGTCAAAGGCAGCTGAAGTTGTAGGGCAGACTTCAGAAAAAACAAAATTTCAACTTTGAGTGCTTATATCTTCCAATCCGTACGGTCAAAGTTGATGAAATTTTTACCACATGTTCTCAAACAAGTTAAGTACAAGATCCTATGGTTAGATTTCAAAAAAATTAATTTTCTGGTTTTCATAGGTGAACGCAGCAGAAGTGGCATTTTTGAGTGATGGGCAATTTCGTTAAAATGGCAGTATTCCGTTAGTTTGGCACTTTTAATTGTTCAGACCGTGCACTCTGAAATGGTCTGAAATCTACATGTATTTTAGATTTCTGACATCTATATCATTCCTAGATATCTGAAATCTATAAATGTCCTAGATTTTTCAAAATTTTCAGTCTAAAATCTATAACATTCATAGATTTCTGAAATCTACAACAGTCCTAGATCTTTGAAATCTATCTTTGTCCTAGATGTTGCTTCTATGGTTTAGAGCGGGCACTCTGAAAATGGCACATGGAATACCGCCATTTTAACGAAATTGCCCATAATGGTTTTGGGCAGAAAAAACCCTCGGGGCTTTAGGGGTTAAAATAATACAAAAAGCACTCATTGGAAGTCAAATAGCTATAGGTGATCTTCCCTTTTCCCACAAAATTTGGAAGATGAATAGTTGCACTTCTGTCTTACACAAGAGATTCTCTTGTCATTCATCAGCCGCAAAACATCTGCCTCAAGGGTGTAAGGGTTAAAATGGCAGTATTCCATGTGTCATTTTCAGTGCCATCCAGGACAAATATAGACTTCAAAAATCTAGGACTAGCATAGATTTTAGACCGTGTGGTCTGAACTATAAAAGTGACATCCAGGACAAGTGTAGATCTCAAACATCTAGAAATGATATAGATTTCAAAAATCTAGGACTATTAGACATTTCAAACCGCACAATCTAAACTATAAAAAATAATAAAGTAGTGAAATATTGCCAATTTAACAAAATTTGTCATTCTGCCATTTCTTCTTACACCTTTCATTAGCCTTCATGTCTTCCACTAAGGTCATAGTCAAAGTTGACCAAGTTGGCGTGAGTGTAAAATTGTATGTTACAAAGGCTCTTTGTTGATTGTTGTTATGAACTCACTAGTGTGTTCCTAACAATTACGGTTACCTAAACGGTTAGTCTTTCGTCTTCCATAAAGCCCAGGGGAGGAGGGTTGTTCTTCACGCGACATTATTTATAATACAAGCAAGTTGATCTGGTTGGGAATAGCATGACTCTGTAGTAAATTCTTGTAAGTCGAGTTCCTGCATACTGTGTGTTATGATTCATGATTGAGGAGTTATGCAATCCGGAAATATCTCATAATAGTGTTTAGACAATAATTGGTTCTTGTGTCATGAGTGATTGATTGCATAATGGATCATGCTGAACTGAGCAGTATAGAGGAGCGATGACTAAGGTTCGCAGATCCTGATAAAATGTCGCGTCGCGGCCTGTCATGGCTTCTAAAATCCTGGATTTGTTTACTGCTGCAATCTTCGGAGACACAAGGAGCACCGAACCTGGGTGGTGATCTCCCATCAGTGGTGAGTCCGTCTGCGCCGCATGACGAGCATCTCGGCCTTGTCCCGGCGGGAACTGGGCAGTTTCGGAGGAGGGGAGGTCCGAGCGACTGGCGCTGACCTCGCAGAATGGGCGGGATTCAAAGCAGTTGAGAAAAAAAAAAAAAAAAAAAAAAAAAATTATTCAGAAAGGCACGTCGGGGTAGCCGGCGCTGGTTCCGCAGATCCTGACCAAAATGGATCGGGGTGGAATTGACGGGGAAGGATCTGGACTAGCGGTGCCTGAGGGGGCTGGTCCCGATTTGGCAGCCTTCAGACAGCAACAAATCCAGAATGTCTTCCAGGCAGCAATCCCACATATCGTCCAACAAATATTAGATCGAGCCTTCGTGGTGCCCCAGCCACCATCTCCATCCGAAGTCAACAGGTTGGACACCGAAGTCCAAAAGGAAGTACGAGGAACCGGGGAGGTGGAATCTCACGAAAGAGAATCAAAGGTGGCCAACCCTGAGAAGTTCTTGGGGAAAAAGGGGAATGAAGTCTATTGCTGGTTTGCCCAACTGAGACTGGTATTTCGAGGTAAGCCACGAACTTACAACTCGGATGCGGATAAGGTAGCTTATGCTCTTTCCTATATGACTGGTGCTGCGCATAACTGGGCCATGCCGTTGCTTCAGGCCCTTGACGAGGAGCGTGAATATGAGTTATTAACCAATTATAGCGCTTTTAGAGAATCCGTTATTTCTGTTTATGGAGATCTTGATCGGAGAGGCAATGCAGAAGATCGACTTGGGCGGCTTCGACAAACAGGTTCTGTGTTAGCATACATATCGACATTTAATATGCGGCCCAAATTGATTGGAACAAAGCCAGTTTAGTTGCCAGATTTAGAAGCGGTCTCAAGGATGAAGTTTTGGACTCCGTAGCTACCGCGGAAACGCAACCACAAAGGCTTCACGATTAGATGATCATGGCCTCCCAAATTGACGAGCGGTTGTGGGGTAGAAGTCAAAATTGACGACAACAACCAGATTCTTTTATAGTTCGGTCTCCTACGGCTATCTCACGAGAGCTGGCAGGAAAATTCCAGCCTTTTGCAAACACTTCAGAACCAGTCCCGATGGAACTTGGGACATTACGAGTGACCATTGCTTTAGCAAGGACCGCAGCGGAGCGCTCGGAATATCAACGCCAAGGTCACTGTTGGGGACGTGGAGAGGTGGGGCACGTGCGGGCTAAATGCCCCACAAATCCTTCCAAACCTTTGTCACTGGCTGCTATCGATGGATCAACCCCGGGAAAAGGGGGAGCCCGAGACTGAATCCATTATTTCAGTACCCGGGCACCTGTCAAAGTGCCGTGGCAACCGTGCCAAAGGAAAAGGTGATTGAAGGAGGATTTGGGTGCTTAAAGATGGAGTTGGAGCAAGGGAATGGTCATAGCTTTCAAGTTGATACGCCCAGTTTACAAGGGTGTGACTTACCTAGAGAGGATCCCACAACCGAACTGGATTTGCTTTATCTTCCTGCAACTGTTGATGCAGAGGCTCCAGGGTTGTCATATCGGGCGGGTCAGGGTGATCGGACGGGACGAACGGACGGGCAAACCGGACCGGACGGCCGGACGGTCCGGACAAGCCAGACGCCTTTCATTTTTGAAAAATTCCAATTGTCCACGCTGGCGGTCCACTCTGGAATCAGGGCGCGGACGTGAAAGTCAGGTCGGGGACCTGAGTGCAAGGCGCGGATGGAATCGTCGGGGCACGGACGGATTCGTCGAGGCACGGACGGATTCGTCGAGGCGTGGACAGATTCGTTGGGGCGCGGACGTGTTAGGGAGGGCGGGGACGCTACAGTTTAATTTGAATGAAGTAGAAGTTCTACTTTTTCCAGGATCATGTTGAAGGCTTTATTTTGAAAAATAGTGGCTACAAGTGTCTCAAATTCATATCCAATACAAAGAGACATCTTTGTAGTCATCTTGAAAAGGGTTGGTTTACGAATTTGAGGATACAACTGTACAAGGGTTTGGATTTCAAATCATATACAAGTTATGTCAATTTTGGTTTCAAGTTCAATGAGTTTGTTTTCGTTGCTGGATAGTGGATATTAGAATGGTTTGGATTTGAAATTCAGGTACGTTTTTTGGGGTTGTACTTGAAGTTTTCATTTTTGTAAATAGAAGCTCAAACGGTTTGGAATCAACATCAAATGCGTGTGATATTTGTTGTCCATCTAATTGGATTAGATTTAAATCAAAATCCTTCTAACAAACTAGCAATGTAGCGCCTATTTCCAAAAAAAAATCATTCAATTTCTTTTGCTTGGTTTAGGGCGAAGGGTTTAGGGTTTGACGTCATTGACTTTATTGACCATTGTTGTACTCGCACTTGAAAATTCTGTGGACAACATCTTCTACTATTCAACATAACTGCACTCACAAATGTCATCTACATGCATGGCAAATGCGATAGTTTTGCAAACACAATTGGAGACTTCATTATTTCAGATAACCAACAACATTTATAAATTTCAAGCATTGTTCAGTACAATAAGAAGTTCACAACACAATGAATCTATACTTTCAAGATACGCCTCCTCTTCCATTGGTTATCTCCTACCCTCCTTCTTGTTCTTGTAGATCTTCATTACTTCATGTTTCAATTGGTGCAACTGTCTTGAACTCATGATGATTGAAAATCTACTAATGGTGTCGGGTGCCCCTCAATTGTTGAAACGACTTGATCTACGGACTTCTTGTGTACCCGGATTCGGTAATGCAGGATTTCGAATTACCACATCATCATCTGCTGGTGCCTCATCACAATCATGGTCGTCTTCATCATCACCGCCTTCACTAGTTCCACGTTCATCTCCTCCATCATCACCGTCTGTCTAGTGGCCCTCCACTTCCGAGTTATCATTTCGAAGCTCTATAGCTATTTCACCCTGCTTACGATGGCGTTTAAACCTCTTGTATCGTTGAGCTCTAGGGTCCTCCGCGTCAGAATTTATAGTGGGGCCTCTTTGTACTCGAGGAAGTGGAGGAACAACATACGCTGGAGTGGACAAAGTTGGTCCTAGAACATATGTATTCAAGAATGGCGCTATCACCACGTTTGGGCGGGGAACCCCAATTCCTCTGAGAGGGCGTTTAGCAGGCCTAGATGATGACGCTTTGTTGTTGTTTCGTCCACCTCTAATACCACGGCCTCCAATCCCTGCACAATCTTCGGTCCCTGCCCGACCCCTTGCTCCTCCACGGACGGCAGTCCTTCCACGTCCTTGTCGATATTCACCCATGGCGTAGTTTTCTATGGGTCGAGGGGCGGTAGGGGGTCTACCACCCGTTGTCACATTTGAAATGCTTTGAGGCGTGAATTCAACATTTCCCACTGAGCCTAGCCCTTGTTGGGAAGGTCGACGGTGAGCACTCGAAGTTGCGGAAGAAGAAGGGTTAAGGGAACCCTGCACCAGTGTATTCCGGTTAGAAAGAACAGTACGCACAACAACCGGTGGGGGTACACGGGCTTCGTCTTCAAGTGGGTCTGTAAACGCAAAAATATCACTGGGATCTAAACGTTCAGGGTCAAAACTCCTTGCTCCCGCTATAGAAATCCTCGTGACATTTCTTGCAATTGATTGTGCCATTCCCGTATTTCCAATGTTCTGGCCATGGCGTCCTTCGACAACTCTATTGCTGTCGCGGCCACCCACTCCTCTGGGCCCCCTACTGCCATCACGATCGCTAACAGATCCTTCAGTACTCTGAGTTGCATTGTTCCTCAAATTCCCACCGCCATTTTCATTTCCTCCTTCGTTTTCCGGAGGGAGGTCGTCGTTGTTGTCGGAGGGAACATTATCATCATTGACGTCCACTGCGTCCGCGCCATCACTCTCCGAAGACGATGACAAAGGCTGCACTTCCGGAACGATTGGATTTTGAGGGATAGGGGGGGGGGGGCCCCAAGGGCCCCAACGACCAGGGAGAACTTCTTCTTCCACTTCATCATCATCTCCGTAGTAATTTCTAGCTTCCTCGAGGTGATCGGCCCCTGCCCTCCACAAGTCTAGATTTGGTTGGTACTCTCCAGGTGCTTGGTTTGCTTCCACATCAGCGTCTTCCTCTTCTTCAACTGCCAGCACGTCAAATTCACGATTGCGTTCACCCACCGGAACGGGGCCAAGGGCATCCGGATCAGAATCCTCCGATAAGATATTAGCATCGTACCAACGAACCGGATCGGCCCCTGGTCTCTGCTGAAGTACACGGCTATTGGTATAGATATATACCAATGACTCAGCCTTCTCAGGGGCTAACCGATTCCGGACCTTATTGTGGACAAAGGAATACATACTCCAATTCCTTTCACATGAGCATGCTGAACATGTCAATGATAGAATACGCACGGCAATCTTTGATAGTGCTTGATCTCCAACTTTGTGCCTCCATTGGTGGGGAAGCATATTTGTCGCTCGGATGTCGGGTGTCTCAACAGCACTATATGGCCCTGTGCCCTCCTTGAATTCTGTTAATTCCGCCATCACGACGTTGAACTGTACACCCACTACATTTTCCATTTTGCGGATGACGTGATATAATGCACGGAGGGCAATTCCATCAGCCCTAAGCGCCACGTTATCCAAGAGATACGGATTTAGAAGGGCCCCGGTGTAGTGAACATCCGAAAAGACCATGTTCCACCTTGTTTTGAAAGACTCCTCCATGATGGTGGCTATGTCATCTCGTAGGTTGAAGGGTGGCTCTCTTAAAGAAAACACATGGGCTCTCAAATTATGCATTACGAGCCACGCCCGACCCATAGCTGGTTCTCGGCCATCAAATATGCGCAATGCCCTCAACACGTCTTCAGTCATGTGCAAGTAATTCACACATCGTTGCCAAAAGCCCACATCTGTGATAGTTGACACCACATTACCTGCAGCCGTAGCTGCTTGCTCCCCATTTTGTCCGTTTCGCAGACCAGCAAAGTAATTTTGAACGCGTGGATGGTCTTTTAACCGCACGATTACTCCTCGAAGTTTCTCCAGTCGGTGCATCATGAGGAAATTACAAGCAAAGCGGGTTTCATTTGGCACTACGAGCTGAAGGTTCGGACTCAACTCCCGGAAAACAGACATGGTCGCGTGATGGTTCCGAATGTACTGGCACAATCTTTTTGCCCGAGCAATTAAATCTTGGAATTCTTTTATTTTGGCCCAATCTTCCAACATGAGATCCAAGGCATGTGCCATGCAGCCTTGTTTGAAAATGTGCGGGTACGTGTGAATGATATTGTCCATTGCCCCAAGCATGTTTGCTGCATTATCCGTACAAACTTGTGTGACGTGTTTCGGACCCACTTTCTCAATGAATACTTTCATCTGGTCTGATATGTAGCGCATGGACTTCCTTTGTCTGGTAGTGTCAATGGCCCCCAAAAATACATCACCAGAAGGGCACGACATCATCACATTCATTAGGGGCTTCCGGTTCACGTCATCCCAGCCATCAGTGCATATTGTCACCCCGTAATGCTTCACTGCAAAACCAACTTTGGTTTCGATTTGCTTCTCGATCTGCAACCTCTTGGGTTCAATAAACTTAGTCCTAAACTGATGATAAGAAGGTGGACTGTATTCAAACCTTGCCACTGAGGTTGCCCTCACAGCCTCAATGAAGGCTGGATTTCTTGCCACATTAAATGGCACGTTTGCCTCATAAAAAAACAATACCCACTTGTCATCTAACTCTTTCCTCTTTGCAATTTTAAAAGCATCCTGCATGCGTTGCTGAAGTAATGTCCCAGATCTCGTGGAATTTGATGCAGCGAGACTTTGAGACCTCTCTATTGGATCATTCCCTTCATGGAGAGTAGCCCCTTCAGCCTGGTTCCTACCGGGGCCTCCTCCCGTCACTTCATTCTGAGCAGATTGGCTTGAACTTGCGACTGGAGTTGCTCTTGATGGACCACTGGGAATTGATTCTCCTTCGTACATGTCCTCGGGGCTCAATCGTTGCGGGACAAAGTTTGCACAATTTGCAAATCGGTGGCGTACAGGTCGCGGTGCACTATGACAAATTGACCTCTCGGACTTTGCGCCATACCCAAAGTGAGCAAAAGCACACTCGCGTTTATAGCTGAATGTCACATTGCAGAAAACACAGCTGACTTTACTCCCATTCTCAGAGAAATTATACCACGGTTCCCATTCTTTTGTTTGCTTTCGTTGACTTCCCATTGCATTCACAACGAATGCAAACGTGTTCTTGTAGGAAGTAGAAGAGGCTATCACACCAATTGAAAAGGACAAAATAATAGTTAGCGCCAATCCACTGTTTGAACTGATTTTTACATCACCTCAACAGTAAACCAGGGCCATCTGCCACCCAAGTAGACTCACGAGGAGCTCAAACTGAATTGAAGTCCAAGATTATGAGGCCAAGATGACAAATGTAGGGAAGCAGAGTGCAACAGGATTGCCTTTATACCCTTGGAGTGCAGGGGCGGGGACCTATTCTGCAGGGGCGGGGACGTCAGAGGAGGGCAGTTTTTCTATGGGGCCCGGACGTCATGTGCAGGCGCGGACGTGGGGGGCGCGGACTTCCCGTCGGGGTGCGGACGCAGGGGCGCGGACTTCCCGTCAGGGCGCGGACGCAGGGGCGCGGACGTCCCACTCCTCAGCCATAGTAGGGGGGGTCTTGAACTTGGTCCTGGGATTCTTCTTTCCCATGGAGAGGGGGAACCCATTAATGCAGGCAGCCCTTCATTTGACTTCGGGGAATATCTTCAAGTCAATGGCTCTATTAAGAGGTCCAACCACTTTTTCAATTCAAAGATCATGTATGGGAGCATGTGGCTCCCTTCTTGGTGCCAAACTTCTCCTTCTTGCCTTCACCAAGCACTTGAGAATTAGGAACCACCCAAAACAAAAAAAATTTAGAAAATGAAATTGAACTTCCAAACAAGAAGGACAAAATTTGTGTGAGTAGAATCTCAAAGGGTTTAGAGTCCTAATGAAAGACAAGGTACGTATTTGTTTAACCCCTAAGCCAAGGCCATTTTTCTATCAAAAACTACTCAAAGCTGTTAGTTCTATTGCATTCATCGAAGAAAAGAGAAAAAACACTTTCTTAAGAATCTAATTGTAGGATCTTGTACTTAATTTATCTCAGATCATGTGGTAAAAATTTCATAAAATTTGACCGTACCAATTACAAGATTTCAGCATTCAAAGTTGGAAGAACTTGTCTTTTTGAACATTGGTTTGCAATTTCAGATGACTGGGACCACCATTTAAAAAAAAAAATTGCACTACAAATTTGAATTTGATTTTTTTTATGTTGAACACTTGAATTGAGAATCTAGGATAAAAATTTCAAAAAAGATTCACTTGGTTTTCATTCTTTGAAAAATTGTTAAGTAGAAGTAGGTCCAAGATTGAGAAAAAAAACTAAATCGTCAACAACTCTAAGATGGAATTAAAATACTATAATCCAAATGTTGAGATTGTTTTAGCAAGCAAACTTACCCTTGTTAAATAGTTATTTTTGAAAAATTGTGAAAATTGCATTCCGAAATGAATCCTATAAATTCTTTTTTCAAGAAGATGCTCTAACTGCCCGAAAAATAAGATTGTCCATAACTTTCATATAACAAATCCAAATGGAATGAATCAAAGCTTCCCATATAGATAAAAGTACCATCTATGAGAAAATAATTTTTTTTAATTTTAAGAGAAAAAATTGTGTGAGAAGATTTCTGCCCGCCGCATTGAAAAAATGGACCTTTTGTGCCATAACTTTTGCTCCCGGGCACCGATTGAAATAAAAATTATATATCCATAAAGCTAATGTATTTATCTATCTTCACAAATAGTTTCAAAAAATAATGATGAATATTAAGGCCGTAGTAGCCTGCCCAAAATCCATATTGTCCCTCGAGGGGACAATGAGACTTTAGGGGTTAAATTCGAGTTCAAGAATTTTTATTTATTTCTTCTAAATAGAACCTATTTTGAATTAAGGATTTGGATTTTACAAATCAAATCATAACCAACTTATACTTTTCTGGCTTTTTGTTCAAGGCTTTATTTTTAAAATAAATGGCTACAAGGGTTTGGATTGAAATCTAATACACATTATAATGCATTGAAATATACTTGAAGGATTTGTTTTCGGAAGAAGAAGCTACAAGGGTTTGGATCTTGAAGACTTCAACGGTATATTCTTCTAATGGGGATCCCAAAAGGGGTTGGTATTGAAATCAAATACTACTTAAGCTATTTTTTAATTCAAGTTTAACGCTACATTTTGGTAAAGGGGATACGAAAGCGGTTTGGGATTGAAATGAAATACTAGTGATGTTATTTCTCAATTCAATCATTCTACTGGAAAAATTGTATTTGTGTAATGGGATCCCAAAAGGGGGTGGCATTGAAATCAAATACTACTTAAGCTATTTTTTAATTCAAGTTCAATGGTACATTTTGGTAATGGGATCCGAGAAGGCTTTGGAATTGAGGTGAAATACTTGTTAAGATTTTTTGGGAATTCACCTTCAACGGGTTCTTTTTGTAAGGGGCTACTAGAGGGTTTGGGATTGAAATGAAATACTAGTTCCCTTATTTTCTAATTCAAGTGGAACGGTATTTTATTGTAATGGGGATATGTAAATATGGGTTGGGATTGAAAATTTTAAATGAAATAGTATCCAAGTTGTTTTGAATTCAAGCATTCCACTACAATATTTCAAAAATATAAACTTCTACATTGAGCAAATTCGTTAGGGTTTTGATTTCAAACTCAAATTAGGGTCAACATCCAAGTTCGGTGCCTTGGGCATTTAGGGGTTCAGATATTTGTGAATTCAAGTTTGTGAATTCGCGTGTTCAACTTTGACATAAAGGGAGTTCAAATTTGGCTTGGAAGGACTTCAGGTCTGGGAGCTTGGATAAATTTCCACACATACTTCAGGTCAGGCCGTGGACTTCAGGTTGGGGCGCGGATGTCAGGGCGGGGACTTGAAGGCAGGGTGGGGACTTGAAGGGGCGCGAACGTCCCAATCCTCCGCCATAGTGTAGGGGGGAAGTGAAGTTTATTTTGAACTTGGCCATGGGATTCTTCCTTCCCATGGAGAGGGGGAACCCATTAATGCATCCAGCTCTTCATTTCGGTTCGGGAATATCTTCAAGTCAATGGCTCCATTAAGAGGTCCAACTACTTTTTAAATTCAAAGACCATGGAGCATGTGGCTCCCTTCTTGGTGCCAAACTTCTCCTTCTTGCCTTCACCAAGCACTTGAGAATTAGGAACCACCCAAGGAAAAAAGGAGATTTCTGAAAATGAAATTTTTATTGCACGCTTCAATAAAAAAAAATTTGAAATTACATGCTACAAGATTTTGGATTTATAACGAAAGACAAGGTATACATTTTTTAAAATTCAAGTGGAAGGATGCATTTTCAAATTTCCCAAATATAAACTAAAAGGGTTTACAGTTAAAAAAAATTCAAACACGTCTTATAATTTTTAGACTTCTAATTGAATTGGTTATTTTTGGTAATGGAGGGTATAAGGGTTTGGAAATTGGGAATTCACATCAATAACATATTACAATGTATTACAATGTAGTTCAAGGATTTTATTTTTAAAATTAGAGGCTATAAGGATTTGGAAAGGAAACAAAATGAAAGATCTATTGGTTTCGAAGGAAGTTGAAGGCTCTAGTCTTGTTACTAGATGCTACAAAGTTGAAGGGTTTTGATTTCAAATGAAATAGAAGTTATGTTTTGTTTTGTTATAGTTGAAGCCTTTATGGTGTTGGTAAATTGTTCTTCCAAGTGTTTAAAATTCAAATCAAATACAAGTTAAATGTTATGTGCTTGTACTTCAAGGGCTTCAAGTTAAAGTACGAGTTATAAGGGTTTGGAAATTCCTTCAAATACAAGTAAACATTTTTGGGTTCTACTTCAAGGGTTCATTTGTGTTAATGGAAGATTGGAAGATACAAGGATTGGGAATTCAAATCAGATACAAGTTCTTTTATACTTGGTTAGGATTAAAGGATTAACTTCTGTAAGTACTACGTAGAGGCTACCAGATTTTGGAATTCCTATGAAATACATGATATAGTTGTTGGGGATTCAAGTTGCAACCTTGCAGGGGCTATTTCTGTCATCAAAGGCTACAAAGGCTGGGTATTCAATTCAAATATGGAATGGAAAATCTTCAGTTCTAGTTAAAGGGTCAATTTGTGTAATTAGCAATTACAAGATTAATTCTACTTAATTGGAGGATAAAACTACTGCAAAGGTTTAGGGAACCATCTAATTTGAAGTTTTTTTTTTTTGGATTTCAGTTCAAACATTCATTGCTTCATTTCAGTAACAAGAGTCTAATTATGTTTGGATTTAAGAATTGAAATAAAAATATGAAATACCTCTTCTTTTATTTTTGGGTTTAGGTTGTTTTTAAAAAACCCCAAAAATGGATACTAGAATTGTTTTGGGAAATAAACTAATACAATTTGTTTTATTTTCGGATTCAACTATTTAAGTTAAATGGTTCCTTTGATAATTGTAATCTAGACATCTACTTATGTTTGGAATTGAAGTAAAATACAATGGTTTTTTTGCTTTAAAAAAAGTTCAACGGTTTAGGATTTGGTAATAGGATAGTATATTAGTACATGAGTACATCAAGTTTTCAAACTCTAGAATCGTACTTTAATTTGAGCTCACCATGAGCAATGGAACTCCTAAGCACTAATTGTAATTAACATATCTCATGTGGGTTGTTGTACATCCTACCACCTCATATATATATAATGAGCTCCTCTTTCTAGTTTCTATTTTCTAATCTAAAATTTCAAACAGGATGATAAATAATTTTTAAATTTTTCTTAGATATTGTACGTAATTGAATGTTTTTTTCCATATTTAGCTGTAGGATACTGTATTAGACATTTTGACTAGTATAAAAATGTTTGGACGAAATTCCTGAAAATTTGAGCAAATAGATTGCAAGATAGTTATCTTCAACCCCTGAAGAGTGAAGACCTAACAATGGTTACTCTATTAGGTGGACCAAAGAGGGTCCCCCTCTTTGTACGTTCACTTAGTTTCTTGCTTTCTTTTCTGCTCATCTTCTCTTCATTTGCTCTTATTCTCTTCATTTGTCCAGCCTTTGGCTTGGCGGTTACTTTTTTTCTCTTAATACAATGGTTTCCATTTGTTATCAAAAAAAAAAAAAAAGACCTAACAATGTGTCAATGTTTTGACAATGAAATTTTCCAATGAATCTTCCCACTTTGAAATTTTTTTGTGTATGGGATATTGGAATGTATTTGAAATTTATAATACAAGCGTACAAAAAAGAAGATTGCTATGTCTAGGGTAGTATGATGTGTGGAATTAATTATAAAATATTGACCGTTGGATTTTTTAATTATAACAATTTTGGATGATCAATTGTGTAGGTAAAAATTAGAAAATGCAGCTTCTGGAGAAGAAAAATGATAAGAAGATGAATAGTGCTTTTCCCACTAGGAAAAAAATTATTTTGGAATTTGAGGCAAATGCATTATTTTTAATTTTTAAGAATACACAATGTTTGGAACATTATGCTAATCTTTCTTGGGATTCCATCAAATTTGGAATCAGTCCAGTTATTTTTGTGTTTTTAATTGCTCCCATTTTTCTATTACACTACATTTCCAAAAAAAAATTAAAATACTTTTCACATTGAAATCTTCACAATCAAATTGTATAATAGTTTATAAACTTATTACTGAATAACTTTTTAGTTAAGGAATTATACATGCATCATGCAAAGGAATTCAACAAGTGAATAATGAATATATGTCTTTCATATGCATCATGTAGTACAAAATTGGAAAAGTCTATAGCGCATTTTCCATGATAAAATTTGCATATCCACGGTCTTTCTCTAATACTGTTTGTAGTACCGAACTACCGAAGTAGCAAACTAGCAATTCTATAAGCATCGGTAATGATAAGTGTCTAAGTCTACACAAAATATGCTTTACTAATTAGTAATTACCACACTAGGAAATGCACTCAGTCGATGTTCATTGGACTATTTGCAGTGCCGCTGGGTCCAGCCTCGTTGTCGTGTGTGCCGTGCTGCATCGGAAAATCTTCGCCGGATTCTAGTTGAAGTCTACGAACCGCAGACCGAGTTCTCCTCGCCGGTCCGTCTTCTTCCAAAATAGCCCTCATAATTTGCGATTGCTTGAGGCTCTCCAGAGCTCGACGTGTATCCGGGCTATGATGTTCAAGCAGGAAATCCAGCCCTTCATTTCTGAAAGTTTCCCTCCACTCAGATTCCGATAATTGAACAAGCTCCGCGGGGTTGGGCATGTCAGGGTCCTCCCCAATACGAACCCCGTTGTCATCGGTGACACGGACTCCATCAACGCCCCACAACCATTGCTTGGGGTGAGGTCCAAATTGAAACTTCTTTCCGACCTCGTCCCAATGTCCATTGAAGCATTGAAAGAAAAAATTCCGTTGTCCTTGGCTATGCTTGTCTTTCATCTGAATCAAGTGGTGGCAGACTTGGACAATTTGATCTGGGTTAGTCTCCCAACCACATTCAGCAGCTACCTGTATCTTGTCCAATGACGTCATTTTCAATTTCCAGCTCCACACCAAGTCTTTTCCCCACATATTAGATTGATCGGGGGCATTCGTGGCATTGAATTCCCAATGTGGTGGCATATATGGGACCAAGCCAAACAACTCGTACAAGCGCTCGTGGAAAGGAGCCTTGCACACTGCGCACCGACGACGGACAATCATGAAATTGATGAGGCAAAATGGGTAGTACAAGTGGTTGCAGGTGCCCAAGTGAATTCCACCTTCAGGGCCAAATGGATTCATACAAATCGGGCACATAGTCCCGTCGTGCACAAAACTGGAAGGATTTGGCCACTCCAACAACGATTTTCCTTTGTAGTCGATCTTCGATCCAAGCTGATTTTTGTAATCCCAATTGTGTTGGGACCAATCAATGATTGTTTTTCCACCACCAAGCTTGATGGTTGCCATGTTGGTATTGAAAAGATCATCCACAAGGGCCCAGGAAGTCAAGCCAAACACTCTTTCTTGATTGTGTTCACTGTAGCAGTGGTCCATTTTCTTGAACTCTGCTACCAGTTGTCGGATTTTGTCGACGGTGAACACGCATGCCAACTTCCATTGGTAGTACTGCTCCACCAAGGCATGCAAACGACTTTGTAATTTTTCGTTCGGGGCTCACAAGTCGTTCAGCTCAGAGCTGTTGTCCCTAACCATGCCCTGAACTTCAGTTTCCATTGGTACGTTGGCGATGGCAATGAATTCGCCGAAAGACAATGAATCATGTTTTGTAAACATGGCAGTACCACCGTGCACATCTTGCACCGGAATTTCAGAATCGCAAGTAGGTCCTTGCGCTTGTCCTCGTGGATCCTGACCTTCGTTCATCATTTGTGCTGCTTGCAGAGCTCGCCGAAGCTCCTCTATGTCACGTGCTTGCTGAGCAATTACTTCGTCCTTGCGCGTGATTTCTTCCCTAAATTTGCCCACATCTTCATACAGAGCATGCATTTCATCACCTCTATCTTGTAATTGCACCCTCAAGCTCTGTATGGTGTTTGCAGCAGCCATGGCATCAACAACTCCAATAGTTGGTTCATCAGGTGCTTCGAACTGCGCCTCAGCAACTCCAAGCATTGGTTCCTGAGGGCCATGGAACTGCGCATCAGCATCTTGCTCCGGAAGTTCTCCAAAAAGTGCACGCTCAGCCTTCCGCTTTTGTGCACGTTGTTGTCCTCTGTTGGTTAACTCCACTACTGTATGAGCCCAATCAGAGTCGTCGTCCGTAGAAGAGGCTGGTGTCTCATACGTATCGGGCGGCTCAATACGTGTGTTGATCCTGCCCAACCCTCCTTCGGGAAACCTCATAGCCCCCCTTGCAATTATTCCATTCGTTGGTGTCGGTATTTTGATACCAGATGGCGTGCCCTTCAAGGTCGACCAATCCACCCGCTTGTTCAATCTGACCTCCGCATGTACACCTTGAGCAATGAAAAGGTGAACTTCATTCCTTTTTACGGTGGATACGTCGTACAACACCTGATATACTTCAATGCATCGTTGTTTGAAGGCCTCATCGATGCAATATTTCAAGTTCGCTTTATGGAATCGGCGGTGGTAGTTGTGCCGCACTTCCGGGAAGGCCTTATCGATGTGGCACCATTCGATGTAATTGGCGCAAATCTCGAAACTCCACGGGTCAGGCACTTCATTCCAGCCCCTGAATGCAAGTTTGCGAGGGTTTCGAAGTACATGTAATCTCTTTCGATGTTTGTTTCCCTGCCGTTGTCGAGTCCGGTCTCTATCTTTTTTGTTCGTTCTCGGTGGTGTCGGCATCGTGGGAAAAAAGTGGCAAGAATTCACCATGTAATAAAAAAGACCCTGCACGACGCCAACAACCAGCTCAATGAAGAGGTGGAAGATTTTGGAATATGCAGGGCGCGGACGAATGGGGCGGGGTCGGCCTTATATAGTACCCAAACGAGTGTTGGGGCGGGGACGTGGCCGCGTCGGGGCGGGGACGGGTACGAGCCCGTCGAGGTGCGGACATGGCTGCGCAGGCGCGGGGACGCGTGTCGGGGCGGGGACGCGGGGCGGCGAAGGCGCGGACGTGGCTGGTCGGGGCGGGGACGTGTGTCCCAGGGCGGAGACGAGCCGCGGTAGGGTGGGGACGTGGGCGGGGCGGGGACTATAAAACCCGCGTGGTCCTTCATTTGTCCTTGCCAAGTCCACGCCCTATGCCTCACACCCTTGTTTGCGCAAGCGACCTTCGGACGTGAGTTTGGTGGGTGATCGGGCTTGGCCCACATATAGCACCCGTTTTTTTTTATTTTCTCCAAAGCTTAGGTGGTTCGAAAATATTGTACAATGGCAAGAGAAGGGAGCAGGTCATCGAGTCATCGCTCGGTGTTTGTAGACTGGGATGCAGTTTCTGAGGTGGTACCTCTAGCCACAAACATGTCAGTGACTTCTGGATCATCCAATCCTTCATCATCCAGCAAGTCGAAGCGCAAAACTGTACCCAATCCTGGCATGCCCCCCCACGAGTATGTGGTCAAGGCTAGAGCAATAGCGGTAACTTTTTTCGCACGACGAAGCTCTGGAATGATGTGTAGAGAATATGTGAACTATAACGAAGAAGGATACTACAAGTTGACTGCTAAAGTGCGCCGCGAGTTGGAGACCAAATTTAGAGCATCTGAGCGATTCAACAATTATCAGGATTACTGGTTGCACTCTGAGTGGTTGGATAAACAAGTGTCGCAGCTGACCACCAATATTGTGGTGAATTGGTGTTATCACACAAAGAAGCAGGATGACGGTAGTGATTGGGACACGCATGACAAAGAGTTTGCATCGAAATTGATGGAGATTCAGAAGTTCTCTCAACAGTATTCTTCATCACGTAGAAAGAAACAAGCACCATGGAAAGCGACGCTTGAAGACCAAATACGAGCTCATTGCGTGAGCGGAACAGTCAAGTGGCTTGAAAGTTGCGTGAAAGTGAATCCCATGCCAAACCAGACCGCGACTGGATCATATGGGACCGTGAGGAAGGTGGTGCTCACGAGACTACAAAGCATTCCCAGTTGGATTTGCTTCGCCGGGAAGACTTTGAAGACCTCAGATGAGAAGGAGAAACGCCAAGCTATTGTGAGTGAGGCGGGGGGTTGTCCAGTGATACATCCTGGTATCATAAGACTTGCGTACATCCATCCCAAAACGATGGAAGGCTACACACTATGGTGGAATGGAGGGTCTTTAATTTCTTTCTTGGCCAAGTACAACTCAAAAGTAAGCGAATCATTGGACGTGGATGACATCAGGAGACAACCTGATACAAGGTTGACGCAGGAAGAATTGGGTTGGGTTGCAACTTATTGTAAAAACCGCGTGAACTTGGCTCTATCATTGCTTGTAACAGTGGGAAAATGCCATGAAGCACAATATTTACACAATGACATTACTCCATCCAACATTTTGCTCCATTTTGATGAATGGAAAGAGAACACAGTGTACATAGGGATTTGCGATTGGGGGCTTTCTGGCCGAGTGGTAGAGAAGGAGCCATCAAGGTATGGTTATCAAACCATGGAAGAGCTCGAACGAGAGAGAAATCAACGAAAACATGCAGCCCCCAAATTGTTCTACGTGTATGGAAAGAAGGGATCGGAGACCTCGCTTGAAGTCATGCAAAAAAAACATTTGTACTCCATGGCTGCTGATGCATATGCAATAGGATGGATAGCATATCAAATTTGGAAAGAAGAATGGGATCCCAAGTATTTTACGACTAAAAACCCAGAACAGTATCAGAATTTGAGGATTAAGCTGTTGAGCCTCCAGAAAGCAGATGTAGGCGAGAGGGCTTCTGTACCTGACGTTCTAGACACTTTGAGGAAGGCACCTCACTGTTGGACTATGCATAAGTGTTGTTATTGTACACAGAATATTATTTGAACTTTTTAAGGTTTAGTATGTGGCAGTTTTATAGGAAGACCACACTTTTGTGCTTAGAAGAGCATCAAACAAGTGTATTTCGCGGTTGCTATACATTTCATATATAAAGACGTATGTTAAAAATGCTGTAATATAGAATTTGGTCTTTCTTCCATCATGACAATTGTATGACTTTTGTGAATTTATGAATGTTGAGTAAGCAAACAACTTTGAATGCAAAAGAGCATGGACATATGGTAAATGTTGTGGGCACCTTAAAATTTGAAAGAACCACTGACCGTAGACCGTAGGGTGCAGGAAGAAATGACTTTGAAATAAATAATACTCTTGAATATGAAAATGAATTGGAAAGAAATCATATTGTAATTACAAAAGAAGAGTTGATCCTAAGAAATGTAAAGATTTTGCGTCATTGTGTGAACGGAGGATTTCAATGTGTTCTGAACAATACATCTGGCTGGTATATTAGAACATTGTATAATTTGTATTCTATTCTAGTAATTGATTCGGAGAGTATGGATTCTTTATGAAGTGAATTCCAAACTATTTTAATTCACGAAGGTCCTGACAGAAAACGGGTCTGGGTGAAGCAGTGAGCAAGCCAATAAGGGCCCCTCTTCCTTTACTTTGAAATTCACAACGGGAAAAAATATGATTTGATTGAATAAGGGCCCCCTTTCATTCCCAAAAAAATACTTGAATTTGGGTTCAATTTAAAAAAAATTGGTTCAAAAAATATAAAGGTTCCCTCTTCTTGGAAGTTATTGCTTATAAATTCGGAAGGCATTATTATTTTTATGTGTACAATGCCAAAAAATATGGTTCAATTGAACAAGGGCCCTTTATTACTTCTTAACCCCTAAAGTTCTTTGACTATGTTCTCACCAAAAATGCTCCAAAACTGCCATTTTTAGCAGAAGTACCAAATTTTTGAAAAATATCATTTTTGGACACATATAACCGTAGGATCTTGTAGTAATCTGGTTTGGGAATGTGTGGAAAAATTTCAGAAATTTTAATCGTATAGATTAGAAGATATCAACGTTTGAAGTGGCAAAAGTCATTTTTCTGGCCCTGCAAGAAACCGGGCAGCTGCACTTCACAAGGTCAGATTATTATAAAAAAAATTCTAAAATGGTTTTGCTTCTTTGGAATCATTTTTCAAAGCAAGTTGGCTACATGCTTGAAAATTTTCAGATTATTTGGAATTGTACAACATACAGGAAAAAAAAAGGTTGTACAAAGAAGTAGAGATTGATTCAAAACACTAAATTGTTAAGAAGTTAATTATGGAATTGAAAAATGCCAATCCCAATGGTTGCAATGTTGTAATAAACAATCTACATCCTATGATTTTACCTTTTTTGAAAAATATTAAAAATTGAGTGAAATAAACGACTTCAAAGTTTATTTTAGAGTAGACAATCCATAACTGCCCGCAAACTAAAAATCCTTATAACGTTTGACTCATTGATTGAAATGCAATTATTCAAAGCTTTCTACATATATATAAATCTAATAAACCAATTTCAAATTTTTATTTTTGAAAAAAGTGATCTGCCCAAACTGCCCGGTTACGAAAAAAAGTAACATATTAGGCCATAACTTTTGACTCGTATTTCAAAATGTCATGAAATTTGGTGCATATGAGAGATATTCCTTGTCCCCACCTATAAAAATTTCAGCCCAAAATATGGAAATCTCTAGTCACACGTACCTGCCCAAAATTTCTATGTTGCCAAAAAAACGCATGATGGTCCTTTAGGGGTTAATGGAGAATGAATTAAATGCATGTGAAAAAAATACGGGTCCACGGAACAAGGTTCCTCTTCCTTTACTTTTAAATTTACAAGAAATTAATGGAAAAAAGTATGGTTTGGTTGTACAAGGGCCTCCTTTCATTCAAAAATAAATTAGTTCAATTTGACTCCAATTTAACCCCTAAAGGACCAAGGCCTATTTTCTACCAAAAATCACTCCAAACTGCCATTTCTTTAGCCAAGTGTACAAAAAGATATAAATTGTTTTTGGGCCCACATCTGACCGTAGGATCCTACACCTGACTAGTGACTACTATGAGAGTGTGTGTAAAAGATTTTAAAATTTTGGACCACACAAATTGCCAGAAATCTGCATTTTAAATGAAAAAAATTAAATTTCAACACATTGTGGGAGTACATTTTCTGACTTTGAACATTTTAAACTTTATATTTTTGCACTACAAAGTTTTGAGGTATTATTTTAGATGAACTTGAAGGTATACCTTCATGATTGGAGTATTTATTTTCTCAAAAATAGATTGTAGGAGAATAAATACATGTTTTTGTTTTTAAATATATGCTTTGTTTTGATTTAGGAAATGATCTTCATTTTTGTTGGATCTTGTTGGCAGTAAAAAAAAGAATTAGATTGTATTTTTGGTGAATTTTCAAAGTTGTATCTTCAAAATTTATTTTTAAAAAATCTAAAAATAATTTTATAATTATTATTGTTTGTTCATCATCTTAGAGATTTTCAAAACATTTTATTCTAATTAAAATTTAACTCCATTTAAATCTTTACAATGGAGAATTGAGTTGAGACGTGAGAGTCTAGCCAAAAAAAAGAAAATTAAAAGAAATTTAATTTTCATTATTAAAGAAATTGTTAAGTAGAAGTAGGTATGAGATAGTAGGAAAATCTAAAATATTAATATCTTTTATATGGAATTAAAATGTATTAATCCCAATGGTGAGATTGTTCTAGCAAAAAATCTAAACCAGAAGGATCTTTTTTTTTTTATATTGTAAAAATTGCATTCGAAAATGAATCCTACAAGCTATTTTTTCCAGGAAGATGCTCTAAATGCCCGAAAAATAAGATTGTCTATGACTTTCTCATAACAAATCCAAATGGAATGAATCAAAGCTTCCTAGATAGACAAAAATATAATCTGTGACAAAAGAAACCAAAAAAAAATATTCAAAATTTTGCAAAATTTTTTTGGCTTCAAACCCCTCTCCCTTGTTCTGAGCTTATTTGGACATAACTTTAAACCCTTAAATTTACCGTCTGCGCCCCGACCCTCTCTCGTCCCTGCCCTGACAGTCGTCCGCGCCCTGACTAAATTACGTCCGCGCCCTGACTAAAGTCCGCGCCCCTACCGGTGACGTCCGCGCCCTGGATCCTACTTGGCAGCCACATCACCTATTTTTTTTAATTAAAGAAATTCAACTCAATATTAACCACATCGGACGGGCGAGACCTCTATCGGACGGGCGAACCGGACGTCCATCCAGTATGACAACCCTGAGAGGCTCATTTGACATTGGAAGCCGAGGTGAATTCGGTGGCGACTCTCATGTTGGTTGATTCAGGTGCCACCGGAATCTTCGTACATCCCGAATTTGTGCAACAGTGTAATGCCAAATTGCAACCAAAAAAGATTCCTCGAGAAGTGCAAGTAATTGACGGTAGAATTATCAACTCCGGTCTCATCACTCAAGAAGCAACCATTGAAGTCAACATTGGAGGTCACCACGAAACACTAGTAGCTGACATAACCAATACAGGTCGATACTCATGTATCCTAGGAATTCCCTAGCTGAGTCACCATGATCCCACGATCCATTGGTCCCAACATCGCGTGATTTTTGATTCGCCATATTGTCAAGAGAACTGCAAAAAGACGGCGACGACCAAACAACCGGGACAATTGGGCAGCACTAGTGACCTCGGAGGATGGCGCAGAGCCAAGCAGGGTGGGCTTACGGCTACGAGTCCGGAGTGGGTCCCAGCGACTCCCAGTGCCGCTGCTGAAACGCAGGCTGGAAAGGAACCTCTCTCCAAAGCGTGGACGAAGGCACTGGGGGCGGGAAGGTCATTTGCCAAAGTCGTTGTAGGGGACTCGATGGCCGCAGCCACAGGGGGGGCTTCTAAAAAAATTACTCAGTCAAACTTGGTAGCACCTCGTCATGCTTTTGTCTCATCAGCGGCCTTCAGACTGTCTGCCAAGGATGCAAAAATTTATGCGCTAGAAATATCAGAGCATATTGACACCAAGGAGACCTCATTGCCCTCAAAATACAACGACTTACGGGGAGCGTTTTGCGAAGAAGCTTCGAATGAATTACCTCTCCACAGCTCATCAGATATGAAGATAGAATTCAAGGACGAACAAGAACCTAAGAACACCGGTTTGAGACCCATGTCTCCAAAAGAATTGGAAGAATTACGGAAATATTTGGACGAGAATTTGGGTAAAGGATGGATCTGTCGATCGAAGTCTCCAGTTTCTGCACCCATAGTTTTCGCTCGAAAAAAGGATGGTTCTATCAGAATATGTATCGACTATCGTAACCTGAACAAAGTCACGGTACGAAATCGATACCCCTTGCCCCTTATTCCAGAGCTTACTGATAGATTGGTGGGGGCCAAAGTTTTTACTAAATTAGATATACGACAAGCGTATCACCGTGTGCGTATGGCATTGGGCCATGAATTTAAAACTGCTTTTAAAACTTGCTACGGCTTATTTGAATATTTAGTTATGCCGTTTGGATTGACAAATGCACCAGCACAGTTTCAATCTCATATGCAAGAAATTTTTGGTGATCTTCTCGACATTTCGGTAGTCATATATCTGGATGATATCCTCATTTTTTCAAAAAATATAGAGGAGCACCAACAAGTAGTACGGGATGTTCTCCAACGCTTACAAAAAAATGGCTTGTACGCTAAAGAGTCCAAGTGCCAATTTCATTGCCAATCGGTTGAGTTCTTGGGGATGATTGTTTCGGCCCAAGGATTGGCAATGTGTCAGGATAAAGTACAAACGATTAAAGATTGGCCTACCCCCAAAACGGTGAAGGATATCCAAGCATTCCTTGGCTTTGCTAATTTTTATCGCCGATTTATTCCTGATTATTCTAGGATTGTCGTGCCCCTTACAACCTTGACCAAAAAGGACAAAAAATTTGAATGGACATTATCAACAGACCAGGCATTTAGAAAATTGCGATCTAGATTTTCTAAATCTCTGGTGTTAATTCATCCCAACTTTGATCGCCCTTTTATTGTCAAAACCGATGCATCTGACTTTGCAACAGGTGCTATACTTTCACAACAGGGAGAGGATGGATTCTTGCATCCTTGCGCATACCGAAGCTCTAAAATGTCCCCGGCCGAACAAAATTATGACATATACGATAAAGAATTGTTAAGTGTGGTGCAAGCGTTTCAAGACTGGCGGGTTTATTTGGAAGGGTCTCCTCATGAAGTAAGGGTAATCTCTGATCATAAGAACTTAGAGTACTTTCTCTCTACTAAACAATTAAACCGCCGACAAGCTCGATGGTCGGAGTTTTTATCAACATTCAATTTTGAGATCCAACATAGGCCAGGATCACTCAATGGAAGGGCGGACGCTCTTTCAAGAAGAACGGATGTCACCCAAGGACAGAGTCAAGAAAATCGACCCTTATTACGTTTGGCTGCACTACAGTCTTTGGAAACGGTCTGGGCCGATTCACGCATTATTGAATCTATAAAGTCCGCCCTTAAAGAAGATATCACATTGCAACCAATAATGTCATTTTTCAAAGGAGATCTTCATCAACAGCCACTAGACATCCGCCATCGACTTTAAGGATATAATCTAACTGAAGGCATCTTCCGTTTCAACGATAAAATATATGTGCCTGATGACGCAGAACTTAAGCGGCAAATCTTACGATCAAGGCACGATGCTCCTGCCGCTGGACATCAAGGGAGAGCGAAGACACTAGATTTGGTATCGAGATCATTCTATTGGCCTACTCTTCGTTGTTATGTCCATCGTTATGTAGACGGTTGTGACTTGTGTCAACGGTCGAAACCCACCCACCATGCAAAATATGGCCTTAATATGCATCCAATTTCGGCGGGTCATGCGCCGTGGAAACAAATATCTACGGATTTTATTGTTAAATTACCACGAAGCAATGGTTATGATTCCATTATGGTGGTGGTCGACCGAAACACCAAGCTAGCTCACTTTATAGCCACGAGGGAAACAATAGACTCAAATGAGACGGCCTCGTTGTATTTGCAGCACATATGGAAGAACCATGGCACACCTGACCAAGTAATTTCAGACCGAGGATCTATATTTGTATCTAAATTTATGCGAAGATTATCTCAACTACTTCGAATTCATCCATCCCCAACAACAGCATTCCACCCTCAAGCGGACAGGCAAACAGGGAAGGTCAACCAAGTGCTGGAACAATTCCTACGAATGTTTACAACGAGACGCCAAGATGATTGGTTTGAACTTCTTCCCTTGGCCGAATTTTCATATAATAATGCATGCCATGCTTCAACCGGATTCTCCCCGTTTTACGCTACTTATGGCTATCACCCATCCTTGTCATTTTCAACGCCAACAACGACAACGGTTCCAGCGGCGGAGGATCGAGTTAGGCATTTACAAGAAGTCCACGAAGAAATAAAAACAATGATTAAGCTTGCAGGCGACCAAGCAAAATGCAACTATGACCGTGGAGCAAAGCTTCAACCAACTTTTCAAGTTGGAGACAAGGTACTTCTTCGCCAGGACAACATTGCAACAACAGCCCTATCGAAAAAATTGTCCCCAAAATTTTAGGACCATTCAAAGTATTATCTAAAATCTCTGACGTTGTTTACCGATTACATCTCCCAAAAACATTAAGAATCCACGATGTGTTTCATATATCCCTATTTGAAAAATACCGCGACGACACTATTCCAGGACGCCAATGTACACCACCTCCACCTGTTGTTATTCCTGATGGCGATGTAGAGTAGGAAGTACACAAAGTACTGGACTCGCGGTTTTTTCGGAAGATGGAGAAAGCTCCAATATCTTGTTGTATGGGAGGGCTACGGACCTGAAGAATATTCGTGGGAACCTGCTGAACACTTGGAGAACGTGCCCGATGCCGTCGCAGAATTTCATATGCTCCATCCTAGCGCGCCAAAACTTGATCATCAACATGGACGTTAAAATGGGGGTAATGTTATGAACTCACTAGTGTATTCCTAACAATTACGGTTACCTAAACGGTTAGTCTTTCGTCTTCCATAAAGCCCAGGGGAGGAGGGTTGTTCCTCACGCGACATTATTTATAATACAAGCAAGTTGATCTGGTTGGGAATAGCATGACTCTGTAGTAAATTCTTGTAAGTCGAGTTCCTGCATACTGTGTGTTATGATTCATGATTGAGGAGTTATGCAATCCGGAAATATCTCGTAATAGTGTTTGGACACTAATTGGTTCTTGTGTCATGAGTGATTGATTGCATAATGGATCATGCTGAACTGAGCAGTAGAGAGGAGCGATGACTAAGGTTCGTAGATCTTGATAATTGTGAACGTAACGGGGTGGTAATGTAGAGTTATTTTGTCTAGACAAGCACGGCAAGCCTGCAGTGGTGTTGTTGAGGCCCCATGTCAAGACTAGTGGCGATGCTCTAAGATTGAAACACTTCAAAGTAGGGCTTCACCTTTTTAAAACTTTACTTGAGGCTAAAAGAGAATCAATGCATTTTTTATATGTAAAATGCACCATCATATAACCACAATAGACTTGTATGAAATTCTTTGTCACTAGTTTGAATATTATGTAATTTCACCTTGTAGCTTTTGCCAGTTCCCATGTTTCCATGTATTTCAATGGCATCGTGAAGGGATCTTCAAAGAATTCCTATTTAGAAGGAAATCAAGTGGATTTTTTTGTAGTTTTTTTTATAAACTCTCCGCAAATCCCTTGTATGCAATCCAAATTGGTAGACTTTACAACACATTCACACATCTTAGATTTTAAAGTTGTTTCCACGTAATGCTAGGTAGATTTTACAAGATGCAATTGTTCCATATTGATTGTCAAGGATATTGTGAGGTTGAACACATAAGAGTTGTAAGTTGTCAATCTTCATGATAATGAATTCTGCTCACAAAAATCTAACATTTCTAGAGTTTGTATGTTTAGAAATCTAAATTTTTTATAATATGTGAAATTTTAAAATGTTTAAACAAATAAAATGTATATATTACTATAATTTTGAACCCTTAAAATCTAAAAAAGGGACTAGATCAAAAATTCTAAAATGTGCAAATCTATGAGATTAGAAATTCAAAATCTATATATTAGTTAGATATGAGCGTTTAAAATCTAAAAAATTGTTTTGATTATGTACATTGAAATTTACATTAATTTTAGATTTTAGAAGCATAAATTTACATTCTAGATTCTTAAATTACATAAATTGAGTTGATTTGGAGTTGGAGACATCTTCAAATAACACTGAAAAATGCACAAATTCTCCCCTCAATAGAATTCTTTGTCTCACATTTCCCTAGCTATGATGGCCACCTTCCCTGTATGTAGAAAAAAAGGGGGAAAAGGGAGTTCTTATAGGGGATTTTGAATACAATGCCTATAGGGAATTATGAAAATGTTTCTTGTGAATAAGTCACAAGATGTCCAAATAGGATCATCAAAGATATTGAAAAGCTATTTTAGAAAATATAGTAAAATACCTCTTTATGTATAGTGTGAGGGACTCCCGTTGTGTTAAGCAGTCGGGTTACAGGCTTACAGCTCCTGGCACTGGTTATAGTGCCAGGCACTATAACCGGTGCATTCCGGTCTATAATGAGGAACGTTATAGTATAGTGGGAGGCTCCAAAGTGCTTAACATAAAAGAAGAGCAACTTAATATAAATTTCTATAAGCATAATAAAAAGAAAAAATGTTGCATAAAAATCAAAAGCTAGGAGTTCAAGATGTAAAGGCTTTAGCTTCACCTATGCCCATCTCAAAACATAGTACAAATCAATGTAAAATTAGTGAGAATGTATATGGTATCTTTAGTTGATGCCAATTGCTATCAAAAAATCCTATAAAGAAAAGCAATATCAAAGGTTACAAATGCAAGAAGTGAAGCACATTTCTAAATATCCTAAAATTCCAAAAGATCTTTGGCATTTCTTTTGTTAAGCAAAGTACTTGAAGCTCAAGAATTGCATAAATATCCACACAATCTTACAATCTCAATCCTAGTAAACCACCACAACAAAATAGGTGAGATGTGGCAAAAATTTAGTAGCTATTATATAGTCATTGAATTGGAAAGAAAACCAAATATAGAGAGGCATTTTTGAGGTAGTTGTAAACAATTACCAAGACATGATATTGGAGTCTGCCTAATCAAATAACCATCTATAATAGGGGTGTGTGTGTGTGTGGGGGGGGGGGGGGGGTATTACCTATATGACTTACTCAATTAATTTTATATTTTTTGAAACTTTCAGTTTATTTCAAGAGTGTAACGAAAAATGGACGCACTATAGCAAAAACTATGTTTTATGACTACAAAATATGATTGTAGTGAGTTGTAAAATTGAAAAACACGACTCATGTAAAAATCACTGTAGATGATTTGTGACATAATTGAGTCTAAGTCTAGTCATTATAAAAAGAATCGCTTCAGAATCATATTAGCAGCCATATAGGTTGGAGGGTATAGTTATCCATAATTATGGTGTATACTTTGACTATCCTTGGGGACTTGACTTTTTTTTGAGCTATCTGACAAACGAAACAATATCCTACGTGGCATATGATTCCATATAGTCATATTTTTGGTTGATGTGAAAAATGACTCACGGGAGTCATATTCTTTACTAATGTAAAAAAATGACTCTCGTGAATCATATTTTTTAGTGATGTGAAATATGAATCCTATGAGTTATATTTTTGGTTAATGTGGTAGTTCACATAGAATATTATCAGTAATTTTATGATTGAATGTAGTTATATGTTTAAAAGTATAGAGTCACATTTTTAGCATGAGTGAGCAATATATGATCATAGTTAATCATATTTTGACCAAGATATATTCTAAAATGTAATTGAAGCAAGTAATATTTTAAAAAAGTGAGTGTTGCGTTTTTTACATTTGTGTGTGGGGTTTGTAATTAGAGTGACTGAAGTTTATAGTAGCTTTTGTCATAAACTACAGTCATATTTTTCATACATTCTGAATGCAAATGACACATTGCAGTCATGCATCAACATGGTTTTGTAGCTAAATAAAAGACTCCATTCAATTAACCCCTAAAGTCCCACTTGTCCCCTCGGGGGACAATTTGGGTCTGGGTAGGTTCCTATTGTCTCAATTTGAAGTGAATTTTTTTGAGATTTTTTGAGGTTGTGTAGCTTTGCAAGAGCTTTGTGTATATACAATATTTGTTTCAATTGGATGGCAGATGAAAAAGTTATGGCACAATGAGTAAGAAATGGAGATTGGAAGGCAACCCACAAAAATATATAAAAAATCAAAATAACTTTTTGAATTTTTTTCCTAAAATATAAACTTTTTACCTATACATGAAGCTTTGATTCATTCTATTTGGACTAGGGATGAGAAAGTTATGGACAATCTTATTTTTCCAGGCAATTTAAGCATCTTCTTGAAAAAAAATATTTGTTCAACTTTGAATGCTAATATCTTCCAATATGTACGGTGAAATTTGATGAAATGTTTACTACATGATCTCAGATAAGTTAAGTACAAGATCCTATCATTAAATTTATGAATAAAATTGTTTCCCTTAAGTGAATACAATAGAAATAGTAGTTTTGAGTGATTTTAGGCAGAAAACACCTTTGGGGCTTTAGGGGTTAAAAACGAGTATATATGATTTTTGAGATGCACAAGAAACAATCATATTCAAAAGAGAAAATGCAAGAAAGAATGTGACTCTTCTCAGTGGCATTTACTGGTTACTAACACAAAACATATCACATTGACACTATGTAAATGTATATTTCCAAGCGCTTATAGGACCTATATTCCTTACAAAAATGTGATGATGTTGCCTCTCTTGTATTGTAAGTAGCCTCCAATAACATCATTCCAATTTCAAGTGCCTACATGTATAGTCAAAGAGGTTAATTTTTAATAAATGAACAATGTAGCTCTACCTTCAAAGATTTAAGGTACCATAAAAATATATAGGACAAGTTTAAGATAGGAAAAAGTCATAACCACTATATCTCTAGAGATTACAAATAAATAAGAAGAATGAATAATAATAATGATAGAGGGAACAAGAAGCAAAAGGCAACAAGTGCTAAGAAGTAACAACAAGCAAGAGGTAAAATGAAACAAGATGAAACAAAAAGCAAGAAGAAGCAAAAATTAAGATGCAACAAGAAGCAATGAAGTTAACCCCTAAAAGACCAACATCTACTTTTGGGTCGTATAGAAATTTTGGGCAAGTACATGTGACTAGAGATTTGCATGTTTTGGGCTGAAATTTTATTAGAAGCCGTGGAAACAAGGAATATCTTTCAAATGCACTAAAATTTATGACATTTAGAAATATAAATAAAAAATTATGGCCTAATATGTTATTTTTTCTCCAATCGGGCAGTCCGGGCAGATAAGAAAAATCACTTTTTTCAAAAACAAAATTTTTTAATTGGTTTTCTAGAGTTATATACATGTGGAAAGCTTTAAATCCGATTCCATTTTGACCAATGAGTCAAAAGTTATGCGGAGTTTTAGTTTGCGGGCAGTGATGGATTTTTTACTCTAAAATAAACTTTGAAGTCCTTTATCTTACTCAATTTTGAATACTTTTTGAAAAAAATAAAATTATAGGATATAGATTGTATATTACAACATTACAACCATTGGGATTGGCATTTTTCAATTCCATAACTAAATTCTTAACAATTTTGTATTTTTAATCATTCTCTATTTCATTCTACTTACTATTTTTTTCCTATATGTTGTACAATTCCAAATGATGTGAAAATTTTCAAACATGTACCCAACTTGCCTTCAAAAAATTATTCCAAAGAAGAACCACCATTTTTTTTTTAAATTCATAGAAAAGTGAGCTTGTGAAGTGCAGCTGCCCTGTTTTTTGCAGGGCCAAAAAAATGATTTGAGTGAATTTGAATGCTTGTATCTTGCAATCCATGTGGCGGAAATTTTTGATATTTTTACCACTTATTCTCAAGTCATCATAATACAAGATCTTCCGGTTATGTGTGTCAAAATAAAGTGTTTTTCAAAACATTTGTACTTGTACTAGAAATGGCAGTTTTGGAGCGTTATTGGTGAAAACATAGTTAAGGAACTTAAGGGGTTAAGATGCAACAAAATGCAAAAAATAACAAGAAGAAGCAAGAACTAAGATGCAACAAGAAATAATTAAAAAAAACAAGATAAGATGCAACAAGAGCAAACTAGAAGCAAGAACTAAATAATCAACTAGAGGAAACAAGAAGCAAGAAGCAAGAACTAAGAGGTAAAAAGAGCAAACTAGAAGCAAAAACTTAAGAAGCAACAAGAAGCAAGAACTAATAAGCAACAAAAGCTAAAATGCAACAAGGAGCAAAACCTACGAGGCAACAAGAAAAAGAAAAAAAGAAAAGAAGCCAAATGTTGTACTTTGAGAAGGCGGCTGCAAAAAACAACAGTTAGGATTTAAAATCCTAAATCATTGGTGGCTAGGGTTTCAAAACCCTAATCATGTGACTTGTCCTAGCCATGCACATGACTTGCTTAGTCATGTGATTTGTCCTAGTTATGCATATGACTTTCTCTAGTCATATAATTTGACATAGTCATGCGGCTGACCAAATATGACTATATTAAGCTACTAAGCTATTTTAACAACCAAATTTGATCCAAAGTGGATACATGTTGATACTACAAATCCACTAAATGCATGAAGGAAGAATGCAAGACCTTTAGCACATACAATTTTGGCCAAAAGAAGACATCCAAGCAGATACTATGCATATGTCACAGTATCTATGTTCTTGCACAAAGTATGTGAAAGCAAAAGTATTTGATAGAGGCACTATTTAAAAGCATCTTTGAAGCAAAAAGGGATTATGCTTTTATAATCTATATCCTTGTAAGAACATCCTAACAACCCTCTTTAATTGCAATACAAGTACGCATGAGAATCCCAATTTGAACTAGCTTGCCATGTGCCGTTGCCACAGTCAAAAGAAAATTTAAATTTCTAATTATTTTATTCATAAAAACTTTGAAATTCCATTACTTTCACATTGTATGTCTAAATGCCACAAAACAAAGTTTGTGCATCCCTCCTCGCCGAGGGCTTTCCGACACCAAGCATACAAACAGGTGACGCATGATCCAAGAGAATTCATTGTAACAAAAACAAACAGCCTATCTTAATGGATGGATATTTAAGTGTTGTTCAATTGATATTATAGACAATCACTAGAAGAAAAACGTGTCCACCACAACTGGCTAAAATGCAATTAAGTATCCTATACAACTATCTTGCAACTGTAACGCTCAATATTTGCACCAAATTCTTACGTCATTGTTTGATGTCATTGCTTTACATCATTAATACAATGTTTTAGTTGCAAAGTAGTTGTAGAATGAAGTGATACATTATTTTAGTCGCAAAACAATCATAGAATGAAGTGTAGGATTATGAGAGTTATAAGAGAATTCAAATTTAGAATGAAGTGAGTTATTTTCCATCCAAATTTATCACAATTGTCAATGTGGACTAGTCCACACTCTATGATATCTACCGTGTCAATTTGCAGTTGCAAAAAACAACTAGGAAATGATTAGGAAACAACTACAATTTTAAAATAACAGTAGTTGTTTCCTAGTTGTTTTGTAGTTGTTTAGTGGTTGTTTCCTACTTATTTCCAAATTATTTTTCAATTGTCTTATATCAATTGTTCCATATCAATTGTCAAAAGTACCATTAGATTGGACATGTAAGACTTTTAAATAGTTGTATCTTTATGTAATGAATTATGTTAATAGAATTTTAAGATTTTTACAGCTTGTAGATTTTGAAATCTACAAACTCTACAAGTCACAAATAAGTTGCAATGAAGTCACTGACAAGTCGCAAACAAATCACAGCTAAGTTGCAAATGAGTCATAGACAAGTTGCAATGAAGTCACAAATGAGTTGCAAACAAGTCATACATTAGTTGCAAATGAGTCGCCAATAAGTTGTAGAAACTCACCAATTGAATGAGTAACCTCACGTAGTAGCAAATACCACATAAGCAACCATGTCATAAAGTGCATTGATGAAGTTCCAACTTCCAAGTAAGCTACTCAGTGAGAAACAATATTGTTTTGCCTTGCAACTATGATACAATTAGAAAACTTGTCCACAACAATTGGAGGCTTCCAAATTCTCACTAGTCGCAAATGTCCAGTGCAACCCAAGTTTTGGTTGTTCTTTGTAGTCGCAAAACCCTTCATTTTCTTTTAGTGAATGAACAAGTTTTTTCTAATGGTAAAGTGTAAGTGGTTCACAATATCTTAACTAAAGCTGACACAAATTATAAAATTAGATGTTTTAGGTGGTTTTAGATGGTTTTGGCTAATCTATGCCAAAACTCTTGACTTCCAAATCCAAGTTGAGAGATTCAAATTTTTTGTTAGTTTACATTGTAGAATGTTGCATGCCTATTCTAAAATAGTAAAAATCTTAATAACAGGATACATTTAGCCAAAATTATGGATGGATGAAGTTTTGTCTCTAATTCATCCTTCAAGACTTCATCCAACATTTTATTTGAGCTTGTAAAACAAAATGAAATTTACTTTCAAGATTGGATTCTAAATGTCAATTTTAAGATTTCTTTATGACTTGAATTGGATGAATTTTGCTATTTTTTTAATCAAAAACTAATGCTCTTGAGTATCCAATTTCATCATATGCCATCTTCTTTAATTTTTATCTATTTTTTAAAGTGTGACATGTTACTAAAAATTTCTAAAAGTTACCTAGTGATCTTGAATTCAAAATTGGATTTATTAAATTCTTAAAGGTCTGTGAGCTCCCAATTTGTCACTTGGGACTCGTAGAATTATTTTTTTGGAAATTTGCAATTTAAAGTTAAGAAAAATATACAAAAAGCCATAAAAAGAGTGTAGAACTAAAATAGGATTGTAACATACCCATTATAGTATTTGGTCTAGATTTGTGTTTAGACTTAGAATCCCACCAAACCTGGCCCAAAAATAGGTAGAAAGAATGAAACGGTTAGATTCGGAAGATTCAAGTCACACAGCCCCAAAAGGGCTAAATCCCACCATGAATGTGGCAATTCATGGCTAAGTCGGTCCGAGGGATCCACAACGAGGCCACTAGGTCGGGTCCTAGAATTAGGTTTAGAATTCCCCAAACCCCGATTGTTAGCATGCAGGAGCCACTGACGCAAGACCGGGCCCGTGGAGGAATCTACAGCCCAAGGATGGTGTCCTAGGGTAAATCCCATGCTAGGAGTCCAACGACAAAATCGACTCGCCAAGATTCCTCTATCTGCAAAAGATTCCTGCACCATCACTAGTTCAAGGAGATGGCCAGTTTCATATCCACTGACCAATTGTGCCAGGTAAGGAAACGCACCTGCACATCTTTCATGTGACCCCATGAAAGGTCCTGTGAAAAATCCCGTCATCTTCCGACTTGCAGAAGAACCTTTTGCAGGTGGTCAACCTTGGTAACCTCTAACGGGAATTTCATGGAAATTACCCAGGTTGCCAAAAAATCTCACTAAAAATTAGACTATCTTGTTTTATGTTAATAATGCGCTCCGTGAAGTTTCACAACATTCCGATAGCGGCAAGTACCCGAACAGGCGAGATTCCTCGGGAATTAAACATGTGGCGAGGTCCCCGCCACGTTGACCGGCATTTCGGGACCATATGATGGCGAAACGAAGTCAACCAAGAGTCCTTTCCGACTCTCCCACACCTACCGGAGACCCTAGGCTATTCACATTTCTCAAAATAGGAGACCCCCAAGATCTAGGATTTTACCACGATTTGGTTTTTAAAACTAAATCAGCCAACGATGGGTTTTTGGCCTCGGCATGGGGGATAAAGGAGTCTTGGACTGAACACGGTGATCTGGAGCCAATGGTGCAATCCGTTTGACGATTGGAGTAAATCTCCAAAAGTTAGGAGGCTGGTCCAGCGTAGATAGGTAAAAGTAATTTTTTAGGGATTAGGATGAAAATCTTTGAAGATGAGGATGAAAATCTAAGTTGATAAGGTTACCTTAGAACTCTTGAGGGAAGGGTGGGGCCTTGGAAACCTATTTAAGGTCCCCATTTTTCTCTCTAGAACCCCCCAAATCTTGTTTTGGGTCTGTGGGTTCAACTTCTGCTGGAAGATTTTGGCGTTTTAGCCAAGAAACCTCTACGGTGTTTTTTGAGCTCTTTTGGGCTCCATTGTTGTTAAAGTTCAAGCTTTTAAGTCTTTGTGGAGTCCTTCTACCTTATTGCATATGTTATTTGGCTTTTTTTCTTCTTGTTCACTTGGACTAACGGGTTCTTTTTGTTAAGTAGTCTTGGATTTATTGTACTAATCCTAAAGATATCCCCCACCGTACCTTGACGATGCCACTTTGGGGGGCCTTTAGTGTGGAGTTTTGAGTGTTTAAACTAACCCTTATTGTACTAACCCATGCATGCTGAGTGACACTAACCTGTGGAAGCATTATTGTGTTACCATGACCCCATTTGGAAACTAACCTTTGTTGAAAGTCGTGTTCACTGTGTGTGGGACCCCTATAGACGGCGAAGCTTTGAACTTGTGAGTGTCAGAAGTCCTAGATTGTGTGTAGGACCCCTATAGACGGCGAAGCTTTGAACTTGTGACAAAATTGGAATCTTAAAGTTTGTGTTAAAGGGTTAAGCGGCGGAGCTTTGAACCCCCAAGGTACCACCAAGTCCTAAAGTTGGTGTTAAACCCAACCTAGTGGCAAAGCTTTGGCCCTCCCCGGTAGTTCGTTCCAAAGTCTAGTTTCCAAGACCTTTGTGGAAACCTCCAGAGTTTAGCTTCCAAGAGATGTAGGATGTTAAAGGACTCCATTTGTTAAAGTCATAGCCATACCCTTGTTCCATAGCTTAGAAGCCAGTTTCCTTTAGTACTAGCGCCCAATTTCCGCACGGTCTAGCAACCCCTAGTTCCCCAAGTCCAGTTCAGCCCCAAGGTCCGATTAGTCCCCAAAATTTAAACCCAACACCGGGCCAGCCAGCCACCAGGCAGCCAGCCACAGCAGTCCAGGTAGGTTGGGGTTAGGCAAGTTGGGGTTAAGTTCATTTTTATCCTAAAAAGGGGGGGGGGGGGTAGGACTCTAAAAACTAGGGGGTTAGGGTCGAAAAGTAGGAGTAGAGTCCAAAAAACACAAAAGGGAAGGAGGGAGAAGAGAGTTGAATACCGCCATACCTGCACACAAAGGACACCTCACCCTCACAAACCAAACAATCCACTCTATACAATGGGGAAGGATTAGAGGGGGATGGGGTGAAATAGGAGAAAAGGTGAGAGAGACGATCAATGGTGAAATAGGCTTAGGATTAGGGAGACCTAGGGAAGAAGATCTTGGGAATTCCTAGTGGCCATTAGAATGGGGATTAGGATGACACAAGGATAAATGGCGTAAGAGGGTAGGAGAGACATTAAACCTCCTCGTAGTTAGAGTCTATAGTTGCAAGACGTCCATAGGTGTTGGGTGGAATAGTATTAGCGTAGAAGACAAGAGGGAGAAAGAAAAAGGAAGGAGGGAAGGAAAGAAGGAGTTTAGATCATACGGGTGTACAAACCTCCAAAAATAAGCGGTGAGCTTGAAGAAATTCAACCGAAACCAAGGACCACCATGGAGCACGAGAATGCGCATACGGACGTGGACGAACTTCTCTTCGATACCGGCAGTGAAGGGGTGAGTTTTTGAATTAATCTTTGGTGTGGTTGTTCCCGATTAGCTTTTGATTTCTTTCCTTAAATTTAGCCCTCTTCACGTGGATAGTAAACCGTGATAAGTAAGGAAAAAATTAGAAATAGAAGCTAAAATTGTAGAGTCAAATTTAGGAGTAAAGATTTAGAGTTAGTGATAGGAGTAAATATTTAGAATTAAGTTTTAGGAGTAAAAAAGCTAGAATTAAATTTAGGAGTAAAGATTTAGAGTTAGTTGTAGGAGTAAAAATCTAGAGTTAAATTTAGGAGTAAAAAATTAGAGTTAGTTCTAGGAGTAAAGATTTAGAGTTAGTTGTAGGAGTAAAAATCTAGAGTTAAACTTAGGAGTAAAAATCTAGGATTAATTTAGGAGTCAACCCCGAGGGTAAAAGTCAAACCATAGAGTCAAAATTGGAAGTAAAAGTTAGAGTTAGCACTCGAAAGTCAAACTCTAGAGTTACATTTAGAAGTTGGAAATTAGAGTAAGAACTAAGCTTAGGGTTAGCCCGTAGAGTTAAAACTTCCGAGAGAAGTGTCAAACCTCAACCAATAGTCTTAGAGGTTCATGGAAGGAACGTGAGGGTTCCCCTTTCACGTAGTTAGGGACGTTAGAAATGACGCCAACTACCCAGCCAACCCTAGACATAGGATAGATAGTTAGGAATTTAGGATTTTACTATCAATCCCGGTCATTGCAGTTAGCTTGTTAGTCACCCATGTATCTCTAGTAGTTTTGCTGCCATCCACGACACTTAGGAAACGTTAGCAAAAAAGATCCATTGCTTGGAAGGCACAGTGGATCGCACTCACAACACCCCTATATATTCAAAAGGTGGATAAAGGCATAGAACCTGGTTGGTGTTCGCCTAATTACCAAGGGTGGGTAATCTTGCGCCCATAAGGTGTAGCTTAAATCTCTAGTTTTTAATATAATTATGGTAAGAAATAACAAAATTCTAAATTTATCTCTTTTCTACAAGAAGAAAAATAACAAAGTACCAAATTTAAAAACATGCCTTAGAATCCGTATCCACCAAGTCTCTATTCTTCAATATGCATATTGTAATTATATCATGAGGTTGGCCTTGATCCATTTTTGTAGTATTTTTGTATACAACTTAAATACTGACTCTTATAATAAGGTGTATAAATTATAATTATAATCTAATTCTTTTCTTTCAACCTATTTCTTTCTACTTCCCCTCTTGATTTTTTAAAATTATTTGCAATATTTTTTTTCCTCTATTTTTTGGAATATTTTAGAATTGCAATCTTTAACTTCTAGTACTACCAATTAATTACTAATTATTCTAGAAATAAAAAAATTGTAATAACATAAACTTTATAAGTGCTCACTAAGTATATACTCAAGACCTTTAACCTTTATTTGGTCAATTGCGCATATTATATCAACAATCTTTATATGATACACAATCAAAATTGTATAAGGAAATCAAATTAATCTTCTAACTATGCACAAAGCTTTGAATTGCAACTAAGAATCTATACTTCTACTTCAAATACTTAGACTCTCAATACAAATCACACTCCTCACTTACTGTTGTTCCATAGCTAGTTGGCTACTCGTATATGGATTTTTCTCAAATTCCTTCTTCTCCTTTTTAGATTAGATTCTTCTTAAACTTCAAGTACATTTCTAAACTCCACAACTTTCATTCTACATTTTTAGTTTAAATGCATTAGATTTCACTTTGTATCAACTAATCTATTTAGCTCTCAGTTTGTATCAACCATCACAATTAACCTCATAGCAAATCCCAATAGAGGGTCAAGGTAGGTCTAGTTTCTAGCCTAGGTTCTTAGGCATAATTCTACCTTGGTGCTCTAGTTCATCCATAGGCTTTTATTCCTTTCTAAATTTATCCTAAATCCTTAGTTTTTTTTATTATCTCCTATTGTTAACTGCTTAATTCTTCTCTATGTTCTTTCTAAGTCCTATAAAAAATTTAAATATATTATTTAAAATATAAACATTTGCCACCTCAAATTAATGGACATTAGTTTTATAATAGACCTATCATACAATAGAATTTTTTTTTAATAGGCATTACATGAAGTCACAACTTAACCCCTAGGAATGGCCTATAGTTGTTCTACTAAATAACCCGGCTACCCAACAAACACAATATCATAGACCATCTAGTAGATCCTTTGTAATGTCCAATAAAGTCAATTTTAAGGTTGACTTTCAAATAAATTATCCCCATTTATGATTTTGGCGTATTAAGTCTCATTTTAGTAAAGTGTCTCAATTTGATGAACACATTTTCCATTATAAATTTAGATTTATAATTATACACATATTTATATTTATATTAGTTGGCACTAATGACCTTATTAGACAACAAAAGGGGCTAAAACTTGATATGGAATAAACACAACAAACGACGTAAAACATCCAAAGCTTCATCAAAACTTGATTTAATGTTAGACAAGAAAACTCTACAATGGCCTTTAGGAAAAAAATACAAGAAAACCATCTTAGATGGGCTACAATTTTTTTTGCTACCTCCAAAGAGAAAAATGTAACTACCAAAAAAATTTGATTACAAAATATGATTGACACAAAATCTTATGACTGCAAATATGATGAAAGTGAAATATGACTACGAAATATGATTGGGCACTCTCTAAACATCTTCCTCGTTCAAATTTTCTTTAGGCTATCTTTAAAGAAAAAAAATGTGACTACCATAGAGATATGACTGCAAAATATGATTGAAGCAAAAATATGATTGGCCATATGATTCAACATTCCCCCAAACATGTTTTGTATGAAGTGCTTTGGTATTCCCAACAAGTATATAGTATACACGTGTGAAGTACAAGGTCAAAAACCTGCTAAAAATCATATTTTTGTAGTCATAATTACTCATAAAATACCTGTTTTCTTGTAGTGACGGTAGAGAGTTAAGCTAGGACAGAGCCCTCGAGAGAAAGAACAAATCAGAAATAAAAGCTCAACATAAAACCAGACCCTATTCTACATAAAGTAACCACAAGTAGGATTCTCTAGGTGCCAAATGATGTCTTTGACGCCACATTTAACTACTTCTAGACTTTTAAGTGAATTCTGGACTAAACATTCAAATATCTCTAGATAATAACATCTGGAGATCTCTTGATGTTTGTGTAAATCTTTAGATGTTTTGTATTGATCTCCCAATGTTTTGTATAGATCTCTTGATGTTTTTCATTATCTCCAACTGACCAACTTTTTTTCTATTATTAATTCTGGACCCTTCAAAAGTCCAAAAGTAGTTAAATGCGGCACTTTGTCATGATGTAAACCAAAGAGTAGAATACAGAGTCAAGTATTGTTGATTTTACAAAGAAATTTGTATGGCTTGGTTAAGAATCTACCACTTTACTGCAAAGGAGATGGTGGTATGGAGCCATGTTGTCCTACCATGGTCAAGCATTGCTTCCCAAATTAGCCACTCTAACTTAGCCTCTGGCCACAACTCTTGGTTAAAAATCCATGCATTGTTCTACAACCAACAAAGCCACACAACCGAACCTCCAAATGATCTGAAATTCTTGAAGCATGTAGCCAACTTGCCTTTAAGAATGAATCCAAAGAAGCACCACCAACACGGATTTTTTTTCATACAAATGTGATCTTGTGAAGTGAAGCTGTTTAATTTTTTGCAAGGCCAAAAAAAAGGGGTTGTCACTTCAAATGCTAAAGGTCATTTCACACTATGGCCGTCTAAGTCAAGAGGTTGTGCCCAAACTATAGTCAAGAATTCAAAGAAATGGGCACTTAAATGGACTCTTCATAGGTATTTCTTTGGACTCTCAGCCAAAGTTTGGCTACAACTTCTCGACTTGGACAACTGTAGTATGAAGCCCTTAAAGGCCAAATCCAAAATCCAAACCCGTATTGTTTGACTTCAATCCTTTTCTCTCCACAAACAACAAATAATAAATGACAAGGAGAGAAATAATAAGGACAATTTTTTATTTCTTTAGGAAAAAAATTTGACGGATTCACGATTATAGTTTGGACAATCATTTTTAGCTAGGTAAGCCCAAGCTTTAGTCAAGAGTCTGTTGCCATGTAATTATTTTTTTGCCATATTGTCAATTTGGAGGGCAATGGCCTCTAGACTGTGCCATCTAGTCTGAAGGGTTGAGAGGCCAAGAGCCAAGATTTTAAAAATTTCTGGATTTCTGCAATCTAATTGGTAGAAATTGTTGGACTTTTGATCCCTTGCCATAGTATGATGTGGCCCTAATATCTCGCAATCTACATGGTGAAAATTTCTGAATTTTTTTCCACGTCTTCTCAAACTAGCATACTACAAGTTCCTACAATTATATGTATCCAATTTTGTTTTTTTCTAAAATTTGGTGTTTGTGCTAGAAATAGCAGTTTTGGAGCATTTTGGGTGAAAATATAGTTATGATCCTTTAGGATTTAAGAAAAGTATATCCAACTTTACAAATATATATAATTTATTTATAGTATAAAAGACACCTACTAATCTATTTTAATATATAGTTTGGATAGCTTAATTATATAATTAAGAAAAGAGTGGAGATTAAATTATTGAAAAATTTATTAACCAAAAAAGGTGCGTTTTATCACATCCATGAACAAAGAGTTAAAGACTTACTTCATATGGCTTTTAATTAGTACATAAATTAGAGGTTTTACCCCTAATTCTAAAAATTGTAGACTATATAATAGACAAAGAAGAAAAGAAGGAACTACTATAGTATGAGCAACATAAATTAAGAATCTTGGGGATAGCTCTACTAAGCATTAAGTCATAAAAGCGACCTTTTAAAAGCTGATTGTATTTTAGAGGAAGCTAAACTCCTTGCAACAATTTTAATAAATGTTTATAAAAAGGAAAATGGAATAGAAATCTAAACTATGCTGTTTCATATTTTTTGGGCCTTCATTAAATTAGTTACAAATTTTTGAAGCTAAAACACAATGGTCATTAGAAGCTTCTACCTCTTGAAATGTAAAGTGTTGGCACATTGATGATGCATTAATCCCTAAATGCCCAATGTTTTTTTTAGCTTCTAAAAATTTGCTCTAAATTGAACGAAAAGTCAACATTTTGATAAGTTGTATCATTTAAAAAAAAAATTGTAACCGTACAAATTCAACTAGACATGTTAGAGATTACATAGGAAAAGAAAAGAAAACAATATCAATTATGGATTGAAAGATTATAATGTTTGATCATGAGGGTGTTAAAACTGCAAAAGTGATTTGAAGTCTTTCAATCTTCTTTTGGCATGTCAAATTTCAAAAGTTGATCACCAAAAAAATGCAAGGATAAAGGACCTAACATGCATAACCTCAATCAATTTATGGCTTTTCAAAATCTACTCTACAATTTTTTTAAATGAATTTCTAATGCAATTTTTTCTCCAAGCTCTAGTATATTTGAGGTCATGATTATCAAGAGCCCTCAACACTATTGAAAGTCAAGTTTGCAATGGACATTATTGTACAAAATCTTTTATAAAAAATTCATAATTAATCATTTTCAAAATCCAATTTTTGGTGCTCAAACTAGACTTCAAAAAAAAATTCAAAAATATAAACTATTAAAAATAACAACTTGGTTAGGTTTTATTTAACTTCAAAATATTGTCAACACCAAAATTTGGTGCCACGTGCATTTAGGGATTAAAGAAAGCAAAATGTACATTTTTGTAAATGAATGCTTTTAGAGCATGGTTTATTTTAGGACATCCTACTTTATTAGCATTCCAACAATACACTCAGTAAGTAGAATAAACTTGAATCATAAAGTTATGTTTGGTGTACATTAACCCTTAAATGAATAAACAAGAGGCTAGGCCCTAAGGCTTGATTTCAAGTGAATTTTGACAAATAGTGACTTCAAGAATTTGTAGAATGTTTGAATTCACTGAACCAACTTTTATAGTAAATAAGGCTTGCCATGAAAGTTTTTAGTCTACAAAGTCAAATCTTTATTCTTTCATCAATTTTATATGCCATGACCACACAAACCTTGGGCAAGTAGTTTTATTTTTTCTTGAATTGCCCACTAGGCTAAGGAATGTTTTTTAAAGGTTTAGAGTTGTTTACCTAAGGTCCTACAATTACCTTTGAAACACACTCACTATTAGTGGGTGCTATAGTGATTGTAAATGAATAAGTAATGAATGGAGAAAAAACCCAATGATGGACATTATTGCATTAGAGCTCATATGAAGAAGTGTATGTGTGTTAAAAGCCCAAGCTTGCCTTCCTTTCAAGACACATGAATAAGTTAATTTCCTAAATTCTAATTATTTATAAAATCTACCTCGGCCTTGTGAGATCTCCTTTAAAACCCATAAAATTCCATCACCAAAAGAATTGAGTAGGAAGTTGGTTTCTAATTGACTAGAGGTGGAATAATCGAGCTCTTTGTAGTGTTCCTTTTCACCTTTTTAAGATTCAATGATTCCATTCACCAAGCCATCATCCATTTATGATACCATTTTCATACATTAGGTATTTAATTTTTGCTTTGAAACCTTCTAAAATGGATGGAAAAACAAAAAATTGTCATGCAAGAAGATTGCATATGTTTATTGAGTCATGAAGGTTAATAATTTTGGAATGTGATGTTGATTGATTGCAAGGATATTTGACAATAGTGATTGTTTCCTTAACATTTTACACACTAATATGAGTGGGATTGAATTATGAGATTGGAGGTGAATTTATTGGAATTTGAAGTGGATTGCTTGTTTATCTTAATCATTAATGTTCTGACATAATTCTTCCTAAGTATTCTCACTTTCAAATGAAGGAAAGGATAATTTAGATTAATAATGCACTTTGGTGGTAGAAAGATAATGACAAAAATGTCAAAGTGTTTAGTTGCAAAGGGGTGCTATGTATTTAGCAAAAAAGAGCATAGAATCTCTTTTGCAACCTTTATGTTTTAATAGAGACGTAGCAAATTTAGCAATTTGACACAATTTAAAATCCTTGACTTTCAAGAATTTTGCAACCTAATTTCATATTTAAACAACTATTGTATGTTGACTATGAAAAATAAATCTTGTTTCATCTTTGTTCATTTTTTTTGTACTTTCTATGCACACTTTGACTTGTCAAGATTGTAATTGGCCTTTGGAAAGTGGAGCCTAATTGGGAGCCTAGTTATGGGCCTAGTCAACTAAAAAAATTCATTAATTAAGTTAAAGCAATGAATCTAATATAGTAGTATTTTGGTAGCCATCACTAGTTGGATTATTTGAAGATCTTTTTTTATTTTGAAAAAGCTAAAGGGACAAACTTCTAGTTGAAAGATAGTAGATGAATAAATAGTCAAATTATATTAAAAACACTAAAATGGGTGAAAACTTTAACAATTAGTAAATGAGATTGTAGTGATAAATTTTTAAATTTTTTTAAAAATTAATTTTTTTTTCCAGTTAAATATAGGTTGGAATTTTTTAATATAAAACTATAATTTAGGGATTGTCAATTCTAGAGGGCCTAGTTGTCAATTTTTGTTGATTGACAACAACTATTGTCTTACATCTTAGAATGAACTTTGGATACGACAGTAGCAATATAAGATTCAATTGAGGCAAAAAATGAACTGACATGGCAAAAATAATCCCTTCTTATGGATCCTTATTTAAGTTATTTTTGTCTATAATTGATATTATATGCTTTTGATTTGAACACTAGTGACATGCATTTATTTTTCTAAAAATTAATTTGATTGAAAAAATTGAATCATTCTTTAATTTTTGATTTATATGAAAAAATAATTTATTATAGAAGGTAAGATTATTTTGGAAAAGAAATTGTAGCAAAAATTTATTGGACAATGTCCCTTGGAAAGGACTTCTACTACCTCAAGGCCTAAAATTGACCCTAACTGCAAGTCTTAATGCAAAGTTTTACCAATTTTACACTAACACAAAAATTTCTATTTGTACTGTAGGTTGTTGGTAAGTACAAAATCATCATTAACAAAAAAATCATCACATCTAAATTCATGCATGTATTGAAGACATTTTTTTGAGGATATACTAGGTTTAAACATTAGAATTTTGTGTCCATTTAGATACACCTCATACACCTATTACTAGTGCTTAGAAACAACCTTTCATTTTTGGCTACAATATTGTGCACTTTGTATTTTTGTATAAAAACATGTAAATTTTAAAGAACAAAAACCTCCATACACCAAACAAATATTAAAGCATTTTAAATAAAAAATTTAGGCAAGGACCCTTGTATCATATTTGATATCTTGTTTATTCTTATATGGATGTGGAGATCCAAAAGTGGCCAACGGATGACTTTCTAGATCATTGTAGAAATGTAGAAATGAAAAATGCACCTAGTACTTGGTCCAAAAATCAGATCATTTTTGAGTGATTACCTTAGTTAGAGGCCATCATCCTTCCAAATTTAAGAATATTGAAACTATCCATATACCTTTGGGTGGTTGCAAGAAAGACCAAACGATTTTAGTAGCGTTTTATACAGTCACTCATGAATCATGATGGGCGTACTTTAAAATCAGATTTTATTTATTTATAAAAAACATAAAAATATATTCAATGTATACACCTTTTAAAAAGAGGTACCCGAGGAAGGAAAAACATAGAAGAATTTTGTGAATAGGAGAACTATAAAAGTGCAAAAGCTCGAGAAAATAGGTACTTTGACATTTTAATTTGTAAAAAATAAATTTTTTTTTTTCCAAAGAAACTAAATTTTTTCCATTTGGAAGCACTTTATGATGAAGAAATTTTACAAAGATAATGATCTCAAAACCGTCTTCAATGTTCAAAAGTGTGCGCACAAGGGAATCCTATTAACATATATGTTGACAAAAAAAAAGCCACAATGTCCTTTAAGGCTGTTGAAGATCTACAAGATTAAAGCTGCCAAATCTTGCGATCTTACTTAGTTTTCCAGGAAGCACTAGAAAATTGGATGTTTTGGAAAGGGATTTTAGGGGTTGTTTGCATGGGGGATCTAACTAGATCTTAATCTCCTTCTCGTCCCAGGTGGTTTACATGTCCAAATTCTCATCCTGATTTCCAATATGGAGCTCAATCAAGTCCCTACCTTTCTCTACCCTCCTTGATTTTAGGTCTTTCAAGCCTGCTCTCCTTCCTATTAACTCGATTTATTATTTGTCTAAAAGTATCTTTCACTTGTCTCCTTGTCTCACCTATTCTAAGACTTATTTCTGTGCCCTGCCTCATTCATTTGTTGCCACATGCCACTTAATTCCAAACATTAGGAAAGAGGTGGATATTTTTTTATTTAGAAAACCGGTGCACTTCCGGAAGCATGATGTGACGTGAACAGTACCTCACATCTTGGTGCCCGGAGCTCCACCTCCGGCCCGGTCCAAAGCATGCGAATAGCACCTTAGGGCCGTTTGGGGTTCACTCTGCAGTGCACTCTACCTTGTTCAATAGGGGGGTAGCCGATGCTGAATAGACAGACAGGGGCGTCTCCCTGTTGTGGGATTTTGCGAACTCTTGAAAACTAGTCATGTGCACTTACAATTGGATCTACACATGATATGATTATTGAAACTTCAGTTTGGTTTGCTTCTTGATCTCTTGAAAATTCAAACCACAAAGGCTTTGTAACATCTGCAGGGATCTCCCTCCTGCACACCAGATCCTCACTGCACCACAAGCGTCCGACTCATGATCAAACACAGAATGATTTACACAAGCTACTGTAGTTACGAAACAGACCCGCTCCATGCCTCCAAACGGAAATGAAATGAACGGACTCCAGTAAAATTCAAACACACGATGACATTGGCATTCTCAAGTCATATGATCTGTCCACGAAATATACTCGTACAGGAAACAGAAACGGACGCTCATGAATGTATTAATCAAATTGTACAGAGATAATTAACCTGGGCCCAGCCGCAGTTGAACGTCGAACTAGAGAAACTACTGCAGTCTGTAGGTTCCAAGCTACTTCTGGTCATCATCATCCCACTCTCTCGGAACCAGTTCCCGTGCCGACTTCCTCAGAGGGTCCTGGATAGTCTGGGTAATCGTTTGTTCCAACTCCGCCTCCATGTCTCTGATCTCTGTTTCTATATTTGTAACAGCAGCATGCGAGAAGGCCAGCTACTAAAAGAAACCCAAGGGGTCCACCAACTGCTCCCCCTATCACGGCCCCCCTATCTGGTCCCGAGTCTGTAGGTTTGCATGAACCACAACAGCCTATGTTTATGTCCGGTGATTTTGCTCTTGCACAAAAAAATCCTTGCACGTCGGCACTGTCAAGGCCTGGGCATGCATCCGTCTGCACACAACCATAGCCACACAGCCACATGCTTTAGAGGAGACCAATATGCAGCATGGAAGCGACAATATATCACAGGGAGTTCATATCGCGTTCCAGGTGTTAATCACAGGGCGCTTATTTCAGTCTTTGGTGTTCAATCCCCCGTGAGTCTCACTTTCTTCTGTGTATGCGTGATTGCGACACCTGTAAAAGTTTACAAAAGTTTACTAATTACAATAATTTGGGACACGTGTTGCAATCACGCATACATAGAAGAAAGTGAGACTCATGGGGGATTGAACACCAAAGACTGAAATAAGCGCCCTGTGAATTCCTGGTGAGTGTCAAAATTCCCTGTGTACGCGTAGTTGCAACATGGGTCCAAAATACCTGTAAATAGAAAAGTTTTTACAGGTGTCAAATATTAAAGTTCAGTGGAAATTTTGACACTCACCGGGAATTAACACCGGTAACGCATTATGTAACTCCCTGTGTATGATATGAAACGCGCAGACGGGATTAATCATTGAAAGCCGAGCGAGCTTTCATGATTTCAAATGACCAATCCCATTGATTATATTGTGAAAATTATATTAATTCAGATGGGACAAACTTAAATACCACCAGAATACGGTAGTCAAGAACTGATTGCATGCGTTGGGTCAGAAGTATGGCTCCAATCCTTCCCAATCTTTTGAGATAAAAATTTCAACAACTAGCAATTTGCTATGTACTTTCACAATCACACCAAAGCATTCATTATTTTGATACAACATATTGAACTACTGAAGGGTCTAAGTTGCATTATTAAAGGTTCTAAAATCACATATTCAACAATAGAAATTTATTCAACTATTTACTAGAATTGTTACAAAGTATAATACTAATTATACTTTATTTGTTATCGTTTACATGTGGAATAGTATTTGTTTGAATTTGATATGCATACAATGCTATGGAGAGTTAGAATGATGTTATATAAATGTTTTCTTAACATTAGATACATTTTGATTAGATAGAATGATGTGTACTTGATGCATTTATGCTTCTGGATTTTTGTATTTTTTTCTTCAATTTTTTATATTTTAAACAATAATTTATGCAAATAGATTGCAATATTTTCAAGCATTTAAAATTCTCAGTTGTTGATCTTGTACATGGATTTTTTTGCAACTACTTTTCAACAAGACAATAAATTAGCTGTACAAGTTTGAGAATGATTTATTTTACAATTTAGAAGGACTCATAGGTGTAGGGGATGACTATTTGGAGGAGTGGATGCATACAAAGGATCCATCATCCTAGATTACACAAGTCTTATCAATAATGGAACTTAGAGCACAAGTTGTATAGTTAAAGACTTAAAGGGCTTATTTGCTTGAACTAGCCTTGACTACACAATGATATGTGCAAGGTAGTCGATACATGTTGTGCTTTTATTTTTCTGTCACAAGAAACCTCATTGCATCGTTCTTTAGCAATGCGATTTGTTTTCTAGGGTCATTGTTTCCATGTCTAGGAACCTTCTGCATTGATTCTTAAAGTTAATACTAGACTTGGTCTTAGTCTATGTAATTTTAGTTTTGTACAAATGATGATTTCTCTATGCAGTATTATAATTGTTGCTAAAAACATTTGTCCTGGTTTGTATATATTGTTGTTGTGGAAAAAAGAATGTTTGCCTATATTAGTTGGATAACAATTTTGTAGGCTTTTGTGGATGGTTATTACATGTTATTATAGAGATGTCCATTACTCCACAATCATGCTACCCGAAGTTTTTGTCGGAGATTGAGATGCATCCTTTCTATGTTTGTTTATGCTTTAAAAATTGGGTGAATTGACATAAAGTGAAATGAAAAATTGTCAAAGAATATCAATTGTAAAATTCGTATGAGAGCTTTTGTATTTATGTACTTTGTAAAAATGAGTGTCAATTGTGGATGATTATATGATTTATTTTTTGAGCTTCTTATTTTAAACTTTAATTTATATAATGAAATTGGATTGGTTGCAAAAAAATTCTTATCTTTAGGTGTTTGGTTTATTGCGTACATTTTTGTAACCCCTTTCTTTCAAAATAAGTGTTATAATTTGACCTCATATTCTCTTAAGGTTGTTTTGAGTAGGTCATCATATGGAGTCTTTTCTAGACTCTCCAACTTTATTTAGATTACAATGAATGCATGCAATATTCTTCATTGACTATATTGATACAAAATTTATGCTTTTCTGAATTTATGCTTGTATGACATAGTCAATGAAATTGGTATCAAATGTTTCCAACAAAACTTAGGTACTCCACAACAATTGAAGGTGCCCATAACATACTTACATGTAACATGGTACACTATTACCATAGAAGTTGCTTATAATATAGGTACGTATGACATAGGCACTTGTAATATAGGTAACTATAATATAGATACCGTTTAATCATGAAAAGTGCCTAAAATATTCTTATTAAAAAATATTCATTCAAAAGATATTTTTTAATAAGAATATTCTATCGTTTAATCATGGAAAGTGCCTAAAATTAAAAATTATGCTTGCACATAAAATAAAATAAAAGGTAATAGGCATCATTTCACAATTAAGCCAATATTCATTCAAAAGTAAGAAATGAAGTGACCATAATGCACTTGATAGTATAAAATTCCCTCATATTAAGTGCAATATGACTCCTATTCTTGTACAAAACCTAAGTTCCAATGATGGCTCAAACCTCTTTTTAGCTAATTTTAATTTGTAAAACCTATAGAAGATCACTATAAAACATATTATGCATGCGTGTGATGTACTTTATAAAAGAATGATTGCTAATTCCACTTAGTCTTACTAGTTTAAAACTTCCAATGAGCATTACAATTTATACAAGTAATAAATGTAGTCATAGGTTCATCAGCACTTCTAGTTTGCATCTGAAAATAGGTGGTTTTTCTTTGCAAACATTTGTGGCATTTGAACTGATCAGTAGAAGCCATTGCATGTACACCTCGTTCACACTCAAACAAAGCCTTGGCTTTGATATCTTCGGTTTCTTTCTTCCTATGATTACTTGCCATATCATCACTTCTCATGGTGACTATGGCTTCTGGTTTGATTTTACCCAACAAGATTTGTCGTCTGAAGTCTGGGTTCTTATCATCCTTGATGTTGAACATGATTGACCTACACCATAACCCCCAAGTGACCAAATTTAAGGTGGTTCTACAAAGAATAACAAGCATAAAACCAAAATCAATTTGTCCATAAAATATGCAAAGACTTTACATGAATAAATAAGAGCTTTGGTTGCTTGTGTAACTATCCCTAGAGCATTTTTCTTACAATCATCCAAAATTCTCAATGAAATATGGCATGGAATATTGGATTTTCATCTCTTTATTGCACAAATGACATATGTTGATGGTTTATGTTCGAGAAAAAGTATCATTAAAGTCTAATTTTATTTAAAATCTTATATAGCATATAGTTTATGCTATAGATGTTTTTTTGTAAAGGCCTATGCCATAGAGGTCTATCAATTAAGTTTGTCAATACATATAAAATTTCCAAGTTGAATTTCACATTGCATATTTTGTCCCATTAAAAACAAATTAAGTGGTCAGTGGAACTAACTTTTTCAATACCATATATAACATTCTTGACCAAGTTTGGAGCCTCCTACCAAACCTCAACAAAAATCAAAGTGCAATTTGATGGTTCAATAATCAAAGAATTTTGCTCATGGGGCTCCATTTTCTCAAGGTTCAAGGTTCCGGAGCTTTACCCTAAGAATCCCTAGCATTTGGGAAGTTTAAAAACATCATTGCTTTTGAAGTATTATAGGTCTAAATGTCACTAAGGTATAGAAATATCAATTATATAATCTTGTAATGTACGTGCTATAGATGACGTGAATCAAATTTGGAGTCATTTGGCCACCTAGATTGCAAAATTATAATGTTTTAGTGTTGAAAAAGGATGCTGAAATTTTCCTAGCAACACATTGGAGGTGAAATTTGATTTCTAAACCTACTCAAATGAAAAAAATATAAACTATAAAGTGCTTTAAAATCAGCATACAAACACATTGATAAAAGAAAATATCATTAAAATGACTCATTGTGTCTGCAAAATGGCTTTGAAATGTCAAAAGTTGCAAAAAAACATATTTGGTTGAACCTCCTTCTACTAAAATGCTTCTTATACACTCATAACTTCTTGAATTGATATGAAATCTTAATCACACAAACTAGAATAGTATATATAACTTTCTTTTTTTAAATATTTGAAACGGACATTGTCTGAAGAAGAAACAAGCCGCCAAAATTCAATACATTCCCAAACTGTCCGGATTTTGAACTTGGAATGACTCTCCAAACATTCAAAAGAGCTTGGATTGACATGAAAATTTCATTGCAGTAACTAGACTTCAAGGAGAATCTAATCCAAAAGATTTGAAAATGAACATTGGATGAAGGAGATACAAGCCCCCAAAGTTGCAGCCATCAAAATGCAGTTTCAATTGGTGAACTCAAATTGAACTTATGAACTTCGAACGGCTCCCAAAAAATCTGTACATATTGGATTGATTTGAAAATTTTACAGCACAAACTAGAAGAGAAAACTCAGATTTCCCAATAAGTTTTATCAAATTCAGACTGACATCAAATGCAAAAGTTACAACACTTTGAATTGGACTTCCAAACTATGTGGGGGTGAAAACACCAAAGAGTTTTTGTTTTTGAGAGGCCTACAACCTCTTAAGCTTCTCTCTAGTGGTTTGTGGGTGGATGTTGGCTTGTGGTGCTGTGATTTAGTCGCTTGTCAGTTTCATTTTATTGAGTTGTTGAAAAAGAAAAAAATTATCGCCGGGGACTTGTCATCTGTGTTTTGTTCCTTTCATCTATGAGAATTGTCCATTTGTTAAAATAAATTAAAAAAGAAAGAAAGAAAGAAAGAAACTGGCAAAACCTGTATTTGGCCTTCTCCTTCCCTTTGGAAAGGCCGAGCTGGGCAAACATCTCATTCTCCACCGCCACCGCTACCTCCACCACGTTGACCAGCTTGGCCTTCTCCAAATCCTCCCCAGTAGCCTCCTTGCCCACTTTGGCCAGCGCTTCCACCAACATCTCTCGAATCCTGTCCCTGGCACTATCGCCTGGCGCTTTCGGAATGGGCCCGAAGTTGAGGTCCGATGCTCTGCACTCCGGATCCGCGGGGGAGCTCGAGGACATGGTGCTCGTGGACACCCCGCTCGCAGCTTTCGGTGCCGCTGTCTTGGTCACTTTCACCTCCATCTTGATTTGGGTGATTTTGGTGCTCTTGATTTGGGTGACTTTGGTGCTTTTGATTTGGGTCACTTTGGGTGGGGGAACTGGAGGGGAGACATCGGCGGGGTCGAGAGTCGAGAGATTTTTCTTTGGGGCCAGTTTCTTGCTGTTGGAAGAGTTGGCTTCTGTTGCGACCACCTTTCTCCAATCCTGCAACAGGTCTTGCGCGGACTTGGAGATTTTCATGGAGGAGTGCTTGGTGAGCTTCCGCAACCGCTTGCCTACCTGCCATCTTGGATTGCTGGAGTTACACTCAATCCCTCTTCACTACCACCTCAAAAATGACGTGCTCAAAAATGACATGGTAAAATATCCTGCGCCGTTGTCAGATTTTCATTGACAAGTATATTCAAACTATGTCCTGGTGAAACAGTTGGGAAACCTTAGTGGGAGGATTGAAGAGGCTTGGGTGTAAGCGTATGCTCTTTGAATTTTCATAAACGAACATTAAACTGGAGAGTTGTCATGTTAGAGAGTGTTTCAGAGTAGTCATTGACTTTCGTTGTTGGCGGTTCTCATTGAAGGACAACATTGGTCACTTGGGTCACTTGCATTATTCAACAACTCACTTGCATTATCCAATGTTGGAAATTTTGACCTGTGGATAATAGATTTTGGTGTTGAAAACTCAATTCCACTCATCGTAATGCCTTGTGACTGGACACTCCACACTGGACACTTATAATCCGATATCAGAGAAGATGCAACCTCTTATTGGTCCTCCCATTCCATTGTTGGAAGCACTCAACATTGAACACTTACATCAGTAGATGGGGTGTCTTTAGTGACAGATTTAGCTGAAACAAATGTAGCCTGTTGGTCTAAATTTGCTGAAGGTTAAGACTAACGACTGCAAAAATAATCCACCCCCAGCCGTTTCCGTGGGGAACATCTTTGCCTGTCTTGCTAATAATGTTATGTGAAACCCACTAATGATTGTCACCAAGTTTGCATGCTCTGTTTCTAGGGTAGTGGAATAACGGAATCCTATACATGAGTGCTGTGCAGAGTAATCTTGGGCACTTCAATTGTGTGTATTTAAAATTGAGATTCGTCCAACTCATAACAACGTCATGTACTGCAGATCATTTCGAGATTCTGAACAACATCATTATAACGTAAAACGGTCTACATGGTTTCGTGCAGGACCATAGAAAACGTGCATACTCTATCGCTACTTCGACCAACTGCAGTGAACAAAGGGAGGGCAAGACTGGTTGTTCGTGAGTGACCACTTGACCAAGAAACGCACTTGGAAACCTTCAAAAGATCACAAAACGCCTACCAAAAATACTTCAGACATTGCACCAATGTATTACAAATGATGCTCACAAAACGCAAGGCTCTGCATGCAATTGCAAACCAAGGGAAAGAGACCGAAAGTCAGGGTACCTGAGTGGACAAGAGAAGAGCAGTGGAGACTTCCACTGCGCCGATGGCTTTCAATGCATCTGTGCACCGTGTTTCCTCGCTCGCATCCACCACGGCAGTCCCTTCTTCGTCATCCTCAAGATTACACGCCTTCCGTGCAGCTTTGCTGGCTTTCTCAAACAACTCCAGCAGCTCCGCCTCCGCCATGCTCACAACTACTCTTTCGCCCCAAAATTGCAACAGCCCCACTTGTGTACTGGCTGTTGCCTAACCTGCACCAGGGGGCGGCATTTTCATGGAGAGGTGAAGGCAGGACAGGGAGAGGAAAACACCAAAGACCACCCTCCTTGGCATGCCAAGGGAAGGAGGCAGCGCCAACTAACTTCTTGGCTTTTCTTTATATAAGCATGGGTGGATTAGTTAATCAGGTCCGGAAGGTGCTTGGGTCTATAACTCTCGTCGTCACTTTTGGAATCCCAAGTGCTGGGGTTACAAGAACACAAGCGGAGCTTTCTAACTTCCTCACGAATGTGGAGTGTAGTCGCAACCATATTTTGGGTTTTAATTTTGGGTTGCGGGATTCACTGAGGAGTTGCGGAAGTCTGCAACGAGATGTCTGACTTACACTTCCCGTTTTTTATACCCAGCGTGGGAGTTATTATGCTGGCTCTGAGTATGAAGGTGGTTGCAAGGCGAGAATATTTCTATTCATTATCAACATGCACAAGATTTGAGATGAAACGAGCAGCTACGTTGGAAGAGTCTCTGGCACCCTATAATACTGGCCCGCTTTTTGAGTAACGTAGCAAACTTAATGTTCATATTCAGTGTAGGTGTAGCTTTGGTCAAAACAAGGCCTCCTTCCTTTGGATCAAATGTAGTAGATGTAGGTCACAGCAAGGACTGTCAGAGTGCACATTTTCAACTACGAGAATCTATTCGTTCTTTCCACTTTGAGCCCTGCGATACTCTGGGCCCCAAATTCTCATGAGAATACGTATATTCGCAAATTCTCACTTTTGAAGTCTCGTTTGAGAATCACCTCTTACCGTATTGCAGAATGCAGCTGTTGCTCTGTGATACCCCCTAATTGGGCTTATGGAATTACCTCCCAATTCCTAAAGCATTCATTTAAATGAAAATCCAGGACTCATCAAATAGCTCTGCATAGTCAGGAACATTTGTGGCTCCATATAGAGAATATTGAGCCCCACTGAAGACTGTCAAACAGGTGATACAGTGAAACGGGCAAAGGGACTCGGAAATTTACCGGATGTATGAACACGAAAAGGAAACAAAATTTACTTGATAAATATGATGTTCTCATCGTCATTAAAATCAAGATCCCTAAATTCCTCATCATCCCAGTCGATAACATCGTCATCGTCTGCTGCTACATTTTTGTTGGAAGCAGCTTTGGAAGACCCTTTCGTTTTCGTCTTCTTCTTCGGTTTAAAATTAATTGGCGTGTCATCCTTCTCTTTGACATCTACATCAAAATCATCATCGTCATCTACGGGAGTAATGAGCTGGCTTGGAGAATTATCTCCACTCTCCTTCCGTTCCCGGTCCTGCTTAACCCTGTCGAGAAGGTCGAGTACCTAAACAATCCAGTGTCAAATTTAGCATCCCATCAAATGTATCTCAATCTGAAAGAGGTAGTAGCAAGGAACTAAACAAAAGCTAATTAGGGAAGAATGTATCAGCATATCAAGAAGCAGACAAACCTTTGTGCTAATGCTGTGAACTGCCAGAGAAAATGCTATACGATAGAATAAGGTACCGATTCCATATTAAGAGTCACTTTAGATTTGCACTGATAAAAGCATCAAGCTCAAGACAACAAGCTTAAAATTTAAACCAACAATGATGCGCAGCTAAGGGAGAGATTACAAGCGTAAAATAATCACTTTCATGTAGGACAAGCGTATATGATGGAACAATGTCCAATCGAGGTAGCTGGGAACTTGATTATCTCGAAAAAAATAGCATGCCCCATAGGAGCCGTGTAAGCGCCACCTCTTAATGCTCATTCTTGACGTACTTGGATTAGTGTAAATTCTCCATTAAACAAAATGAATAAGAAAGACTTTTGCACCAATCAAGATGTAAGATTTCTTCTTATCTCAAGCTTGATGCTTCAACCTGTGCAATCTTAAGTGACCCTGAGAACAATAAAGATAGGGTCAAAAAAAGCTTACTCTGCTTCCTCTTTCCAAAGATTCATCTTTCACAAAGCGAACCTCTGGCGTCATACGTAAACTCATCCGCTTGCCCAAACCCATGCGCACATATTTCGCTTTCGACTTCAATCCTTCCAATGCTATCTCCTGCTCTCTTTCGTCCCCATAAATAGAAATAAAAACCTTCGCAACCTGCAGGTATTCGAGTAATGAGTCTCTGCCAGGGGTAGTCATCGAAAAATCGTTCCACCAGACACATTTTAAAACGCCAGTGTAATAGGTTCATGACTTCACTGAGAATAAGATTGTAAATATAAAAACTGATATGGACTTGATCCCATCTCCCATCTCCTATATTGACCCTTGTTACCAACATAAATTCATGAATTCATAAACTTGCTTGGCCTCCTTAGCAACTGCTGTAAGCATGTCTTGGCTAAAATAACTACGCACACTGCTCTTTGAATGAAAATGGGGTTGTCTACAGTCACCTCTGGTGGTCTACAATCTCCCAATTTGAAATGGCATAAGAAAATCCATACAGTGATAAGAAAAAAATGACCCCAACAGATTTGGTTTATGTATTCAAAGTGATCTCCACAGCTCTATTGTGATCTCCCAAAAACCACCCTTCTACATGTATTAAATGCTTAAAGTGACGCACATAATATCCTCTTACCTTAAACTTCGCCCATTGTTAAAGAAACAGTGCTCTAACCCCGGACGTCCGGTACTCGTCAGTTTCATTGCACGAATTTTATAAACCAAGCCTCAAAAACATCAAAGGGAGGGAGTGCAAGGAAAAACCTGCAAGTCTTTAGAAATTTCGACATCGCTGATAGTGGCCATTGACGACAGGTACATATCAGCACCGAGACCAGACTCTGGGACAATAGCCTGTTGTAGCACGGTATCATGTAAAAGCATATCAGCTAACTCCCTATGTATCTGCTGCTGCACCATCTTCACACGCCTCGGATGTGCCATACAAACTACCTGCTCACGCTCCCCAACACAACAACACACGGTTAGAACGAGCTGTAATTCGTTACTTGGAATTAGAACCAGCCGTAATGCAAAGCTGGATTTGAATCCGCGATTCGGGTCAGCTTGCGACGTCTGCAACCTCGAAGGTAGTAGGCCGGATGTAATCACTAGATTCCAAAACTGTCGTACTTTTCTATAAAAAAAACTCAATCCAGCCACCGTTCCAAGTGACCAAAATATCTGTGAACACTGATCTTTGAATGGAAATGAGCTTGTCACTTCCAGTGTTTTATAACCTCCTACTTGAATGGTTGCATGAGAAATTCATATATAGTGAGAAACTTTTGACCTCATGAGAGTTTGGCACTTGTACCCAAAGTAGTGTCTCTAAAAGGTCTACTGATCTCTCAATGAAAGCACACTCTTACATACTGGTTTAAATGCTTACATTTGGATGCAAATAGGCTCCCCCACCTTAGAACAAACATGCATTACACATTCCCTCTGAAGTTGCCAAACGGCAATATGCGTCGCCGTGCCAAAAAAGAAAAAACTGTTCTACTGCAGAGGTATTCGTGAAGGAGAGGTTAGGGAGGGACACTCATAATTACCAGTGACCCAAGCTGCCCCCCTCAAATCTTATACAATAGGTACATATGTACCAGTTATGAGTATCGGCTTGAACCTTTATAACTCTTGCGTATATCAATAAGAATACATTCTTTGGTGCATTGCAATCTCTCATAAGACAACTATGCTCAGCACATAAGGTGTCGCTCTTAGGTGGGACTCCCTTATCCCATTCAAGCCCATGAGAAGCAGACAGCGAGAAAAACGCAACCAGACGAACACATTAGGGTTGAGAATTCACCCATGAAATCACGTACCAAATTCTTCCGGCTCGTCACAGGCACCTGGTGCGGCAGCCTCGCGGCGGACGAAGAAGAGCAAAGACCCACGTCCCTTCTTCCCACGGCACTCATCACCACGGCCGTCCTCGAGGCCACCAACATGACCGCCATCGCTTCTTCGCCTCTCAATATCCCACCACCAACGAAGAATTGCAACCCCACAATCCAGAGCAATCTCAAACGAAGCAGGAGAAGAATCTTCTCAAAAACTATCTACAACAGCGCATTGCCATCATCATAAAATTTACAATTGTCTCAGCAGCAACGACCTCGCAACCCTAAAACCGTGATAATCACTGATCAACTACACGTAGACTCAGCTAACGTAATTCAATGCGTGTATCCTCTTCCTTCTCCTGTGAAAAGTAAGGTTTGGTGTGACGATAGAGAAGTTGAGAATAGACGACGTGATCGACCTGCAACCGAGCGGGAAGAAAATCAGCGAGAAGCGAAGAACAATCTTCACAATTTCACACCAAGGTCACCGACATCTGCAACAATTGTACGAGGAACTTCAAACCGACTCAAGGAAATGCAATGGATACTTCCAATTAGAATTCCAAATCACACCTTTTTCTCTCTCTCTTTACGAAACATTAATAAGAAACGAAACCGCAAAACCAAAATGCAGAACAGGAACACCCAAATCGCATCAGCACAGACCAAGCTGCTCTTATCAACGACCAGGTGACCGAGGTGAAAGTGCAAGAGCACAACACTGAAAGCACAAAATGGATCCGGGTATACGTGTGTCCGGAACTCCGGGTATCTGTATCGAAGAGGCGGGCAGGATGATCTCGTTCGTTTGAAGGATGATTTGCATCCATACCTCTACTTATAGACTTGCAATTTTAGGGCCCAAAATGTGCACGACTAAATGGAGTTTTGTAACGTGGTGAAAGTCAAAAGTGCCAGTGACATTATCCCAGTAAGGTAGTGTGCTCTAAAAGCGCCCATCTTCTTTAAACCGTCCCTATTTTTAGGTGGAGAATGGAGATGGGGTAATTCTTAAATGGACTAGTTTAGCAATTGAATGCATTGAGGAAAAACTGTTTTTCTATTGCAAGAGCCAATCATTGTCTTTGATTTCCGCACATCTCTTTACAAGTTGCAAGTGGACTGATTTTGGAAGACCTATGTTCACAAATAGGTGTCTATGTCCTGAATCTTTGAAAATTTATAAGTAATTCAAAATTGTTTGAAAAAATACAAAACCACTTGTGTTAGGTTCCACATATATTTTTCTTTCTTTGAAAAATGATTTAAAAAAAAAATTGTCTACAAAAGTCTGTGGAAAAGGCGGACCAGCCCTTAAATGGTCGCTTTAAGAGCATACTACCTTAAGGACACCAAGGACTCACAGTGTCCAATGGATGACCTTCAAGAAATTGGAATAAATAAATATTGCACTTGGCATTCTCTAATATGCATTATGTTTGTATGTTATGATGAGATCTCTGGAACTATGATTGTATTCATGGTATTATTAAAAAGCTCTTTGCAAGAAAGGGTGCATGGCTTTGTCCCATAGCATTTGGACCTATGGTGTGAAAGTTATTGAACTTTAAATTTTTTATGAATTAAATTTTTTGAAAATTATTTTTATTTTATTATATTATATTGTGAAAACCACACATGGCATGCAAGTCTATACCTAGGCATCCTCCAGTCACATTTTTAGTACTATCAGAAAGGTCTCTACAAGGAAGGGTACATGGGCTTTGCTTCATGGCATTTAGACCTATGGTGTGAAAGTTTTTGAATTTCAAAATCTTTATGGATTAAAAATTTTGAAAATTACTTTTATTTTTATTTTAGTTGTAATAATAGCACAAGGTATACAAATTTTTATTAAAACTATAGATTAAATGAAAAACAAAAGCATGACTAAATCATAACAAAAACTGGGCCAATGGCACAAGGCTATACTAGTGACATTAGACAAAATATATTGCAGTTGTGGATTGGAATCAAAGATTTTCAAAAAGGAAGACTCCTAAAAAGTTGAAAATCAAATACAAAATGTAGCATACACATTGAAAGATTTTGAAACTTCAGTATGACTATGAGGTCATACAATAAGGTAGGTACACCCAAAACCGCCACTTTTTTCTATTGAGCCTAGTTACTATTATTAGACTAGTCAAATTTTCAATTGTTCTTGTTGGCAAATAAAAGGAGGTTCCAACGCACCAGAGAACATGACATTTGGATACCGTATGCAAAAGTTATTAAGGAACAAAGTTAGGTTCTGAAAGTGTTTCTTCCACATAGGTACAGAACTGATTTAGGAGATGTACACATAGTATAGATGGCGGTTTAAGGTCAGTGGCACATTTGGGGGTACCTACTACCTTACTAGTAGTGCTCATAGGGCTCCATCCAGGTTTCATCGGGTCAAATATCTAAACGAGGCATTGAGTTATAGTTATAGCAAAAATTTCATTATCAATGTTAAAATTACAACTTTCTAAAAACAACACTCATCAAGCATATTATCCACTTCGTGTTCCGAGAGTCGGGAAGATACCTGTGCGATGGAAGGAAATCTCCGAAAAGGTGTTCAGTGTAATCTTGTTACTGCTTGTAATTCTCTGACCATTTCTTGAATCAATTGGAAGTCTGACTTTGTGGGAAGAAATCATGTCTCAGGTGGACGGGCTGGTTCAGTTTTGCTTCCTCATTTTGCGGGGAAACAAACTTCGTTGTCATTGTGTATGAAAAAAAAAATGAGCAATGTCTCCGTTGATGTGGAGCCATACCAATGACGAGGACAATTGTGGAAGACATGGTAACTTATATGAATCAAATACTAAAAGAGAATGAAGAGGACTCTGTAGGACCCCAAAACGTTGTCTTTGAATGGAAAAAAAGGATCATTCATCAAGAGGAGAGGATAGGAGTCTATGGAACTGTATTCAACATCCAAAGAATGTCACGCAATCCAAAAACGGACTTTTCATTCCAGGGACTGAGAGACTGCTTTTGTATTTATGATAAAAATTGTGTGATAATTTCATGTGGAAAAAGTTCGACTCCGTCAACATGACTGGACTGAGTGGAATCATGAGTCCAGTCTACTGAACAAATAGAATTGATTAGAACAAATAACAGAAATACAGGATCACTCTACTGTACAGTACAGTACTATTCTCAGCAGCATCTCACTCCAGAATTTCTATGTTTTTATTTTTATATTTGGGCACACTTGCAAGGAATTTACTCAAGCCAGAATTTTTGTGCAACAGGGAATCCAAACCTTTTCCCCAGATTCTTGGCAACTCCCATAGCCAAGCTTTTGCCTCCGGGAATGCCTTCTTCTCCATAGCCCAGCCTTCTTCATCCAACCGCCAGCTTCCTAGAATTTCGAGCTCTTGAACACACGCAGGATTTAAATTCTGGACAAGTCGGAGCTTCCTTCTCGTCCCTTGGAAATCATTCTTCTACAAATCTTTTCCAGGTAAGTTTTGCTATCAACTAGCCATTTCCAAATTTCGTACTTGGAGAACGCATCCTCTTGTTGCCGCATCCTCTTACTGACCTCAGGGCTCTTGAAGGGTCGACTTGCAGCGGGATTTTCTTTGGTAGTACTTGACTCGCTGGGAATGAGTCGTGAATTGATTGATTGGTTTCTGATCCGTGACCCATTGATGGCCTTGATTGTTGCTGCATTTGTGCTTGAATGACGGTTTTTAGAGCAAGAGCACGAATTGTGATATATAAATTGCTTGTTGCTTTGTGCAAATGCTTGTTGTTTTGTGCAGAACTTGATCCATGGCGCCCTTGATCAAGACGCCGCGGGCGATCGTGACCGTGGACCCCAACAAGCGTCCGTGGGAGCAGAAGGTGGCGCTCCACAACCGGTGGCACCCGGAGATTCCGACCGTGGGGACGGTGGAGGAAGGCGAGGTGTTCCGTGTGGAGACTGTGGACTGGACCGGCAGGCAAATTGGAAACAATGACAGCGCCGAGGATATGAAGAACGTCGACCTCACGTTGGTAATTAATTTGGTGTCTCTCACTCTCTGACTCTGGCGAACTCGGTCAATCGCAATTCAATTAGTAGTGGGGTTTAGCCAATTCCATCGTTCGACAGAATGCACAATTGCATTTCCGCAACAGCGGAAATTGAAGTAAGGATTTCCAACTTTGAAGACGGATCTTCATGGTTGGGATTCGAAACACATCTGGATGGTTCCAACAGGGAAGGCAAATCGAAAGAAGTAGGGTTTGAAAGTATGCAGCACTTCTGTTGATCCTCTCATTCCATTCCATTCCACGGTAGAAGCAGTAGTCATCGCTGAACATTACTTGCTTCCCAGATTGCATACCATTCTCGAACTTCAAGGCAGGGGAGCCTTGCTTCCCATGAGTCAAGGCTGCTTTCACTGTATGCAAGGTTGCCTATGAATTGTGAGCCACTGTAACACGAGCTATTCTTGTTAGAGTGACAATGTACAAGTACCCTCTGTCTCCATATACAAGAATGTTATGTGCTTTGAAACTCACTACCGATCCTAAACCTGGACTGCAGGTTCACAATTTGAGTGGGCCGATCCGCGTGACGGACACGGCCGGCCGAGCGGCGATGCCCGGCGATTTGCTGGTGGTGGAGATTCTGAATTTGGGTCCCTTGCCGGGCGACGAGTGGGGGTTTACGGGCATTTTCGACCGGGAAAACGGCGGAGGATTCCTCACGGACCACTTCCCCAACGCTTGCAAAGCCATCTGGGACTTCGAGGGGATCTGGGCGTCGTCTCGCCACATCCCAGGTAAGGTTGACAGAGGCTTCATTCACCATACAGTACATTAGCGTTTCCATTGACCATACAGGTGAGCTTTGAAGTGTGCTAATTGTGAAAATACTTGATCTGTTGACATTTGCTTTTTTGCAATTGGTTTTTAGCTTACCACAGAATAAACGTGCAAAATTGTAGATGGTGCACGTTTCTAGATTGTTGTAGGGAAAGGTTCAATGTTCACCCGTATGGTGAATGGAGACCTTACATTACCATCGTCGATGGGGAACCATTCATGTGTTTGCAATCATGGTTAAGTTTGACTCATGTTGCATTTATGAAGCTGATTGTTGTCTGACGTACCGAGATGATTGTTGTCCGTGATTGTTCTTGCAGGGGTGCGTTTCCCGGGTCTGATTCACCCGGGCCTCATCGGCACGGCTCCGTCGAAGGAACTGCTGGACATCTGGAACAAACGGGAGAAAGCGCTGGTGGAGGAGGGCGAGAATTCAATCACTTTGGGCAAGCATTTGCACACCCGCCCACTTGCCCTACTGCCGCAGACCAAGGGAGCTCTTCTGGGCAAGGTGACTATCACTTAGGGTTTTCATTCCTTTTCGTTTTTGAACGAAATTCAGACAGGGGACTCTTAAACACTTACATTTTTCAATTGAAACCTCTGCTTAGCCCGAAACTGGATTGTATATTGATGAATCTCGAACTTACGGTTTTTTAAAGCTCAAATTGATACTCGGGGTGATGTTGAAGCGTGTTTCAAAAGTGACAAACGCATTTAATGCAGTCCAAACAGGTTTTTAGGAAAGTGGATAAACTCAGGATCTCCGAATCGCTTTGCTCCATTGCTGAGACGATTGTGGGTATGGCTGTGTTTGCTTAGGTGGAGAAGGGGACCAAGGACTGGGAGCGAATCGCCGCGGAAGCATGCAGGACCATTCCCGGGCGAGAGAATGGCGGCAACTGCGACATCAAGAACTTGAGCAGAGGGTGCAAAGTGTACTTCCCGGTGTTCATTGAAGGAGCCAATCTCAGTATGGGCGACATGCACTTCTCGCAGGGCGATGGCGAGGTCTCCTTCTGTGGTGCCATCGAGATGAGCGGCTTCCTCGAGCTCAAGTACATGCCGTCTTTCTTCTTCTTGCTTTCATGCTCCTGTGGTTTCGATGTTGTCATCGCATTCATAGTTTTTGAGATCGTTTTATACTCTGGTTCAATGCCAGCTTGTCATAGTTCTGCATCTTTGTTTAATCTCAAGCTGAAGTGAAGCATTCGTATTATCCTCGGAAGCTGTCTTGTTTACGGTTTCTAGCTTTTGTTGTTTGTCTTCCTTGATTCCTGTTGGTGATCTGTTTACTTACCATTGTCACCCAAATGCAGGTGCTCGATCATGCGAGGAGGAATGGAGCAGTACTTGACCCCCATGGGACCAACCAAGCTCCATGTGAACCCCATCTTTGAAATCGGTCCTCTGGAGCCTCGCTTCTCCGAGTGGTTGGTGTTCGAGGGCTTGAGCGTGGACGAGAATGGCAAGCAGCATTACCTGGACGCCAGCATCGCTTACAAACGGGCGGTGCTCAACTGCATTGATTACCTTTCCAAGTTCGGGTACACCAAGGAACAGGTCGGTGTTCTAATCCTTCCCTCCGATCCATTGCAACAATATGATTTTCCCTTGCATTGCTATTGCACAGATTGTTAAGGGGAGTCTCGGGTCTGTGCTCCCGCATCTCGATGAATGGTGGACATGCCCTCTTCAAAGTTCTCCAGATAGCATTTTCATCAAACTGGCTGAAATCTAAATAACTGAGCATTAGAGACGAAGAATGAGAGATGAAGAAGTCTGCATGGAGAATGTGCTAGAGCTTTTCACCTCAGCTTACATGTTTTGTGCCAACGAAATAGGGATGAGGTTTAGAATTCAACGGGTTTGCTGAAATCTACTGTGACTTCTATTGTGTTCGAGGTAAGTCAGTTTCTGAATGGACTGCAATGTGTGCCGGTGACTGGCAGGTCTACTTGCTTCTGTCTTGTTGCCCTTGTGAGGGTCGCATTTCTGGAATTGTGGATGTGCCAAACGCATGCGCTACACTTGCTATTCCTATTTCTATTTTTGATCAGGTATGTCATCAGACGACTCCCTGTCTTACGATATGTTGTAAAGGAATGCAATTGTTGAAGCTGAGACCCTGGACTTAGAGAATGTTCACAGAGGTGAAATATATAGACGATACTATTTACGCCACTTTAAGCATTTTTACCAGTATGTACGAGCATGACATTTGGGTGATCCTATAGAACTATATTTGGGTGATCACTTTGGGTGTAAGAGTCAAAGTGTCTTGAGAGAATGTTTTTATCACTATGTAAGAATTTCTTTTGCAATCATTCAACATGGGAGGTTGCAGACCACTATTGAAGGGACAAGCCTATTTCCATTCGAAGAGCAGTGGCCATAGGCATTTAGCCAAGTCATACTTACGCTACTTGCTAATTGAAATCCAACCTAGTGTATGAAAAGATGAGTTGAAATTGGTAACAGGGGTTAGAGTTGATGTTGGTAGCAGGGGTTAGTTTAGGAGACAAGATCATAGTTTAGTACCCTCTCTTGTATTCTCTCTACTGATAAAAATAGTGAAAAAAATAGGAACTTCAAGTTTGATCTTGTTCTGATTCCTGCCTTTTTTTAATGCGTGTTTTGATGCAGGACATCCGTCCCAAGAAGGGTGGACCCCCAGTTGGACCACGCCTCATCAAACGGGGCGACTGTCCGTCGGTCCGTTACGAGGGCAGCATGCCCACGCAGAAGAACCTCTCTGCCACTTAGAGCTTCAAATTCACTGCGCATTGTAGGCTGTTTCATAGTTAGCACTGTTTATATGCACAGAACTTTGAGTCCCATTTGCAAATTGGTTCCTCTGTTATCGTTATGTAGATTTGTGTACCTTCTGTAACTACGAAATAACATCTTTGGTACGAGCGATTATGAATCTACAGTGGTGCATGCTTTGTGTGGAATGGAGTTTAGTTTGTTTTGTTAGCGATTGAGGCAAGGCGTTGTGATTGAATCCGTCTCATCCCTCAATAAAGAGAACATCTCTGCTTACCAGACCTGTTGATGGTTTTTCATATTTCTATTTTTTTTTTTTTAATTCTCGACATTCAGTACTGGGTATTTTCCACTATTTTTGTAACGAAGTTCCCGGATACTCGAGCTGTTAAATATTTCCACAAAAGGGAAAAACAACAAACTAAAACATTCTTGGGAAGGGTCCTTAGTGCCCCAAACATGAAAAGTTCACATCAGGAGGAGGTGCAAAAATTTACAAAAAGATACGTGTTGGACACTCAAATTCGTGCTCTTAGATTTATTTTTGTAATTCTTTTTTGATTGCCACAGTGGAGAAGGGTGTGAATTTTCTCGTGAATGGTATACCCTCACACCTCTTTACTCTGACCCGCTTTTCAATGAAATTCCGAAATATATCTTGCCACCCTTGCCACGATATCATTATTGACTGGTCAGAGCACACTTGTCTTACATTCAAACTATCTGTCCTTTTCCAAGAAAATGGGAATTCACAGTTAAATAAATAAATAAAATTAATAACACACACACACATCAACAATTGACTCCAGCCACATGTGCAAACAACAATCAAACAATAACCCAGCAAGTCCACACAACCTTCTGCCAAAAGGCAGACAGAGAGCTGCTTGTATTGAATTTGGCCTCAGGACATTCTGAGGGGAATAAGTCAAATGCTTTACAGTTACGCAAGAGACTAGTACAGTTGTTGTTTTTTTAAGCAAACTAAAGCTGCGTGATAACTCCAAAGTTTCACGAGGCCCTTCTCAGGGCTAGCTACTTTTGATTCAAATCTCGTGACCATTATGTTGAAAACCTTGGTGGTGGTGACGGGTCCTGAACAAGCGCAGTCTCGAAAAGAGACCAGACCAGACCAGGGCAGGGTTCTCCGTCCCCCTTCTTTTGGAATGATACCACAAATTATATTCCGTCCACGTCCGTACGGTCTTTTGTTTCCCACATTGCCCCACTTGGGATGCCCAAAGCCTGTGGAAAGGAAGAACCAGCCATCACCTGACCGTGACCATCCAGTACAGACCCTCCGCAATAACCGACGTGGTAATGTGAACGCAGCCCCCGGGCGTCCTTGTTTTGTCAGGCGATCTGGATTGTAACGAACATTGTGTGGAATCACGTGATCTTCCACATCATTGCAAATATGGAGTAAAAGTCCACCGTCCTAGTTGTTGGCTCAAAAAGTGTGAAGAAGACCCATCTCCGTCTACTGTCCATGTGGATCATTGGCCTACTACTACCCTCACGGAGCTCCTTTGAATTCCACCCAAATAGTTGGCAGCAGCAGCAGCAGCAGCAGCACACAAGTTGCGGTACTTACCAACACCAGGAGGCTCAGCAATTTCATGGGTACCCCCCAAATTATTGAAAAAAAACATGCTACACTTCCATTTTTTTTTCTTCCAGTAGGCCTCTGTTCCCTGCCTAGCTAGCTGTTGCACAGATTCTGTGGATTACCCGTGTGAAACATGATTGTAAAATGTACTCCTGGTGTTGGGGGTCAGCCTGCAATCTCTCACTCGCTTCCAGGCTGTGAAATTGTCTTTTTGTTTGCACCAAAGAAAAAGGAAATAAAATTTAAAAAATTATAAAATTATAAAATTACAAGCTCCTCTTTTCAACGCAACTATGTCAGCTTCCTCTCATAGGCTCGTCTGACTCGGATCATAAGCTAACTTACCCCTGGCTTTTGTTCAATATGAAACCCCTTGAATCCACGAGGAAGTACATTTGTATGGACGGTCCAGATTCAACCGGCAGGACAAGTTTTGCATTATCATGTCCAACTACCCCATCTCGAAGAAGGGTTTAAAATAATGAGTCACAAGTTAACGCATAGTAGACGACCTTGGAATTAGGAGCATGATGCCCAAGGAGGAGTCTGTCCTGCAACAACTGTGTGCTCATGACATGATGCTTGGCTTTGTGAGATTTTTCACTCCATTGTGGTGGCCACATTAATTAATGAAGGAAGAAAGGAAGGAGGCAGGACATGGCTCATTGCCCAGGAGGAGGGAGACCTTTCACCTTCTTGAGCTCGTTCTTGTATTGTACAGTACTGGACAAACCAAAGTCCAATCCAGTCCATTGGGAGCACACAATCATCAAATCATGCATGAATGCCAAAAGCTTTAGGGGGTTAAGTTGCATTCAATTGGAGAAGTTGCGCAAGGGGAATTGCACTGCCTCATCATGGCCTGTTGTGTTTTTGAAATCACTGTCTGGTGGACGCAACCATGCTGAGTTGCACGAACACTGCAAGCGGTGATCAATTGGGAGAAGAAAAGAAAAATGAAAAAAAAAAGAAGCTGATGAGTGCCGTGCTTCCACCAACAAGGACTTGACTCCTCCTCTGGTTTGCATCCCAATACAGTAACGCCTGCATTGAAAGCAATTACAACTTATGGTCATTTCCTGGAGTCCCAAAGGAATCCAAGTGAGCAACAGCAGAAATAGAGGGGTGTTTTTTTTAGCACATTGTACTGGGATTAAGACTAAATTGACAACACCCAAAAAGTAAACTTTTCATGTTTTGTTTTTTGGGCAATGAAACAACTTTTAGTTTAATTGTACTTTCATTTCATTTCATTAATTTAAGATAATAAAAATAATAAACTCTCTGTCTGTGTTCATTTCACAAACAAAGTGAATTTAGGACAAGATGAGGACAATAAGGTACTTATTGCCATGAACTACTTGCTGATCGGAGGTAGGTTCATTGAAAGCTTAACCCTTGAACAACACCGTGGATGTTTATTATTGTCCCGGATGGGTGACAAAGAGTCCTTCCTTCTGTGTAGGATAAAAGTGCAGATGTTCATTCTTAGAAATTTTGTGTAAAAAAGCAAAGGTCCTGTACAGTAGTTTGACCTCCAATGAATGCTCTCAGTTTTTTTAAAGCAATTGATTCACGTGGTATCCAAAAGGATGATTTTCACAGTGACTAGCCCATCCTCCTTTAAGGGTTAAATCTGTTGGGTCTGTCTAAACTTATTGTAGGATAGACTCCAATACTTAGTTGTATACAGGGTGGTTTTTTTTGGCACCATAGTGCTGAACTCCACTATCGTGGCAGAGTCACAGTGGTTTAAATTTGGAGGGACCATCCTCCATTCTCTGCATGGAGCACTACTACAGTGCAAAAAAAAACCAAAAAACTGATTATATATGTTGATGACTACCACATTGTTAAGATTTTGTCGGTGTTGATAGTTTGATACATGACATTGTATATAACTTAAATTATATGTGAATTCAAAGTGGCACATAACTTAAGTTATCTGTGCAACCAAAAGCTGTTTGTCCATACTTTTTTGGCTTGTAAAAAAGCAGATGGCTTTTGTGCCAGAAACTCTTTTCTGGCAAGAGCATGAACTCATCAATGCCAACAAGCGAGCAAGGTAAGGTAAATTTAGGGTCATTTCAGGGGTCAAATTGATGGAGATAAGTTACGCCCACATCATCTCTTCTCAAGTACAAGGGGCCGAGACCGGTGGAGCTGAGGAGAAATTTTGCCCACTCTGTCAACAATTTTTTTTTTTTTTTTCTTTGTCCTTGACGGTAAATAATCTCAGCATTTTCTAGGCAAGACGGACTGGGCTTGAGATGACTTTTATTACAGTCAGGCTTTGCTGGAAAAATTTGTTCACCTAGACGCAATGCATTCACCCATACATCCATAGTAACTTACCAGTAACAAACAAGCTTCTGAAATAATTGTTGCAGGGTGATGATGCCGAGTTCAGTCAATAACAACAATGCTCACAAAGACAAACGAGAGTGAGGGGGAGCTTTCTAGCGAAACTGACTCAGGGGAGGTAGGTCACTTGTTGAGCTTGTCGCACAACATTGTGCATTTATGGTTGGATGGGTGGTTCACTGTTAGCCAGTGGAATTGCGAAAAAGAATTTGGAATTTGGAAAAAATTGGAAATAAAAATAAATAAATAATTCTATAAAAAATATATTTGGAGTAAAAAATAAATAAAGGGACTTGATATTTGAAAAAATGGTTAATATGGAAATTGAAAGGAAACATAACTGGTAAAACTCAAAAAACATCCCAAATGTTGGAACTGTTAAAGAGATTGATTTCAAGCTTGTATATATTGGAATGGTTTATATAAATAATATAGTAATAGTAACTACCTTCTAGATGTGTGTATTTATTTACAAATGAACTGTATTTCGTGAATCATTAATGAAATTGCATGTTCAATTGGCTTGAGTTTGAGAATCTTTAAACTCAATAATAAAACTTCAACAAGTTATTGAAACCAAAATAGATTTATTTTGCCACCTTTAGTACTTGTTAAACTAGGCCATCACATTATTTTTTTCTAAAAATTATGAAAGTGGTAGAAATCTTGGAATAAAATTTTTAATCTTTAATACTAAAAAAAATTATAAATTTTTTGGTGCCATTGATTGTTGTTTTAACATCAAAACACAACATACTGCAACTTTATAATTATATTTCAACAAACATCTAATTTATAATTAGAGATAACCAAATAGTAATCAATAATTATTCTAATCTTAAAATGTTATCATTAGTAATATTTCTTTCTTTTAGATTTAAAAAAATAATATTTTATTGTACATTTACAGAGGCTGTGAAAATAGAATACTCTATAATGGAAGAGAACTTGACTAATAAAATTAGAACCAGGGTAGTACATTAAAAGGATGGTATTTGAATATTTTCTATGTTATTTTCTAAGAGTCACAATTTAAAGACATTTTGTTGTGTTATTAAGACTTTAGTTTCTTATTTATTTTTTAAGAAGAAAAAAAGACATAGCAAAATGTCTTTAAATTGTGACTTTTATAAAAAAATAATATGGAAAATAGTTTTCTATTTAGACAAAGATTAGATCTAAAATGAATAGTTAATTTATACAAGAGTGCTTGGTACAATCTTAATTATGTTATAATTAAAGCTAGTTATTTATTGTTAATTATTAAATTTTTTGAACGACATAGTCATAAATGCATCTTTATAAACCTAAAACAAAACCAAAACCAATTCCCTCTTTTGTCAAATAAAATTAATCATTCAGATTTATAAAAAATCAATTGATGATTTAATTTTATTCACAGAATGTATAAAATTTCTTAGTCAAACTTTTAGAATCTATAAATAATACGTGTTATTTAGCCAAAATGAAGGTATTCAAACAACTATTTCACAAATATGTGAATATACTAGTTATTTAGTATTGGTGGTTGACATAAGAGCCAATAGTAAACACAAGCAGTGGAAGGGAAAGCACCACCACCACTTTCTCCACCACTGCACATGCACATACACATACCACCACCACCACTAAGTGAATATTTTGGAAGATTGACCAACAATAGACAATGTTTAGCCAAATTGTCACATAAAAGTTGCATTGTGATAACTTAAAAAACAAGAAAAATAAAATTGCATATACATTCTCTAATAGAGGTGGTAGAACAATTCAATTTGATGTGAAGTTACCATTGGAATTTGAAAAAACATGATAAAAATTATGAATTCTTCACTCAAGAGTAGCACCTCCTACCTATACTATGGTGGCATAATTAGTAGAGTTACCCATCAAATTCTTTACTCATGATGACTTATGGCCAACATTTTTCTTCTTCATTAATATGTCCTTACAATGTTTTTTATTAAACTTTTATAAAATCTTCAAGATTGTTATTTTGTTGTCCCTTATTATTGCAAATTGGCTTAGTGGCGTAGAGGTTGGAAGCTGGAAAGGAGTTGCAAACAATATGGGGTATATAAGTTTGTATCCCATACCCCATATCTGTATCCATATCCCGTACTAGTATCCCATATCCATATCCGTATATTTTATTTTCCAAGATCAACAATAGATGGGGGGCCTAGATCGGACAGTTGTTGATTTTTTTGTGGTGGATGGGAAGACATTTTTTCATGGCAAGGTATTCATGTCTTTTCAGTGGATAGTGGCATAGTAGCATAGGTAGAATTAACCATCCAAAAGATATATGACATCTTTTGGGTACATAGTACCATGAATAGGATCCTTTAGTTAACTTGCTAGAGTACACACTCCTAAAATTTTAGAATAAGAAATGTTACCAATTGCAAAATTGTGATGCTTGGTTATCAAAAAGAAGTATTTCATCTCCTCCCAAATTGTTAGATTTCATCTTTCAAATTTCTTATCCAAAAATCTATAGATCCTACAACTCTCCATAACATATAGAAGAAATAAATTGAGAATACATATAACAAATTTTAACAAAACATATTTCAATTGAGTCCTGAAAAAATGGTAAATAGAGAGAAGTAGATAATGATTTATAATACTAAATTGTTAAGAATTTAGTTATAGAATTAAATTTTTTGATCCCAATGGTTGTAATGTTGTAATAAACAAACTACATTCTATGATTTTATTTAATTTTCCCAAAACATAGAAAATTGATTTAAATAAAGGGCTTCAAAGTTTATATTAGAGTAGAGATTCTATAACTGCTTGCAAACTAAAATTCCTCATAAATTTCATCTTATTAATCAAAATGGAATGATTAAAAGCTTTCCATGTATACATATCGCACTATCTTCAATTTTTTATCTCTTTAAAAAGTCATTTTTTTAGTTGCTCGTGTTGTTTGGACTCCAAGAGGAAATTACATATATTATACAATAACTTTTAAACCATATAGTTTGAAATTATGAAAATTGTTGCGCCTTAAAGCTACTCCTCCACCACATGTGGTGTGAAAATTTCAAAGAAAAGAAATGAAAATTCCATTCATAAATGGATGACCAAAAATACTATGTTGCCAAAAAAGTGCTACTTGGTCCTTCTTTAGGGGTTAACCATTTGGAAACAATTGAATTTAAAAAAAAAATTCAAGCATTGTGATCTTGCAATTGGTAAAGTTTATTACTTTGAAATTTTAGGAGTGTGTTATCTAACAAGTTAACTAAAGAATCCTCTATTTGAATTTTGTTAATGAAAAAACATATATGAAGATTTTAGCCTTATTTTGCTTCACTTTGGATATGAGTATTTTGAAGCAATTTTGGGCCTAAAAACGCTGAGGTTCTTTAAAGTTTAAATTTGAATTTTTGGCACAATGTTTCTAGCCACTTGAGCTGTTCACATCTGGTGCCACTGGTGCCTAGGCCATGATGCATGAGTTTTGAACCCATCCGTTCCTTTGTAAAGTTGCAGACAGCTCCACGGCAAAGACGGAATTCGAAGATCGATCATTTTTCCAAACTGAAAAAAGAAAAAGAAACCGAATTTGAAGATCTTAGTGCCGGGCTGATTGCTAGTTGACCCAGGCAACTTGCTTTGCAGTGGATACTGTTGCGCATCTGACATGGATTCAATGCAGATACATATATTCCAGTCAATTCCACATCACCACTGCAGCACCAACTGGCAACTGAAAAGAATAACTTAGTTGGTGAGACTCCCATCGATCAAATCTTGACAATCTTAACTTAATCTACCCTTCAACTTCAGTTATTATATTGTAAACACCGTAGAAGGGCGGGCTACGACACAAGATTCGGCACTGGATCCTGCTGACTCCAGAGTCCAGAGCATTCTAGTTTCTGTAAGAGAAGAGAATGTTCGAATCTTCGGAGTGTATTGCACTCGTCTGGTCGATACCATTACCTGTCTGATTAACTTCCACGCTCCCCAGTCTCATCAGCCCAGGACTCCAGGCTTAGCTCATCAGTTGTTCTACCTTAAGTTAACTTAAGCTTACTTCTCTCAGTCCCGCCTGTTCCAATGTTCAATGCTACATCCGTCGGCCATTTGCAAATGGGTCACGAAGTCCCAAAAATGTTGAACTACCAGTACAAGGCAGGCAGGGCCCCACTCCTGACCTCAACGTCTGCGTCACATTAAATTTGGCTGTCCCAACAGCGCTGTACCCACGCCACAAATGCAGCCCAAATGCAGCAGCTCCGTGCACCAACCCCGTTTGTAGGATTCCGACTGTCCAAACACAAGCTCCGTCCAGGGCCAGGCACTCCAGTCATCCAATTCAGGCAAGTCAAGGCAGACTCGGGAGGAGACACGTCACCCTGCCATGGCAGTGGATCTAGAAAGGCAAACTCGACATCCTCCAGGAACTAAACTGAACTTTCTACTGCAGATAAGTTATTGTAGGGTGGAGCAGTCCCAACGGGAACGGTGAACAGTCCAGCAATGCCGTGGCTTTCGTGTGGGTGGGATGAAAATAATGCGGTCCAGTGGGGCCGTTACTTTAGTTACTGGGCACCCCACCTTAGCGGCCACATGGCCGGCACTTTGGGCAACTCTGACGGGGGCACAACAATACACGCTACCCCGCAACAGTGCACTTCAGCAAATCCGTCCTCCCGTTCATCATTAGAGTCCTCCAACCCGGCTCTCAACGATTCCTGGAGCTATGCCCACCAGGCCACCACTGCTCCAAGGGCTTCACCTGCCAGCTCCTCTGCAAGATTCCACCTACCACCTGAAATAGGGTTTCTCCAACGGGAGCGCATTGGGACGCTCCGGAAATGGCCGGGGGTCCGCATAGGGGTCCACACTACTGTACTTGCCCCGTGCCGGTCCCTTTTGCTGATCCAGTTGCCGGGATGCACTGGGGATGCCCTTCGACCAGTTCACTATGAGGGACGCGGTAACGTGAATGCAGAGACTGCCGCGTTATGAATCTTATGATATGTAAGTTTAGTTTATCATTCTGATATCCACTACTGGGCACGCACTTCTGCAAATTTTGTCCAATTCTAGAATACTATTAGTCGAAACCCAAGTCATGTACAGTAAACTGGCAGGCAGAGCCAAGTTCTGTACCGACCTGCCAGACTCCCAGACACCGGCCCAGCTTCCGTCTTCCAAAAGTGGAGAACATTAATTTCAAGTGGTGATTCTCGTTGCACAATCCTAAAACGAAGGTTCAGTTTGTGACAGATGGATTGCACCGGCTTAAACTACTTGAAATACAGTTTGAATTAATTTCAAGCGATGCACAGTAAAGTGGCAGGCCGAGGATTTTTTCCAACCTACCACTCCCACACCGTCCCAGCTACCGTCCCAGCTTTTTTGGGAGGGTCCCAGCTTCTTGCGAAAGCTGCTGCATGCGAACGAAAAGCAAGTCAGTGGAGTGATGATGAAGGCGACACTAATTGAAAAAATAATGAATTAAGATTGGAGTGGGGGAGGCAACAGTAGCTGGGGCAAGTGTTTCTTTAGTTTTTTTAAAATGTTTTTTGCAGAGTCATGATATAGACCGACCACGCCGCAAAGGAACTATTCTGCTGCACAATCTCCGGCGTTAATGAGGGACCCGACAAGTCTTCTGCCATCAAGGCATGCCTTCCCGCCCGCCCGGCCTACCCTCGAGGTCTCTACAGCGCCCTCTTTTTTTACCTCTTTTTCTTCTGTCCACATATGCTAGGGAGAAGTGCCTTGATTTGTCCAAATACTGCGAGTAACTGACGCTAATTTATCCCAGTCACACTATTTCGAAATAGGAAAACTTGGAATATTACTGTAGTGTACGAATTCCCCACAGAAATTAAAAGGTTGGAGATGACGCGACTCGTCTAATAGGACAAATCGAACTGCCTCCTCCACCGCCTGACTGCCTTTCTGTTCGTTCATGCTGGTCCTGCGGCTCTATTTCCAGGGTGAGTGCGTGACTATGTGACCCTTCTTAGGGCCAGCTTACATGCTGTATCGGTGGGCAGAGGGAAAAGGGGGGAGCTACAGGGAAAAATACGAAAACCACTTTTATGTGGACTCGATGGGTGGAGGAGGGATACAACTAGGAGTTGACACATATGAGATTCTCTCATATTTCACTATTCATCTCTTAGTCTCCACCAATGGAGTTGTTCACCGAGTGTCTACCGGAATCGGTAGACAATGGAATATATTCCTTGGTCTTGCCCATCCCTGTAGACAATCGGGGGGAGGCACTTTTGTCATCTTGCTTGTTTTAGAGTCAAGTTCGCCCACCGGGTGAGCATGTAAGGAGGCCCTTAGGGCCAGCTTACATGTGAGCCCGGTGGGCAAAGAAAGCAACTAAAAGACAAGAATAGTGCCACCGAATGATCGATAAGGGTGGAAGTAGGAGAGAGTTCAACCGATATCAGTGTATTAGACACTGTAGAAGGAGCATAAAAGTGTTTTTCTATATTTCGCCCCTGTTGACTCCTCCCACCCACCGATACGCCCTTACCCACGTTCCGGTTCTTTTCTAAAGCAAATGAAGGGAGTGACCTTTCCAAGGTTGAGTTTCCAACCTCCGTGGCTCGCTTTCCTTCGGAACGAAGCTGGCTTTGGCTTTCCCATTTGATAGCGATTCCACGCCTCTGCATGGAATCTTCCATTCCAACATTGCTTGTTTTCCACTTCCCCGCCTCAACATTCTTCAGTTGCAACAGGGGACAGGTCATCCAGTACTGTACAGGAATGTTAGTAAAGCATACAATGGGACATGGAACTTTACAGTAGCATTATTTATTCGAGCGGCATTGGTTTCTTCTCCTTATTTGCCTTTGAAATAAATAGTTTTGTTGCGTAAGAAAGGAAAGGTATAAACGAAAACAGTACTAGCAGATTCGGTAAGGAATAATTAGTGGCTCTCGACCAAAGGAGAAGACGTTTTGCATCAGCATAAAACTACACACCTTGAAGAAGTTTGAGGAGCTATGTTGGTCGAAAAGTGAGGTAGTGCTCAAAGGAGAGAGCCAGAGCCTCTCGTAGAGTGTAGTTCTTTTCTTTCTTGAGGATGGTGCCAAGTGTCATGAACAAACAATTGAAAAATTGGGTACATTAACCCCTAAAGTTTCTTGTTTATGTTTTCACCATAAATGCTCAAAAACTGCCATTTCTAGTACAAGTATTAAATTTTTGAACAAAAAGGATAAAATTGGACGCATGTATTGTAGTACGTTGATTTGAGAAGATGTTGAATTTTTTTTGGAAATTTTCACCGTGGATTGCAAGATATTAGTATTTGAAGTGACAAAACCCCCTTTTTTTGGCCTTGCGGAAATCACACTTCACAAGGTCACATTTGTATGAAAAAATGTCTATGTTGTTGGTGCTACTTTGGATTCATTCTTTGAGACAAGTTGGCAACATGCTTGAAAAATTTCAGATCATTTGGAATTGTACAACTAACTTCAATTTAACTAATTTTGGACCTTTTTTTTTTCTAATTATGGACATTCTCAATACATGAAAATGTATCGGCTAGCAACTGATAGTTGTCTACTATTTATTTATTTTAAATTTTGTTTGATCCAAAATGATGATTTTGATCCATTTTAATTCAAAAGTTCACATTTGGATTCTATGTATATCATATTTTCATCATTCAACCACAAATGCAATATTAATTCTGGACTATGGATTTGTCTAGAATTAGTTAAATTGGTCTTAACTTATAGGAAAAAAAAGTAAGTAGAAAGAAAGAGAGAATGATTCAAAATACAAAATTGTTAAGAATTTAGTTATAGAATTGAAAAATGCCAATCCCAATGGTTACAGTGTTCTAATAACAATCTACATCCTACAATTTTATTTTATTTCCAAAAATATTGAAAATTGAGTTAGATAAAGGACTTCAAAATTTGGGTTGTCTACCTTGGTGATAGGGCTATCAAATTCCTTACCAAATAAGTTTCTTTTTTAACTCCTACTAGTTCAAAGTTCCTAAAATATCAATTTTTATTGTGATTTTTTGAAACTTTTTTTGAAGGTAAAATAATATATTAGTTTTTTGGGAGTATAATTTTTATTTCAATTGGTGGCAAGGAGAAAAAATTATGCCTTCCTAAGCACAAAATGACCAAGTCTAAGCAGAAAAAGAATGCAAAAAATCAAATTAATTTTGTTTCCTTATAGAGTATATTTATGTTTACATGTCAAGCTTGATTCATTCCATTTGAATTAGTGATGTGAAAGTTATGACAAATCTTGTTATAAGAGCAATCAAGACATCTTTGTGAAAATATGTTATATAAAATTCATTTTTCACAATCTTAAACCCCTAAAGGACCAAACAACAGGATTTCTTTTGTTAGCGTAGCAATTTTGGGCAACTCACTAAAAACAGAATTTTTATTTTTTTTCTTTGAAATTTTCATGCAACATGTGACCCAAGTGTAGCTTTAAGGCCCAAATTTTTCATAACTTTTGACTATATGGTTAAAAAGTTCTTATATGATATGTAGTTTTCATTGTTTGGTGGACAGCCCAAGTAGCTAAAAAAACTTTAAATCATTCCTTTTTTATTAACCCTTTAAGTTTCTTAACTATGTATTCACCAAAAGCACTCAAAAACTACCATTTCTAGTACAAGTATCAAATTCCAAAATGGTGGTGTTAGTTTAGATTCTTTTTCCTAGACAAGTTGGTTATATTCTTGAAAATTTACATCATTTGGGATTGTACAACATATAGAAAAAAAATAGTAAGTAGAAAAGAGAAAATGGTTAAACATATTAAATTGTTAATAACTTTAATCTCATTAATCAAAATGGAACAATTCAAAGCTTTCCATGTATATATAAATCTAGAGAACCAATTTCAAATTTTTTTCTTCTAAAAAAAGTGCCTATCTGAGGGAAAAAATAGCAAATTAGGCCATAATTTTTTACTTATATTTTCAAAAGTCATGAAATTTAGTGTATATGAAAGATATTCCTCATTCCTACCTTATATTAGAATTTCAATCTAAAATATACAAATCCCTAGTCACACATACTTGCTAAAAATTTCTATGTTGCCAAAAAACGTATGTTGGTCCTTTAGAGATTAATGAGATGAAAGTTATGAGGAGTTTTAGTTTGGGGTAGTTTGCAAATACTTATGGAATCTCTACTCTAAAATAAACTTTGAAGTTCTTTATCTAACTCAATTTTCAATATTTTTGGAAAAAAAATACAAACAATAGGTTTAGACTGTTTATAACAACATTACAACCATTGGGATTGGCATTTTTTGATTCTATAACTAAATTCTTAACATTTTAGTATTTTGAATCATGTATGGAGAATGTGATATAGAGAGTATGTACTTCAAAATTTTGCAATTGATTATTTGTTGGGAGCATTTAAGATTCCGATTTGAAGTAAATTACCTTTTAGAATTCAAACTCTACTTTAGAAATATATTTTTAAAGATAAATAAAAATCTACTTACATGCAACAAGGGTGCCGCCTAGGGACCTTCCATAGATTGAGACAAAGAGCCTTTGGATTGCCCCGTTCAAGTGGATCACTACAACAAAACGAGTGTTTTATGACTGCAAAATATGACTGCAATGAGTCATAAAATAAAAAAATATGACTGGTCGTAGAAAGCATTGTACATGACTGCAACATAACTGACATGAGTCATTACCGACGAGTAGCTTCAGACATCAGTCATATTGACAGTCATATTTTTTGGAGGGTATAATTATCCATAATTAGACGTATTTTTGCCAACAAGGCGTATACTTTGACTATTTGGAGGGGCTTGACTTTTTATGAGTTGCCCGGGCAAAGGAAAATAAATCCTATGTGGCATGTGACTCCATGTAGTCATATTTTTGGCTGACGTGGAATATGACTGCGGTCAGTCATATTTTGGAAAATGTGGAATATGACTGCAGTCAGTTATATTTTTGGCTGACATGGAATATGACTGCAGTCAGTCATATTTTGGCAAACATGGCGTATGACTTTGTACAATCATATTTTTTGTAGATGTGGAATATGACTCTTGTGAGTCATATTTTTTACTAATGTGAAATATGACTCTTATGAGTCATATTTTTGGTTGATGTGGTAGTTCATATGGATGTTAATAATAATTTTATGACTAATTGTAGTCATATTTTTGGAAGCACAAAGTCATATTTTGATGTGCATAACTATGAGCATTATGACTAAAGCTAGTTATATTTTGGTCAATATATATTATGAAATGTAACTCAAGCACATGACATTCAAGATGATTAAGAATCCTATTTTTTTTAATTTGTGTGTGGTCTATGATTGGAGTGACTGAGGTCCAAAGTAGCTTCAATTACAAACTACAATCACATTTTCTATGCATTTTAAATAGACATGATACATTGAAATTATACATCAAAATGATTTAACAATTAAATAAAAGACTTTATGTAGTTAAAAATGAATACATATGATTTTAGAGATATACTAGAGATAATCATATTGGAGAGAGAGAATGCAAGAAAGAAGGCAACGTTCTTCATTGACATTTATTAGTCACCAATACAAAACATATATATCACAATGAATCATTCACAAAATCCAATAAGGCCTATATTCCTTACAATAATGTGAAGATGGCTCTATTGGGTTGCAAGTAGCCTCCAATGACTTTGTTTCAACTTTTGGTGCCTGCATAAACAATTAAAGAAATGGGAGGTTAATTTTTAGTGAATGAACAACAAAGCTCAACCTTCAAAGGCTTACAACAACACAAAATATATAGCTTAAATTTAGGGTAGGAAAAATAAGAATGGTGATGGAGAAAACAAGAAGAAAAAATAGACAAGTACTAAGAGATAACAACAAGCAAGAGTTAAGATGCAACAAGATTCAAGAAGCAACAACTAGGACACCACAAGAAACAAGAAGCAACAACTAAGACAACAAGAAACAAGAGGCAACTACTAAGACACAACAAGAAATAAGAGTTAAGATGCAACAAAAGAAACAAGAAGAAACAAAAAAAAGAACTAAGAAAAAGAAAGAGTTAAAATGCTAGAAGAAAAAAGGGTTTAGATGCAACAACAAGAAACAAGAAACATGATTAGAACTAAGAAGCAACAAGAAAGAAGAGTTAAGATGCAACAAAAGATAACAACTAAGAAGAAAAAAATAAGAATCAATAACAAGTATGAACTAAGAGACAATAAAAGGCAAGGAAGAAGGGTCAAAAGAAATGGCGGCTAAGGTTTCAAGATCCTAAAAAGTGTCGGCTAGGGTTTCAAAACCCTAAAAAAATGGTGACTAGGTTTCAAAATCTTAAAAATAGGTGAGTAGAATTTCAAAATCCTAAACAATGGCTTGTCTAAATTTTTTTTGAATTGCCCGTATTTTTCTTGGGTTGCCCAAAACAAAAAAAATATCACTACCATGGAAATATGATTGACAATATGACTTAGCGTTCCCCAAACATGTTCTCTACGTTCCCTATGAAGTACTTTGGTGTTCCTAATGGTTGTATAGTGTATACTTGTGAAGTAGAAGGCCCCAAAATGACTGACAGTCATATTTTTCTTCAAGGTGTTGGCCTTCAAGAATATGACTGCAACCAGTCGCTAGTCATCCTCAGTCATATTTTTGCAGTTATAAAATATCCGTTTTCTTGTAGCGGATATTGGGTTGATTGTTTTCCTTACACCTTGCCCTTGCCATTGCAATATCTCCATCGCCATCTTGCTACTCACTCGTCGTTGGGGCCGTTAACTCCTTAGTCAAGTCGCCAACCTCGCCCCCTTTAGAAAACTCAATTTCAAAAAGTCTTAAGGGCTATCCATGATGGGCCTCCACTTCTAAATGCTCGCCGTAGAATTGAAAGGCGTCTAAACCTTATTCGAATGAAAATATTGGTTCTAGGCTCACGTTACTTCTTGCCTCATTTTTTGGGGGGTTTTGAGCCACTTCACTTGCAAGCATACCTGGCGTTCAAGTTGCTGCATTTTTTATGTCTACTACCCCCGTTGTTGTTGTTGCACTTACTAGCGTTAGGACATCTGCATGTTGGCTCGTTGCACCGCCTCTTGTCTTCTCCATGATCATTGGCTCTTTAGGTACTTCCCTCTTGCTCACCAATTTTTTAATAGTCTTGCCAACCTCCGTCTTGTCCTAGAGATGATTAGCAGCACCCTATATATAGCCCTTCTTGTTACGTCATTTGCTTGGTGGTTTTTGCCTCTTTGATCGGATCTTCTTTACATAATCTTCTTGCTTAGTGTTCAGAAGAACGAGAGGGTGGCGTCAGGGAGATTTGTTTTTGTGACTGAAAAATAATATGGGCGGGAACTTCAGGTTGGCTAGTACTCACTTGTGTCCTCGTTTCTACATTTGGGATGCTTGGCCCCCTAATTTTGGAGCCACATGGGACTTTCTCCCACCCATTCCACTTGTATTTTAGAGTGGCCCTAGATCTTGAGTCACTTCTTCTACTCTCCATAGTGTCTTTGTCTTGCAAGTCGGATGAATTTGGCATGATTTTGGAGCTGAAGTCATTTACCTCGACAGATCTTGTAGAATGATTGCGCTCTCTAGTTTTGCCACTATCAATATTTGAAGCTACTTTGTCTGGTTGCTATCTTAAGACAATTAGAAGAAGGGCGGCAATTTAGTTGGCCCTACTAATGAAACAATGACTTCTTTTCCTTCAGAAGCCTTGCTACTAGTGCCTACTATGATCCTTGGAATCTTCTTGTCTTGCCTTTTAGTCTGTCACCTCCTCCTGATCCCTTAGAGCTTCTTGCCACACCCTTCGGTCTGTTACTACGTCCTAGGCATTCTTTAGTTAGATCATTGATGGCTAGGCAAACCCTACGTCTAATAGTCAGATGGCAATAATCAACATTGCTAACAATTTCTTCTCTTATGAATTCGTTGGTGACCTCTTTTTGAGTTGTCCAGCCCGACTCTAGGATAAATCCTACACAATAGCGTTCATCCATTTATTTCTTATTCATGTTATCACTCCAAGGAGTTCACCAAGCCCTTTTATGATCTCAAACAAGACATTGCAAAATTCCCTTGGCACATTTTTTAGTGTCATCTAGGTAGGGACACAAAGTTCTAATGGTTTGTTAGCGTTAAAATTGGACGTCCATGTTTGCAAAATGAAGGTACCCCATTTGGATCCATGCGGTGTGAGCATTAATAACTTTTAGGTGGCAGTTTGATTCTTACTGAGGATTTCACAAAAGTACAGTCCCAAGTCTCGACCAATATCTATCTAATCTCTAGTTTCTACTTGCAGACTACGGAATTAGACAACTATAGCATCCTGAGAATGCTTAGTACCTACAAAGTTTGCCACAATGGCATGCTTTTGGAGGTACTCCGTATCCCTACATACAATGGCTTGATTAATTTGTACCTTAAGGATCTGATTATTGAGCACCAAACTAGCATTGCTTCTTAACAAATGGTTGGTAGCTCTTCACCTGGCATCATGATAGTTGGGTGGAACTTGTCACTTCTCCCATGTCCAAAACAGTCGCCACCAGCTCTAGTTTAATCTATCCCTCTGCTCTAATCGCCAATGTCCAAGCTTTCATGTTGTCGGAAGCTATCCAAGCTAGCTAGACATGCTCTATCTTGACTGTATTTGCATAAATTGCCATTTCTAGATCTACTACTAAACCCTAATCCTAAATCTTAAGCAAAAACAATTTGTTTCTTCTAATTCCACTTCCTTCCGATCTTCAAATCCTTAAAGGATTTGGTCGAAAAATGCAAGCCTAGCCACACATTCAGAAGAGAATTGAGTGCAGCGATTATGTAGAGCACTGCAGATCTTAATCCGCACCTAGACAATCTTTGCCACAACGGGAACAACCCAGGCCTTTCATGGTGCTTCCAATCCGCAAAACCCCCATTATGCAAAAGAACTTCAAATAGGTACAAGAAATCTCAAATTTAGACATTGGACAATGTAAATGCCATGATGTTGGCCAAAATTTGCATTAGTAAGTGTATTTTGCCAATAGCTCTAAATTTTTTCATGCAATTTATTTTCATTGTCCAATATCTAAACTTGAGATTTTTGTACCTATTCAAAGTACTTCTGAATGTACTTCAATGATAAAAATTTGAACTTCTAAATATAAAGTTGTGAAAATATAAAAACATACTTGATAAGCCTGATTCCATATCTTGTTATCTCCTAAAAGACAAAATCAATAGTTATGTAGTCAAACATAAAAGTTCCTCATTCTTTGTATTATCCATTTCTTTGGTATTTATGAGTGAAATTTTTTGGTTTTATTTTTAAAGATTAAATCACATGTCTAATATTTGTCACAAACTCTTCAAATTTTTTTTGTGTAAATTTAAAATTACCATGAATTTTTGAAGAAAAAAAATAAGAAAATTCATTTCAAATATAAACCATGTTCAAAAAATCTAAAATTTTCAGAATATAATTGCATTAGTGTAAAACATTGTGGAATGAAGAAAATCTCCATGTTACTCTATATTTAGAAATGTGGCTATAAATCCTCAAGTCCTCAACTACAAACTTCACTTAAATGCTTATTTTAAGGAATTTTTCAAAATTTCCAAGTGGAGTAAGAACTACACTTTAAGAACTTCATTTTTTTGCTTTTTGAATTTCAAAATCAAGTCTTAAAGAAGAAAAAGCTCAGAGAATTGAAATACAGTGGATAGTGGTACCATTTTTTTATAACCTACCTCATACAAAATAAAAAAATAACTAACCAACTTGAACTAATTTCAATGATCTAGATATGATACCAATAAAGTTACACATGCAAAAATGGATAAAAACTAGCCTTTCTTCAATATGCACAAAGCCTAGTTGACCATCTAAAAGATCCAAAATGTCCTTGACGTCTCTCCAAGGTTAGCCCTAGAAGGATGGATTGGTCATTGTAGAAATCATCCTTTTTGGTACAATGTGAATCATTTGATTAACCACTAAAATCCCATTATCCACTCAGGGACAAAATGAATTTCGGATAGGCTCTTACAATCTCAATTTTTATCTTGATTTTTTTTTTTAAATTTATAAATTTAAAAAAAAAATACATTAGCTTTTAGGAATACAATTATTATTTCAATCGATGCCCAAGAGCAAATTTTAATTTGGTAGGCAAAAATATCCTCCTTCAAAAGCTTTAACTAATTTTTTCAAATAATTTTCTTTTCATAGATTGTTTTTTTAATCTACATGGAAAGCTTTGATTCATTCCTTTTAGATGCATGAAAGTTTTGGACAATCTTGATTTACAGGCAATAAAAGCATCTTCTTGAAAAAATAACTTGTAAGATTCATTTATGATCTTAATTTTTACAATTTAAAAAAATATATCACAACATTACAAAAAATTTCAGCCCTTAGAAAGGCCGCGAGTTTTGCAGAGCTGTGGTGCAATTAGGGAAAAAAATGTTTGTTTGTTTGTTTTTTAAATTTTTTAAATTTTTTTGGGGGGAATATGACGTGGCACTACTAGTGCCACGTCAGACTGGAGAATTTTTTAATATTTTATTTATTTATTTATTTTTAATTTAAAAAAATTAAAAAAAATTAAAAAAAATTATTTTTATTTTTCTGTAACTGCACCGCGGGGGGTGCCGAAAAAGCTTTCTAAACAGCCTTATCGAGGGCTGAATTTTTTTGTAATGGGTGCATTCAAAAAGAACAAGTTGTGTTTCTTGGCAATTTAGTGATTTTGGGCAGCTCAGTGAGCTCACTACAATGGAATTATTTTTTTTTCCTTGAAATTTTCACACAACATAGGAACAAGGTTTTTCTTTAAGGCCAAACAATTTTCATGACTTCTGACTACATGGTTTAAAAGCTATTTTATGATATGTAGGATTTTTTCTTTGGTTGGAAAATTTGAAAAATCAATTTTTTAGTATTGTTTTTTTAAAATTGGTTCTTTAGATTATATATAAGTGGAAAGATTTTAATTTATTCCATTATGATTAATGAGATGAAAGTTATAAACAATTTTAGTTTGTGGATACTTATGAAATCTCTACTCTAAAATAAACTTTGAAGTACTTTATTTAATTCAAATTTCAATATTTTTGAAATGAAATAGAATTTTAGGATGTAGATTGTTTATTACAACATTGCAGCCACTAGGATTGACCTTTTTCAATTCCATGACTAAATTCTTAATGATTTAGTATTTTGAATCATTTTCTACTTACTATTTCTTCCCTACATGTTGTACAATTCCAAATGGTCTTAAAATTTTCAAGCATGTAGACAAATTGCCTAGAAAAATGAATCTAAAGAATTACAACCATATTGGACATTTTTTCATAATGATCTAACTTTATAAAGTGCAATTGCCCAATTTTTCGAAGGGCCAAAAAAAAAGATTTTTGTCATTTCAAACACTAATATCTTGCAATCTACACAGTAGAAATTTCTAAGAGAATTTCCACATCTTCTCAAATTAGCATACTATAAGATTTTTTGTAGTTATATGTGTCCAAAAATGTGTGCTTTTTTCTAAAATTTGGTACTTGTATTAGAAATGGTAGTTTGGGAGTATTTTTGGTGAAAACATAGTCAAGGAACTTTAAGGATTAAGATCTCTTGCTCGAACACTCTCATTGTTGAGATTAGTCTGTTCAATTCCATCTTAGAACTATTAGTGATTTAGTTTTTCCTTCAATTTTGAACCTTCTTCTAGTCAACAAATTTTTAATGAGTGAAAATGAAGTATATAAAAAAAAATCCTATACTCTCAACTCAATTCTTAAGCATAAAAAATTAGAAATTCAAAATCAATAGTGCAAAAATTTTAAGTTAAGAAAATTGAAAGCTAAAAAATCTAGTTATGCACAATGCAAACAAACTTGTTTGCATCAATTTAAATGCAAATATATTGCAATCTACAAGGTTAAAGTTTTTGAAATTTCTTCCATACATTCTTCCACTAGTTTAATACAAGATCCTACAATTAGATATGTAAAAATAACAATAACGTTTATTTTTCTTCTTTGCAATAGAAATGACAATTTTGAGTGTCTTTTGATGGAGAAAAGGTCTTGAGACTTTAGAGGTTAACCCCTCATCGCCGGAGGGGACGAAAAGTGTCCTCATAGAAAATTCAAAGTGCTGTAACTTTTGCATCTGATGTCCAAACTCAATAAAACTTGTTGGTAAAGTTGCGCTCTCTCTTCTAGTTTATGTGTCAGAATTTTCAGATCAATGCGAGCTTTATTGATTTCTTGAAAGCCAATCGAAGGTCATAGGTTCAATTTGAATTCACCAAACTGCATTTGAAAGCTGCAACTTCGGGGGCTTGTATCTCCTTCATCCAATGTTCGTTTTCAATCAAATTTGTTGTGTTATGTTCCCCTTTAAGTCTAGTTATTGTGGTTAAATTTTCATGTCAACCCAAGTTGTTTTGAATGCTTGGGAGCAATTTGAAGTTCAAAATCTAGACATTTTTGCATTACAGTGAACTTTGGTGGCTTATAACTTCTTCATACAGGAGTTTTTTTCAATAATTTGTTGGAAAAGTTTCACATACTAGTATAGTTCTTGTGGTAAAAATTTCATATCAATACAAGAAGATATGATTGACTGAGAAGCATTTTAGCAGAGGTAGGTTCAGCTGTAGATGTGTTTTTTTGCTACTTTTTCACTGTTTTTTGACATTTCAAAACAACTTTGCAAATGCAATGAGTCAATTAAATGTGTTTTTTTCCACCAAAGTGTTTGTCTTTTGGTTTAGAATCACTTTGTAGTTTAAAGTTTTTTCATTTGAGTAGGTTTAGAAATCGAATTCCACCTCGAAATGTGTTTTTAGGAAAATTTCAGCATCTTTTTTCAACACTAAAACATTATAATCTTTCAATCTATACGGTCAAATGATCCCAAATTTTACTTACACCATCTACAACATGCACACTATAATATTGTACGGTTGAGATTTTTATACCTTACTCACATTTAGATTTATAACACTTGAAAAGCAAGGTTGTTTTTTGACATGGTTAGAGCTTTGGCGGTGAGGGGTTAAGAAAACCAAAAGCACTCATTGGAAGCCAAACTACTGTGCAAGACCTCCCCTTTTCATATAAAATTCCAAAAAATGAATATTTGCACTTCTATCGTACACAGACATGGAAGGATTCTCTATTATCCATTGGACACTTAGTGTACATGGTGTACTTCTAGGGTTCTAGGGTTAAGGATGCCCTTATAAACAAAATTTATGAGTAATTCAATTGATTGCTACTTCACTGCTCTTGGGGGAGAATAGTCTTACAATTTTTTTAATTTTTTTTATAAACAAATGAAACTAAAGTCTTACAATTCTTCATATTCAAGAAAACCATCCTAGTTGTATTGACTAGTTTTCACATAGAGTGAGTCATAGTCGAACATAATTTATATCTGTTCCTTTCTGTGGACGCAGACTACACGCTTTTCTGCGAATCAGCATCATTCAGTCAAGTAAAACTGACTGTGATTTAATTCTTGTCAAAATCCTCTGCTGTAAGTTAAGTTAGCACCTTCTCCAAGCATCCAGTGGCCGCAATTGGGGAGACTTCAATGGTACAGAAAACTTACTAATGAAGGAACTCTTGTACACTAGACTTACAGACAACTTTCAGATTCAGCACCTACAAAGGCATCCTGAATTCTGATGGGTCTACTCTTTCAAGAAATGTTGCCTTTGAAAAAACCGCATTTATTTTGGCCATACAGAAGGTGGATACCCCCAAACCGACACTTTTTGCTTCTGTGCATAGTTACTATTATTAGTCTGGTCAAATTTTCATTGATTTTTCTTGTTGGCACTTGAAAGAAGGTTCGAACGCACCAAAGAATGTGACATTTTGATACCGTATGCAAAAGTTATGAAGAAACAAAGTTTGGTTCTAAAACAATTTCTTCCACATAGGTACGTACTTGATTTTGGAGATGTACATAGAGTGAAGATTTAGGGTCCTTGACGCATTTTGGGTTGCCCTTTTTTGGGTTCAGATGGCAATTTAGGTAGTTGCTTCCTTCAATTTGAAAAACTTGATTTGATCAATTAATTCGTCTTAGTACCTTATCCCCTAAACACTTGGCTGGTGCTCATGGAAATCATGTCTGGTTTTATATGATGTTGTCTACTAAGTTAAGAAAACTAAAAGTGCTTATTGGAGGTCAAACTAATGTTCATGATCTCTCCTTTCTGTACAAAATCCCAAGGATGAACAATTGCACTTTTGTCCTACATAGAAGATTCTTTGTCACTCACCGGTTAGAAAACGTCTGTAGCATTGTTTAAGGATTAAGGTTCTTCAGTGTATTTGAGGTCCAAAATTGCTCTAAATGTGTGTTTCTTCTAGCAGAGCTAAAATTTTCATTGATTTTTTTTTTAAGAATTCAATTGTCATATCATTTAGTTAAATAACTACTTTATCTCCCTTGAAGTCTAGAATTTCAAATTTTATACAGCAAATGAATGCAAACATCTCTCAAATGCACAATGACTTGATTTTTCTCATTCATCTAAGTGTTTCTTGATTCTTGTGATAGTTTTTTTAGCATTTGTTTGATAAAAAATTTCAAAAAAAATTCTTTATACATATATTCTATAATTAAAAAAGTCTAATTATAATTCACTTCAAAAAAGTACTCTTCTTGTTTCAAAAAGGAAATTTTAAAAATGACTTGAATTAAATTTAAAAAACTAAAACATTTAAAAAACATCATAAAATAGCATCTAATATTTTGAAATCAAAGGACAAAATTCTTGTCCTTATTGCACATATTCAAATCTAGTCTACAATCAATTTTTGAAGGAGTTTTTATTTTTTTGGTTTAAATTTTATTGAAAAATATTGGCTAGATATGATTTTGTGCATCATGTTTTACAACTTTTGTTTAAGAATAATTGTTAAAATATTCTTTTTAATTAAAAAATCCATTTCATAATACATCTTTACAATATTGGAAATTTGGCTACTGCTTAGCCCTTAACTTGTGAGGATTGAGGTACATTTAAGGCAAAAATTGTGAAAAATCCATTTTTTTTTCTAGAATTCAATTGTTCAAATTTTTACTAAATTATTGTGGTAATGTATGGAAAAAAATTCAAAACTTTAACCGCACAAATTGAAAGATTATAATGTTTGAAGTTAAAAGAATTTTTTTTTTCAACATTTCTCGACATGGCCAATAGACTTTAACTCCTTCAAGAGTGAGATTTTTACACATGGTTATTTTTTTGACATTTACATCTTGTATCATGTAAATTATAAATCTGCCAAAGTAGAGAAGGAATTTTGGACATGCTGTCCAAAGCTACCCAAGCTACTTGAAATGTTCATGAGACTAGAAGAAAAACATGTCTGTCACAACCAACTAAAATGCGATTATATGTCTTATACAACTATCATGAAATTGTAGCCTTCTCTATTTGCACCAAATTCTTACGTCATTGTTTGACATCATTGCTTTATATCATTAGAACAATGTTTTAGGTGCAAAGTAATTGTAGAATGAAGTGATACATTGTTTTAGTCACAAAACAATTGTAGAATGAAGTGTAGGATTATTAAAGTTGTAACAAAGTTCAAATTTAGAATGAATGTAAGTTATTCTCTATCCAATATTAATCATAGTTGACGATGTAGACTACTCCATACTCCATGATATCCACCGTGTTGATTTGCAATTGCAAAAAATGACTAGAAACAATTGCAATTGTAAAATTACAATATTTGTTTCATAGTTGTTTTGTAGTCTTTTCTTAATTGTTTCTTAGTTGTTTCCAAATAATTTTCCAATTATCTTATATCAATTGTTTGATATCAATTGTTAAGAGTATCATTAGATTGGACATATAAGACTTGTAAATAGTTGTATTCTTATGTAACGAATTATGTTAATAGACTTTCAAGATTTCTACATTTAGTAATTTTTTACAATTTGTAAATTTCTACATTTTGTAGATATTAGAATCTACAAATTCTACAAGTCACAAACAAGTCGTAAATGTGCCACAAACAAATTGCTAATGAGTTTAGAGTTTATTGTAATGAAGTTACAAATGAGTTTCAAGTAAGTTATACATTAGTTGCTAATAAGATGTACAACTCACCGATTGAGTGAACAACCTCACATGATAGCAAATACCATGTAAGCAACTACATTATAAAACACATCGATGAAGTTCCATGTAAGTTGCTGAATGAAAAACAATCTGTTTCGCCTTGCAACTACGATACAACTGGAATACTTATCCACAATGACTAGGGGCCTCCATATTCTCACCAATTACAAATGTCATATGCAACCCATAAACCAGTTTTTTTTGTAGTCGCAAAACCCTTCATTTTCTTCTAATGTGAGAGCATGACTTTTGATCCAAGAATCAAATTGGAAAAAAGTTCTATTCTTGTTGAAGGCATATATGTTCAAACCTTGGGTCAAAATTTTGTGAACATTCAACCAAATTTGATTTTGTGCTTAACTACCCAAGATCTCTTGCATACATTGAATAATCACTTGGTCTTTAAGGATTAAGGAATTAACTTCTAAGAGTATTGACATTGACTATGTGGATTATGGATGTTTGCAAGAGCTAATTGGGATAGCTACAAAAATGGATGACGCTCATTTTTTTAGTTTAAATAAAATTCCAAAAGTAGTTATTTTGAAAGTTGCAATCGAGGTTGACTAAGGTGCATCCACTTTTTGAATGCGTGAACCTTTAGGGATTAGAGTAAACACACCATTTACCACGTAGTTCCAATCACCAGATAGTAGTATAGTACCTATTCCATTCTCTAGACAAGAACTAGATTGTAAGTGATCCAATCATTGCACAATCACAAAACAGCAAGCATCATCTTGATGACTCAATCAATCACAATAGCATCCATCATCCCCTCTCATACAAAGAGAACGGGGGGGCGTTACCTCCCCGGTATTATATTGGAGGGGGGTGTCAAGTTACACTCTTCAATATAATTCTTACAAAACTAAATCCTTTGCGAAAGGCAAAAGTAAGAGTGCCACAATTGGTTGCGTTTTGCAATTGGTCCTTAGGATTCCGCATCACAAAGGGCAATCCTACTCACTGCACAATCATCACACACTATGCGGTGAAGGATTGTAAGGTTTTTTGACAAGATTTTGAGCTTGTTATCTTGAAGTTGGAATGAAATTTGCAAGTGAAAATCGTTTTGCACTCTATTTTTTGAAGGTAAATCTTAACATGGCATTTAATAATCATACCAAGTTTCACAACATACAAATTTCTATAAACTTTGTGGAGAAAGATTTGAATTTTGTCTGTGCAATGATTGGTAAGTTTACTCTATAGGTTATGAATGCCTCTCCAAGAGTTTTACCTTTATTTCTTTTTTGGAAACTTCACTGCAGAGAATATACTATAGGAGAAGCCTTTTCAACCCTTATATCAGCCACCAACTTGCCAAGGAAAAAGAGCACGTCTTCTTAAGATTTTTGGAGTGAAAATGCTCCAAAATATTCTTAACTCTTAAAAAGTATATTATAAGCTTGAGGGGCATTTCAAAGTCAAAAAATACTAAATTTTTTGTTGTTTTTAAAATTTAAATGTTTTCAAATTTAACTAAGAAAATATAGCTCCAATATAGCTCCAATTATCTATTTATTATTCTGCTTTGAAAAAAAATTTAATTAAATTTTTTTAATGTTTATCAGCCTTTGAAAATCAAATCTTAAAAAATCCTAAAGTTTCAAAGTCTTTTTTAGAATCAAATATAAATGGTAGTTTTGAGTGTTTTTTGGCAAGAAAAAGGCCTTGGTCCTTCACGGGTTAAAAAGTTATTATTCAATGTGTAGTTTTTCTTTTGATTTGGGCAGTCAAGATATATAGTTCAGAAAAAATCACTTTTTAACTTCTAAAGGACCAAACACCATTTTTTGAAAACATAGCAATTTCTGACAGCTCACTATGAACAAAATTTTTGTTTAGTTTTAAAGTTTCACACAAGATGTGCCCGAGGAGTAGCTTTTAAGGCCCAACAATTTTCATAACTTTTCACTACATGGTTAAAAAGTTATTGCATGATACACCATTTTTATTGGTCGGCGGGCAGCCTGGGCAGCTAAAAATGTTTTCTTTCAAAGTCACTTTTTTTAAAAATAAAAAATTGAATTAGTTCTTTATATATATACACACATGGAAAGTTACAAATCATTCCATTTTTATTAATGAGATGAAATTTATGAGGAGTTTTAGTTTGAGGGTAGTTATGAAATCTCTACTCAAAAATAAACTTTGAAATCCTTTATTTAACTCGATTTTTAATATTTTTGAAAAAAAATAAAAACATTGGGTATAGATTTTTTATCACAACATTATAACCATTGGGATTGGCATATCTTAATTTCATATTTAAATTCTTAACAATTTAGTGTTTTGAATTATTCTCTACCTCTTTCTACTTACTATTTTTTTCCTATATGTTTTACAATTCCAAATGATCTGAAAATTTTCAAGCATGTATCCGCCTTTCCTTTAAGAATGAATTCAAAGAGTAACCATCATTTTGGACATTTTTTTATATGAATGTGACCTTGTGAAGTGCAGCTGCCCGGATTTTCGCAGGGGAAAAAAAAGGATTTTTGTCAATTCAAACACTATTATCTTGCAATCCACATGGTGGAAATTTCTGAAATTTTTTCCACAACTTATCAGACTAGTGTACTACAAGATCCTATGGTTACATTTTTTCAAATTTTTTTTTTTTTATAAAATTTTGTACTTCTCTTAGAAATAGCAGCTTTGGAGCGGTTTTGGTGAAAACATAGTCTCTGACCTTCTGGGCTTAAGAAACAAAAATTTGAAATTAATTTCCTAGATTTATATACACATGGAAATTTTTGAATCATTACATTTCGATTAATGAGATGAAATTCATAAGGAATTGGAGTTTGTAGGTAATTATAAGATCTCTATTCTAAAATAAACTTTGAAGTCCTTTTTTTAATTCAGTTTCTAATATTTTTGAATAAAAATTAAAATAATAGGATGTAGATTGATTATTACAATATTACAACCATTGGAATTGGAATTTTTCAATTCCATAACCAAATTCTTAACAATGTAGTATTTTATATCATTTTCTACTTTTTTCTACTTACTATTTTTTTCATATATGAAATATGATTTGTTTTTGAAATATTGTATTTAATTCCAAATTATTTCTTGAACATGTTATGAAAAATTACAAGTTTGAGGATCTACACATTTTGAGGTAAAATGTTTGAGAAGATGGAATCTAATGATTTGGAAAGAGTTGAAAATATTTCTTTTTGAAATCCAAGCATCATCATCTTACAATTGGTGAGTTTTTTAATCTAAAATTTTAGGAAGGTATACTCTAAAAGATTAACTGAAGGATCCTATTGTTGAATTTGTTAAAAAATAAATATAAATGAAGATTTTAACCTTGCTTTAGAGACTAATATTTTGAAGCACTTTTGGGCCTTTAAACATGAAATAACTTTATGGGTTAACCCATATAGAACCAAGCTACATTTTTAGCAATATATAAATTTTTGGCAGGTATGTGTGACTAGAGATTTCTATTTTTTTGGCCCAAACTTTAATAGAAGGTGTGGACAAGAAATATCTTTCATGAACACTAAATTTCAAGACATTTCAAAATGGGCCAAAAGTTGGTATGTAGTTTATTTCTCAACTTGGGCAACCAAGTAGATATGAATTTTTATTTTTTTTCAAAAATAAAAATTTGAAATTATTTTTTTAGAATTACATATATAAAGAAGGATTTGAATCATTCCATTTGATCAATGAGTCAAAAGATATGAGAAGTTTTAGTTTGTCAGTAGTTATAGATTTTCTACTCTAAAATAAACTTTGAAGTCCTTTATTTTACTCAATTTTTAACATTTAAAAATAAAATAAAGTCACACGATGTAGATTTTTTATTACAACACTGCAACCATTAGGATTGGAATTTTTCATTTCCATTATAACTAAATTCTTAATAAATTTGTATTTTAAATCATTTTCTACTTCTTTCTACTTACTATTTTTTTCCTATATATTGTACAATTCTAAATGATTTAAAAAATTTCAAGCATATAAGCAACTTGCCTTGAAGAATGAACCTCCAAAAGCACCACCATTTTATACATTTTTTCATACAAATGTGACCTTGTAAAGTACAGTTGCTCAGTTTTTTGCAAGGCCCCCAAAAGGATTTTTATCACTTCAAAATGCTAATATTTTGCTATCTACACAATGAAAATTTCTGAAATTTTTTCAAATCTTCTCAATCTAGCATACTAACTTTAGGGGTTAAAAACAAACTTTACGTGATATTAATAGTTGATATTGGGGTTAGAGGTGTAGGATTAGGGTTAGTCGACAAATTAGATTGTGGTGGCTACTTAGAAGCAAGGGCTAGCCCTTGTCTATCTCTCTTGTTTTTTGGTGGTTTGGAAGGTGTAGAATGCACTTGTGTGCAAAGTTATGTATTATTGATGATTAATATTTTATAGGAAGTATTGATAGGAGGGATTCTGTGTTGTGTTTTGTAAAAGTGTTAGATTAAAGAAAAAATTTGAATTAAATTTTTAGCAAGGTGATCTACTATGATACCAAGTTTTGGATCTAAATCTCTTATGGTCATGGAGTTATGAGGCGTCAAAGTTGAGGTATTTGAATCCCAAGGAAGTCAAAAGAGAATTATTTAGGTGCTTCAATATTCTTGAGTTTTTGTGATCTACTTATGAAACTTGAAGGCTATTTACACTCATCTTCTATCTTGTTTCAAAATGAACCACAAATTCAAATAAAATGCAAGGAGAGTACCACTTGAAAACAAAAACAAAATATCATTATTCAAATAATGTTTAGAAAGAACTTGATAAAGATCTTGCAATAAAATTAAACGCACAATATGAACATTGTTATAACCGAGGTTTTTGTGCAAAACTTGAATGTATCATTTCTTTCAACATGTAAATTTTTTGCTGCATACAGATATAATTGTTGGTACATATGAAAATTATTCCATATCTTTTGGTAACAACTTGAGTTGATACTAGTATTTAAATTCATGGACTTTGAAAAATAAAATAAAAAATTGGAGAAGGGTTGCTAATAGATGCTTTAGAACATTGCTGGACTATCTATTCAAATACACCCAATGATGTTTCTTTCTATGATATTTAGATTTTTTTGAAGTAGAAGTATGCAAAATCATATTTCAATCAATATGTTTCATCCAATGAAATTCATGAAATGATTGTAACATATTCAAAATAGAATTTTCACTATCCTCACAAGATAATTGTGTAGATTATTGCTATTGAAAAAAAACTTTAACTTAGAATTTGATCAAATTAAAAAAAAAATTAAAATTTTATTTTGAAGATTGGAATTCAATTTTATGCATAGTATGGCAATTTTATTACAATATGTCCAAAATTTATTGAATTTAAAAAAAAATTCATTTTATTTTGGCAATTTTTGAAGTGTATAAAAGTTATGGAAGTCATTACAAATAATAAGGCTTATTTTTTTTCAAGTTGCAAGACATATATATAATTATTTTAATAATTTTTTGAAAAGTAAAACTTCACTTTTGGATATAATTGAAAGAGATTGTTTTTAAACTTAAACATTATATTCTTCCAATTGATCAAGATTTTAGTAGAGAATTCTAAGAAATGAAATTTTAACAAATAGACTAAAAATCTTATATTTAAATCTATCTATAAATTAAGAAACACAAAAAATTTAACATTGTCAGTCTTGCAAAAAAATGAGTTTTATATGCAACAAAAATAGAAGTTGAGACTCCAAGTATGTCTTTCGAATAGGCCAAAATTTCTTGTGAGCAAAATTTCATTCATATGTAATACAATTTAGTAGAAAAATATTCAACAACATATTTTTCAATAACAAAATTTATTGAATTGTCTTAATTCATAAATGATTGAGGGGTGTTTTTTGGACTTATATCAATTTTAGGCAAGCATTTGCAATTTTAGCTTTTTGATCCTATAATTGGAATTTGTATTAAAATGTACACAAGGATTTTCATGAAACCAAGACAATTGCATAGAATTTGGATTAATGGTTATAAAATTATGTCCAATTTAGTCTTTTTGTTTACAACTCAGGCAAGTCAAGCAACAAAAAAACTTCTTGTTTTTGAGGGTTTTTTTAAAACCTTTTTTTTATGGATTCCCAATTAAATTTCAAAGAAATCCATCAACTTGGAAAGGTTTGAGATACAAAAAATTTGCTAGAAAAAAATTGAAAGGTGAACTATGCAAGTGCAAAGTCATGAAAAAACTTTTTCTTAAGGTTCAAAATAAAAATCTTACAATCAGTGAGTTTATTCACTTTGAAATTTTAACACAATATACTCCAATGCATTAGCTATACAATGTTACAATTTAATTAGTAATATAATGCTTGCTATTTAATTTTAATTTTTTTTAAACTTTAGAATGGCTTTTTCCAAAAAGGCAAAAGTCCAATATGTATTTTTTAGTCATTTAGGGGTTAAAAATTTGAGATAGTAAGTGTTACTCCTTTTGGGATGAATGTTATATCTAGCTATCAAGGTTGACATGACATTTCATAACAAATATATAATTAAAATTTGGAAACCAAATCCTATGGATGTTTTAACTTTAAAATAGGAATATTCTTTCAAATTTTATATTTTTTCCGAGAAAAAAAATGAATTAAATTTTCTTTTTACCTTTTTTTTTAAATTGATTTTTTGTTGACCTTCATAGCCAAGTACAGTAGTAGAGTTTCTATCCACACTTTCCCCTTTCATCCATGCTTATGCATGAAAATAGCTTCATCAATTAATTTGAGGTTAATATTTCTACTGAAAATAAATGAGATGAGAAACCATATTGGAGACACTTTTAGGAGGGGATGTAAACAAAGTATATTCAATTTTTTGGTTAAAGCAAATACAGCTGGTACATCTTTTATCCTCTCAGGAAATTGTCCTGTGTAATAAGCTTAGGGCCTCCTACTATGTGAGCAAAGGGGGCAAAAAACACACTAGAAGAGAAGGAGATCCCACCGATTGTTGTCTTGGACTCGTTGAGTGGAAAAAGAGGATTTCATGTTTCACCAAAATTAGTGGATAAATCCATTGGTCAAGATTTGTCAATCTCGAGGGAATCAATACATGGAAAATTCTTACTTGATCTCTATCCTACCCACCGGGTTCACATATCAAACTTGGACCCTATAGCTCCCTTACAAACTTTGCCTGCTTAACTTACATGACAAGAGGACCTTAGTCTAGGATTCTAGGGGATCTTCCATTTCAATAGGAAGTGCTAAAGAGATTAACTCTTGAAGGACTTGACCTTATGACCAAGGTAGTCACCAAAATGCTCCAATTATTGAACCAATAAGTGCATTTTTTTGTTTCTCTAGTAAACAATGAAGTCATCCATTGATTACTTTTCAAGGTTAACCCTATAGAGACTCTGTAGGCCTAAAAAATTTGATGGATGTGAAAATAAAGAATGCACGTATTGATTTGATAATTGGAGTATTTTAGTGACTACATTTAGTACCTTGATCATGAATTTTTTGAATTCTTCCAAGGTTAATTTAACTTATATTTTAATTTTTTTTTTTTTGTAATTAAAAATTTAATAGCCTGCAATTACACCAATAAAGATGTCAAGGACTAAAAATATACAATGATCGATTCTCAAGGAGGCTACAAAAATAAAAAATGCACCTAGTCATCAAGGAATTGTTTAGGAACGACTATCTTGGTAATAGGGCCATGTCTTTCCATGATTACATTGGAAGATGAAAAAAAATGAAGCAAGTCATAGCTCATCATTCCAAACAAGCCTTGTTGTAGTGGGTTTGAAATGTTTGAAATATTTGAAATATTATCGTAATTAATAGAAAATCAAATTAACTTGCAAACGCCAATTAGACCTTGGTGTTTTAACTAGAATCAAACTAAAGTTGTTTAAAGACCTTGATCATATGTAAATATTAATTAGTTAGAATGTTAGACCTTGGTATTCAAATTGGAGAATCAAATTTAAGTTATTTGACAATTATAGTGTTGGCTACCACAATGTATTGACAACATTTTCTCTAAAATCTACAAAATACATGTCTTCCTGCTCCTTGACAATTAATCCATCTTAATTGTCAGAGTAACAAACACCTGGGAATCAATTCATTCGCACAAAAGAGGGAGAAATAATCCTCAAGGGTATTAAATACCATAACTGCAATAACTTCCAACATTTAATTAAGATAATTAACATTTTGAAGATAATAATTCCATGAATTTTACAAAATTTCATGTCCTTCAAATTTGATTCATTCTAAAATATAACGTACCCTCTTTCCACATCATGTGTATGCAAACAATTCAATTCAATTTGAAAACTCTTAATCCCAAAAGGATGGGTTGGTCACTGCAAAAATCAACCTTTTTGGTCCAGTGTGAATCATTTACTTAAAAAAACACCCAAGAGCATTCATTGGAGCATTACATGTTTTTCAGCCCCTGTGGAGGGCTGCAAATTCCTAGACTCTGGAACTGTCTGGAATTGCGCCGCAGCAGTTGCGTGACGTGGCAGAGGGACTGCCACGTCATATTAAAAAAATTAAAAAAATTAATTTTTTTTGTGTTCATCTTGTTTTTTCATTTTAAGATTTTAAGATTTTTTTTCCAAATTTTTTTTCCAAATTTTTTTTCCAAATTTTTTTTTTCTGACAGCGGCCGTTTTTTTATTGCTAGGGGAACAGCGCCGGGAACAGGCCTAAAACGGCCCTCCAAACCCCCCAGAAAACATCTAATATCATTGGAGGTCAAACTACTAGGAAGACCTAGCTTCCCTTTTCACACAAAATTCCAAGGATGAAGATCTGCACTTCTATCCTACATAGTAGGATTCTGTGTCCTCCATTGGACACTTAGTATCTGCAGCATCCTTCTAGGGTTAATCTTGCGTATTTTAATTTTCCGCACTTGTGAATTTCCCCCAGGGACGGTAATAGTTTAGCAAAGGTTATACCCTAGTTCAGTGAGACCCTGAAACCGCAGAGGGGGACACCCATCGGCATGTGCACGTGCAATAGGTGCAGATATGTGGTCAATTATGACTCAATGAAATTGATTTTGGTGGATAAAGTTCCGGGGGAGGACTGACTGAGTCATGGCCTCACAATACGGGCAGCGGGCAGCAATGTCGAACTGCCCGTGCTGCCCAGCATTCCCCCAATAGTGATATGGTAACTTACGCAAACTCCGCTTCCGCCATACCCTCTGTCTTGCTTTCAGGCAAATCAAAATCCCTCCGTCACCCTATTAATTAATTTCCAGTGTCGAGTGTGGTACTTAATTTATCCCTTTCAAGTGCCGCTTGACGGAACCACCACGTGGTGCTCAACCCAACCCAGTCAAAATTATATTCCAATGGCTGGCCTACTCCGTCAGACCCTTTTTCAGATGAGCACTGTACCGAATTTACCGATATTCGAAATGGTGAGCTTCTCCAACACACTTCATAACTGAAGCACGATTCCGGGGATTCTCAGCAGTGTAAGTTTATAATAAACACATGGGAAAACAGCGCCTCTACTTTTGCACAAGAATTTGAGCTTGAGCAGACCGGCAGACCTAATAAATAGAAACTGGGGAGACGCAAAAGTCAACCCTTGGTACGATGCAACAGATTGATCAGGGATTTCTAGCAGTGTTTAGTTGCTCTTTTGAATCTGGTTCAGGAGGATCAGTTGGGACTTGGGAGTACAACTGGAAAAGCTGGACTGTCGTGCAGGCTGATCAAAGAGAAGGTCGAGGGATTTGCATTAGTGGTACGTAAAGACTGTAACCCCAATTTGCAGCTAAGTTTTAACGAGGCAGGAAGGACACGACCGAGCTAGTCTGGCGCTTGACAGCCTGCTGAAGTGCAGATATATGTGCATTCCGCGTGGACATCTCCGAGTCTCCGTCTCCTTCAATTGCTCTTAGGACAACGTTGATGAGGAATTTATTACTTTGATTGGGAGCTTGTAATTAACTAACTGCATTAGCTTCCACTGGGTTCTTCGTAACCAGTCCTGCTTCGGTAGGTTCTGTTATGGCCAGCTTGGGCGAGAGTGACGATACGAGAGAAGACTGTTGAGAGTGTCTAATTCCAGTCTTTTTGCTGTGTGGAGATGCTCTTCTTCGAAATCACGTGCTAATCACACGTTAATCACGTGTTAACCATGTGTTAATTACTAGTTAATCGAGCGCCTTATGTGCTAGTTTCCTGAATCTGTGTTGAAACTTGTGCTCCAAGCCTCCAACTGGTGTCTTGTATCTGAGAATCAAGCTCGAGGTAAGCGAAGCACGTACTTGATTACCGAAGTACACTCTTCACTAATCTCGGGACTAATCTGCACGTGATTAGCTCAGCTGTCTAACTCCTGAGGTTAACGAGGGAGGGCTGGAGGCGTACGTTCAAAGAAATGTCAGCAGCTTTCGCACAACAGAATAACATATTATATTAGTATATCTTTCGGGGACCAACCTTTGATGTGCAAGACTATATTATAATTTGCAGGTGAGAGCTTCCGAATCGATCATGTCCTGTATAATTATATATATATATATTGCGAGTCAATGATAAACTTTGATCCAGGGAGATGGTCAGGTGACTCAGGTCCATGACAATTTCGGTGGAAAGGCTATGGGAGTTGGTGATGATCGAGCAGATTCAGCAGGTCAAACACGAACCTAGACTTACTGTCCATGGCCATGCCAGGCCCGGGGCGATTATCAATTGTAGGGCCTCCCCAGCTGAGCTGAGGCCCAGTTTGTCAAAGTCAGGTGCAAGAGAAAGTCTTGATTGTAGTCTACCGCGGTACTGCTACGTTACTGTATAGCGGCTAGACCCTGGTATACTGCAATTCGTCCGTCGGTTCAGTCTAGACAAGGTCAAGTGCGGCGGTCCCAATTACGGTCTCTGGACAGCTCGCTCCAAGTAGACCGGTCGACCAATACTTCTGCACTAACTTAGATCACAAGAATTGAACCGGCCCTGTTTGTTTCTCACAAAACAAAACGCTTCGCATGCTGCAGTCCTGTGCACTGAAAAATGCGGCTACAAGCCGGGTGCCCGGCTTTCCTAATTTACGGCAATTCACCACATGCAGTTTTCTAAATATTCACTGCCGTACGTACTGAGATGATATGGTATCATGTACCAAGAAAACTATGATTGTATAGATTGCAAAAAATATCATTATGTATCTATTTGTAGAATCATTACATATGGTGATTCATTTGACTTGTCATGGACAATACACAAAGTCTCTTCAAGTGTCCTAAGTGAATTTGAAATCTTATGTAGGTAAGAAATTTGGTATCTTATATCGTAATGTATTCAATTCCGCAATTTCATGGTAGGTATTGCTATACTTTAGCTAAGAGGTAAATGACATCAATGTACATGTGAAGTAACTTATCAGTGTTTGTTACACTAGGGTAATGGAGAATTCATAACCCGTCATTCCACAACTTTGGCAATTTTATAGTTTAGATTGTGGGGTGTGAAATCTATATTTGTCCTAGATACAATTCAGATTGTGCAATTTGAAATGTATACTAATTGTAGATATCACTTTTATGATTAAGAGTTTTAGACTGCACGGTCTCAAAATGGCATATGAAATATGTCATTTTAATGAAATTCTCCATGATAATACTAGTTGAAGACACTTGATTGTATTCTAGAAGGATCACTAACCTTAACCCTATAAGGAAGTTGAAGATCTAAAAGGTCCGATTGATGACTTCATTGTTCACCGTAGAAACAAAGAATGTACTTGTTGGTCTAATAATTGAAATATGTTGGTGACTACTTTGGTCATTGGAGGTCACATCCTTCTAGGGATTAATGTGATTTGATAATGATTAATGACTTACATGAGAGTATAATTGATGGATAGACTCTCCAAATATGAACTTGGTTTCATAAATGTATTGAAAATTTAAGATTTGAAGTTCTTCCAGTTTATTTCAGAAATCATTATGGTCAATTTCATTAAAATGGTGTTATTCCTTAAAATGGCGCTAGAATTGTTTCAGGGAGGAAGGAAATGACTAGATTGGGAGGAAGTGAAATGTGATTGTGTATTGATTTGGACTTATCAGAGGTTGCATTGGCACGTGTACAAGTTGGGCATGACATGAGGCATTGTGCATATAGCCTCGATGTAGCATAAAGCAAAATGACATGCCGTCGAAATGGTACACGGAATATTCACCATTTTAATGAAATTAACGATCATTGTTTATTGTTTTTTTAAACCTTAAATAATAAATATGTCTAATCAAAGTAAAAAAATATTTCTTTTGATTTTATTTCAATTTCAAAAAGTTAGAATGTAGATGAAATATAAGGAATATGCATTCTTCCTTCAAATACTAAAGTTAACCCCTAAAGATTTTTGACTATGTTTTCACCAAAAACGCTCCCAAACTGCCATTTCTAATACCAATACCAAATTTTAGAAAAAAACATTTTTATACAAATGTAACCGTAGGATCTTATAGTAAGGTAGGAGGCTCGAATTTTCGATGGTCATTTACAATCGACCATATAGGGGGTTAAAATCAATCATGACAGTTCTGAAACTAGCAGATGCTTTTAGTATTCAAAAAATGACAATCAACATGCATAATTTTGAAACAATTAAGACCTTAGCATTGGTATTGTTTTAACCCCTAAAGGACCATTGTCCCCTCGGGGGACAAATGAGTTTTCGGGCAAGTACCTACGGGCTGAATTTTTCTCCTGATTTTTTGAAACTTTTTTTGGAGGTAGAAAATCTGATTAGCTTCATGGGAATATAATTTTTTCACAATCGGTGCCCAGGAAAAAAAGTTATGCCCAAATAGCTCAAAACAGGGGTCGAGGGGCAGCAAAAAAAATTTGCAATTTTTTATTTTTATTTTTTCTAATTTTTTTTTCTTATAGATTATATTTTTTTCTATCTGGAAAGCTTTAATTCATTTCATTTGGATTTGTTATGAGAATGTTATGGACAAGCTTGTTTTTCGGGCACTTAGAGCATCTTCCTGAAAAAATAACTTGTAGGATTCATTTCTGAATGCAATTTTTATAATTTTTCAAAAAAAAAAGTTCTACAAGGTTTAGTTTTTTTGCTAGAACAATCTCACCATTGGGATTAGTGCTTTTTAATTCCATATAAAAGATATTGATATTTTAGATTTTCTTTCTATCTTGTACCTACTTCTACTTAACAATTTTTTTAATAATGAAAATTAAGTTTTTTTTTTTTTTTTTTTTTAACCTAGACTCTCAACTCAATTCTCCACTATAAAGATTAAAAGCTCAAAACTCTGTAGTGCAAAATATTTAAGTTAAAAATGTTCAAAGTCATAAAATCTAGTCCCGCAATGTGCTGAAAAACTTGTTTTTTTCACTTTAAACGCAGATATCTTGCAATCTGTGCGGTCAAATATTCTGAAATTTTTTCCACACATTTTCATACTAGTTAGGTATAAGATCCTACGGTTATATGTGAAAAAAAAATAATTTTCAATTTTTTGAACTCTTTGCTATAGAAATGGCAGTTTTGAGTGTTTTTGGGCAGAAAAATGGCCTTGGTCCTTTAGGGGTTAAGCGGAATTTGGTATTCTCCTAGTTCATATTAGAATGAGCATAAAAAACTACAGACTAAGACATAGGGTTTCTAAGGCTTTCCAGAGGGTATGCCTTTTATGACAAGTCATTGGATGTTTTTAGAATAATAAGTGCTTGCTTTTAGGACGTCAGAGAACCAATCAAGACATACGTTGCATTATTTTTTGGATGCAGTTGTCATGAGCAAAGGCATGCTTGCAGTTGTCATAACTGCAGCCTAGGAACTCAAATAGTGCCCTACAGCCATGTCTGTTTGAAATTCCCTATTTAATTCAGTTGCACTCAAAAAATTCTTGAAAAATTGTCATTCGAATCCTCTCTCACTTGTACATGTCCTGAAATTTTCACAACATCAACAGATGCACACACTTCTGTACAGAGCTCTCTTTCTGCTTGGGTGCACAATTTAAGAGCCTCCTATCTTACGCTGATTTGAAAAGATCTGGAAAAAATTTCAAAAAATTCCATTATGTAGATTGCGAGACATTAGCATTTGAAGTGACAAAAATCCTATTTTTGTCACTGCAAAAAATCGGGCAGCTGCACTTAACAAGGTCAGATCTTTATGAAAAAAATTCCAAAATGGTTGCAACTCTTTGGATTCATTCTTCAAGGCAAGTTGGCTACATGCTTGAAAAATTTGAGATCATTTGGAATTTTACAACATATAGGAAAAAAATAGTTAGAAATAAGTAGAAAATGATTCAAAATACTAAATTGATAACCATTTATTTATGGAATTGAAAAATGCCAATCCCAATGGTTGTAATGTTGTAATAAGCAGTCTAAAGCTAACGTTTTTATTTTTTTTCAAAGATTTTTTAAAATTGAATAAAATAAAGGACTTTAAAGTTTATTTTAGAAAAGAGATTTCATAACTATTTGTAAACTACCCTCAACTAAAACTCCTTATAACTTTCATTCTCATTAATCAAAATGAAATGATTCAAAGTTTTTCATGTATTCAGAAATCTAAAGAACCAATTTCAAAATTTTATTTTTCAAGAAAGCTATTTTTCAAGAAGTTTTTTTTGCTGCCTAGGTTGCCTGTTGAGCAATGAAAACTACATATCATTCAATAACTTTTTGACAATGTAGTCAAAAGTTATAAAAATTGTTGAGCCTGAAAGCTATTCCTTGGAAAAATGTTGTCTTAAAATTTCAAAGAAAAGAAATAAAAATTCCATTCATAGTGAGCTGCCCAAAATCGTTATGCTACCCAAAAAATGCACTTTGGTCCTTTAGGGGTTAAATGTGCTCTAAGATGAAGTATTGACCCGGGGAGGACACTCCCCGCGTTTTAGCAACCCACGTGCGGCGAAAAAAGTAATACATGTAATACATCTTAAAATTTAATTTTTTTTCCAAAAAAAAATTTAGGGATACATTTTATTACTTTAAAAGTTTAAATTTTGAAATATTGGTATTTTTTATGCTAATAGTAATTAGTTATAAATTTTTTAAGAAAAAAGATACACTATAAAGCTGAAAATAACTTTCACACCTCTATATTATATAAGAAAAAAAAATTTGAAAAATGAAAAAAAAGTTCTACAGAATAGCTTTCTATTGAAAGTTTATTTTGGTTGAATATTGATGCAATAGTCATCTTCATGTGAGCTCTATAAATATTTTAGTTGGAGAACATGCCATTTTAGTTCATTTTTCAACCCTTTCTAGACAATATATCTTATGTTATTTGGAATTGAAATTTTTGTCAATAGAAACCTTTAGTCTTTGTTAAACAAAACTTAAAATTTTAGGATGAAACTATAGTTTATTCAAAAGTAAATAGAGGGTCAAAAAATCACACGTGGGTACCCTAAATGTAGTGAGAGTGACCTCCCTTAGAGTATTGACTATTATTTTTCTTCAAAAAGAACTACGAATGCCTTGTTCACATAATTGTTTTTGTCTTACAATTATAAATTTGCAAGGTTACACCTAAGAATATATAAACTTCTTCATTAAAGGAATTAGTGGAGAATTTTTTTGGAAACCAAAAACTTTACAATTTTCTACATGGTTTTGAAGCAATGATTATACTCAGATTTGCATGGACATCAGTTTGTAACTTGTTTTGTTTTGTTTGTTACGGTGAGATCTTGTGAACCGTGTGTTTCCCGGTCACGTGCTTGGCAGCTTTGAAAAGCCCTTGATAAGGAGGGATGCACGGACTTTGTTTCGTGGTGTTTGGACCTACAATGTGAAAGTTATGAAATTTTGAAGTTTTTTATGAGTTAAAAATTTTAAAAATTACTTTTACTTTTATTTTGACTGCGGCAACGGCACAGGGCACGCTAGTTTGTAATTAAAAGACGGCCAACTCACTCTGTGAATGGATGTCCTTCACGCGTTTGCCCAGTTCCCTAAAATCGTTAAAAATACCGTGGTGGGCAGTGTGCCCCAGTAAAACCTTTCCCCGCCCGAGTAAAATTTCTGACCAGTGACAGCTTCGATGATTGCTTCTTCATGACTGTAGCCGGACCAAAGCAAGACAGAAGCTGAAGAGAAGCTGCCTCGCCTTGGCACAGACGAAGGTAAGTTAGTCGGCTCTTCAGTACGTTAGCTCCACAGGAAACCGCACTTAAGTATAATGAAAGTAGGTTTACAATCCTAACAACCAACACAACGCAGGCTTTGACAATATCTGGTGTCAGATCTTGTGTGGAGGGAAGGAAGCAAGCACGCAAGGCGAGGCGAGGCGAGGCAAGGCAAGTGCCGGAAGCGAAGAAACGAAGCCATAACCCCACTTGCATGCTTCGATTCAGCCTTTCCCTCAGAGCAGGACCACCGGTTTATTGTAGCTTGCAAAAGTCTCTGGTTGTCGACTTCAGCCAAAGCCCGGGCGGGCACCAAAGAAGAACCTTTGGAAGACACCAGCTGACAGACTTCCTATTTCCAGTACGAGCTACATACCAAATCGTATCCGGCCTGAGGGCTATGATTTTTCGATTTCTTTTATTTTCCCGTCTTCAGAGGCGTCCGCCATTGAATGATTCTGTGGTTATGGTAGTTGAGTGGCAGGAGTTTATATAAGTACCATTACTTCCATGGCTTATTAGTTCGCTTCACGATCACCCTTTCTGATTCAGTGAACCCTGGCTGGCTGGCTGGCGGAAGACCTAACTCTCAGTAAGCTTCGTATCTGCTCATTAAAGTGTCATGCAAAGTGCAATCATCAAGGCCAGGCTCCTCCTCGCTCTCTCCCTTGGCTCCTTCCAAGTCAATGCACTCCAGGGGCGTCGTCATTATAGCTGGCCCCAAGCCGCGGTGTTTCGTGCCAGCGCGTCGTTCCGACCTACTTGTAGTATAGCCCGTCCGACCAGCAGCAGATTCATTTGGGATTCGATCTCAAGTGTCGACCAGCACTCGAGAAAGGCTCCAGGGGAAGGGAAACTTATGACAGCAGCTACTAGCCACCACGACGGCCAACCCTCCTCACTGCACATTGTGATTCATTCTTAAATGATTTGGGGAAACCTCGACGGCGGTGTCGGTGCCGCAGAAGCTCTGTCAAGAGCGCAGGGTTGAGAATTCGGACGGACTGAATGAGCTACGCGGAGAGAGCTAGTGGACTGGTGCACACACATGCAGGCTAGGATTCGGTGGATCACTACTCAATGCTTCGGTGCAAACAGACACGCAGGTCTTGAGATAATATTGCTCTAGCTATTTTCTGTACGTCTTGGGTTGCAAGAGTGGTGCCCAGTGTTTGTTGTACGCAACTGATACAGGTGACACAATTTGATTCTTAGGCGCGATTGGATTTCCCCCCCTTCCACTGGAGCACGTACTGGGAGAACTGGGATTGATTCGAGCATGCACAAGTGGGACCACCGACTCACCGCTGTTTTGATTGTCGGGTGAGCAACACACTAGCTCCGATGTTTTGATTCAAACTTTTTCCTAGACAGTTTGGAAACAAATGAGAACAACAGGCTAGGCTTGATGATCACGGGGTGATAAATACTCGCTTCAGAATCCACACACGGATCGCCAAATCATCTGTTTCGGTTCCCGTTTCGGTTTCGACCGACATCATAGGGTTTCACGCACAGGAATTATCAATCTCTTCCAGGCAGGGACGGAACGATGGTCATGAGCTTCTAATTCTTGAGAGCCAGGTGCTAGCTCTCCGAACTGGGGCATTAATGAGCGTCTACGGTGCCTATTTGTTTCCTTCTCTCTCTAGCTAGCCATCAGCTGAAGTGTTGGACAGAATGAGTAGCTCCTGGAGATACGACGTCCCGTGTGTTGTGAATCTCTAGGGGTTTCACTAATTTCGCTAGGTGGGGTCCTTTTTGCCGCTGTGTGAGTTCGCTTCCCACGTTCCTGACTAGTAAGAGCTCCCTTCCAGTGTCCGGCACCAGAGGTGGTTATTGTCACAGTGGGTCAACACACTCAAGGAGTTTAAGGGATCTCCGTCCGTCTCTCTATCTGTCTGTATTCCCATGTGCTCCCATCGTCACAGTACTCTCTCTCCTTGTCGCTCCAGTCAAACTTCCCTTCTCCCCCCTCCGGAAGTCGCCAGACTATGAAGTTCGAACTGACAGCAAGTGAGCTTCTGTGGGCCTCGGAGCCTTGCTTCTGTTTGTGTTGATCCTCTATCCTACAGGAGGCTAGTAACGGCGGGGGGTTTGAATCGATCGATTCGTGCAATCAATGGACTCAATGAAAGCCGCTTGGGAGACAGTTATCGGTTTGGGATATTTCGGCGTGAGGACAGATCCCTCCTGAGGACTCGGGGTCCGTGAGTGGCTATGGCTGAAAAAGCCCAGAATGAGGAAGAGGCCGAAGGGGGACGCCCCTGCGAGAGTTTCCTGGACCAGTTCCTGCGCAGGTTGGATCAAACGTCCGATCAGGAGGCCGGAGACTCCCCGTCTACTTCCGGCTCCATGGCGTTGGCTTCTTCAAGCTCCGAGTATTCCTCCAACAATCCCTGGTCGTTCATTTCCTCCTCTCCTCTGAACCCAGATCTTCAACCCCACGGGCTCTTATACCCCGGCTCTTCTGTGACCTACTCCGCCAACCCGCTGGGTGATTTTCCATGGCTGCTCCAAGAACTCGATCCTCCCAGAACGGGACTCGATCCTAGATTGCCCGGGGGACCTGACACAGACTCCCACGATTCTGCTCAGAGGTTGTACAGCTCATACGAGCACCAGCTTCTCGGATCGTCCTCATCACAGTCTTTACACCACAGAGAGCAATTAAAACTCCCAGCCAGGGATGCCCCAAACGATCCGATCCCAGGTGGACATGGAAGTGGGGGGAGTAGCAGCTCCAAATTGGATGCAGCAGGGCCAGTGCCACGTTTCGGAAGCTCCGAGGACATTCGCCCAGCAGGACTGATGAGCAGCTCTGGCCCTTCTTTCAGTGACCCTGGGTCCCAAATTATTGGCGCCAGGGGTCCTATTAATTATCGGCCTCCGACGTCACCTCTGGCAGGAGGCTCCGTGACGACGTCGGCAGGGACATCCAACACCTCGGTGTCGTCGGGGCCGTCGACGAGTAATGCAGGTGAGGATCCGGAGGAGGAGAGTGGGAAGAAAGAGGCGGAAACGAGCAGCAGCAGGAAGAGGAAGAAACCGGAAGGAGCAGCAGCAGCAGCTGCTGGGGGCAGTGGCGAGGAGGCGGGAGCTTCGGGAGACACACCAAAGTCAGATCCTCCTAAGTAAGCATTTCTAGCTTTTGCATCGATCTCTGTGCGCTTTGGATTATTTTCCATCTAGCTAGTACATCGACAATTCGGAAGTGATGCATGCAAGAATGAAAATAAATGATAAGAACATTCAAGGGATATTCTGATTGTAAGCATTTTCGAAACGGAGGCTTGAGTGCTGGAACCACGATTCTGGAAGTCGTGGTTTAGTGTTTTGGACGACGAGGAGCTAGCACTGGTTTCACTGGAATTGGAGATGTGATATCTAGTTCGTTCGAATTCAATGGCAGAGGTCTGCGGAATGAGGATCGGCTCGGATAGTTCAATCTATAGAAACGCTTGAAGTCCGTTACCTGAAGTACCTTGCTGATGAAGTTATATCGTCGTTCCTGTCACTCAGGGATACTCGTGTCTTTCTTCCCCTTGGTCAGCAGCAGACCTCTGGCATGTAGCCTTTTCACGAGTTGATCTGCATCTGGAGACAATTATCTTCATACACCGTGACAAGGCTACCGAATATTAGTGAGCATAATTATCCTCGAAGCTCGCATTCTTATTGCATAGTTTCCAGCTTCAACTAGTGTTATAATTCGGTCGTTTCTACCCCCATTACAACTGAGCTTGTGAGCTGGTTGGATGTTAGAATGCATTGAATGATAGCAGTCTGTGGCTTCCCTTAAATCTGATACCAATAATCTTATCGACATTGGTATGATGCATGGTAATTTGGTGATGATCGAGGCTGCTAATTATGTCAATGTAGTATTTGTAGTAAGTACAACCTCCATGGCTTCCAACTGGATCAGCTAGTCTTATATTAAAGCCGTCGTCGTAAAGCAGATTAAGGAATCTATCTGACTATTTCTTACGTACGCTACGTCTGATGTCTTCTGAGGACGAGTTAATCGTCTATTAGAGGTTTTGTAATGATCGTCACTCAATTTTGGAATCTTAAAAGATGCTCTTACGATTTTAATTCTGTCGAATAATGTGTCTTGTTTACATCTTCACCTAAAATGTGGTCTTAACATTCAGATGGTTTTGATCGCGGATTTCGATTCGGTTATTCTGGCAGACTTTGGTTCCTGTCGAAATTAACCCTGGAATTTATTCCTGCCGTAGTTATTAATGCTTTTGAGCATGGTTATACAGTACATCGAGGCATGCATTTGCTGCTGTAGTGAGCATAATATTTCGCTAATAGGGATATGCGGTTTGGGTCTACAGTTTAATTTAATTCCAGAAATCGCTGTAAGTGGTGAATGAGGTTATATTAGTGTCAGGCTAGCTTTGTCCAAGTCTTCGCGGAAGACCTTACAGTACCCAAGTCATGATGCTTTTCATTGGTCTAGCTAGCTGGTCGTGGAGGTGCGCGGTGAGACTGCTACGGAGATTACATGATCACGCTATGGAAAGTGACCGCGTCCATGGTACCAGCTAGCGACGCGGAAACTGTACTGTACATCTGTAATCCTATTATCCTATTCATACTTACGTCGTATTTATGACTTGATATTCTTTTGTAGTACTTCCTTGATCCATCTGAGGCACCCTCTGGTGGCCAGTGTTTCATCTTGTAATCCGCACATGTGCAGTTTTAATTTAGACTATGTGAGTATTCTATTTAGGCTTGACTGTCTTTTAGAACATATGGGAGACTACGGCACACGTACTTAATGCATCTGATAGATATATTGCATCTGATTGTAATTTAAAATCAGTAGTGTTGTACGTATAGAATTCTTTAATGTCATTTTTTAGATTCTTTAATCTCGCAAGCACATGTGAAAACATCCCCACTATGATATATAGTGAGGCAAACGTATGTGAATGACATTGTGAGGCAGAATCGCTGTAGTTTTAATGCCAAGTGTGTCACTGATGTCATTCTCACAGCGTCGTTCAGAATACATAACATAGACCCTAAGTCCGTAACGAAGGGAGTTCAAGCGCTGTTTCTAGTGTTAATAGCAAGGTCACCCAATTCTATAAAATTTCGTAAAGTTACAGTGACATATAGGCTAGGATCCAGGCTGTTGGTGATCACAAATTTCAGATTTCTGAATCATTTAGTCGATTTTTTGGATGATTCGCAGATGTCATCTGTTATTACACTCAAAAGTAATCTCTGTCTCAGAACATACAGGATCTGCCTGTGTCATGCATTTCTCACAGCAGGCCGTGGTCTTTAAATATACCGTAATTCTGCGCTTGGGCGCAATTGCTGTTTAACCTGGACTGGTAGATTTATCTGACCAAAACTCATAGGTTTACATGATCGGATTGTCTCCAAACTGTAATTATGCATTTCTCGTTTTCTTTTAGCGAGATTTGTGCATGTCGAGAGTTTTTTAAATCCAAACTACAGTTCGAAGCTCGAAGCTTGTGTAGACTGAGCAAGAAAGTATGCAGTTATGATAACAACTGCAATACTAAGATCTAAGATTATGCGATTGGCAGAAGCAAGCCGAGGAAACGAGGTGGCGCCAAGCGGTTAAGAGAACCCAGATACGCCATCAAAACCAGGACAGACGTGGACGTTCTCGATGATGGTTTCAAGTGGCGTAAATATGGCCAAAAAGCCGTGAAGAATAGTCCTCATCCCAGGTAAGCTCTTCTCTTCTTTTTCCTTGCCAAAGGATTAATTTTTTGCTGAACTTGGTGGGCAAGACTAATCCATGCAACTTTAATGGATAGTGCACGTTATCATGCCGATTATTCATCTTGATCGAGTGTCTGTACTATTAGTTGACTGAGTAGGATATTGTAACTTGCATGCGCGCATACACTGGTGAGTGCGCTGACACCGTCTTCACGTGGTAGACTGACATGTAATTGAATGCGGCTGATAATCCATCGTGTCTTACCTCAGCTGTAACACCTAGATTTTTACCCCCTGGCCTCCAATGTCTCCAAACATAACTACGCGTGGCATTGAAGTTTCACGTTGGAGGTTACGCAGGCAGGCCACGATCTATAAGATGGTAGCATTTACCATATCCGTTCGACCCTTCACTGATATCTGTAGTCAATTTAGACGAACTTACTAACAGCTATAGGAAACCAGTGAACAACCAGTTGACAGTCAACTAACTGACGTGTAATTAGTCATATTTATTACATGTATCGACGGAATTCCACGAAATTGGCACCCATTGTAAACGCTTTCATCAATTCATGGAATCTTTATTCCGAACTGGCAAAGTTTTGAGCTCCCAACTGAAATGGAGCGGTTTTTAGTTGCCCAACTAAAAACCTCCTATCAGCCAGCTTATCCTCAAATCTATAATTTCATACATTTACGATCTCTGGACACTTGAGCGTCACATTTTTGACGCTCTAGAGATTAGTCATCTGATCACGCTGGCGTAGATTTTGGACGCCAATCCAAAATTGTTGCAACTAAAAAATGCACCAATTTGAGGCATCATTATTCCTGTGGAGTGCATCGCTGTACCATGCCGAGTTGTATTATAATTTCAAAATCACGTCAAAGATCACCGTAAAGCTAGTGCATGGGTGAATTGAGTCAGAAACTGCAAATACTCGCACTTGAAAGCTTCATATTTTGAGCTCAAGATGTTATGAAAAAAGAATCTAGACATTTTGTGGACGGTAGAAAGGCAGGCAGCTGCTCAAAGAATGTTGTTTTAGTGAATATGAGGTAATTTGTTATGAGTTCAGTTCCCATGCCAGTTAGTTCTCTATTGTTTCCCTCTGTTTACTGAATTCCTCTTAATCCTCCATTTCGTTCAATCTGCGATTCTGGTCCCAAATATTGTGATGAATATAACTATATAAGGTAGGGACACCGAAAACCGCCACTTTTTCTAGTAATCTCTTGTGAACATTTTCTATAATTAGATTCATGAAAATTTAATAGATTCCTCATTCCTATGCACTACATAATGCATCATTTGGATGTCCTATTTCAAAGTTACCAAGGGTCAAAGTTTTTTTGGTAGGTATTCTAAAATCGTTTCTTGAAGAATAGGTACATACTGATCTGGAGATGTAGTCAGTGCGATCACTGGCTAAGTGACGCTTTCACGCACCTGGAGCATTTGGGTGTCTACCTTATATCTTGTCCAGAGAAGGCCTAGCTAATTTCAGCCTTATGTTCCAAGTCGAGCTTACGTCCTGAAACATACCAAAGTATTACAATTATACCGCCAGTTCAACGAAATTGCCATTCTAACTTTTCGATCACCTCCCCTGCATTTCTACATGCAGAAACTACTACCGATGCACCACCCCCTTGTGCCCGGTGCGCAAGCGTGTGGAGCGTTCCAATGAAGACGCCGGGCTCGTGATCACCACCTACGAAGGCACGCACACGCACCAAACACCCGGTTTCCACCGCGCCTCCGCAGGGGGCTACTTCGGCGACCGTCCACTGGGCATGGGCGGTGGGCTTTTCCAAAGTCCCTTAGGCCCAACTGGAGCCAACTTGCTTCCCCTACCGCCAGGCTTCGACTTGGCGTCTCTGCAGCACGCCAACGCGCTTCGCACCTTCCGAGGCCTGCAGCCCAACCCGAGCTTCCCCCACGGGCACCAGCAGCACCAGCAGCAGCAACAGTTGCGGCAGCTGGGAATTCAGCAAGAGAGCCTGTTCCGAGCCCAGCAGTTTCTGGGCTTACAGGACCCGACCACGTTCGGATCGTCAGTCAAGCAAGAGCCGTTCCAGTTCACTGCGCAGCCGCCGGAGGGCTTTCTGTCTCGGTTACCGCGTCCGTTTCCCGACCTCGGAGGCTCTCTAATGACCAGATCGGTATCAGAAGTACTTCCGTTGCCAAGATCAGCTGGACCCTTGTTTGCAGGGTTGCCTGCGTTCCCGAACTTGCAGTCTGGGGTTCCGATTGCAGGTCCAGCTGGCTCTAGTTCGAATCTAGCTTCACGGGAACCAGAGGTCCGGAGACATGAAATTGTGAATGCCGGAGTAGGAGGCACTAGTGGTAGTAGTCGAATTATTGATCAAAGCCTGGACACTCTGGTAAGCTCCAGCGCCGGGCGACCCAATTTTGAAGAGAGTTCGAGGCCACCGCAGCCTGCAGCTGGCCGGTCTGTTGGTAGTCACATTATTAATATTCTTGGCTCTGGAAGTCTAGATCCGCGGGGCCAGGTAAGGACTCCATTGCCACCCCAACAGCAACAGCAACAGCAACAGCAACGTAGTATTAGGTCAGGACCTGCAGCGGGGTCGAGTTCTTCTCCTCGTGAGAATTTACAAGGGCAAGCCCTAGAGAGCAGCAGTACTATTGGGCAGGGACAGGCGGAGGGACTGCTGCAGGACATGGTCAGGCAGGGCGGGCCGAAGGTCAGCAAGAGTTGAATGATTTAATTATTATTGGTTGAATCAGTAGTGTAGCTTTCCCAAACTCCATACTTAGTCAAAAAGACAATTTTGCTGAAATGATTTTCAATTACATGGCAGCCACTCAGATGCACATTGCATTATATGATATAATTACATAGTTACTCTTTCATTTGCTCCTCATGACAGAGGTAGACTGTCTACACACAACCCCTCTGGAGCGACATACTTTATGATTGCAAATTTCTTGTGTATCCTGAGAATCAATCTGGTACGTTGTGCATGTACACATGTGATTGGATGACTTTCCCATGTCAAGTTTTGAACGTACGTACCAACTGATGTACGTTACGTTATTTAGAGGTTCACTAGCTTGTCTCCCAAGGAAGCGTCATAAGAGAGGCCGGCCGGGTTGACTGTAGTTTGATGCCAAGGAGGCCAGGACTTGAGTAATTAGCATCTAGAGGATTCCAGGTACTACCTGAGCTGATTTGTTTTTGGTTATTGATCACGGCTCATGAATGTGTTGATACAGTGTCCTTCACTCCAGTGTGCGTAAAATGCTCACCGGCCAGGTTGCTATATCATGTCACAATCCACGTACTCATTAACAGTATCACACACATATGTGGATGATATGGGCTTTGTACAAATGCCAAATTTCAGGACAATTTTGACAACAGTTTGGAGGACCATGCAGGAGACAACAGGGACCAAGTCACCTGTTCGCACATAGTGTACCATAGGTCTAAGGTAGCTAATACCAGAATTTTCATGTGAGAAATTGAGAATAGAAGATGACATGTAACTATGCAAGAAAGGCATTGTGTGATTGTGTCTGTCCTTTCAGTTCAAATGCTATAATCTTTCAATCTGCATGGTGAAAAGGCCTCAATTTTTTTACACACTTTGAAAAAATACTTTACTTCAGTTTTATACAGTTGAAGTTCCAAAAAAAGGTTTTGATTTTTTTTTTAATAACATACCAAAAAGTCATAGTTTTTGACTATCTCTCTTTGGAACCTCTACCCCCCCCCCCTTCCCCCCCCGGGTCCTTTAGGGGTTAAAATTTAATAAATAAATAAATGACTAAAATTACTAGATAATTAATAATTAATTGGATTTTCACAAGTTTTATGAGAAAGCATATATTTTCATTGTTTTTATGGGACATTACAAGAAATATTTGTTGTTTTTCTCTCAAAATAGATTAGTATTGTGAGTATTGTGACTTTTGGAATAATTTTCTTAAAACTTAATTAAATATGAATAATTTTTGAAGGATTGAAAATGATATTTCTCTGAAAATTCATACCAAAAAAAATTTATCTCTAAAATTTATGCACAAAAAAATAACAATGGAAAATGCCAAGAAAATGACATTTTGAGGTTTGATTTTTAGAAAATAATAAAAAGATCCCAAAAAAATAAAATTCAAAAATATATTTTCTTAATTTGAAGGTTTTCTTTTCAACCATTTTCGTCTCTAGGAAAAAAATTATTTTCTTTACATTTGTACAAAGGTAGTGCACTTTGAATACATCTGGAAGGTGGGCAATTTATTATTTTAGAAAATACCTTTGAAGGCTTGTATAACTTTAGTAAAAGACCTTGTATACCAATTTGAGCTTCAAATATGAATTTTTGGGTCAATAATTGTTCTTAAAATTCCAGTGTGGGCTATGTGGCCAAGGTAGACATCCAATTGGGGGTTGTTTAAAAATGACATGCTACTTTTTACGCTATATTACAAATATGATATAGTGTCATTCAAGGAAGTTTACATTATATAAAATATAATGGGCATTTTTTTCCTTGCGTAATTAACATTTAATTCTTAAGCAATCCTAATCAAGCATACTAAATTTCAATTTCTAAAAACAAAATTTGCATTTTCGATGAATTGTTTCATAATAATTGTTTAAAAAATATTGGTGAAGAATTTTAAAAATTGACTACATAGATAGATATGTAGAAAGCATCTATATGCACATTCACAATGTTAAAAAATCCCTTATTAAGTACAAAATATAATCTCTAAAAAGTTCAATGTGAGGTGTGATATGACTAAGCTTTATAAAATAGATATCTCTATATTGTAATTTGATTTTGGCAAAATAATTGTACCATCATACTCAAAGGTACAATAGGGTGTCCATAACAATCAAATCTAGTTGTATTCTATATTATGCAAAATTCTTTAATTGGCACACTAGTGAAAACTTCAAATTTTTTAAGTGTATTTTGTATTTAATATAATTTTTTTCTTCTTTTCTTCAAAATTCATACTCCTTTTTCACTAAAACCCTCCAAATCACGCACAATTTCTATTCCACTAAAAATTTCTATTTACTGATTTCAATTGTTGAGTAAACATTGGTTGTATTGAATGACCTCGTGGGAGTTGGTGGCAAGCAATCAAGGAGCATTTCTCTCTAGCAAGCTTAGCCTTGCCCATATGAGGCACCTTATACTTGTTGCTTTCTCAAATAGTTGTATTGACAACGGATTCGGTGACCACTTGGGCGCTAAGTATGCATATTTGTTCATGAAGGGGGCCATGTTTCCTTGTTGCAATATTTAAGCTGGGAGCCTATATGTCTACAATCCTATTATTGCCACCAACCTTTAAATCATCAAGAATGACAAGTTGGCAACATTCACGAATAATGCTCAAATATGATACTTTTTGCATAGATTTTGGCCTTTTTGGGTGCTTGAACTACAATGCCTAAGTTGGAGATTTTGCATAGATCTAGGGGATGGGTTTCTAGTTCTTGAAAGTATGTATCACTAGCACAGAGATTAAACATATAGTTAATCCTTCATGGAGAAGTTTTTTGGAGGTTTTTAGTGGGACAAAGGTCTATTGTCCAAGCTTTGACCAAAACTTTTGAATCCCTAGAGTGGGACTTTTAGAAATAGTTGCTCCATGAACTCCAGTGAAATAAGGTAGAGCAACCCAATGCCGTTAATCACCAAACCGACATCTACTAAACCCATCCATTACCACAATCTTAGCAACCCCTTAGCATCATGACAATGCACTTGGGGAGGGGACACATCAGAGTGTGGTTTAGCATGGGTCTATCTAATTGCACTTACCAATTTTGTCCCAACAAACTTTGAAAAATCAAAATAAATTTATTTCTTGTCAAAATGTCTTGTTTCTTTTTGCAAATGGCTTCTCTCAAACTTCTCAATCTTTAGAAAATCTTTAGAAAATATGTGAGTTGACATTAACTTCTCCAAAGTACCTAGATAGCAAATCTTCTTGGGAATAGGCATGTTTGCCTTAAGCTTCTCCCCGATCTCCTGCTTCAACCACCCTGCATGCCAACTGATTCTCTCAGAGATCAGCTCATTCATACAAGTTTTGACCACTGGCATCCTCCTCTGTACAAAAAATTCACAAAAGCATAAGTTAGCAGCTGTCGAGAGAAGTTTGAGGATACATGCATATGGCATGACAACCACTGCTGGTTGTCAACAGTTGTGACCTTGTCCGCTGATGTTGAGATGAATTCGCGCCTTTTGCAGCAGCTCCAACTCAGACTATCTGATCAGCACAGATGGATGTCATAGCTTGTGCAAATTCGTAGTCATTGGCTTTGCTCCAACGCTTCTTTGGGAGACTGCAGCGTTTGTTCAAGCTCTCATCAATACACGGAGTACATTTATGGCAAGAATTTGTAAGGGGGTCACAATCAGGTGCAGTTACCTGACTTTGCACGTGTGCTCCTTTAACATCTCTTGGACCACCTTCTGTATTGTATCGTCACCCCCTAGCAAAAAGGACACCACTTGTTCTGACCCATTTTGTGGCCCAATAATAATTAGTTATTCAGAATTCGTAAAGAACATGGAACAAGAGATGAACTTGAGTGCATTGCAGACTTACGTGAGACGGTTATTTGCACATTTCTTTTTTGGTGAACAGATTTTGGTGCGGCCTATTCAAGTAGAAGATCTCATCCTCAACTCATCAGTAAGCATCATCACTTGCACACCTCTAAGCTTAAAGGTGTTGGATGCCATTGAATGAGTTTTGAATTTCCTTGCAGCATGTGTTTTCGAGGGGTTATTACATAACAATTAACGTGTGGAATGGGAATTCACTTATCATTTGACCAGAATGGCCCGCCTATTTTTGAAAGATAAACTTAGAAAGCCTGCACTTCAATGTAACCCAATAAAAGAAACCTTGAAAAAACTCTAGTTCTAATTAGGTGGTACTATCCACTCATGATATAATTAGTAAGAGGCTCACAAAAGAGAACATACATGATCATCGCAAGGTTGTTGGCCAATGATTGCCATTATTCGATACTACACCATTCGGTACTACACTTAAAATTGTAGAAGCGTTACAAAAATCACCACTCACATCGAACGAGATTGTAAATTCAAACGACGAACCGTTAAAAACTGCAAGGGAGAAAACACACAAACAAGCTCATGCTGCAACAATCTACCTACGCTGCAACTCTCCTTGTCTGAAACAGCATTGAAAACACACAATAACTCATCCTCGGGCTCAATATACTATAACCAAAGATTCCTGCACCTTCTGATGAGGCAACGAGAATGAACTACTTCTGTTAAAGTAGTCCACAGTACTCTAATAAGCACAAAGTTCAAAGTAGGCTTTACAACATAACAACCTAATTAAAAGATAAATTCAGATTCCAACCTGCAAACGGCTGCCCAAAATGGTTCCAGTACACTGATTTGTCCTAATAGTGATACTGAGGGGAGAAAATTGGCGCCACAAATTATTTGTAGACACGGATACAAGAATATTTCAAGTTGCGCTAATTCAGAATAGTGTGACTTTCGTAAAGTAGCGACACTGGTAGGACATATCAGTGCAGCAGACTAAGTACGCTTGAAAGCCAAAACCTACCGAGACTACACTTGCTACATGCAAGAACCCCCCAAAACGAGTCTCTGTAGAAGTACAGATTGATAAGTAATTCTCAAGTTTATACAAATGTCGAAGAACAACACCCTTGCTACATGCTAGAAGCACCATGTATGGAATGCATGCAATTCAGATTGATATGTGGTTCTCAAGTTTATACAAAGGTCGACGAACAACACACTTGTTATATGTAGAAGCACCATGTATGGAAAGCATGTAATTCCGATTGATATGTGATTTTCATATTTATACAATGGTCGGAGCACAACCAACTCCTGACACTCAGTTTTGAAAGAGCAGACGCCAAAGAGTAAAAGCTTAATGATATTTTACACAACGCGGTAATTGCTGAGTCCAACGTTGGTGAGCCTGTACTGGTACTGCGTCTCCTCCTCTTCCTCCTCTTCGTCGCTACTCACGTCGTCGCCCAAGCCGCTCCATCGCGAGTAATCCACCCCCGTGTGTCCCTTGGGCTTCGGAATGGCCGCCCATCCTGCGGGTTTGGGCATTGGCGCCAGGGCCGGCAGCTTCCGTTGCGGGTGCGAGGGCGACCCCGGGGGCGTTTCGTTCTCGGCTTCGGGAATGGTTGCCAACGCCATCTGCGTCTTCAACCGCGTCTGCAAGTTTCGGTACACCTCGGAATCCGGGTTGGCTTCCAGAAGGCGGTTGACGTCGAACAAGGCGGAGTGGTAGTCTTTCATGGCCACGAGTGTCTGCGCGCGCAGCATGAGCGCACCCGCGTGCTTGGCGTCGAGCTCAAGCACGGCGCTGCACTCCTCCGCGGCCAGCTTGTACTCCTGGAGCTTCAAGTGACATGCTGCGCGGTTGCTGTGCAACGCGATTTGATGGTTCAGCTGGGTCGCGGCGTTCAGGGCCTCCGTGTAAAGCTCCAACGCTTCCGCGTACTGAGCAGCACGGTACTTCTGGTGCGCTTTCTCTGTCTTCGTAATCGAAGTCATTGCATACCGCAATTCACATACAACCAGCTCCAAATCCCTCCCTTGCTCACTCCCCGCTACAAAAACAAACCTCTCACATTCAGTTCCACCCCCATGAAATTCCCCAGAGAATCAACCCAGCCCTAATTACTTATCACGCTTCCGCAAATGCGCTCCTAACCCTAACTCCAAAGAAATCACTCCCACACACAAACCATGCACCATCATTCGCTCCAACACACACGAAGCAACCTAATCTCACCTCAAATCAGCTCTCATCTAACAGAAGCTCGCAAAAACCAATCTTTCCACCGGAGTGCGTCACTGCACTAGCGAATCCAAACTTACGAAAGCGTGCTCTCTCGGGAACTTCAGTTGGTCAGAGACAATCCACAAGGGAATCTGGTGCGCCAGCTCACGGCCAGCAAGGTGGAAAAGGAGGATCCCCGCCGTCGTCCAAAACGAGCTGCAGATGCAGCATAGACTGCGCAGAGCTCTGAGGTGGCGATGGCGAGCGGAGGAGACTCAGGGAGGAGGGAGCATGCGAGAAAGCGAAAACTGAGTGGATGGAGGTGCTGGCAGAAAGGATGCGGGCTGGGCAGGCGTTAGAAAAGAATTGACGGGGGCTGCCCGGGAAGGAGACGTTTTGGTTTCTGTTGCCCTGATGACGCCCGGCAAGTTTGAATGTCTGTGGCTGTCCGTTACATCTATGGTCGTGGCAGCCAGCCGCACGTTTGGTTTCCAAAAAGAAAAGAAAGTTTGAATGTTTGAACTGAGGAAACAAACAATCAATGTACGCAAGACATTCTTGAATAATCACAGTTCTTGGCAGATGGGTTTTTTTAATTTTAGGGTTCAAATGAAAGGATATTTAGTTCCTTGGCTATGTTTTCACCAATAACGCTCCAAAACTGTCATTTCTAGTACAAGTATCAAACTTTTGAAAAAAAACTTTTTTTAACACATGTAACCGTAGGATCTTGTAGTATGTTAACTTGAAAACATGTGGTAAAAATTTCAGAAATTTCCACCGCGTGGATTGCAAGATATAAGCATTCAAATTCATTGAAATCATTTTTTGGGCCCTGCGAAAAACAGGGCAGCTGCACTTCACAAGCTCACTTTTCTATGAAAAAATGTCCAAAATGGTGGTGTCTCTTTGAATTCTTTTTCTAGAGAAGTTGTCTACATGCTTGAAAAATTTCACATCATTTGGAGTTGTACAACATATAGGAAAAAAATAGTAAGTAGAAAGATATAGAGAATGATTCAAAATACAAAATTGTTAAGAATTTAGTTATGGAATTGAAAAATGCCAATTCCAATGGTTGCAATGTTTTAATAAACATTACATTCTATAATTTTATTTTTTTCAAAAAATATTGAAAATTGAGTAAGATAAAGGACTTCAAAGTTTATTTTAGAGTAGGGAATCCATAACTGCCTGCAGAATAAAACTCCTCATAACTTTTGATTCATTGATCAAAATGGAATGATTCAAAGCTTTCCAGGTATATATAATTGAGAAAACTAATTTCAAGTTTTTATTTTGGAAAAAAGTGATTTTTTTAATTTGCCCCTGAGAAAAAAAGTAAGACATTAGTTCATAACTTTTGATTCATATTTCCAAATGTCGTGAAAATTAGTGCATATGAAAGATATTCCTTGTCCCCACTTTCTATTAAAATTTTAGCCTAAAATATGCAAATCTCCTATCATAAGAATTTGACCAAAATTTCTATATTGCCAAAAAATGCATATTAGTCCTTTAGGGGTTAATTTTGTCAATGATATTTATATCCGAAAGGGTTTATTTAGATTGAAATACAAAACTTTGGTTTCCACCTTTGTCATCGTCATAGATTTTTTTTAAATGATGTGTGTTTGTATATTTGCATTGTCTCTTCATTCATTGGTACTTATGGAAATTTTTTTTTTAAGTTTAAGAAAATAAATTAATATCTAATAATTACAATACAATCATCAATGATTGTGCATGGCAACATGTTGTCACGATTGGTGGGTCGTCTACTAATTGAAGTAGGCATCTTTGTATGTTGAAGAATGTGTGTAGTATAGGAAATTCTTGTTTGTTGTTCTTGTTTGTTGTCGATTGATAACTAGTTGGTTAGTAGTTGATGTTAAGGTTAGGGGTAGCTGGTAGCTAGCTACCTAAAATTGTGCTTGTCTACTTGAAGGCAAGAGTTGGTCCATTATTTCTTTCAATGTTTAGCGGGATTTTGAGATGTGAGATAGACTTGAATGCTAAGTTGTACATTTATTGTTGGTTTATTACCAAAGGAAATATTGATGTCAAGAGTTTTAGGTTGTGTTTTGATAAAGTATTGGATCAAGGAAAGCTTTTAGATATGAGTTTTGTGATAGTTAATCTACCATGATGCCAATTTTGAGATCTAGATTTATTATAGAGAAAGAGATATGAGGCTTTAAAGTGAAGATGTTTGAATTTTAGTATAACTAAGAGGAGATTATTAAAAAGCTTCATGATATGGATATGCAACTTGGAGGATATTTTCCTTTACTTATCTTTTGGAGGGTGTAGTCCTTGGGAAAAAAATAAGGATATAGGTGTGAACATTAGGTAATTAATGGGAAGATATTATTTTTTGTCTATTGTTTATTTTGCACCCTATGATTATATAATTTTCTAATGTGGTACATTACAGGAAGGGCATACATAAATTCTAATTCCCAGTTGCAATGAATATATCATATGCTATATTAGTTCAATTTTTTTGCACTACTCACAATTAGTGAATTTGGTATAGGGTTTAGGGTTTACAATTAGGCAACTTTTTAACTCCTTAGGGTTCCGACATCAAAAAATTCATATCTGATTCTACAAAGCTCTAAAAAAATGAAACAACTTGGATTAGATGCCAATTTTGTTTGTCTTTCAAGAAGCTTCAAAAAGTTATTGAAAAATATTTCAAAAAGTTTCACCTCCCCAAATTCAATTTCAATGCTTAAATGGGCACTTTATAGACCTTGTACCATAGTCCATTATGTTTGAATATAGAACTAAGGTAGGATGCTCTAAAAGCGACCGGCTTCTTCAAATCAACCCTACAAAATGGTACTAAATAGATATGAGTTGGTCTTTAAATGGACCACTTTATTCATTGATTGAACCCTCCAAAAAAATATTCTTTATTGCAAGAGCCAGTCATTGGCCTTGATTTCCTCAAATCACTTTAGAAGTTGTAAGTGGACGCATTTTGGGAGACCTAGGGTCACAAATAGGTACCTACTACTGAAATCTTTGAAAATTCATAACTAATTCAAAAATGCTTCAAAAAATATGAAACGACTTGGGTTAAGTTTGGCATCCATTTTTCTTTCTCTGAAAAATGAGTGAAAAATATTTCTATTCATGCAAACCTACGCAAAAGACGGACCAGCCCTTAAATGGGCGCTTTTAGAGCATCCTACCTTACTATGGATATAGAATAGAAACATGCATGTAGCCCACACATTAGTCATTAAATTCAGACATAAACTATAGCCAAAAACAATGTACAATTTTTAGTATATGAAGCATGGATAATAGTGTTTGAATGAAGCAACATACACATTCACCACATGAATGGAAACAAGTACCATTCAAAAGCAAGTAGAAATGACTCCTGATTGAAGATTGTTTTCATCTAATAGTGATATTAGATGAAAACTTAAGGAATACAAATGTGATATTTAATGCAGTTACTGCATTTTTTGCATACATTGTACATTGTGTATTGGGAAACTCAAGGAATATAAAAAAAGGATTGTTTGCACCAAAAGGTTTAAACAATATGTTGCAATTTAACCTTCTATGATTACGGCTTACTATTCTTGTACAGTGGGCTATAGATCATTTTACAAATTTTTGGATCCTACTAAGATTAGGAGAACTTTGGGAGGCCCGTTTGTGCTCAAAAATGAATGGAATTGAATTTGCAAATTGCGTTGGAATCACCTTAAAGTCTACTTTATCATCATTATAAACACACATATGTAATTGAAATCATATAAAGAGTTTGATGTTTTTTATACACTATGTATTATCTAGTGTTGCCAACATTTGAGAAAATTACAACTTATATTCAATGGTACATATACAAAATGAACCTTCACTATTGCTTTAGAGATATTTATTCCCATACCACTTGAATTGCTTGTATGATTTCTTGCTTGTTCTTCATCCAAATGCAAAAATTCTTTGACTATTTTCTATGAAATGGTAGATAGTGTATAAAAGAAATCCAAATTGTTGTATATTAATTTTAAATTATTCATTTTTCACTTATTATGAAGTTGAAGTGCACTTCATTGCAATTCCAATGCAATTTTTGGTTTCAAAATTGGTTCATTATTGAGCATGCAAGAGCTTTCTAAAGTTGTTGAACTTTCTAGTGAAAAGTGAATGAAAAATTCGTAAATGAATTGTAGCCCATTGTACAGAGCAACCAATTACCAAAAAAATGACTATTATAGCATGGACAAAAAAGAGTATCGTAGAAAGAGGGAACTAGTGAAAGAAAAAACTACTCAGAGAAGTTTAATCCCTAAAGATTTTTGACTATGTTTTCACCAAAAACGCTCCAAAACTACCATTTCTAATACAAGTATCAAATTTTAGGAAAAAAACAAATATAATGCATGTAACTATAGGATCTTGTAGTATGCTGGTTTGAGAAGATGCGGAAATAATTTCACCATGTAGATTGCAAGATATTAGCATTTGAAGTGGCAAAAATTCTTTTTTTGACCCTCCAAAAATCCAGGTAGTTGCACTATACAAGGTCACATTTTTTACAAAAGAATGTCTATGTTAGTAGTGCTTCTTAGGATTCATTCTTCATGGCAAGTTGGCTACATGCTTAAAAAAAATTTAGATCATTTGAAGTTGTACAACATATAGGAAAAAAATAGTAAACAAAAAGAAGTAGTGGATGATTCAAAATACTAAATTGTTAAAAATTTAGTTATGGCATTGAAAAATACCAATCTCAATGATTGTAATGTTGTACTAAATAATCTACACCTAGTATTGTCAATATTTTTTTCCAAAAATATTAAAAATTGAGTTGAATAAAGGACTTCAAAGTTTGTTTTAGAGTAGAAATTCCATAACTACCTGCAAACTATCCACAAACTAAAATTCCTATAACTTCATTTCATTAGTTTAAATGGAATGATTCAAAGCTTTCCATGTATATATAACTCTAAAAAACTAATTTCAAATTTCTGTTTTTTTTTTAAATGATTTTTAAAGAAAATATTTTTGCTACTCAAGTTGCCTACACTTTAGTGAGCTGACCCAAATCGCTATATTGTCAAAAAAACACAATTTATATAGGACTTTAGGGGTTAAGTGCACGATTTTGCTCCAAAAGTGCCACCCAAATGAGTTCCAAGGTGTGCTAGTTTGAGCCCTTTGAGACGGATGCTTGGACTTGTGAGCTTTGTGCAAGTGTTTCACAAAGGCAAAAAGCTCTAGTGTCGATAAGTTGTGCAAAGGAAAAAGTCGGAGGCGCTCTAGGATTGGCTTCACTAGAGTCCACATCGTTGTGAACACCTCCATGAAGCATTCAAATATGTCCATGACATAGAGAGCACAAGATGTCCCTAGTGATTGTTGTTCCCAAATCAAGTTGAATTAGACCAACCTTAGTGCCATGTATTCAACGTGGGTAGTCACCATATCTCATCACTAGCTTCATGATGAACACCAAGTTCATGACAATCATCAACTTTGCCAAAACTTACAACCCACATGTTCTATCACATATTTGCATTTGACGAAAATCTCACCTACATTCGACACCTCTAGCTTGCTATACAACCTACGGTAGTAAGATATTTGTCGCAATGCATCCACCAAATTGAATCTCCGCAATACTTAAAGATTCAAAGTCTAGCCATCACTAAGTACCACAATAAAGGACAATGAGGTGCTATACTAATCACTAAAAGCAACTTTGGAAAGCATATCCTCAATTCTGAATCACTAAATTCCAAAAAGGATTTAGGAGTGACCAAATGCAAGAATAGAGAAGTGGAACAAACAAAGAATAAGCTAGTAAGCAATTTAAGAAAAATCACTACTACTAAATTAAAAACCTAGATGCAAGTGTTGAAACAACTTGCCGATTGGAAAAAAAAAGGCACACAATCAAAGAGATTTTGCCAACAACAAACTTTAGTAACAAGGTTGTAAGTGGAAATTGCAAACACTAAAAAGAGGCGCCAAACACAAGATTCGCCAAGTGAAAGTCAAAAAAAGAAAGGAAGGGGACAAACTTTGATTCCTTGTTAGACATGCACAAATGCACATTGGTTTCAAGTGTCACCGATGCATAATCACTACAGTGCCATAACTTTCTATTTCTAGTTTTTGGCATCCAAATGTTGGCATCAAGGGATGTTGAAATCGTTGTCACAACTCTAAGGATCACAATATTAGATGTTGTTGGTTTGGTAGAACAATATTTCTAAGACACCAACTCAAAAGCCATCCTTAAGCCCTTCAAAAAGGAGGTATCCTAAGTCTAATTTTCTCCTAATGGATCCCATTATTCCACATCCTATAGTATTTAGAATAAACCCAATGAGATTTTATATACACTATAGTATAATTAATCACTTTTTTATTTTTTGTCCTAGTGTTTTTTTGGCACCTTGCATTTATTCTCACCTATATTTTTACTTCTACTACTTATTGCACCCTTGAGATCCTTTGATTCTATCTTTTGATCTCTTCATTTTTTTAAATTTGTGGGAAGAAAATGAAATTCATTATTGCAATCTTGCAAAATCAAATGGATGTATGGCCTCTAGGATATTTACACGTTTGGTTAATCAAATTTTAGACCAAGATGTAGACGGGGAGATTTTTTTATCTTAGTCATTTTACTTGACTAGGATAGCATGAATCATCATTTTGATTTCTCGGCGCATTTCTATTTCTTATTGTGTTTTACACAATGATCTTAAACTCATCTAAAATTGGGGTCTTGGTCTTTCTAAATCTGGAACAATTGTTCAAGGTGTTTAGAGTGCAAACTTCCCACTAAATATCCATGTGATGCCCCTTGATGAAGAAAGACTTCTAATTTCATTTTTCTTTGAATTGAAGTTGTCAATGCTAAAGATATTTTTGACATCCATTGCTTCATTTTTGTTGCTTTGCTTAAAAGCTTGTGGAAAAAAGTCTTGTGCTTTTTCCATAAACAATATGCATGTGTTTGTGAATAAAAGAGCACGCCTAAAACATACTTTAGGTTTGGAGAAAAAGACCTTGGATAATCTCGTAAAAATCCTTTTTCTAATTTAGCTCTTGTCTTTCACTCCATTGAGATCCTTAGTTGGCTACAAGTTACTGCCTTGAAGGCTCAAATATGTAAGATCCAAAAAACACACACTCTTGAATTCTAAAAAATGCCTTCAGAAATCTTGGTCAAAGTGCAAAAAAGAAAAGCACCCCACACCAATGCTCAGTGGCCCCATTTCCAAACACAAATCACATAGAATCCAAGGGCCACAAAACCACCTAGCAAGTGGAGTTTGGACACTTGATGGGCGAATTGGGGGGCAGTCAAAGGGAACAGGTTCTGGAACGGGGAGGGAAATGGGTGCTCCTACCTTAATTCCCATGTCCTCCACCGAGTCCTCCACACCTCACTGGAGCTCATGATTAATTTACTGTCTCCAAGGCCTTCAAACTTCAACTTCTTAACATCTGCGGAATCCTTCCTTTGTTTTACACTAGTACACTTGAACATTTGCATTGCCTTCTCTTTGAAACTTGGAAGAAAATAAAATTATTTATTGTATGAAAAAAAAAAATTGTCTCACTAATCTAAAAGGTATAATACTACTTCAAAAAATTTAGATTGTGACATTAAGACATTGCGTAGATCTCTCTAAAAAAAAAAAAAAAAAATCCCAAATTGTTGATTCAATTAGTAATTGAATACTATAAAATACTTGTTATAAAAATCAAGACAAATGGACTGAAAGTTTATAGATTCTTACCTCAAATTTTTGTTGATTGAGGTCTTTCTCTTATACAAGGTTGACCTTATTGTTTAGGCATTACTTTGGCTTTCCTACAACAATACAAAGGTTTTGACAATGCTTGATGGTTGTGGAAATGGAAGACAAATATAGCAAATCAATGTTGTTGTCACTGCACTTGCATAAAAGTACATGAAATGACTATTCTTATTAGTCTAGACAACTTTGTAGGTTCATTGACGTGCACTCTCCACAATGAAAGGGTTGTCCGCGTTGAAATCTTTCTTGATGGTTTTTTGGTAGCCATCCAAATGTGTTGTCTGCCTATTTTTATGAATGGACCGGTGTCAATACACTCTTTTCAATCCTTCAGTCTTGCCTTTGTTGTCAGCAATCCATCTATTTGTTTTCTGAAATGAATCTTCATCATTCTATTCAATAATTTCTCAACTCTTTTGCCCTCAAGTGTTTGAAAAATTATTTCAGGTTTCTTATCCTCAATTATTGTTATTATTATTATTATTATTGTTATTATTATTATTATTATTATTATTATTATTATTATTATTATTATTATTTACAACTTCTAATTGAAAATATTTTTCTACAAACATGTAAACCATGAAAACCATTTATCAAAAAATTATTGTTGATAACTTTGTCATGCAAAGAAGGTTTTGCTTTGGGAAACAATAGATTTCTAGATGAAAATTGAATCTTCCAAGGATATGAAAGAATTTCATATTCATATGAGGATATGAGTATGACCAAAGGATTGCAAGGAGTGCGTTGAATTGAAAGGACTCCTTCTAATCCTTCACAAGGAACATTTTTAAAGTCCCACATAGGCATTGTAATAAAAATTTCCTGCAACAACTCCCTTTTCTACCTTTTTTTCTACACATAGGGAATGTGGTCGTCACAAGGAAATGTGAGACAAGGAATACTATTGAAGGGGAAATTTGTGCATTTTTTAGTATTATTTGAAGATGTCTCCAACTCAAAATCAACTCAATTAAGGTCATATTTGTTATATTAAGACTTTTTGCAATCTCATTTTTATCCTCGACTCGAGGATAAACCGCTTTATTTCTTTATTAATATTTTTTTATAAATAGGTAACAACAACTTTTAGAATTTCATTATAGAATCATTATTTTAGCATTATTTATTTTTGATTTCAATTACTATTTTTTTAAATGAATTTTCCAATAACTAGCATTTTGTCTCAAAATCTGCAAAAAGTTTCAATATAACAAATATGGCCTTAATTTATGAAATTCAATATTCTAGAATGTAGATATATGCCTCTAAAATCTAAATTTAATGTAGATTTCAGTGTACAGAATTACAAAAATCATAGATTTTGGAGGCTCATATCTAACTAATATGTAAATTTTAAGTTTCCAATTTCATTGATATATACATTTCAGAATTTTTAATCTAGATCTATTTTTAGGTTTCAAGAGTTAGTAATATGTACATTTCATTTGTTTAAACATTTTATAATTTTACATATTATAAAATTTGTTAGATTTCTAAACATATAAACTCTAGAAATGCTCGATTTTTGTAAATAGAATTCATTGTCTCGAAGATTGACAACTTACAAGCCTTATGTGTCCAATCTCATAGTACCCTTGACAATTGATATGGGACAATTGCATCTTATAAAATCTACCAAATATAAAGTGGAAACATCATTGAAATGTAAGATGTATCAGTGTGTTGTAAAGTCTACCAATTTAGATTGCATACAAGGAATTTTGAGGAGAGTTTATGAAAATTCTTGCAAAGAAAACCCAATTTATTTTCTTTTGTATAGGAATTCTTTGAAGATTCCTCCACAATGACATTTGAATACATGGAAACATAAGAAATGGCAAGAAACTAATAAGAAAAAAATACAAATTTTCAAAATCAATCACAAGGGATTCCAAATCAGTCCAAAGTGCTTCCAACCAACACACAACTTGTATAAATAATTATATATATATGACCAAATATCAATATTCATACAATATATATAAGTCAAAATATTAAATATATTCATAATTCTACAATAAAAATAAATCAGAGTATATTTGTACTTATAAATACCACATATAAGAACCGTACAAGTCATATATAACATCCTACAACCATATAAATATCTTGTTAATGTAGTCATCTTTCAATTGAATGCCAGAACTGTATCAAAACTCTAATTCAAAAGTATTATAGTTTTTAAGAAACTTAATACAATTACTTATAATCAATCCAAATTTCAAGGCCAAAGATACTAATTTATTGAATTTTATAGCCTTTTGAAGTAATTCTCCAAAGTTTAGTGATAGTTCCATACCTTTCTACTTCAGAGCAAGTTGTACTCATATAATAGTTTCAAATATGTCATGCCAAATCAATTTAGAAGATAACTACATATACCATATATATTCTTTCTAATTTTCAACTTCAAAGCTTTTTTGCTCTATTTTCTATTTCTTGTTGAAGTTGAAACTCTTAGATCTTGTGATAGCTTTACTCCCTTTGCTTCCAAGATCATAGAAATTACTTCCAAACTCCAAATTAAACCACAATTGATCTCTAAGGATAAACTTCTCTTAGTCTAAATGTTTAGCTCCTAAATCTTCTTTTAAGTGGGATTTTTTTCTTTTCTTTAGTAGAAGTCTTGTTTTATTAGGAAATTCCTTCATGCATGCCTAGAATACATTATTTGTCCTCTTCACATAATATTTTGAAATTTCTCTTAATATTCAATTCATGGTGGAGCTTTCAATACATTTATTAGGTAGTCTTTTGATTAGCATCAATATTGTTCATGCTTCTATAGTATTTGGTTCTATGAGAGCACGAGTCAATATTATGTTTGTCTTTTAGGACATATCTCTTTATGCATATGGCATCATATACCACTAAAATTTAGTAAGGAAGTTGACCCCTAATGACCCAAGCAACTATTTTCTAGTCACTACCTTTTTTTTTGAGTTGCATGTTTTCAAAAATTTGGAACTGCCCATTTTAGAAAATAGACTGCATTATAAATTCAATGATGATAGTTTCATCAAATTCCAAATTAAACTTTGCCTTGTGGAAATTTTCAAAGTTAAGTGGTGTAGTGTAGTTTACAACTCATTTTTTGGGATTTGGTTTGGGCATGGACTAAAAAGTTAGACAATCAGTGTGATTCTTTTCCACCTCAAAAAGACAAATCCACCTTGAAAAGGGAAGATTTAAGGAGTTCAAGAAGAAGATCAATATCCCATTTTTTTTCTTACAAACATTGTTGTCATTCAATGACCACCGTGCGTTGCAAGCTCCACCATGAATTGAAAAATGCTTGTAATGTTGTGAAATTTTATGTGTAAGGTTGAGGCACCAATTGTCAACTACGCCCAGTACCCAACCGGTCAATACGAGTGCAATATTTCCAACCAAGGCTGGAGCAGATTTCCAATCGAAGCTTGGAATGTGTTTTTTGGTCTTTTACAAGGTTGGGACTAATAAGATTATGACACATGTCCCGAAATAGTGAACAAGAAAGTAGTTCTTGAATTATCTGAATTGGAAGACTCTAAACATTGGCTATCAATAAAGTGCACTTTTGGGCTCCCAAAATTCACATTAATTTCAAACTTGAGAATAAAATTCTGAAAATTTTGCTACCCCCATATTTCCTATCTTTACACATAGGAAAAATTTCCACTACTTTACATTGTGCACAATTTTCTCCAAAATTGCTTAAATGATCAGCTACTGGTGCCTCAATCTTACATTCTCAACTTTCTTGTCTTTCACTTAGAACAAAAATGACATCATTTCAAAATATTCTCACTAAGATATGCTCCTTCAAAGTGCATTGCCATGTATTTCCATTGATGAAAATAAAACCTCAAACTTAATTAAGCATCTCCTAAACCGTGTGGTCAAATAATCTGAATTTTTTTTGAGGTGCTCACTCTCAATGTGAACTTTAAGATTATATGGTTACATTCTATCCAATTCACAAGAAAAAATGAGCAAAAAAATTGCTCCCGTTCTTGACATTTTTGGGCCCTTTGGGACATTCAAGTTCAAGGTAGTTATATGAGTTGTGAAAAGACATCAAGTAGAGTACATGTAATAGATAGCTTTGTTTGAGATGTCTGACATACTGAATAGAAGCGTCTATTCAACATAGTCTACGCATGTGAGGATTACACTTACTAAGTAAAGCTTGTAGCCATGTGTCGATTTATTTTATTATTCTTGAGCAACAGTTGACCAAGTATTGGTACGTCGTTATATGTGAGAAGAAGAAAAGTCAAGTTAGCTTAAACTAGGGTCGGAACCACGTAGCGAAAGAGATTTCCTTTTTCAAGTTAGAGATCAGAGCAGGCAGGGCAACGGCGTCTCAACGAATCCATGAACCGCCGCCATCACCACTCTCTCTCAAAATTGACAGGTATTACGTACGTTACTTTACGTTACGTGGTTTCTCTCCCTCGATCAGCATTCCAAAAAGAACACCATAACCCAGTGGAAGCAAATAGCCAAATAAAACCCTGAGTGCGAGCTGACTACTGAAGCAAATGGTTTTACTCACACATCTTAACTGCAAGTGAAAATTCCATTTTGGAGTCTTGATCTTCTGAAGTCTGAAATGTGGAGGAATACCACTTAAGGCTCTTCAAGAATCAATCAACAATAAGAGCTTGCGCTGATCTGGAATCTGGCTCTCACTACTCGATCGGTGAGCGAGCTGTAGTCACAGCAGAAACACAATCTCAATTGAAAACATTTCTTGCTGTGAAGGACTGGCAATGCAAGGAGCAGGAATGAAGTGAAAGTCCAACACTCCTGATGAGATACAACATAACATTGATAACCCAAGTCGATGAGGTGTCTTCGGTGACTGACAGGATAGCTGAGACATGCAGGAGTAGCTTGTTGGTCTCTATTTCCCTTCAGTGTAAGAATCTGACGGAACGTGTCTTGACTTGCTTTATAATGTTACGAAAAGCGCGGATCGGACAGTTGAACTTTCCAAAACGAAGAAGCAAAGCCTACTGCTTAGCTTCCTCAAAAGCTCAGTCAATAGTGAGGACCATAGATGCAAGTATTGTCGGCTAGACACGAGAACGCCTGAAGACTCGGTGAAGAAACAAGACACAAAACCAGAATGGGGCTGCTGCATTTGTATGGCGAATCGGACGATCCTCGATGTGGGATGATGAGAAAATCCTCCAAATGGAATTGGAACCTAGTCAAAGCCGACCTTGGTCGCGTAATAACCTCAATTATCCTTCTCACCTGGCGTCCTTCATTACTATGTCTACTTTGAGAGCATCATCTGTGTTCCCTGTGGTCATGTCTATTTAACAAAACTGTATTGGTCTGATGTGGAGAAAAATTGGGATGGGGTGAGCACTTCAGTCAAGGAGACCAACGCATAGAATCCGTGATCCCTTGTTCATCTACGGAAGACCCAATGAGCGAGGTGCTCTCGGCGTCAAAGAAGGTGAAACCTGGTCTCAACTATCTCCCGCATTTGAATCTTGTTTCCATTTAACCTAATTAATCAGTTTCTTGCATTTTGTGAAGTGCCTGTCTCCTGTAAGTGTCTTGTGTTCTCAGCTACTCGTGTTTAGAATATTGATACAAACAAGTACATCGCCATAATCGTTAAAATGGCAAAATTTTAAGAACTTGGCACTTTTTCAAACGCCCATCTGGAGCTATTCTATGCCAGTCCCAGTTTTTAGAGCATTGTGTTTTTGATAACAGCGCTCTGAAACACGTCATTTTATCAAATATGTCCCTGCGTTCTCTTCTATCTGGTTATGTATACATGTTCTGATTTGGGTAATAAAAACAGGGTTGTCAGTAAAGATATACTTTTCGCTCATTTGAAAGCATGTTCACATGAGGAATGGGACAGTGATAGTGCACCTCGAGACAGTCCCAGCGCCGCAGGGGGAACGCTACGGCCCTGATTTCAAGAAAATGAACAAGGCGGCTGCAATCCAGTACGTAGTTGGCCATTAACTTTGCACCATTTACTTTCTGTTGATCTAGCATAGATCATGATGAGTTATTGAATCAATCTCAACGTCGCTCCTGTTTTTTGTGAATCTGCAGCCATTACTGTAGGTCGAATGAGCAACGAGCAGCTCGGCAGCGATTCTACTTCCACATCCAACCAAAACGCACCCTTGTACCATAAGCAACCCCCACACCTTTTGCATTCGCTCTAAAACTCATACATCAATCACAGCACAATTGATGGAGTCTCGTGTTTATATTTCATTTACAGGAAGAATTGATATCAAGACTTCAAGTTAAATGTGTGTTGAGAGTGGTGTGCAGCATACCAAATGGAGACTCCCCTCCGACAAGAATCCACACCATACATATGGACTCGCACATCCTGGGTATACAACACACACTCTGCTACTGTATATCAATCCTAAATGAAGTTAAAATGAACAGTCATGTTAGCGTAATTTTGTGCGCCGAAATTGTGACGTTCGACCGAGTGCACAGAGCTCTTAAAACTAAAGATCTGAGGTTCAAGATGAGCATCTAGAAAGGTGCCAAATCTCTTGGCATTTTCTATGACGATTTGCCATTTCTGTGACGATCAATGCCATAGGAATATGTCAATGGCAGTGACAAATTACCCTAAAGGACTCAGATTATTTGGTCTGAAAATGACCAGCTAAGATTTCATGGTCTCAAACGACCAATTTGATTGATCATCTTGGTTTAAATATATTTCAAAGTGAATCAAACTCATCAAGATAAGTGAGGAACATAGCTTGTGTCGATCACAAACTAAAAGAAAATTCAATAAAAGAAAATCCCAGTCTCTGACCTGCTCAAAAATTTCCAAATAATAATGAGACCGATTTGAGGCTCTTGATGCTCTCAAGGGAAAACCCTAAAGCAAGCCGAAGGCGGAAGGCCAAATTGGGTCTCACATTCTCTTACTAATTTTGAAAACGTCATATGGGGGACTTTCTTTTGACCAGCACATGCAAATGGATGTTCTTCACTAATTCTAGCGATACACAACGTGATCCCATCTGAAGTAGCCTAAATCAATCAAGTTAGTCATGCATTTTACAAACTGCGAAATTCGATTCAGGAAGAGGGATTTTAGAACCGTGAGTTCGTCCCTTCTCCAGCTCTGGAATAGGATCGATCCACAGGAGTAAAAGCCAGTATGGAAATTGGACCAATGCCCTTCTGTCTATGAAAATTCAACAAATTTCCTTTTTGTGTCCCAATTCCACTCCTACTGTATCCACCACTGGCCATTGACTACGAAATTCTTCAAAAATTCCATAGATGGACATGCAATTTGATCTCTCCTGTGATCTTCAACCAGGAAGGATCGATCAGCAGCAGGCAAGGAGTTGCAGACTGGCTAATATAAATGACTGATCCGTGATTAACTAACTCCGCCTGTTTGTGTGTTTGTTCAGGGACGGCGAGTTCAAATTCTTAATGGAAGGGGGCTACCAAGACGAGTGGATCGACATGAACGAGTACTTCAAGGCCAAGCACCCGGAGCGCTACACGGAAGCGCCGGGGCGTCTGGAGGTGATCAGCAACAAAGCAGCGGAGCTTCAGAAGCAGTTCACGCGCGCGCGACTCAGCCGCCCGATGCCCAAGAAGCCCTTCGTGCTGTCGCGCTTCCAAAACGTGCCTAAGCGCATCGACAACGAAAATGCCAAGCCGCTGAACAGAAGCCCGCCGTTTCATAAATTCTACGGAGTCAAGGGCAAACGCGGCCCTCCCCTTGTGGCATCCACCGGAGCTGAGGGAGACTACGCTAAACCCTAACCCCTAAATAAAATAACCCTAAACCCTAATCTCATTCATTCTGGATGATGGTCAGGTCAAATGACCGCACCTAACGTTCAAGAACTTATAAAAAGCTTGAGATTTTCTTGAAACTTACTCAAATTTTGTTCAAGTGTACATATTCAAGGCTACTTTTATGCTAAAAATAATTTTGACTAATTAACAAAAAGTTATAAGGAAAATAGGAAGAAAGGTGCATCCTTATAAAATAAATTAAAAAAAAGCATGCAATCATTGGTTGTACAAGTGACTACCAAATTTTCATCTATCATTTCCATATTACATTTTTGCTTGATAAGCGCACGCTCAATTGTGCAGTAAAGGTTTGCTAAGCAAACAATAAATGGCTTATACTATGCATTGCATCTAAACTATCCTTCCTTTCTAAGGTCCTTTTCTTAGTGATGAATTGAGAATAAGGTTCCTACACCCAAAACCAACATTGCACCCAAAAACAAGACTATATAGTGGTGTTTGTACATTTGATGCACTTAAATGAAGGCCACTACTGCATACTACCACTTTCCTTAATTTGTTGGTTTTGGGTATACCTAAATTAGATGAAGTCCAAAAATAGTATTTGTTTATTGTCTCCGAATTAAAGATAAAAGAGATAAAAGTTCAATTTCATAGAGTTTTGAAAATTTGTGCTCCTAATCTCAATGCATTAGTGTTGATAATTTTACAATGAATATCTAATTATTATCTAAATTCATTTGGATACATGTTTGGACAAATACTCATAATTAGTTGATTGGCCACCTTATCCTACATACTAATGTATCATAAGATGATATTCATCGCAACACTTGGGTAGAAGGCTTAGGTGAACACATACTAATATTAAATATTTATTATATACCTATTTTTATTAGATTTAGAATTTTATATATTTTGATAATGCACTAACATATATTGTATGTTAGCATACATTAGTAGGGGTAGATAGGTATTGTCTCTGAAATATTCCAAATTTTGCTTAAGGTCACAAAATATTCTAAACCCTATAAAACAAACTTCCCAAAACTATAAATTAAATTAAAATATGAAAATTCAACTGAAAAAGAAATGACTTTATATGGGGCCTTATGAATCTAACCCCAACATAAGATACTTCTTTAACTCAAAGAACAATGATGGCACCATTCTATGGTGCTTCGATGACTTTGCTTGTTCATTGATTACGAAGAATCCATTCATGATTTCCATCTATTTTGGGGTGTCAAGAGATTTTGGTGGTCTCCTATTTCTTTAAGATCATTTGTTGGATTGCATATGAATTTGAATTTTGATTGTTTTTTTTCTCAAATTTTAAGTTAAGCTAAGAAAATAATCTATTTTGCAATTTGACTCCCAGCGACAATGTATACGTTATGGTTTTCAATCCATTTTGGAATTTTGGAAAATCTTAGAATTGAATGTTTTACTATAATTATAATATTAAATTGTACACTAAGAATATAAGGTATGAGATGTAGGATAGTAAATCTGTCTCACGAAGTAGGACTAGCAAGGTGAAAACACAAGAACTTTATCTCGAAGAAAAATGTAGGAATTTTTTTATTTTTCACAAATTAAAAATTTTGAAAATTTTGAATTTATATTTACAATCAAAGACCTCAAATTAGCTATAACTTATGAGACAATAGGACGCAAGATTTTACTTTTATCCCAAAGAACTTGCATTTTCACTCTGGTGGTCTCACTTCGTGGGATAGATTTAGTGTCTTGCATATGAGATTGATAGAGCAAAAAGAAGATTAAAATTCAAAATGTATTTGTAGCTAAGTCAGTTTATGACTTAAGAATACAGGTGACAAATATATATATATATATATATATATTTTTTTTTTTATTTTTATTTTTATTTTTTATTTTTTATTTTTTATTTTTTATTTTTTTTATTTTTTATGATGCTCTGGAAATGAATGGTTGTTTGATTATTATCAACAAAAAGTCAATGTGATGCCAATGCACTTCATGAAACTGTATATTTTTGCATTTTGTAGTTTTCAATGTGTCCCAAAAGAATGAAGAAAAGCAATGACACCCAAAATCATCAAATAAACACTTGAGTATAGTTCCCATTGTTAATTTGTCTAAATTTTTGTTGGATCTTGTTGGAAGTCAAAAGAGGATTCAAGAGATATACATTGTTTGGAAAAATAGATCCTCCTCCCTTCTAAGCTATTATATTATTGACTTTTCTATAGAAGAAGATGTTGGAAAACGGATCACAAAAAATGTTTTGCTTTTAGACCCAAAGATCTCTTTAGCCGCACTTTTGGCTAAATGGATCTTATTTGTCATTGAGCCTTGCATTTCAAACCTCAAGGTTCTCCTCAGGTTTAGAATTAACAAAATGAAATCCAATCCTTCTCAAGGCCATTGGTTTCCTTCATAGTCTTGGCTTATGGTTCAAGGCCACTCAATCCCATGAGGCTCCAGGATTTCACTACAACAAAACCAGTGTCTTATGACTGCAAAATACGACTGCAATGAGTCGTAAAATCAAAAAATATGACTGGCCGCAGAAATTACTGTAGATGACTACAATATGACTGACATGAGTCATTACTGACAAGTCGCTTCGGACATCAGTCATATTGGCAGTCATATTTTTGGGGGGGTATAATTATCCATAATTAGCCGTATTTTGCCAACAAGGCGTATATTTTGACTATCTTTGAGGGCTTGACTTTTTATTGAGTTGCCCGGGCAAACAAAAATAAATCCTACGTGGCATGTAACTCCACGTAGTCAATTTTTTTGGATGACGTGGAATATGACTGCGGTCAGTCATATTTTGGCTCATGTGGCATATGACTGCGGTCAGTCATATTTTGGCTAATGTGGCATATGACTTTGTACAGTCATATTTTTTGTAGATGTGGAATATGACTCTTGTTAGTCATACTTTTGAATGATGTGGAATATGACTCTTGTGAGTCATATTTTATTAATGTGGAATATGACTCTTGTGAGTCATATTTTATTAATGTGAAATATGACTCTTATGAGTCATATTTTGATTGATGTGGTACTTCATGTGGATGTCATTGGTAGTTTATGACTAATTGCAGTCATATTTTGGAAAATACAAAGTCATATATTGGAAAAGATTCCATGTAGTTAAAAATGAATACGTATGGTTTTAAAGATATATAAGAGATAATCATATTGGAAAGAAAGAATGTAAGAAGGAAAGCAACTCTCATCATTAACATTTATTAGTCACCAATACAAAACATATATACAACAATGAATCATTCACAAAATTCAAAAAGGCCTATATTCCTTACAATAATGTGAAGATGGCTCTATTGGATTGCAAGTAGCCTCCAATGACTTTGTTTCAACTTTTGGTGCCTGCATAAACAATTAAAGAAATGGGAGGTTAATTTTTAGTGAATGAAAAACAAAGCTCAACCTTCAAAGGCTTACAACAACACAAAATATGTAGCTCAAGTTTAGGGTAGAAAAAATAAGAATGATGATGGAGAAAACAAGAAGAAGAAATAGACAAGTACTAAAAGATAACAATAAGCAAGAGTTAAGATGCAACAAGAAACAAGAAGCAATAACTAAGACACAATAGGAAACAAGAAGCAACAACTAGGATACAACAAGAAACAAGAAACAACAACTAGGACACAACAAGAAATAAGAAACAACAACTAAGATACAACAAGAAACAAGAAGCAACAACTAAGACACAACAAGAAAAAAGAGTTAAGATCCAACAAAAAGAAACAAGAAGTAAGAATTAAAAAACAACAAGAAGAATTAAAAAACAACAAGAAGAATTAAAAAACAACAAGAAGAAACAAAAAAAAGAACTAAGAAGAAGATAAGAGTTAAAATGGTAGAGAAGAATGAGTTTAGATGCAATAACAAGAAACAAGAAGCATGATTAGAACTAAGAAGCAACAAGAAAGAAGAGATAAGATGCAACAAAAGACAACAACTAAGAAACAATAACAAGTATGAGCTAAGAGACAATAAAAGGCAAGGAAGAAGGGCCAAAAGAAGTGGCGGCTAGGGTTTCAAGATCCTAAAAAGTGGCGGCTAGGGTTTCAAAACCCTAAAAAAGTGGCGGCTAGGGTTTCAAAACCCTAAAAAGTGACGGCTAGGGTTTCAAAATCCTAAAAAAGTAGCGGCTAGGATCTCAAAACCCTAAAAAAGTGGTGACTAGGTTTCAAAATCCTAAAAAATAGATGAGTAGGATTTCAAAATCTTAAACAATGGTTTTTCTAATTTTTTTTTGAATTGCCCGTATTTTTCTTGGGTTGCCCAAAACAAAAAAATGTCACTACTATGGAAATATGACTGACAATATGACTCAACGTTCCCCAAACATGTTCCCTACGAAGTACTTTGGTGTTCCTAATGGTCGTATAGTGTATACTTATGAAGTAGAAGGCCCAGAAATGACTGACAGTCATATTTTGCAGTCATATTTTTCCTCAATGTGTTGGCCTTCAAGAATATGACTGCAACTAGTCGTCAGTCATCCTCAGTCATATTTTTGCAGTCATAAAATACCCGTTTTCTTGTAGTGTTTGGAATAGAGTCACGTCTGCATGGAGACGGTTCAGTAACTTCATCGAGTATTTGGCCCCCACAAATGCGAACGAGGTTCTATCCACCAGTATATAATGGTCTACAGTATACTTCAGATCTAACTTCCATTTTGACCTAGACAAGGCAAGGGAGTTTGCTAGACTCGGCTTTAGATATATAACAGACATTTGGAATACCAATATCAAAGATTTTAAAACATGGAATAATCTATCCTCCCGTTTTCATCTTTTGGATACAGAACAGATCCAATGGTTTTACATTATTTCATCCATTCCGCCAACATGGAGATCCATGCTTACACATCATTTTCTCCAAGTCCAACCAGGGGATTGGCTTGGCTTGTTCAACCAACATGACGGAACTCTTCCCTTGATTGG